>SIDB01000008.1:1200000-1802178 GCA_023343905.1 Chlorella vulgaris
CAGGCGTGCGCCGCCGGCACCCCGAAAGCAGTCCAGGAGCGTGGCCATGACAGCAGGGAAGTGGCCTCGTTGATCTGCCACCGAGGCCAAAACTGCCAGTGATTCCGTCACCACTCGGTCTGTAAGTTTAAGGTAGTCAGGGCAGTACAGCAGGCAGCATAAGGCAGGAGCTTGCGGCTTTTCACGGTCTTGGTTGAGTGGCAATGCAGGCAGGTGGCTGAAATGGCGCAGCGATGCAATCAGTGGCGCAGGCAAGCAAGGCACCAGCCGAAGGGCGCAGGCGGCGTGCCGCTGCATGCCTGCACGACAGACACTGCATGCACCCAGGCCAGCCAGGGGCAGGAGGCCCTCACCCGAAGCTGCGGACAGTGCATCACAGAGAGCAGCCAGCAGCAGCTGCTGCTGGTCTTGCAGCAGGCGGGCGTCTCTCGACAGCAAGGCGTTGACCCACTGCAGCGCTTCCAGCTTGCTCACCTCGGCATCACCCTCCAGCTGCTTACTGCAGCAGCAGCAAGACAAAGCAGCAGCTTTCGTTAAAAACGGCAGCAGCTCATTCACACGGTTTCTCCCAAGTCCAAGCTGGACTGCGCAGCACCGAGCCTTCTGCGCGCCCCGCCCCGCCCCCGCCCCTCCTCAGGCAAACCGCACACCGCACCTCACTGTGGCCAGCAGCGCCTGGCTGTCAAGACCGCCCTCTGCTGCCGCTGCCAGCGCACTGGAGCCTCGCTGCCCCTGCTGCTGCTGCCCCTGCTGCCCCTGCTGCTGCTGCTGCAGCTGGTCCAGCAGGTCAGCATTGACTTGTCTGGCGGCAGTTGAAATCTCAGAGATCTCATGACCCAGGCAAGGCAGCACCTCAGTCAGCACCGCCGCCGTGTGAGGCAGCAGCTGCCGAGGCGCCAGCTGCACCAGCGTGTGCAGCCAGCGCAGGGCAGTCAGCTGCGCCGCGGGGTCCTCCTGCCGCTGCTGCAGCTGCTGCGCCAGTATCAGCGCGATGCGACTCACGTCGGCGCCGCCGCCGCTGGTTTGCAGCTCGAGTAGGAACTCCTGCAATGTGGAGGTGTTGAGCAGCATGGCAGAGCGATTGGACGATGGTGCAGGCAGGCAGGCATCTGCTTGGAAGCATATGTGTGGGAGGGCATGAATAAGAAAAATGGACTAACCAACGAAACACTGCTGGACGAGACTTGACATGCAGCACGCCAGCCCACCCTGCCGTGCACCACCTCAGGCTCCGCACGCCAACACACTTCCAGCCACCCCCCATGCGATGCGTGCCTGCAGCAGCTTGGTGCAGGCGGATCGGATCTCCGCATTGCTGTCGCTCAGCATGCCCAGCAGGCCGGGCAGCAGGCAGGCGAGGTGGGACGCGAGGTCAATGTCGGGCAGGCTGTCCAGCAAGCTGCACAGGGTTGGAGCAGGGTTGGGTGGGACAGGTGAGCTCTCATGGGCCGCATCGGGAGTGTGACAATGGTGAGGTGACCAGCCAGGGGCAGGAGCAAGCATGAGGCACAGCAGTGCAGACCTGCCAGGCTGCCATGGACCCCCCCCCCCCTCCCTTGAGCCCAGCATTGAAGTCTCGCACGACACACAGAAGCAGTAAGCAGTACGCATCATGCTACTGAGTACCAGTACAGCTGCAGCCCCTACCCGCCATTCCGCCAGAGTCCCCACAGGCCCCACAGACCCCTAGCTCACCTGAGCCATCCCAGCAGGAATTGTCTCTTGAAGGGATTGGCCACCTCCAGGTATTCTTGCAGCAGGGGCACAAACCCGGCCACACTGAAGTCATGGCTCTCCGCCACAATGTCCTGCAGCAGGCAGTACCAGGCAGTGCTTTACACAGCAGCAGCAGCAGCAGCAGCAGCACACCATGGCCCAGCTGCAACCTGCTTGAGCGCCTGGGAGCAGGGCCAGGACGAAAGCGCAGGACATGCAACACACCATCCCAAAAGCCCCACCAGACACACGCACACAAACACGCACACACCTTCACCAAGTTGTCCAAGAATGAAGCTGCGTTCTGCACATTTGTGTCGGCATCGGAGCACAGGCGGAACAGGGATTCAAAGACCTCGGGAAAAACTTGTAGGAAGGAGTCGCGAGTGGACTTGGCCTGCAGGCGGCAGCCACAAGGGGAGGAGAGGATTGCAGTGGTACCCAGGACACAGCTTGCAGAGGTATCCAGGACACAGGGTAAGCCGTGCTGAGACATGAGCAGTGTCAACACACGCTATTGCAGGAATAGGAGCAAGGACAACCTGTGCACTGCATCCAGCCGGCGATTGACAGCGGGGCTGAAGCTAGCGTTGGAGACGGGTAGTGATGCATGCAACCTTGCAATGCAAACAGCACTACACGCACCACGTTCCACAGGCTCTCTATTGCGTAGTACCGCACTCGGCTGTCCTGGTCTGTGAAGGAGGCCAGGATGGGCGGCACTATGCGCTGCAGCAGGTTGGGAGGCCGCATCTCCCCGGGAGGGCACCCGGCCAGTGCCACCGCTGTGGCTGCCAGGCACAGCAGGCCTCCTTTGCGTGCATTGGCCTGCGGCGCACATGAAGTGGATGAGGAGGAGTGCATTGAGTTGGCGTGCACTTCGGGCAGCACATGGCGCAGGCAATGATGCAAGCACGCATTCGTGACTGATGTTCATGGGACATCGTGCAGAGGCTGCCGCAGGCCCTCAAAACCGCCACAGTGTGCTTGCCGCGCACCTGAGAGGATGTGGCATAGCTGGTTAGCGAGCCAATGACCGCATCAATGCGATCCGCCCTGCCCGCAGCCGCCAACTGCTTCACCACCTGCTCCACCTCCAATGCGGCCAGCTTGCGCTTCTCATACAGCTGCGAGGCGGGGCGGCGGCAGATGTTGGCCATGTGATCAAGCGGCGTTCGCACCAGACACGCCATAGCCAGCGCCTTGTGCTCGCATTGCCAGCGCGTTGTGCGGTTATGCAAACAAGCCACGACCAAAATCAGAACACTGTGCTCCTTCATCGTCCTGTGGCTTAGCCGGCAATCGGGAACTCGCCCTGTCTGATATGTGCTTCAAAACGTACGCAGGCAGCACGTTTTGGCTGCTCATGGCGTGCAGTGCGGCCTATGACCTGCGCTGCTGCGATGCAGCTGCAGCACGATAGCTCTCGATGATGATCTGATACCCAGCAACCATTGGTTGCCTCCAATGAATGGGGGGGCAGTAACCGTACCGCCCTGCCTTGCTGCCAACCGCATCTTGCAGGTCAACTTGATTGTGTGGTTTACAGGTGTAACATAGGTGGCATGTGTTGGTGTGCAGGAAAACAATGCAAGAGCAGCAAAAGTGGCAGCTCATGAGAGCCGACAAAAGGGTACAAGGGTATGAGAGTAGGTGGGCGGCATTGCAGGCACAATCTGTGCATTCAAAACTGTGACGGCCGAGGTGGCAAACCCGAGGTTGGCATGTTAAAGGGTCAAGAAATGAGCAGAGGGTCGTGCAAGTGCTGGGCAAACAGGGCAAGTGTGCAATGCGTATGGTGCAAGTGTGTGTACAGGGTCCGTCCATTCCTTTAAGGTGTGCTACTTTACCAGGCAAATGCTTCTACTGGCTTGACAGCAGGCAAGGTGGATGCCAGTTTCAAGGGGCAGGGCCACTGCCGAGGATTCCACGCAGGCAGGCAAGGGCCGCCGCGGGTCTCGACTGCACAGGCGGTAGCAGGTATGGGGGGGGGGACTGCTCACATCACTTTCACACAAACACAGCTTGGCAGCACTGCACAAAAGCCACAGCTCGCTGCACGCCGTCAGCTCAAATCCCAATCGCTTGCCTCCGTTGCCACTCAACTCCCCGCAGAGTGTCAGATGCAGCAGCCAACCCAGAAGCGGCAGCAGCAGCTGAGAGCACCGCTTACCGGCACAGCGCTGAGCGCCCTCTCAAGCGAGGGGCGTGGCCTAGGCTGGGCACGCGCCTTGGGCACCAGCTGCACAGCGAGCGCAGCAGGGGCAGGGGCAGTGCCAGGGCCAGGCAGGGCGCCAGGCAATGCGAGGCTGCTGCTGCCTCATGTGACTGAGCAGCTGCGACGCAAGGGGAGGGTGTACCGCGGGGTGTTCATGGCATGTGGTGCTGCATCACACTGAGATCATCAGGCAGGGAGCCCTCGGAGTGCTCCGCAAACCCCTCCTCGCTGTCTGCAGGGGCGCGCCCGCCGTGTGCTCGTGCCTCCTCCATCTCCTGCTGCACCATCTCCAACTGCTCACGCAGCCTGCAGCACAGAGGGTGGTTAGGGGGGAGGGGGGCAGGGCGCAGCATGGTTGGAAGTCAGCGACAGGGGCAGGGACATGTCAGCGACCATGGGCCGATTCAAGCAGGCAGGCATGCATGCAGGCAGGCAGGCAGCGTTGAAGAACACAGGGCTGTCAACGCAGCGGGCAAAGGCACCACCAGAAGCACCTTGCAGCATCATGCACGAGACAACGCTGCCCAGCATGATACCTGCACCAAGGCCTTACCTCAAGTTTTGATCCTCCAGCTCAGCAATGTACGCCTCCTGCTCCACAAGCCGCGCCTGCAAGTGCCGAGGCAGCGCGCCGTCTCCTGCGCCGCCGCCGCCAGCTGCTCCGTGGTGGTCGCTGCCGCCGCCTGGGTGGTCGCCGCCGCCTGGGTGGTCGCCGCCGCCACTGTGTGCCTCTCCTTCTGAACCTTCCTCGTCATCCAGATCGTCCTCTCCTTCTGAGTCGCTGGTGGTGAGCTGCTGGCCTGCCAGAAACAGAGCTGCTGAGTCCTCATTTGTGCCGTACCAGTCCAGCCCCGACTGCAGGCCTTCCGCTTCCAGCTTGTCCACACCTGCTGCTGCGGCAGCTGCTGCGCCCACGTTGGCGGGGGTGTCCAAAGGGTTGCCAGCTGCACCAAGAGGGGGGGGGGGGAGGTGGAAGGAGAACAAGCGAGTGAGGGTTGGCAGAGGGCGAGCAGGGGGTGGAGGCGAGAAGGCGGGCAAAGCAAGCAGCTCAGGTCTGAACCCTCACGGTTGGGATTGCTGGTGGTTGTGATATGCAGGCCCTGGCCAGCCGCACGCCACAGCCTGACTACCCAGAACATGTGGCTGCCGCTGCGACACACAAACAGGAGATGAAGTGTCTTGCAAGGCTCTTGGTTGCAAGGGATGCGCAGGGAGGCGTTGTCACAACTCACCTGCCGGAGTGAGGGGCGGACGTCGTGGCGCAGCTTGCGGGAACTTGGGCTGCTTGTTGGGACCCTTGAAGCGCGAGCGCCTGTGGCGGCCTGTGCGAGGTTGGGGATAGCGAGGGGCGGGGGGAGGCATGGGACGGCACCCTACGAAAAACAGCGGGGCGGGCGGAAGTCCCAACGGCAGCACCGTCACGTCTGGCCTGGGCCTACCGTGCTGTTGCTGCGGCTGTTGTTGCGGGTGTGCTTGTTGGGGGCCTGCTGGTTGCTGGAAGCCTCCTCGCGCCTCGTAATGGAGCTGCGTTCGGCGTCGGTTCTCCTGCCGCAAGTCCTGGAGGTTGGGCACCTGGCCGAAGAAGCCCAGCTGCTGTGGGGCCCGTTGCTGGGCCTTGAAGGGGCGGAGCTGGGGCCCCAGCCCGCTGCCGCGTCTGCCGCGCTTCTTGCCGCGCTTCTGCTGCTGCGTTGGCGGTTGGGGCGCGCCGTAGCCGTTGTGGGGCGGCGGCAACGGCGGGTTGCCGGGCAGAGGCGGCCCCGAGTCCATCGTCGGTTGAAACAGCGAAATACGGTGTCCTGCTGCCATGTGGGGCGGGGTGTGGGGCCCGGTGCCCTCGCGCGGGCGTTAAATGGTGCTCACATCGAAATTTGTACTGTGTTTGTACTGGATGACCTCAACTCACGCCAATGCCGTCCCAGCTGCCATCCCAATGTGAATTGTGTACTGGGAAACGATACTCAATCATGAAAACACGTCTAGAGACATGCCTGCTCATTTGCTTGGCGGCGGCGGCACTCGTTCCAATGCAAGCAGGATTTGAGCAAGTCTGCGTCGTCTGTATGCCTCTGTAAAGGCACAGCCTGACCACAGATGGTCTGGTCAATGCAACTTAACCAGCTGATGGCGTTTGGCCGCATCGAGCGCTTGGTGCCGCCACCCGCCATCGGCCGCGGCTGGGCGTGCTTGTTTGTATGTCTGCTGTTTTGTGGTCCTGCTTGCTTGCTCGGTGCGTCAATAGAGAAGGGCAAGGGCCGCAATCGCGCAGTACGGTCGACTTTCTTCCTGGGCGAAAGTCTGACCTGCTCGAGGCAGGGTCCAGGCTGGTGCCCCAAACCTCAACACATTTGGCTGCTCTGCCACTAGAAACAGCAACCAGGACGCTCGACTTGCCCAATTCACGCCCGGTGAGCGCGGCTCACAGCTGCTCACGCTCGTTGGCCCCAGGTGGGCGCCTGCAGTGCTGGCGGGCGGGCCGAGGCTGCACAGCGCCGCTGGGAGAGCCTTTGGCCACTCGCCTGGTTCCCGGCCAGCCTGCTTCGCCCCTGCACGTGCTGCATCCTGCAAGCCTGCTCGACCAAAGCACAGTGCTGGCTGAGGCCGCACCTGCCCGTCTGCCGGGCGCGGCGCGGCAGCGCCCCGCCCGTCATACCGCCTGGCGCCGCCAACAATATTGGAGCTGCGCTGCCAGCCGCTCCTCGCCTGCACTCATTCGCCAGGAAGGAGCAGCAATACCTTCCCAAATCACGTCGCCCATCCTGCTGCAGGTCCTGCGCGCCACTGCAGCGCCGCCCCTTGGCGGTGGTGTCGAGCGCTGTCTGCCGCCCGACAGCAGCCCCGCATGTGCTGCTGCCCCAGCTAGCCAGCCATGTCGCGTCCTCCAGGAGATGAGGCACCTCCGGCGCAGCAAGGCTGCAAGCGAGCGCCCTACCACTACTCCAACTCACCGCAGGCTGTCGCCTCGCCCCATGGCTCACGTCCTGCTGGCCGACAAACAGTGTATGGAAGCCAGCCTAAGCTGCGGTTGGACCTTGGACCTACAGAGAAACGTGGACGGCAGCCTGACAGTCAGCTAGCGGGCACGCCGCCGAGCCTGCCATCGCCGCCGCAGCCGCCCTCGGCAGGCACTCCTGCCGAGATGGAAGGTGGTGGCAACAAGCGGCCGCGCCTGGCCATCAGGTGTGCAGCTGAGCGTCGCCTTGCCTGCTCCCAAAGGCAGGCAGGGCTGGGCACTGGCTGGCCCGCCTGCCTGTGTGTCCCTGCCAGCTGCTCACTTTGCACCTTGCGCAGGTCACAAACAGGTGTTTTGTGTTGCTTTGTGCTTTGTGTTGCTTGCAGCCGCGTCACCCCTGACAGCGCTCGGAGCGACTTTGCATCCCCCCGCTCCGCCGCTTCCTCCCCTCGGTGTGCTGGCTCCCCGTGCTCTGATGGCGGCGCAGGGCGGGCGGCGCAACCCCTGCTCGTCACTCCAGTTGCGGGTGAGCTGCCAGCAAGGGAAAAAAGCAACGGATGGTTGAGCGGCTGCTATCCGGCTCTTGTGCGCTGGCGCAGCAGTGCTGCATGGCTGCTGCTCTCACTCAGCACCGCCAAAACTGCCACCAGCGCAAGCTGCGCTCTTGCATGGCGGTGCTCACAACACACGCGCACCGCCGCACTGCAGGTCGCAGCAGCCTTGAAGGCAATGCGCAGCGCTACCCTGGCAGCCCAGCGCTTGGTACCTCGCTTGGTGGTACCTCTGGCAGCTACTACCCCGCCTCTCCAGCACCAGGTCCGTCATTGCCAGTGCATCCTACGTGCAGTGTGCTGCACAGCCAGCCCCACATGCATCATCTTGGCTCTGGCACCAGGCACTGGCACAGGCAGGCACGCTGATCCGGTCCAGCTCAACAGCAGCAACTTGTCCTCCTCCTGTGCTGCATGCGCCCTGGCAAGTGCAGGCGGGCAGTGGGTGTGGCGCCCTGACGCACCAAGCCTGCAAGGACTGCGAGGCGCCTGGGTGTGGCAGGAAAGCGCGCCCTTGCCGCCGCCGCCGCCGCCGCCGCCGCCTCCACTGCCGCCAGCCAAGCGGCCCGGCTTCTCACCGGCGCCGGCCCCTCTCTTTGAGGGCTCGCCTCACCGCTGGCTGCCACCTCCTCCTGGCTATCACGCCCACCCAGGTGTGTGAAGGTGCACAGCTCAGAACATTGATGCATGTGCTATTGAGGTCTCGTGGGCAATGCAACGTGACTGTTCAAACAACCATACCGCCAGTGCCAATGGTGGGTTTTGATTGGTGTTGCACGGCCTCTCTTTCTGCGTGCTGCCGCCTGTGGGACTGTCACTTGTGTCCACCACCACACCACCACTTTCATTTTCCGCCAGCCAAACAGTAGAATGCCCGTGTGTGTGTGCGAGTGCATGTCGGGATCTTGCCTGATGCGTCTTACGTCCGTTCCGATGTCAGCCAGCTGCATCTCCCTGCTCCCCATCTCTCGCCTTACTACTCGACGTTGGCTGGGCTTGCCTCGCGTCCGGCGCTGGTCGCTCCAACCAGCCGCTGCCGCTTCTTGCTCAAGTCCCGCATGCCCCTCCCCCTGCAGTCCTCCATGCCTCCCCATCTCCCAGCACACCACTCACCCCTCCCTTCAGGGTCAGCGACGCTGCACGTCCTGCCCTCAACCCCAGGGCTCCATACATGCAGCCACACCCACATCCCTGGCTGCCGCCACCCGATCACCCTCCTCCAGGCCAGCTGGCACCGCCGTCCTTCAATGGCCGCCAGCCGCCCTACCTCCAGCAGCAGCAGCAGCACCCTCGCGACTGGCAGGGGCAGCAGCAGTTTCGTGCGCCGTACCAGCACGTCTTCGGGCAGCAGTACCAGCACTACCAGCAGTTTCCAGGGGCGCACCAGCACTACCAGCAGGGGCTGGGGCCTGTGCCTGCGCGCCCCTTTGGCCCCAGCCCTGGCCCCAGGAACCCAGCGCTTGCGGCAGCTATCACCTGCAACAAGCGCATCACCAGTGCCACCAGCGCTCGCGAGATCTTTGAGGTGGTGGAGCAGGTGGGGCAGGGTGGTGCAGCTGCTGACTGTGTGGGAAGGGAGTGGGTGCAGGCCGGGCTGTGCTCCGGGTGCCAGGGCGGGTGCCAGCCTGCTGCTGTGCGATGCGCGTGAGGCACACTCTGTAGAGCTCAGAGCCTAGGGAACAGGATTGCGCATGTTCATTTTTTCAGGCAGGCGGCGCACAATCTGCAAAGCAGGAGCGCAGGCGCGCCCAGCACCCAGCTTTCCAACCAACCCACCCCTGCTGCGCATGCTGCTTGCTGCCCGTGGCGCCTGTGCATGCAGGAGCACGCCGCCTTTGACAGCGTTTGCCTGGCGACCGCCATGCACTCCCTGGCCAACCTGAAGGGGGCCCCAAACCTGCACGCACAGATTGCCCAAGCCCCAGAGTTCTTCAAGCTCAAGCACCTCATCTGTGAGGGCCTGCAGCGATGCCGGCCTCGATGCAGTGCCTGCTGTGCTGGCGCCTGCCGGGGTGCAGGCGTCTGACGTGCATTGAAGAATTGTAGGGTTGACAGTACACAGAAAGCACCTGCAGCTGGCAACCTCCCACACCAACCCAAGCTAACTTACCCCTCTGGCCCCTTCCGCCCGCTGCAGTTGAGCGCCGTTCTGAGTTCACCGCCCGCAACCTGGCCAACACTCTGTGGGCGCTGGCCAGCATCAACCACCACCCAGGTGCGATCCGCCGTATGCCGCCGCTCAAGCCCAGACTCCTGAGGTGGCTGCACTGCGCTCTCGTCCCGTCGCTGCCTGGTCTGCACATGGGGCCAGCCCTCCTTAGCGCTGCCGTCACCCATGCGTGGGGTGTCAACTGGCGGAAGGAAAATGGATCCCTGCACCTCCATGCGGCCGGCCTTGCTGGGGGTGCTGCTGGTGCTGGTATTTCTTCTTCTTCTGCCATCTGGCATCCCAGGCCTGGGTGACGGCTGTGATGAGCAGGGCTGTTCCCTTGTCCGGACAGAGCGGCGACAGGGCCTGCGCCACCGGCTTCGCCTCCACCACACCCACACCCGCACAGCGGAATCCATACTTTTACCTGCCTTTTACCTGCTGCTTGACGCCTGCACAGCGTGCTGACGCTGGCAACACTGCACCGCTGCCACACGCCACGCCGCCCTTGCCTGCCACCGGCAGTCGCGAACTAAATGTGCTGGTGCCGCCACGCATGCATGCAAGCAGGGGATGAGTTTCTGGCGGGGATGGCGGCGGAAGTGCAGGGCAAAGCTCGAGATGGCAATGCTCAGAACATCGCCAACATGTTCTGGGCTTTTGCCACCCTGGGTGAGCATACGAGCAGGGCAGCTTGCAAGCTGAGTACTTGAGATTCGCAGGGCTCCCTTGCACTCGTTCGGTGGCCAAGCAGACGTCCTGGTGACAAATGAAGGCTGTGCACTGCTTCTTCCAGCTCACACCACCACACCACCACCAGCTGTGCAGGGTTCCATCCGGGGGATGAGGTGCTGCAGGCCCTGGCTGAGGCCGCCAGGCAGAAGCTGGGGGATTTCACAGCCCAGGTGATGTATGGGTGTGAGTGTGGTGCGAGGCGGTGTGTGCCTTACCATACCAGTCAATACATGCTGACATGCAGCCGCTGGGCCAACACCCTGCACTGCACTGCTCTGTTGATTCTCCAACACATAACTGCCTGCTCTGATGCCCCCACGCTGGCACTGCGCCTGCGCTGGTCTTGTCCTGCCGCCAAACTGCTGCCGCCGCCGCCTGTTCCATGCCTGTGCGCCTCCTCTCCTGCCTGTCGCCGCCCGCAGAACATCAGCAACACGGTGCTGGCGCTGGCCAAGCTGGAGTTCGACCCTGGAGACGAGCTGCTGGAGGGGCTGTCTTCTGAAGCGCTGCGCAAGATAAAGTCCTTCACGCCGCAGGTGCTTGTGCTTGAGTGGCTGCATGTATGTGTTTTGAGCGTACACCTTACGGGTGAGGGCTGCAAGTCTTGGGGCAATAAATGCAAAGCGGGCGCGTTTTGCTGCTTGCTGAAAGGCGGTGCAGCAAGCAGCAATCGACTCTCCTCTCATCTGCCACATTGCCACCCCCACAGGCCCTGGCCAACACGCTGTGGGGCCTCTCCAAGCTGGGCATCAAGGCTGAGGGGCTCATGGAGGGCATCGGACAGGCAGCGCACAGCCAGATCTACGACTACAACTCCCAAAACCTCGCCAACTCGGTGAGGCCCGCACTGCTTGTTTGACTGCGGGCGCTGGGCATCGTGTGCTGCAAACCTGGTCCTCGCAAGCTGTTTGGGCGGCTCTGCATGGCTTGTAAATGATGTCGCCGCCTGGGCAGCCTCCTCTGTGCCCCTTCCAAAGTCGAATCGTGTGCTTTGCAGGTTTGGGCCTACGCCAACATTGATGTGAATCCGGGGGAGGCGTCAATGGAGGTACGGTACTGCTTCGCTTGTACTGCCAGCATACTTCCCGCTGAGAGAGTGTGCTGCTTGCATCGGTGCCCGCCTCACTCCCCAGGGTGCATGGCTCAGCTGTTTAAGGCCGCCCTTGTTTGCATCAGCAGTCAGGCCCAAGCCTTGGTAGCCTGCCACCTTTCAAACCACACCATTGTCCTGTCTTTCCTGCGTGGCCTTCTCCTGCCGCAGGAGTTTGCGCGGGTTGCGATGCTGAAGATGCCTGAGTTCTCCCCTCAGAACATCTCCAACTTCTGCTGGGCGTTTGCCAGGCTGGGTGTGCGGAACGAGCATCTGTTTGCAGAGGGTGAGAGCGGTGCAGCTCCCTGCCTGATGTCAGCTCCAGCGCATACGCATATGCTGGAGGCACATTGTCCCTGGGGCACCCCCTGCTGCTGCAGACCAGATGCGCCCAGTTGACTGTTTGCCGTGCCTGCAGACTCGCAACCTCCGTCAATGTCCTGACCTGCCTTGCCCTGCCCTGCCACTCCACGTGTGGGTGCCTGCCTGCAGCGGGCAAGCACGCTGCGCGCATCATGCACATCTTCACCCCACAATCGATCGCCAACCTGCTGTGGTCTTACGCCACCCTGGACCTCTGCCCCGAGGCGTCTCTGCTTCATGTGAGCTGGGTGGTAGCTAGCTGTGCTGTGCTGTGCGGTGCTGCGATATGCTGCGCGTGCAGTGCTGTGTAGTGCTGGGCGTAAGCGTGTTCTGTATCCCTGATTTCATCTCGTGCCTGCTGCAGGTGCTGAGGGGCCAGGTGCTGAAGCTGGTCGGCGACTTCTCGCCCCAGAACCTCTCCAACACAGCCTGGGCCCTGGCCACGCTGAAGGAACACGACACAGTTCGCTCCGTCTACCCCGTGAGTCTGCTGTGACATGCTGGGACGCATGCTCGGCGGTGCTTCAGCGGCGGAAGGAAGGGCGCACGCTGACAGGGTGCTTGCTGAAGCACTAGCAGCTTGAGCCTCGCACCCACAGCAGCCAGCACTGTGCCTCGCTTCTGGCTGCAGGGCCTGCTGGGTGCCATTGCTGAGGAGGTCAAGCGGCGGCTGCTGGACTCAGCTGACGCCGCCACCTTCTCCCGCCAGCATCTGGCAAACTTCGTGAGCCGCTGCTGCCGCGGGGGGGTTAGCTGAATGCTGCTGGGGCTCGTGCGGCCCGAGAAGCCCTCCCAGATAATGTGCCACGGACGGCTTGCAATGTCATGGCGCTGTCCTATGTGTGTCTAATATCTCATTACACCTTGTCTGCTTTGCAGGTGTGGGCAGCAGCCACTGTTGACTACGATCTCGGTGGGTTGCCCTACGGCAAATTACATAGATACAGCGTGCTGGATGTGCACGCAAGGCTGAGTTACTGCATGAAGCAAGGCTGCCGCTGTGTGAATATTCTCAGCCCCTGCATTCCGCCCGCGATTTGCTCCTGCAGGCAGCCGCACGCTGATGTGCATCGCAGAGGCGCTGGTCAGTCGAGCTGACCTGTGCAACCCTCAGGAGGTGTCCAACAGTGGTGAGGCTGGGCTGCTGTGCTGTGCTGTACCGTGCTGTGCTGTGCTGTGCTGTGCAGCACCTTTCCGGCGCTCAACATCAGCCGCACGACAGCATGCATGCTTACCTTACGTCTTGCCTGCCTCAACTTCCGGGCTCTGTGTGGATATAAAGCTGTCGCATGTGAGCCACCCTTGTCCTGTGGATGCAGTGTGGGCCTTTGCCAAGCTGTCCTGCTACGACGGGAAGCTCATGGAGGCGATGGCGGCAGAGGCGACACGCTCCATCAACAACTTCAGGTGCGAGGGCTCTGCTGCCTCGGGATCCTACCTACCTACCTACCTAAGAGGTAGCGACAGCTGAGCCGGTGAGGGCAAAGGACGGGCAGGTAGGATGGCCTGCGATGTCTTGGTCACAGGCATGCAATGGGCTGAAGCGAGTTGTATAGGTATACCCCCACGCCATGCCTCGACTGCAGCCAGCAGAACCTGGCCAACCTGGCCTGGGCCTTCTCCAAGCTGGCACATTGCGATGAACCGCTCATGGCTGCCGTTGGCGGTGAGGGGCAGGATGGCTGCTGCCTGCATGAATTGCCTGCATGCTTCAGCGCTGCGCATGGCATGAATTGGCCGAGAGACGCCCATGAAACACACGAGACAGCACGTTCTTGCTGCTTCACAGCCGTGGGCTCCGGCTGTGCCATTGCGGCCCAATCAGTACCCTTTCCCTTGCCTGCCTTGCTGCAGGCCGCGCCGAGGCTCTGGTGAAGGACCTGAACCTGCAGCACTGCACCATCCTGATCTGGTCCTACTGCAGGCTCAAATGGTCCACTCCCACACTCATACCGGCGCTGGTGGCTGGTGTGTGCTTGCCAGCCAACTCTGTAGCTCCCTCGCACCTGCTGCCCTCCGGGGCTGGCGCTGCTCAAGCTCGCTTCAACTCACCATTGCACCGCTGATTCAGAACTGACCGCTGCAGAGCTCAAGAGCCGCATGGCCGAGGCGCAATTCAACCAGCAGCAGCTGTGCAACGTGCTGTGGAGCTTGTGCATCGCGGATCAGTGTGATCGCGAGATCTGGGACCTCTGCATTGGCCAGGTGGGTTTGAGGGGCTGGTGATGCAGCCCCCCTATTCCTATCTGTGCGCCTCCATGTACGCCTACCACCTCGCATCATGCCGCCCATTGGTTGGGTGCCAGCGCTTCCTGCTGTAGCGACACGCGCTTGCAATTGCATGCAGCGGCGGTGTGTGTGCATGTGCGCATGCGCTTGCCTGGAGGCGCGCAGTTGGACCTGAGTGCTTCTGAACAGCCCTCCTCCTACGCTTGTCTCATCAGTAGTGCAACGTGACACATGCAGGTCACCAAGCTGGGCATTCCTTACCACGAGCTGACCTCAGAAGCGCTGACCCAGGCAAGCGCGCGCCATGCGTGTGAACTGCGCTTTACGCTGGCCTGGCAGCGTCCTTCACACCCCTCTGCCAGCTGCCCTCGCCGCAGGTGTTCCAGTGTGCCATGCTGATGCTGGCTCAGGCACCTGACGCCGAGTGGCCCCTCCCTGAGGAGCTGCTGCGCCTGGGCATGCAGTGCTGGATGCAGCGGGCCAAGGTCGTCACGTGAGTCCCGCCTGCCTTCTGCCGTGCCGCTTGCGCAGCCGTACTGCAGCTGAAACCACTGCAGGCTTCTTGCCCGATTGAACGTGCATGATGCACTGGATTCGACGGACCTGTGTTCCTGCCTGTGTGCAGGGTGTCTGAGCTGCATTCCGAGGTGTCCCGCATGTTGGTCAGCATGGGGGAGCAGCACACGGTGGAGCACCTCACGCAGGACCAGCTCTTCTCAGGCACGCACCCTCCTTCAAACTCTCTGCCTCGTATGACCTTCCGCCTGCCACTCGCTGCCTGAAACTGGCTGCTGCACGCCGCGTCTGCCAGGCAGCCTTTTAATGCTGCTCAGCTTGCCCAAAAGGGGCACAACTCACCGGCCGCCGGAACGTCACACTCCTCTTCCCTTCCGCGTGCCTCCCCTGCGCAGTTGACATCGCCTTCCCCAGCGAATGGATAGCCATGGAGGTTGATGGGCCCCACCACTTCACAGCCAACACCTTCAGGCCGCTGGCAGACACAGAGGGCAGGTGCGGCCCTCGTCCCTCTGCTCCTCAGCGAGCAAATCCCCGGCCTGCTTGCCAAGCCTTGCACGTGCAGCCTGCTGGATGCCCACCCAGTGCTTGCCCGCCTCCCGACTGCACCATCCACCTCACAAACGCATGCAGGCGCCTCCTGCTGAGGGCACGGGGCTGGCGAGTGGTCAGCGTGCCTTTCTACCATTGGTATGGCGAAGACGGTAAGTTGGTACTGCGCCTGCTGCACTGCCGATGCTTTATGAATTAAGAACAGTGCGGAGCTCGTGAGCTGCACACTGATGTTCAAGGTCCTAGTCGCATTGCACTCGCTGCCGACCACAGTGCCTGCTGTGCCCCTGCCCCTACACGTGCAGATGAGACACGCCGCAGCCTGCTGCAGCGACTGCTTCGAGAGGCGCGTGCACAGCCTGTGCCTCCAGTGCACGCAGTGCAGGCAGTCACCACCGCACGTCTTCAAGCGCTGTGTGGGCAGCAAGGGGCGGGTCTTCCTCAGCCAAGCCTGCTGCAAGTCCCAGTGCAGCGGCAGCAGGGCCAGCGCACGCCGCAGCCGCAGCGGCGAGGGTCAGGCACCAGCCCTCACCCAGGCATTGCTTCTCCTCCTGCGGCGCTACGGGAACCGCTTGCCGCGGCGGGCTGGGCCCCAGGCGCAGAACAGGGGCCAGACGCTCCATCGCCGCAAGCGATGCGAGCTGGGGCCCCTCCATCACCAGGGCCGCGGTTCCTGCCGCCAGGGCCACCACCAGGCCCGCCCCCACTGTCTCAGCTGCGGCCGCCACCTGGACCCCCGCCACTGCCTCAAGACAGCCGCCATGCAGATTCCCCTGGGGGCAGGCAGGTGGAGCGGCACTCGCAACCAGCGCAGCAGCAGGCGCAGCAGGAGCGCAGTCCGCTGCTGAGCCCCACCGTGTTGCAGGCTGGCCTGCTGTCGCCCGCGGGACCTGTGCCGACGCCCAGTGCACCTCGCGAGCACCCGGCCCCTGGCACCCAGCCCCAGCAGGGGCGCTCGCCTGGCTCGCAGAGCGAACGCCAACAACTGCTCAGTGCAAAAGAGGTGGCCACCCAAATGCTTCAGCGCCTATCTGCAGAGGTGCATGGCCCGGCACAGCTGGAGCCTGCCCCAGTCGTGGAGTGTTCGGGACCCGCCTGCTTGCAGGCTTCAAGCAGACCGGCGCTGCAAGGCGGCCAGGGGTAGAAGGTGTGCTGTGCAGCAGAGCTGCAACCTCTGGGTTAGCCTCAGCAGCATGACACCCTTTCATTCAGACTTCACTCTTCACCTAGGTGCTTCCTCCTGTTGCTGGACTGACGTCGTTGCTCAGTTGCAGTTGACCGCCCCCGTAGCCTTTTCTGCACAGTCCTGCCGGTCACCGCTCGCGCCTACCACAGGCCCCCTCAAGGCCCGTGTTGCCTTCACCCCCCCTTGCCGCACAGTTCTACCACTGCCACTGCCTCGCGCCCCTGTTGTGTTGCATGCAAATTCACAGGCATGCAAGGTGGAGAGAGGGGGCACTAAGTTTGACAGGATTGCGGGCAAAAAGCGCCCAGGATGGAGTGCCGGGGCGGAAGAGCCTCAAGAGGAGGCCGAACAAAGTAGGGGCAACAGAAAAGAGCGGACAGGCACAAAGAGTGGGGAGGGAGAGCGCAAAACACAGAGAGCGTGCAACTATGTACAAGGGACAGGCAAGTACAGGGGAAGAACAGCGAAAAGGAGCATGCGCCGCACTACGAGCGGCAGCCGACCCTCAGCAGCACGACGACTGCTGCGGCTGCTTGCTCTTCAGCCCAAAGGTGCTGCCAGTGGAAGCCAGCAGGCTGGGCGTCTCCAGGATCTGCACAGCATGCCATGCGCACCGGGCAGCTGAGGAAGAGCCGCCATCAGAGGTGAGTCGCAGACCTCCCAACGTGTGTCTGGCTGCAAATAACGCTGACACGTGCCTCTGGGGCTACCAAGCAACGCCAGCCGCGCACTCACACACCAGCGCCTCCTCTCTTCGTTCCCCCACCACCCACCTTGTGCACCAGCTCCTCGAAGGCTTGGTCCACAGCCACGTTGCCCTTGGCACTCGTCTCCACAAACAGGCAGCCGTGGGCCTTTGCAAATTGCAGGCCCATTTCTCTACTCACCTCGCGCTGCTCAGCCTGCAGCAAGCGAAGAGGGGTTGAATTGAGACATACCTATACTTTGCTCCCCTCGACACCATTGGCAACCGCACTTGTCAGCAACACAACCAGGCAGCACCCGCTCAACACCCAGGCAGCCACCCACCCACCAGATCACTCTTGTTTGCCACCACCATCTTGATGCACTCCTCCACGGTGCCATACATGTCCACCTCGCGCAGCCAAATGTCGGCCAGGGAGTCGAAAGTCTCAGCACGACTCACGTCATACACCAGCACAATGCCCTGAGCGCCCCGGTAGTAGGCTGCAGCGAGGTGAAGAGGGTGGGAGGCATGGTTCGGGGGCGGCGGGGGGTCAGAGGCGGCGGTATGGGGTAGCGTGCGCAGCAAAAGAGGAGGGTGCAGTGATGACGCAGGCGGGGAGTGGGTGGCGCAGGCAGCTGGATGGCAGGCAGCGTGCAGTGCAGGAAGACTACACTGTACTGCAGGCTAGCGGTGCGACGTGATGCACTTCAGTCGGCATCAATCTGGCTGGCACTCGCAGTTGGGCCGCGTGGAGCAGCAGCAGCAGGGCAGGCTCACAGGAGGTCAGGGTGCGGAAGCGCTCCTGGCCTGCAGTGTCCCATATCGTCAGCTTGACTTTCTTGCCACCAACATCTACGACCTTTGCCTTGAAATCTACACCGATCGTGGGCACCAGCTCTTCGAAACCGCCAGTCGAAAATCGCAGCAGCAGGCTGCTCTTGCCGACGCCGCTGTCGCCTACGAGCAAGATCTGAGAGGGGCGCGGCGGGGCAAGCTGCTGAGAGCGCAGGCATGATGCTGCAGGTGCGGAGCCCCAGCCTGGGCACGTAGAGAGCAGGGGCAAGTCTAGTACGACCGGAGCGGCGGCAAAAAGGCGGCAGTGGCGGGGGCATTCCGGCACCGTCGCGCAGCTGATAGCAGTGCCGTGCGGCCTCACTTTGAAGGTGTGGTCGACGTTGAGGACCAGGCCCCCGCCTGGTTGCTGCTCCATTTAGGCAGCAGGGTGCGCGCGGCGGTGCTGCTGTCGATTGATCACGGTGAGTGTGCGTGTGCAAGGCTGGCCCTGTGTGCCGCTGCGAGATCTCACGCGAACTCGAAATTGTACTGTGCTGTACTAGCTGTGCTGGACTTGCGCAGTTGGCGTGCTCCGAGACTCAGGGCACATTTGTGGGGCGCGCACAGCCAGCGCCGAAGGTCGGCACCTTCGTCAACGGCCGCACATGCCTGCCGCTCCAGGCGGCAAGCGAGCGCCCTGACACGGGACTCATCAGCCGCTCAACAATTAACGATCGATAGGAGGCCGCACTCCCGACCTGCGCACGGACTGGCCGACAGTGGCGGCAATTTTACGGTCGGGGAGGTCAGCGATGAATTCTACGCCCGCCCGCAACAACCAGGTTGACAACAGCTCTTCCGGCTATACATCTGACGCATTCGAAGATGACGTAAGCAGCAGTGGCCCCCTGGCTGCAAGCACTCGCCCCGCCAGCAGCGTCAGCCACGCCACTCCGCGGCCGGCTGGCACAGTCAACGGCAGCAACAGCGGCGCCAGCCGAAGCGACAAGCAGCGTCCCAGCTCACGCATAGGCTACCTGGCCAGCACAGCGGCCATGGAAGCCAAGCGCCCAGCTTCAAGGTGCAGAACAAGCAGCCGTCCCAGCTCTGCATCGCAGCACAGGCAGCAGCAACAGCAGCAGCACCAACAACAGGCGCCAAGGTACGTTTGCCCGTGAGCGTCGTTGCCTCTGAGAGCCATGCAGCACAACCTACCTGGAGCTTTGGCGCTGTTTCACTTCCATCGCAGCCGCTGTAACTACGTCTGGCTTCTGACGCTGGCCCTGCTTGTAGGCCATGCTCTGCCAGCCCTGTGCTGGGGTGTTCCCGGGACTTGGAGGCGCGTGTGTCGAAGCAGATGGGGCGGGATCCGGCAGAGTGGACGGTGAGTGGCGTCTTGCACAGGTCGCAGCACCAGAAGGCATTCCAGGGGGCATTTCAGAGGGTAGCCCCCAAAGCGGCTGCACACTACACGCACAGCTGCATGCATGCACGCTGCTGTCAGGACTGCCCCTCCGCTTGATCCCTGGGTTGCTGTTGCTTGAGCTGGCGCTGGCCTCTCTTTGCTTCTCTCGAGGGTCTGCAAGTAATCGGGGCCTGTGAACGTGGCCCCTGCCCTGCTGCAGGTGCGGGAGGTGTGCGACTGGTTGGAGCTGATTGGACTGGGCCAGTGGCGCCGTGCCTTTGTGCGCAACGCAGTGTCTGGCGCGCTGCTCTTGCGGCTGAGCAGTGAGGAGCTCAAGGTTGGTTGGTGAGGGGCCTGTGGGCTGTGGGCTGCGGTCTGTGAGAGCATGTAGGCTGTCGGCTTTTGATGTGCTGTGGATTCTGTTTCGGGGTGGGACTGTGGGGTGTGTTGCGGCAGGCGGCAGGCGGCAATTTCGAATTCAGGCAGGCCACCCTCCCCAACCTGCTGCCCTGGCACCCCCTCTTTAATTTATTGCAGACTGAGCTGGGCATGGCGCCTCTGGGACACCGAGACGGCCTGCTGACAGCAGTGAACGACTTGGAGCAGTACTGGAGGCAGCAGCTGGGCCAGCAGCCAGGCGGCGCGCAGCAGCCAGGCGGCGGCGCTGGCGGGCAGGCACCGCAGGGCACTGCCAGCCGCCCCGCATCCCCGGGTGCTGCTACCATGCTTGCTGCTGACATCAGCCTTCAGCGAGCGTATGCGCAGCGTGCCCGCCTGCTTCGGGAGTTGGAGAAGGCTGAGAGTCGTGAAGCGCTGCGAAGAGTGTGAGTGGTTGGTCAAGCGGTCACAGTTGGTGTTGCAACACCAACACTATCTTTTCCTTGCTCTGCACCTGGAAGATTCGAGCGCTGGACCAAAGGCTGTTAGAAATGTGCCCCCTTTTCCCAATACCGTGCGTGCAGGGCTGCTGAAAAGGCGCTGCGGGTGGTGGGCCAGGCATCCGACGAAGTGCGCAAGCTGCAGGCAAGCATCTGTGAGCTGGACCGTGAGCTAGGCTGGGAAGCAGCTGCAGAGGAGCAGCTGTGCAGACCGCTGGACGCACACGGAGCGCTAGCCTGGCAGCCTGCAGGCAAGCAACGCGCAGCACAGCGGCCCCTGTCGCCGGGAAGCCCCGCGAGGCGCCCCTGCAGCCCTGGAGGCGGGTGCGCAGGCAGCGCTATGAGTCGTGTGTCACGGCGGATCATGGATCAACGGGGCCCGGAGGGCGGCAGCTTCCTCGATCGCCTGTCCTCCGACCTTGCGATGCGGCAGGCCAAGGCAGCCAAGGCGCGCAAACGCGCGGGGCGGTACGCGGGAGCGGTGCAGGAGGAGCAGCTGGCAGAAAGGGGTCCGGAGCAGCAGGACCTGGCCTTGATCAGGCGAGTGGGGTCGTGGCGTCCACTGTGTCCACTGTGCCAGCGCCTCTGCACCTCGAGCCGACTGCCCCGCTGCAGCAATGGCGGCACATTGCAGCAGCCCTGTTGCTTTTTATAGCACGCGCCTGCTGCCCTTCCTCTTACACACCCCATGCGCAACCCGACGTGCAGGAGCAAGGTGGAAGCAAAGGAGGCGGAGCTGGCAGCCGCTCTGCGCAGTGACGACCCGCAGCGTGTGGCAGAGGCCTGTGACAGCGTCGCCGTCTCATTCCAGCAGGAGTGGGCACTCGGGCAGGAGGTGGTGGCAGCTGTCAGGAGGCTGAGCAGCCCGGCCAAGAAAGCAGCCAGGCTGGCTGGAGCCCTGCGAAGGTGCTATACCCTCCTTACTGTCATCCACCCAGCACGGCGTTTGTGTGCTGTCCACTGTGCTGCCTGGTTCGCTGAGCCGTGTGGCTCAGCTGCCTGCTGCACACCATGGCACCACCCAGCCTGAAGACGTATTTTTTCTGCCTTCCACACCATTGTTTTGCAGCGCCCAGTTCATGCAGCGCTTGGAAAGCGACCTGCGCACCAGGGAGGCCCGGCTGCAGCAGCTGCAGGACAAGTGAGCAAGCACAGCAGGCTGTGGGCCGCTGTCGAGCCAGCATCTGCCTCTGCCTTTGCCGCTTCCTTGCTGCTCATTCCTGCCGGCTGACACAGGTGCCGTCTCTCCTCCCTGTGCCCCTCCCACGGCCACTCGCACAGAATCTTCAAACTGGAAGCAGGAAACACAGCAGAACAGCAAGAGAAGGCAGATCTGGCAGCTGCTCGCAATCACTTCAGCCAGCTTGGCTGGCCGGCAGCAAGCTTGCAGGCAGCCCCTGGCGACGCAACAGCAGCCAGCGACGGGCTGCTCGCTGCGCTGCTGAAAAGGGCGGCGGCTCTGCAGGAGGCACGGCAGTGGGGGAGGGCTGTGGACTGGGAGCAGCCAGATTGGAAGTGAGTGTGCGCTGATGTCCCTTCAACATGCAGCTGGCGTGTGAGTTTGCATTTTGCAATGGCTGAGCTTTGGCCGCTGCCTGTTGAGCGCAGCAGTCATTATCCCCCCTCCGAGCTGCAGGACGGATGGGCTGGAGGATTTGCAGCAGATGCACAATGATGCGCTGCGATCCGCCCTGGAAGCGCAGGCCCAAGCAGCGGAGGCGGCAGAGCAGCAGGCGGGCGGCGGTAGGCGAAACGCCGCCGCTCAGGCCGCTGCGCAGCAGCCAAAGGAGCTGCTGCTTCCTGCTGACCGTCTGTCAGGTTGCGTGGAGCTGCTCGCAGGCTGTCGGTCTGGAGAGGTGGAGCTGCTGCAGGGCCTGAGGGGCCACCGCAAGCTGATCATGACCTGGCGGTGAGCTGTTGCAGAGCTGGTGTGGGCTGACATGGGCAGAGGGAGGGGGGCGGCGGCGGGGCATGCATCCAGCATGTTGGGGTGGAAGGTTGCCTGGTTGTCTGATGCTGCAAGAAGCAGCTTGAAGAGGCAATCACCGTCGCTTTTGCGATCCACACTGTTGCCACATGATATGTGGCACCTGGGTCTGTCACATCTTTCCCCTACTTGCCTCTTTGCTGCATGCAGTGCCGTGCGAGCCCAGCAGTTTGTGGCCTTCACCCGCCAGGACCTTGAGCTGCGCAAGGCCAAGGCGGCGGCGCTGGAAAGGGAGGTCTACCCGGATCACACCAAAGGCGGGTGGCGGCGGTTGGCTGTCGTTGCTCTGGAATCGCTCGCTGGCAACTATGAGCTGGTGTCCAGGGATAGATCTGGTGCTTTTGGTGGAAATGGGGGCTCGACAGCTATTCAAGCCCTGCTGTTGGGCCCTTTTTGTTGGCGCCTAACCTATGACGTCGCGCTGGGCCATGCCGTGCTGTGCAGTGTTGAGGAAGGAGGAGTACGAGGCTTTCTTTGATCGCCTCATGGCTGACACAGCCCGACGAGCGCAGCACAGGTGTGCTGGTCGCTGTCGCTCGCACCACATGCGCGTGCGTAAGCGGCAGCAGGTGCACATGCATTCACTTTCTTTTCCCGGCGGGGTGCTGACCTTGCCTGTCCCTCCTACCTTGGGGTCACGCTGCAGGGACGAGCTGGCGGAGAAGGCGAGGGAAGAGGCCCTGGCAAAGCTCAAGCGAAGCGCGCCTCCGCCCCTGAATCACCAACGCCCAGCTTCTCCTTCGCAGGCTCACTAGCCAGGCAGGCAGCAGCAACACATGCGGCTGTGCAGCCGGTATCGGGGTCAGTGCATATGATTGCTGTGCAGGGTGATTTGAAGGGTCTTAGAAGCAAGTTCTGCACAGCGGTGTAACACTACCAAGGGCGTGGCGGCTGTTGTGCCGCCGATCGAATGCCGACACACACTGCAGACAGGGCTCCCCCTCCGGCCGTGCTGCACTGTGCCCTGGCGTCGCAATTCTGCCCGTGGGAGTAGTACGGGCGTTGAGTATCCTGCTTGAGTATCCTGCTTGTGCATGGGGTCGGCACAATGCAGAAGTTCTTCTGCGGACTGTAGACATCGCCGTGGTTCACGATCGCGATGAAGCGCGGCAAGATAGCCTTCGCGGCGCTAGCCGTTGCTCTGCTCGCAACAGGATGCAGTGTGCTGGCTGTGGATGACGACCCATGTGCCACAGGTGTGTGTCATAGCCGCTGCGGCGCTCCGGCCGCGACACCAGTCAAGTCGAGGGTGGCCAATTGCCGCCTGCAGCGGTTTGATGCTGCGCGCCGAGAGATATCGTTGCCTGATGTTCATTCGGCAAGCTGCAGGGCGTGCGGCAGGGTCAGATGTGCATGCAGCCCCGTCGGCAGCGTCGCCTGTTCCCTTGCCGCATGTTCAATCCCGACACTCCCCTGCGCTCGCCGCGCCGCACGTTTCCGTTTTGCCGCAGCCTGCCAATCCAAGATTCTCTCACAGCCCAAGAAGCCTGAAACTGACACTGCCTCTGGTGAGCAGTGAGCGGGTGTGGCGGTGTTGCGGTGCCGATATGCTGCCAACCGCCGTGACCGCTTCGCCTAGCCGGGTGTGGCAGGTATTGCTGCCATCTTTGGAGACGTTCTTGACGTCCTTACGGACTGGGTGCCTGGCAAGAACATCTTCAGGAAGATTGGTCTTGGTGTTGTGACCGGTATCGTCGACCGCTCCGCCGAGTGAGTGCTGCATGGCTGTGCTGGGTCTCCTCCTGTGGTGCCTGACCTGGTGACTCGAGTCAAGCTGTGCGGTTTGCAGGGGCGACGCATCGGAACAGGCATTGTGGGCTATCTACAACCTCAACAAAGTGAATCTTGAGAGCAGCTTGGCAGCCGCAGCGCTGCCCCTGAGAGAGGAGACAGGAGAGAGCCTGCCTCCTGGCACAAGGAAAGCCACGCATATTGAGGGCTGAACTTGCTATGCCTGCATCTCCTCCGTCTGCACAGGACTTGGTCCAGCTGCAAGACTGGCTGGCTTGCAAGCTCGACACCATGGCACGTGACATAATGTTCAGCTTTGAGCAGCAGATGAACCAGCAGGCTTTAGGTGGGTGCGCTGCCTCAAGAGCTGTGTGCAGCCAATCGTGCGATGATGGCTTGATGCAGGTCGCCGCTGCCGTGCGCTGCGGGCATGCATTGCTGTCATTAGCAAGCATCCTGCCATTGCTAGGCAATTTGCTACTCCTGCACTGCTGCAGATGGGTACAACACCGCCATCAACGCAATTGAGGAGCAGGTGGGCCAACAGTGCAGAGTGTCAGCTGGGCGCCAGGACAATGCGGTGCAGGCATGCTGCTGAACAAGGTAGTTGGATGCAACCGCACTCTGCGCTGCTAAGCCCAAACTGTTCACTCTGCAGATCGCTGGCAAGTGTGGTGCTCAGAACTGCATCGCGCTGAGAGACGTCCCCCCTAGCCAGCGCAATTCCAAAACACGATTTGCAAACGATTGCTCCAGCCGAGCTTCTGCCGCCAAGGTCGCAGCATGTGCCAACACCAAGTGGAACCCTGATGACCCCAGTGAGGCGTTCCGCATCCCGTCCTTTGCTGGCAGCCTCCCTGGTATTTTCTGATGTTAAGCCAGTCCCTGCTTACAAGCTTTGTTACCTGCCAACTGTGTGCAGAGCGCTGCCCAATTGGCGATAAACCGCTGGGTGGCGTCTGTGATGAGGATGGTTACTGCTACGATGTCTATGAAGATGCCGAATGGTACGATGACCTGGAGGTGAGCAGCAGCAGCAGACCAGCACCGACGGGCGGGTGTCGGTTTTCTTGAACCATGCAGTGGTTGTTGTGAGCATGAAGTAGGCGTTGTGTTGCCGTGTCGCAGTACATTCTGGATCTGTTCACAAATAAGGATGGCATCGATGACTTCAAGTGAGAAAATCTTGGTTGGTTGCTGAGTACATGGCCGGGAGGGGGGGGGGGAGGGGGGGGTGATGAGCGGTGGCAGCGCCGTGATGGCAGACAGGAAGAGAGCTGTGCTTGGTTGTGCCGGCAGGATCTCTTCATTCCCGAGTTGCTTCCCACTGCTGCAGCAAGTTCACAAGATGGATGGACGTGAAGGCTACCATTGCACTTGCTAAAGGTTGGCAGGGCCCAGTTTACCTGCTTGCTTGCTTGCATTGCTTGGTGCTCGAAAAACATCTGTCCTGAGACCATGGATTGCGGTTGCTGAGCGCTGGCTGCCCCATCGCCACCGCAGGAGCCACCCTGAAGATTCTGGTGCTGCAGCACATCATCATGGCTTCAGGCAGCCGCGCCAAGAACACCGAGCTGGTTCAATTCGCCAACAATGTCGCTGAGAAGCTGCAGCGTCGTGTGGACTTCCACCTGAACAAAGACAACTTGGAGAAGGTGCCTGTGCCCTGTGCAAGCTCTGCCTGTGGATTGTGCTGTGCCATGTGCACGTACTCCCCTGCCTGCCGCTGCAGGGCTTCAAGTGAGGCCCGCTTTGTTTGGCCTACCCTCCCGCCCTTTCCACAGGTGGTGCGTGCATACACCAACCCACTTGACACCAACTACCAGGACAGGATGCAGAGCATGGAGTGGCCGCAAGCATCTGAGGGGCAGTGCAAGCGGGACCCCCCCACAAATTTCTGCTTTTTGGGACTGTGCACGTGAGTAGCAGGGGCATTGCTTGGCAGGGGGTGTCTGCCCAGTGTGCCTGCGCTGCCGCTCTCGAGTACACCAGTGACTGGCTGTGCGGTTGCAGCTATACATTTGAGTACGCCAGCCGTTTCCCGACATCCTCCAAGATCAAGATGAACCAGTGGGTGAGCAACTAGGTCCTGCCTTCACCATAGGCACTGCGTGTTGCTTGAAAGCCCTGCATAGGCCAGGCTCGAGCTTCGCTGAGTGCGTCACCAAGTGCTGGAAAGCGCGCGTGCCTTGCAGGTGCGCTGGTCTTGCGAGAAGGACAGCAGCGGCCAATATGTGAATGCCACGCTCATCAAGCACGAGTGCAACCTGATGAAGAACACCTGCGACGGCGATATCTCTGGTGCCCTCCGCGGCGTTATGGACTGCAACGGCAAGTGAGTTGCAGCCAGTGACGATTGCTGGTTGCAGCGGCAGTCCGGCGCACATTGTCAGTTGGTGTTGGTCTGAGCGCGGCATATGGCGGCTGAGTGAATGGCTGGCTCGGCGATGTGGGAGAGACACTCACACATTGCAAGGCGCTCCTTTGCTGGTCGTGCAGTTACTTCCAGTGCGGGTGGTACACAGAGGGCAGAATTAGTGGAAAAGAGCACTGCGGCGGTTCTTACGCAAGGTGCATCGACCACAACGGGCGCTCTGGTGGCCAGGTGGGGCATGCGTCAATCCGGCCAGTGCCGTGCTCACATTGCCTGGCACTCTGTGGCGCTTGGATTCTGAGGGCTGCTGCCGAGCACTTCGCCCGCTGCTTGACCATCTGAGTCCCGCAGGGAGCAGCACATTCCTGTGACGTTGACTTGCCGCTATAGGCCATGCTGCGCTGGGCTGGGCTGGGCTGGTAACACTTCACCTGTCCCGTTTACGCTGCTCTGCTCTTGCAGTGGGATTTCATGGATTTGGCCACCTATATGTGTGCTTATGACGAAAAGGTGCGTGTGCCCCTCGCAGCCATGTTGCAGGCAAATTTCTCCCCGCTTGCTGTAGCTTGTCCTCTAGCTTGTGCTCCAGTGCGTGCGTGTGTGCCTGTCACGATTGCCTGTCGTGACATGTTGCAGGCCAGGAGCGGCATTGCTCAGGGGGTGGACCTGATGCGGGCAGAGGTCGATAAGAGCCTGGTGGGTGATCCATCAGCAGCTGGCCAGCGCCGTCGGTGCCTCGGTCTGACCCACTCCTTGTGCCTGCCCTGCAGGTGGATGTCAAGTCGATCATTGCCAGCCTGCGCCAGCTGGCCACGATCAAAGGAATGCCTAGCGTGAGTACGGGCTGCGTGCCATCCGCATGCGTGTTGGTTGGCTTGCTCGGCTGCGTATTGTTGCAGCATAACCGCCCAGGTAGGGCTTCTGCCGCCCAAATTTGCAGACAAGCTTCGGCATCTGGCGGACCAGCCTGCCTCCCCTGCTGAACTGCACCGAGGCTCAGTCGCTGAAGGCGACTCTTGCTGGTATTCCCTGCAAAGCCACTGGCGGTCCAGCATGCACGGTGCGTGCATTGCCAAGCGCTGCTGCTGACGCCAGGCTTTCAGTGCCATCTTCAGGCAGCTGCTACAGTATGCTTTCCTCAGCCATGCCTCCTAGTGCATATGGTGCAGGCCTGCAACCGCCGTGGCCGGTGCACCATGTGCCCAGTGCTGAAAAGCTACATGAAGAACGGGCTGTGCTACCCTTGCCCCAAGAATTGCTCCCGATGCACGCCCCAAACCGGCGTATGCACATCTTGCAAGAAGGGATACTTCCTTGCGGCCGCACAGAACTCCGTAAGTGCACTGCTGCCGTGAAGCGAGGGTTCTGCAATTTGGCAATGCCGGGTGCTAGTCGTTGCATGTGCTCATGCCTGCTGTTAAGAATTGCCATTGCTTGTCCTCACTGCCATGCAGTGCTTGAGGGCCCTGGGTTGATGTGACGGTGGGCAGTGTGACTGCGACACAGTGCGGTAGACCCTGACGATGCTCCTCATCACAACTTCAGGCCACAGCGTTTTTGGGCCAATACACTTTTTTTCTTCATCATGATAAATCAACGCAGCGGTGCCACCGACGCTGGCTTTGCTGTGTGTGGGAGGTGGCCCCCTGGTGCGTGCACTGAGAGCCCCAAGTGCGCGGCGACGGCCAGGACTTGCTGCCGTGTGAACACAGCACCAATGGGGAGGTCAGCAGGCACTCCGCACTACCACATTATGCGTGCCAGTCCTACCCTTAGATGGGAATAGTACGCGGCTTACAAGGGGCAGAGGAAGTCGTGCAATGGCTCGCTAAAGAAAAATTGTGCCGAATATGGGTTGAGAGCAGATGAGAGGGGCGGTACAAAACCTGCAAGCTGGCTCAGCAGCAGATGAGTTTCTGGCAGGCCAGAGGCTGCAACCGGCAGGAGGGGGCCTGTCTGCCTGGTGAAGAAAGGCAGGAGGAAGGGTGCTGTGGAACTGATGATACACGTACAGGAGATGAGCAGAACAGGGATCTGTGCGCAACAGCAGAAGTGCGTGCGTGCAATGTACAAAGTGGATGCCAAAGGTGAAGGGAAAGGTAAAGGGGGCATGCCTTGTTACCCGCCGGCATCAAGCCGTGGCGCGGGCGCTGCCAATGACAACCGTGGGTCCTGATGGGTGTGGTCACAGGCGTGAGCGGCTCAAACCAGCTGGCACAGCAGGACCAGGTCACGCTGCGTGCGCTGCACTCTAGCCACTGCCCACCACATCAGCTAACGGTGGCTGCCTGCAGCTCTTCTCGCTCCTGCTGGTGCCGCTCGCCGCCCTCTGCGCCGCCAGCCTCTCCATCTCCCTTGCCATCACCCTCTCCATCCGCAACAGGCTCGCCTATTGCCACCATGTGAGCCTTGAAAGAGCCTGGTCCACGGCAGATGTGAGGAGGGACCAGGGCACCATCCGGCCCGGCGTCCAGCACCACGCCTTCCACATCATCGTCGGCGGCCTGCAGGGGCGGGTGAGCGGCCGACGGCAAGCATGTTTCCAAAAGCGGTGAGGAGGTGTTGAACCAAGCTTTCGAGTTCAGTGGGGTGCAAAAAAACCACTGAATACCCAAATCAGGCAGGCGCAGGAGATCAATGACAGCACGTGCAGTAGATGCCTGTGGATCCCTGCCAGACGCACTAGGGAGCATGCGAGCTGGGCAAGCAGAAAGGCAAAGCAAGCAGCAGGCGACCCGGCAGACCGCACGCCATGCAGCCTCCATACACACACTACGCACTGCCACGCCTCACATGGAACATCGGGTCCAGCAGTCGGCGCTCCAGAATTGAGCGCAGGCCGCGCGCGCCCACGCCCTTTGCCCGTGCCTCTCGAGCCGTGGCGCGCACGCCGCCTGCCGTGATGTGGAAGCGGCAGCCGTTCTTGCCGAATATGCTGCTGTACTGCTTGGCCAGGGCGTTCTTGGGCTGGCAGAGGACGTGAGCCAGCTCCTCTTCGCTCAGCGCCTGCAGCAGCGCCAAGATCGTGGCTCAGGGACCAGGGTGAGGGTACAGGCCTGTGGTCCCTGCCCAGCACAGGTCTTGCCTGGATCTGCCCCTCAGGCCGATGTTGGCCCGCCCGGCCGGCACGGTTTCCCTTGCTGCATTGCCCACCATCAACCACCATCAACACCAGCTTGCTTGACTGGCACCTCGTCTCACCTCAAGGGTCGAGATGACTGGGAAGCGGCCCACAAACTCAGGGATCAGCCCGTAGCGAATCAGGTCAGACTGCTCAACCTGGCACAGAGCAGCAGACTGCGCCTGCGCTGTGGCGGCGGTGCCCCGGGCCCTGCAAGCAAGGCGGGGGCCAGAGGGTGGAGCAGGTGGGAACAGCGGGGCAGGTGCTGAGCAGGGGCGTGTGGGCAGGTGATGGCAGCAGGCAGCACGTCAGCGCCCACATTGGAACCCCAGACGCGCGACTGGCTGCATGTGTCAAGGCTGCACCTCCTGTGGGGGCCCCTTTGTCCCACGCCCAACCACGCGGTCAGCTATACCAGACCACACTCAAACTCTCACCCGTTCACACTCCACCGCACGCCCCCCCCCACACAATCTCACGCATGAGAGACTACATACATCCAGCGCTGCCGTCGTCCACTCTCCCGTCTGCCTACCCACGCACACCCAAGCAGTTACCTGACTGGGTTCCCAAAGCCAATGGATGACGAGGCGATGCGCTCCGCCACCTGTCGGTCCAGGTCTATGAACGCACCCCCGCAGATGAACAGGATGTTGGTGGTGTCAATCTGGATGAAGTCACCCCGGGGGTTCTTCCTGCGGCAGTGGCAGGGGTGGCAGGGGTGCGGTGGGCATGAGTGAATGTGCACCTGTGTGTTCCTGGGAGTTTGTGCATGTGGTGAGGGTGGTGAGGGTGGTGTCAAGGCGGGGCGGGCGGGGCGGAGGGAGGAAGCCGGAATGGGCGTGTGCTTTCAATGTGAGTTACGTCAGCACAGCAGGTGAGGAAGCAAGAAAGGAAGGAAGACGAAGCAGGGAAGTGTTGTGCGCTGAGCCTCCTGTTTCCAGGGCCAGCGACAGAGCCAGCAGGCTGACTGATGGTGTGGCGGCCGCCCCCTGCCTCACCTGCCCCCCTTCTCCGGCACGTTGACCACTGTGCCCTCCAGCATGCGCAGCAGCGCCTGCTGCACTCCCTCCCCGCTCACATCCCGAGTGATGGAGATGTTCTCGCTGCGCTTGGTGATCTTGTCCACCTGTCGGGATATCAGGTGGGTGCGTGTTGCGTTGCGTGAGAGGTGGGGTAGTTAGTATAACCAAAACTACAGCTACGTCTTATTCTGTGACTGAGGTGCGGTGCGTGCTTTTGTGTGCTTCTGTTCGGTAGTGTGACTGCGGCGCGATGCAAGAGGGGCACGCAGAAAGGCAGATGCGGCAGCGCGGGGGGCCAGTAGCGCGGAGGGCATGTGTGCTACCAGTATGGGCTGGAACCCCTCAGCACTCCAGCTGAGTCCTGTTCCCAAGCTCAATTCCACATACAACCAACACACCGGCCCATCGCACACAGGGAAACAAGGTCCCAACCCCACCCACACAACCCAAACCACACAACCCAAACCACACAACCCAAACCACACAGCCCAAACCACACAGCCCAAACCACACAACTCCAATCCACAATGGACCAATACGCCCCCCTGCCTCTCACCTCATCCACGTACACGATGCCCACTTGTGTGGCAGCCAGGTCGTAGTTGGCTGACTGGTACAGCTTGTACAGGATGCTCTCCACATCCTCACCCACATAGCCCGCCTGCGGTACAGCAAGGGGAGGGCAGGGGGGCGAGGGCAGCAGTTGAGAGGGTGGAAAGCGCGGGAGAATATAAGAGGCACCCCACTAGCGGGATGTATGGCCGTGCGCACATGTGGCTGTGGGGAACGGTGACTTGCAACGAGAGAGACGCGGCGGCAGATATCACAACAAAGGCCGCACGCACGTACACAGGCAGGCACACACCCAGCACCCAGCACACACGCACACGGACTGCAGCACACAAGGAAGCGGCCTCACCTGGGTGAGAGTGGTTGCGTCGCTCATGGCAAAGGGCACGTTCACCAGGCGGGCCAGCGTCTTTGCCATCAGCGTCTTGCCGCAGCCGGTGGGGCCCTGCGACAAATAGTCAACAATCATAAACCCTTTCCTGCCAGACAACCACAGCAACGTACCACTGAAAGCAACCCAGCCCATCCTCATACCACCAGAGCACAGACAGGCAACCCACCCTGCGCCCCATCCACACCCTGTGCACCTACCCACACCCACCAGGATCAACACATTGCTCTTCTCAATCTCCACGTGGTCTGCCGGCAGCTGTGCGGCTCCCGGCCCCGCCTCCTCCTCGTCTCCATCCTCCTCATCGAGCTGCTGCAGGCCGGAGCGGATCCCATGGTCCCCGGGAGACCCAGTCAGGGCATCGGTGTACATGAGGGGGGCCTGCAGGGCTCATCAGGGGGTGGAGGTGAGGCAAGAGGGCAGGAGTGAGGGCGAGGGTGGAAGCGAGGGCAGGTAAGAGGCACAAGGCGGGGTGGAAGCTGCCGTGCGGCCACTTCACGACGGCACCGGCAGCAAGCAAGCAGACGGACGTATGAGACACGGACAGCGCCCACCCAAGAGCAACACATGCTGCACGTGAATCTCAACATGCAGCCGGAGCAACCGATGCAAACGGTCGCATCAACGCGCAGCAGCAGGGCTGCAACCCCAGCAGCGGCAGCCGCACCCGGGAGGCAGGGTTGCGGGCGAGGGCCCCCAGCCCCAGCTGACCAATGTGCTGCAGCGCTTCGGGTGACATGTTGGCAAAGTTGGGCGGCAGCCGCCCAGCCCCAACCGCCTCGGCTTGCGCGGCGGCGGCCGCCTGCGCCGCTTGCGCCGCCGCCTGTGCCGCCGCCTGTTTGCGCTGAGCTTCCATTTGGTGCTCGATGCGTTTGTAGTGGTTGTGCACTGCGACAGCCAGCACCTTCTTTGCCTGTGCCTGCACATAGGCAGTCGCACAAGGCGCAGCAAAGCAAACGAGGGCATTGGGAATTGAGGGGGGTGTCAGGGGCCGGTACTACAGACTACCGGTGCACCAACAGCCCACGACTTCTGCCCTAGAGCTGGCTGCTTGTCGGCTGGAGGAGGAGGCTGTGCCGGTAAGCGCTGCTCCCCGACTGCCCTAACTGCCACTGGCAATTGCAGCAGCCAATACCGGCCACACCCTGCGCACCACTGTTTTGCAAGGCACCTTCACACAGCCAGCAGAGCCAGAGCCAGATCAGGGGGCCAGGCGCCGCCTTCATGCCCCTCTCTCTCACCTGCCCTATCACATACTCCCCCAGGCAGTCCACAATCTCTCGGGGCGCAGGCACCTTGTCCATTCCCCAGCGGTGGTAGCTGGCGGTGGTGCCCTCGCTGGTCTTGCCGCCGTAGTTTGGGATGGCGCCCAATGGCACATTGCTGACAGAGGCCTGGGAGCCCTGCGGGGGCAGGGCGGAGGGAGAGCAGGGAACAGGCAGAGGAGTGAGAATGTGCGCACATGCACAGCCATGCTCGCTTGCTGTGACGCCTCTGTTGGTCGAGCCTGAGTGCTGTGGCATGGGCAGGAGCAGGGAGAGAAGACTGGCAGGCTGCAACGGAAGCTTGCTGTGACAGTGAGGTGATGGCAAGCAAGCGGGTTTGAGGAGGGCGGAAAAGAGGCGCCAGCTCACCGCCGATGAGGAGCCTGAGGTCCGGATAGGCCGGTGGATGGTTTCTGCCTCGGCACTTACAGCCAGCCGCAGCTGGTGCGCAGCTTGTTGCTGCTGCTGGCGGCGAGGCACGTAGCTGGCTGCACCCGGCGGCGGCGCCTGCTGCGCATTGTGGAAGGGTTGGGGCCGCAGGCTGCTGGCACCACTGCTGGTGCTGCTGGGCGAGGGAGCAGGCAGCGCATCTGGCGGGCTGTTGAATGCCCGCTTGCTGCTTGCTGCAAGCGCCTGCGGTGTGGGCTGCAGCAGGGTGCGAGACGGAACACCGGGGAGGGTGGTTGGCAGCTGGCGATTTAGCTAGGCAGCAGTGAGAGAGGGTCAAGCAGGGTGTGGCATGAAGAATTGTGTCACTGGCAGACGCAGAGACGAGCGATGGCCAGAGGTGGCGCGTGAGAACGACGATGCATCCAGGCGCGACAAGCAAGCTGCAAGCAAGCTGGTTCACTTTTTATTAACATCCAGCAAAGAACAAGCAGCTCGCCCACTGCGCAGTACCTGATCAATCGAGCTGGACGTGTTGGGAGACGAAGCAGGGCTGGTGGTGCCCTGCGATTCACTGCTGCTAGCCGCCCCTCGACCTGCGAAGTTTGCCGCCACTGCCGCCACCTGCAAGTGAGCCAAGGAAGCAGTGACAATCGCACTAGCTAACGATGCTGGGATGTTGGCAGGGGTGCAGGCTTGTTGCAGCTGGTTTTGCAGCGATCGAGTCGAGCTGAGGGTTTGGCGGTTTCGAACGGCGTGGCCGCTCCTTTGACTGAACTTGCCTGCGTCTGCTGAACTGTCGAAGCGCGCTGCAGCCGCAGGCCGAGTGCCAGCGCGCGTCTGCCAGCCCGACTGCCCATGGCGTGCGAGATCATGGCCGCAATCGCTGCAGGCCACAGACCAGCGTGATCGCAACACTGCGATGTGACACTCGATGTAGTGAAGCAGTACAGCCGATTGAATTGTCAAGACATCAGGGCCGAAGCCGCTGTGTATCATCATCACACTCTGCCCTGCGGCCTGCAGCAAGCACTGCGACGCCAGCCGTGAGTTCAGCCCCATCCTCTGCGTCTGTGCGTCTCTGCTGGTCGTCATTGTCATAGCGCAAAGAACCTGAACACTTTCAGTCCACCAATGGCAGCGACTGTCTTTGCTCAGATCAGCTCGTCGTCTTTGGTTGCAGGCCTAGCCTAGCGCAGGATCAACTAGCTCCCGGACGGGGACTGCTCCATGCAGTGTGCCTGCCAGCGCATCAGCTGCGGCATGCCTGTCGCAGCCGCAGGCGTGCCGGCACAACTGCCATGCTGCGCTGCGCTGGCAGCGCAGCTGTCGCCTGCCAGACCTGCAGCTAGAGCAGCTGGCACTTTTGGTGATCTGCAGCGGGGTAGGCTCCTCCACCTTGCATCACCACACGGCAGATGCCAGCATCGAGGGCGCATTCGAGTGCCCGCCAATCAATCCACGTCGGGCGCTGCAGCTGAGCAGGCACCAGAGCTGTCGCGGCCTGGCTCTGATTGGGGGGCAGATCGAGCACAGCATGGCGGGGCTGGCCCAGACATGCCCACCTCCTACGTGCAGCTGCAGCCGCCAGAGGGAGGCGCCGCCATTCATTTGTTTGGGGTGGTGCATGGCGGCCATGAGAGCGAGGTGGGGGAGTTCATTTTGAGGCAACGCCCAGAGGTGAGGAGCTCTCGCTGTCTATCTCTGCCTGGTGGTGGGCAGTTTTAGGCACTGAAAATGCACGGAGGCTGTTTCGCCCTTCCACTGCTGCTGTCCAAAACTGCACTGCACCACGCACACGGATGCACCTGGCATATCCCACATCACAGTCACTTCCCTAACCCTTGCAGCTGGTGGTGGTGGAGACCGCTCTCAATGCTGCCCACGGCTCTGCTCACGGCAACACTGTGTGCCGCCAGGACTGCCTGACCTTCACCCACAGCACAGCGCCCGGCAGCACTGACCACCGCGCCCGCACGTTCGCTCACTACGGTGTGCAGCTGGCCGATATGCCTCATCCGCTGGGCAGCCACCTGTGGAACGACCTCTCGCAGGCGAGTACGCCTTCCAGCATGGCGTGCTTGCATCTGTCCTGGTTCAAGTGCGTGCTGGGGGACGCAAGCTGGGGATGGGACCGCACACTCGCCCCGAGCCACCAGCGCCCGACTCCTTCCCCTCGGCTCTCGATGTTTTGTCTTGCAATTGCCTGCCCTGTCTGCCGCCCTGATTTGATGGCTGCCCGGCTCGTGTTTCCTCCTCTCCCCCCCTCCAACTTGCCTGTCGCCACAGGGAAGCCATTCGCTGTACAATGAGCAGCTCGTGTACGTGGCGGCCTTTGCCGTTGGCGCTGAGTTGGTGTTTGGCGACCGCCCCAAGGAAGTCACCTACTCACGCATGCTGTGGCTGCCCAGCATAGGTGCGTGCCCGCTTCCAGTGCGGCGCCTGATGTGGCTGAGCCCACCCAGAAACGTGTCCAGCCCAGCAAACTGTGGAGCCCCCCCACTTTTGACACCTGCCTTTGCTGCTGCCTGTGCCTGCCGCCCTTGTTGCTGCAGTTGACTTGGACCACGCTTTCGCCAACATGAGCGCCAGCAACTACAAGGATCTGGTTCAGCCCAGGGCGCCGGCCCCCCCTGCACCTGAGCCAAGCGAGACCATGACGCCTGTGCTGGGGTCCAGGGCGGAGGCGGCGCTGCTGGGGGAGCGTGATGCCATCCTACTGTCTGCTGTTCACAAGGCCAGCCTGCAGTGGTGCGGTGTCGTGCAGGCTGGGGACATAGTTGGGGGGGTGGCTCTCTGAAGGAAGGATGTTGTGTGGCACGGCCATGTGCGGGCCACGCAAAGAAGCCATCGTTGCTGCCTATCGCGAGGCTTTCACTACCCAACCCTTTGCTGCTGGCTGGCACTGCTGCAGCGGCTCACGGGCCAGCATTGTGTGTGTGGTGGGCGCCTCTCACGTGGCAGGCATGGAGCAGCTGTGGAAGAGCGGCAGGTGGCGGGGCATGGTGGCGGGCCAAGCCTTGTTGCAGGCCCCCTCTGGGCCTCGCAGGCCTGAGACGGCTGAGGATGCTGGAGTCAGGCAAGCTTGGCAAAGGGTTAAGTGTCAGGACTGAGTGTCAGGATTGCCTGAGTGGAAGCTAACGGCCCGCAGGGTGGTTGCCACCTTGCACCGAGAACGAATGCGACCTGACCGCTCCCTCAACCATCTCCACGCCGATGCAGGCGTGCGCTGTTGGAGGGTGTGATCCGGCTGACCTGTCGCACAGACGTGCAGCAGGATGTACAGCGTGTGCTGGGGGCGGTACCAGCTGAGAGCCGCGAAGCATACAGCCTTGCCCACGAGCTCTACGGGAACGCCCGTATGCTGCTGGCAGTCTTGAATCGAGAGCAGCTGCAAGACGTGTGCCTGGTGGGCAGACTTGCCAGTGCCCAGCAGCCTGCCTCACGGGTTGCTGCCTGCGCTTCATCACCCACTCACCTGATGCCACGGCCCCCACCTGCCGTGTGACTGCTGTCTGCCGCGCATGCAGGGCTGGCGATGTGAAATGTGGGACTTGCTGGCACCTGTGCGTGCGGCGCGGCCCGTCAACGGCGGCAGCGGGATTGATCGCGAGCTAGTGCTTGAGCTGCGCACCCTCAACTTTGAGATTGGCTAAGCTGACAGAGTCGCCTGCGCTGGAGCAGCAATGTACGACCTGGCGGCAGCTTGTGCTTGCTCTCCTTGTTGCTTGTCTGCCCTCGGCATTTTCGCTGCTGTCTGCAAGCTAAAGAGCATTGCGCCGCACCGTCCTCCACGGCGGTGACTGCCTCAATACCAGGAGGGTTTTGCAACTCGTGAAAGGATTCCCACTCGGCAAGTACAACAACCACTCGATATTGGTACACGAAAGGGACATCTCGCATGCCTCGCTTTGTCACGATGTGACCCCACGCTGCAGCGCCTCTTGCCAGGCTGCCTTGGCGCAGGCGCTGTAAGCATCCACCGCTGCTGCGCACGCTAGGGGGTCTGCAGCATGGTTGGCATAGCACCGCACGCAGTCGTCTGCTTGCTGTGTGCAGGGTCGCGGCCGGCTGGGCGTGGCGTATTCCCGAGCCAACAGCTCCCCTGCCAGTTCGTCGATGCGCTCCACCTCCTCTCCATCGGCCTTGAGCAGCATGGTGCCCACACGTTTGCTGCGCTCCAGCAAGCGAGCCATGGAGCGGTCTTGCATAACAAGCGCTGCGGCTGCTGCTGCAGATTCTCGCTGCTCGCCAGACCTACAGGTGGCCAGCATGTGTATCTGAAGGTGAGGCTGATGAAAGCATGTGCGGCAAACAGAGAGCCCCATATTCACATCGCTCTGCCGCACCTGGTTGCAGCGCGACCGCCGCCGCCGGGCGGCTTTCGTTGTGTTGGCTTGCCGTCTAACCGCTCCAGCAAGCCTTGTGTGATCTGCAGCGCTGGGAAGGACGTTGCTGAGCGCTCTGCCTGCCTAAACTGTGTGGCACCGAAGGGAATGGCGCAAGCCTCACCCGCACGCCAGAATCCAATGACATTTCGTCATCCTGCAGCGAGCTGGAGCTTTGGCCCATGGCAGGCGTGGTCTGTGTTGTTTGGGGCGCCCAGTAGTGGATCGGCTGCCGACGATCGGATGCTGAGGGGTGGATGAAGCTGAATGCAACCCGATCACGCCAAATTTGCTCGAGTTCCAGATATGTACTTGCAACTTGTACATGAAAAGCCGGGCGCGCGCGGAGAGCCTTTTCGCGGCCGGCTACAAACCCACCTAGACCTGCACAAGGTTTCCTGAGCGTCGAAGGCTGTTCGCAGAGGTGGGTTGGCTGCTTTGCGCCTTGGGCGCCAGCGCTGTCGGGAAACGGGGCGGTGCGACTTGCGAGAGCGAACTGGGCGGCTGGGTCGACTCGGTTGGGCGCAAGATCAGCACATCCTCGGGTGCCCAAGCCGCGAGGCCCCAGCGCTCTGCGTCACTGCTGCCGGGGTTCCCGTCGGCCCGCAGCACACCTGGTGCCAGCGCCAGCAAGTGAGCTCCGCCCCACCCTGCTCGCCCTGGCAGGCGCTGCCAGGCCCCCAGCCAGCAAGTGCAGCCACCGTGCAGCCAGTTGCGCCACCCGGCGTCGCGCTCGCGAGCAGCATCCCGCGATCAGCCGCTCCCGCCAATCGGTGCTGCCCCAACGTGTTGTCCCGACTCGCAGGCCAACGCGATCAGTTGGAGAGCAGTTGGGCTTGCTGTCAACTTGCTACAAGACTAATTCGGCCTTGATCACCGCCCCTGCCTCTGCCACCAGCCTGCAAGTTGAACCTGTTGGATGGCCCAAGCGTGTGTCTTGATGCGCCCTCGCCAGGAGCAACTGTTCACTCCGGGCAAGCTGCCCCTGAGTCCGCAGATGGACAACACCCTGATCACATCGACTGTGCGCAAGCGCAAGGGTGAGAAGGCATTCGCTGCAGCCGCTGCGTGGGCCCGCTGGCTGGCGGGCATGTGTGGCAAGATGCCAGCTGTCCCGCCCAATGGGAGGAAACAGCCAGTAGGGTGATGTGCATAGAACGGAAAGTGTGGCAACGTAGCGTGCATGTCGTTTGGCTGCTGTGCCGTCTTTACACCAGCCTTTGGTCTGCGCCCTTGCAGGTGACCCTGCAGACACACCCCTGGCACAGCCGCCGCTAGCGCTCGACGTGGCCAAGAGGCAGCGCACGCCTTCCTTGGATCGAGGCCTGTCGCAGAACAGGGGTGATGGCGTGGTGCATGTAGTGGTGATTCCGGCCAAACAATCACAGCTTGAAGGAGCAGCAGGAGCTGGAGATGGCATGCGAGAGCGGCAGCATCACGCGGAACTGTTCCAGCATGCTCACTTGCAACACGACCAGCAGCAGGCAGCGACAGGCGTCGAGGACGCGGAGCTCTTCAGCCCGCTCTTCCATCTGCACAAGGATGGCAGCAGCGCTGCTGACCCGTCAGCCGGCAGCCTGAGTGGCACCGCAGCGGCAGCGACGGCACCTCACGTGGGCGGCACCACTGCTCTGGTGCTGCCTGTGTCGACTCCAGCGCCGCCTCTGGCTTCTGCCTCAGGCCCGCCTCATGCAGCAGACGCACAGCATCAACAGCAAGAGCAGCAAGAAAACGCGTCGACAGACCATTCCACCGGCACATCTGCAGCGCTGGCGGACGCTGACGCGAGCGCTGAGGTGGCTTGCAGCCTGGCAGTGGCCAGCCCCGCGCCTGTGACTTCTGCAGCAGCCGTGGAGGAGGAGGCAGAGGGCGACGAGTATCTGGAGTTCGATCCCCTGCTGTTCATCAAGCGGCTGCCGCCGCTGGCGCGCTGCGTAGCCCCGCGCCGCGACTTTTTGCTGCCCAAGCAGACGCGGCGCAGCAAGCAGAAAACACTTGTGCTTGACCTGGATGAGACGCTGGTGCACTCAACCCTCGACGGCTACTGCCGCCCAGGTGGGCGTGTAGTGGGTGTTGGTGTGTGTGTTTGATTGTTTTAAACCCCCGTGTGTGTGTGTGTTCTGCGGATGTGTGTCTGTGCCTTACGGCCAACTTGCAGGCTCACTGCCCTGGCACCGTGCTCCGTGGGCCCAGGCCCTGCTGGTCCACCCCGCTTTGGCTCTCACTCTTCCTGTCTCTCTTTCTTACCTAATGGCCAGCAGCTCAGCTTGTCCTCGAGCCGCTCTCCCCTCCCGCTGCACAAACCCTGTCTCACACACCTGCCGCCCTCCCTCCCCTGCTGCCTGCCCTCCCTGCCCTGCCTGCCCGCCCGCAGACTTCACCTTTCCTGTGGAGGTCGGCGCCATGCGGCACCTGGTCAGCGTGCGGCAGCGCCCCCACCTGCACACGTTTCTGGAACGAGTGGCGGAGCTGTTTGAGGTGGTGGTCTTCACAGCCTCCCAGCGCGTGTATGCCGAGCAGCTGCTCAACATCGTGGACCCGGAGCGCCGCTTGGTGCGGCACCGCGTGTACCGCGACAGCTGCGTGCTGTGGGAGGGAAACTACCTCAAAGACCTGACTGGTGAGCGAGGCGTGGGTGGCGGACGGGCGGGCGATGCGTGGGAGCAGTCGCTGCTGTGCAGAGTGACAGGTTGACGACTGGGCAGCTTGGTGCCTCGTCTGCGCTGGCATGGCTGCCCAGTGCATATCATTTCTGGCCTTGCTTTCCTGATTTGGTGTTCAGACAGCATGCTTGCCTCAGCAGTACAATCACTCGTGCCTGCTCGCCTGTTCACTCACGTGTCGTGCTGCCTCCACCTTGCTGCTTGTGTGTGTGTTGTGCCTGCAGTGCTGGGTCGCGACCTGGCCCACACCATCATTGTGGACAACTCGCCTCAGGCCTTTGGCTTTCAGCTCGACAACGGTATCCCCATTGAGTCCTGGTGAGGCAGGCAGGCGGGCGGCTTATGGGGGCTGCGAACTGCGCGGCCGTGTGCACCTGGTCCAGATGGTCTGGTAGTCCTCTGGCTGACCATCCTTGTTTGGGCTAGTCCTGTGGCTGACACCATCGTTCTGTGTGCCATTTTGCCAGCATCCAGCTTACAACACATGAGCGACTGCGGTGGCGACTTGCGTTTGCCTCGCCTTTGCTTCCTGCCTTGCTTCCTGCCTGCCCGCAGGTATGATGATGATGGTGACGAGGAGCTGCTGAAGCTGATTCCCTTTTTGGAGAAGGTTGCCAGCACAGAGGACGTGCGGCCCCACATCCAGGTGCGAGCTGCATTTAGCGTCCATGACTGCGCTTACCAGCTGGCTGTGGTTTTGTGCTTGACGTTTGTTGGCGTTCAACAGACGGGCTGATGTGGTCCGGCTGTCAACTGGGGTGCAATGAAAGCACAGGCCTTGCTCCACAGGGAGACGCCTGGCTGCTTGTTGATTGGGTCCTTCGCTGTTGCTTGCTGGTTGCCTGCCTGCCTGCAGAAGCGCTACCGTCTCCGCACCTTGGTAGACGCCGCCAACGACCCAGAGTAGTCGCTGCGGCCTCTGTTCCTGGCCTCTGCCTGGGCCTCTCAGCCGAGGTCGTCCTTGTGGACCTGTGGGCCCACTCGTGGTGTGGGCCGCTGAAAAGCGTCTCGCACTCCTCAACACTGTGTTGGGCTCCTCCAGCCTGGCTGCTGTGGCAACCCAGTGTCAGTGCTGTGCCTAAGTGTTCGTTGCTTCTTCCTAGCTCCCTTGATTGAATGTATTCCCGAAAGCCAGAAGTCAGCTTGTCGTGTGTGCCCCCTCAGTTACGAAGTCCACACCTTTGCTGCCCTGCCCCTTTCTTCCTTGGCTTCGTCTCGTTTGATTCCAGCCTTTGTGCATCTCGAATGCTGATTGTGTCCCGCTTGCTGTATTTTCTTGTCATTTTGCATCTGTTCGTTGCTTGTTGCACTAGCGCTGTACGTTTGACTGTGCCTCTGCCTAACGCACCTCACCCCGTCGCCGCCCTGACTTGCCGCGTGCGGGCAACCCTACTCAGATCCCCTCGAACAAAGCTGTTGGGTTTTGATTTCTGGGAACGTTGCTGGGTCCATCTGGTCGAAAAACTCCAGCTGATTGCTGGCACAACGGCCTACCCGTCTTAACCTTCCTCACCGCAGCCGCCGCGGCTGCACAACACGCGCTGCCCCACTTCCATTTTGCTTCTGTACATGTGCTGCACATCACTTCAATGAAAAATGAAAAAAATTATCGGGCAACTGTGCAAGGCAGTAGGATGTTGATGGCTGGCACGAGCGGGCAGGTGGCGACGAGAGGGAGCGACGCGAGGGAGCGGCGGCAGTTGGGCGATGCATTGGGGCGTATGGCTCGCGCGGGCCAATATGACCTGTGTCACTGCGAATTTAACTCGAGAACAGCCCATCCGGCGCTTGAGCCAATGCCAGCAGCACACGACAAACCATGACACAATATAATCGTGAGCATTTCGCCTCAACATTCAACGAATTGAGTTGCATTGCACATATCAGTGTTAACCACCAGCGTCGGCCGAGCGCGCATCCCACTTGAGTCCCCCCGCCGCACCTGGCGTCGTTCCTGCGTTTGGCTCGTTGAGCGCCCCGCTGCACCACAGCCGCTTGGTCATTGACGCCCCGGGCTCAGGGCGCGTCACGATGGGCCCCAATGCTGGGCAAAAAGGCACAGAGCGGCCGCCTCTGGCACCAGCGACCGTGGCGGCAGCGGTTTCACGACAAGGCTCCAGGCGCCTCACGGGCTCGCCAGCTGGAGAAGGCAGCCCCCTTCCCGCCACCCACACCCACATGGACAAGGTGAGCCAGGTGCTGCGCCGCAGGGCGCAGTTGGGCGGAGGCGCTTGGGGAAGCGCTCCTGCGGCAGCGCCCGCTGCGACGCAAGTATTACGCAACCATCACACCTTCCTCGGCCACCAGACTCACATACGCCCTTGCACGCCATCTGCGCCCTGCAACCATGCCACGCCCTTCCTGCCACCCTATACCTCGCCATTGCTGCTGTGAATGTGCAGGCGGACATGAAGAGCTTGCGGGCTGTGACCGTTCGCGAGGCGGATGGCACATCAACCACAGTGGATGCCAAGAAGCTTAACAGGAGCCAGTCGGCAGCCCTGCTGGCCAACATGATGCCTGATCGAGATGCAGAAAACGTGGCCCTGCTACGTAAGGTCCAGGAGCGCTTGGCCAGGTGTGCAGCCTTCACAACGTCCCGGGACTTGAAGCGGGCGGCACGTGCTGCACAGTCACAGCAGTGTGCTTGCGCTTCAAGGGGCTGCCTCCCCCTGCCCGGTCCATTCACTGCGTGCTGCTGTCGCTCTTGCCTGTTGCCAAGAATAGTGTCGCCGCCCTGCCAGATCGCGACAGCTGACAGCTCCAAGCAGCTTCAAGCAGCTTCAGCCAACACGCTGAGTGACGACTTGAGCAAGTGTCAGCTGACCAGTGGCATGCAACCTTGGCTTTTGCAGGGTTGGCATGGCACCTGCTTCAATCGAAGTGCGGTACAAGGACCTGAGTGTGGAGACGCAGGCTGCAGTGGGAGACAAACAGATCCCAACAGTCACGCGCGCAATCAAGAATGCGACCAGGGTGAGCATGTGTGTGTGTGTGGCGTGAGCAAGGCACGTGGCCAGTGCTGCATCGCTGTCAGGGGCTCGGCTCTTGGCCTGCCATGCACAGTCTTCGGAATGCTGGGTTGCCTTGCCGCCCGCCAGTTGAAGCGTGGGCAGGCCTTGCTGGCATTCAGCTTTCGTCATCATTGTTCGAATCAATTGACAACATACTCTTTCTGTCATCGCACCCGTGCTTCTTCTGCAGAGCATGCTGGGTGCCAAGTCTCAGCGGCCATTGAAAATTATAGAAGGCGCCAGCGGTGTGCTGCGCCCCGGACGATTCACCCTAGTGCTTGCACCTCCTGGTTCGGGCAAGACCACGCTGCTGCGTGCGCTGTCGGGCCGCCTGCGGGAGCAGACAGACCTGCACATCGGCGGCAGCGTGCTGTACAACGGGCGTACCTTTGACGAGTTCATCCCAGAGCGCTCGGCGGCCTACATCTCGCAGGTGTGCAGGGCTGAGGGCCGCCGGGGACACGGCTGGGTGGGGCTGCTGCGCTGCCGCTGTAGCTGGCTGGCTGGCTGGATGGCTGGGTGCATATTTACGGGTCTGCAGTATGATGCGTTGCATGACACCACTCATCTATGAGGCAAGCCGCCATGGTTGCATGCCTTCCTGGCTCCTGGCTCCTTGCCACCTGGCTCCTGCTCCTCAAGCCTGCAACTTTGACTCACCCAGCATCTGCCGGTGTGCCAACCACTGTGTAGGTCGACCTGCACTATGGAGAGCTGACTGTGCGCGAGACCTTTGAGTTTGCAGCAGAGTGCCAGAGCAGGGGGCCACACAGAGGTGCGGTGCCTGAGGCGCTTGTGCCCGCTGCGCACCCAAGGCACAAAATGGGCTGCCAGCCAGCCAGCAAGCCTGACAGCCGTCCTCACCCGCCAACCCAGAGAACCTGGGTCACCTCCGGGCTGATGCCGCCCTTGCCTCACACCCTGCTTCCTTCTTCACCCGTGTCTCTGTTGACACTTTTGCCTGACTCCTCCCGACTACTCCCTCCAGAGATGCTGTCTGAGCTGGCTGCCCGCGAGGAGGCGCTGGGAGTCGTGCCGGACCCCGACTTGGATGCTTTCATGAAGGCGGCAGCCTTTGGCGGCCAGCACAGCCTGGCAGTGGAGACGATGCTGCACATGCTGGACCTACAGGGCTGTGCCGACACGGTGGTCGGCAACCACATGCTGCGCGGGATCAGTGGCGGGTGAGTGTGTTTGGTCACGCTTGGCTGCTGCTTCTTTGTATGGCAACAGATGCTTGGCCCGCGAGGGCAGGAGACTGGGCAGCGGTGGTTTTACATTCCGCCTTGGCCAGGCTTGTGTGTCGTGGCGTGCACCGACTGCTGTGCTGCCACCCTTCGTTCCTGCCTCAACCTCTGACCTCCGCCCCTCTCTTGCATTTGATGTTCAGGCAAAAGAAGCGTGTGACGAGTGGTGAGGCGCTGGTGGGGCACGCCAAGGTGCTGTACGCCGATGAAATCTCCACTGGCCTGGACTCTAACACCACCTACACCATCGTGAAGAGCCTGCGCAACATCTGCCACGTCATGAACGTGAGTGCTGCCCTGGGCTGAAGGGGGCCGCGGCTGGCCTGGCATATGTGATGGGATCGTAAGGAGTTGAGCGAGGTGTTCTGAGCACCGAGGACGCAAAATGATCCAGTCGTTGAGAAACTGGGCTGTGCGCCGTGCCACATAGCATGGGAACGACCGGGCCTCATTCTGCTCAGCATCAGCCGCGCCTAGCAGCAGTTGTTTGAAGGCGTGCTCAGCGTGCGTCACCTCTCCCTCCCGACTTTGCACTCTGCAGGGCACGATGCTGGTGGCGCTGCTGCAGCCCGCGCCTGAGACCTACAAGCTATTTGATGATGTGCTGCTGCTGGCCAGTGGAATGGTGAGCAGGTTGAATCTCATGGAACCGGCGCAAGATGGCTGCTTGGCGGCTTTGCAGAGCTTGCGTGCTGCTGCGAACTGGCCTGGGCACGGTTGCACTTGGATCAGTTGCTGTGCGGGTTGTTATTTCCTGGGTAAGCTGGGCTTTGTTTTCACCAACCTCCATCTCCCTACCATACTTGCAGGTGCTGTACCACGGTCCCCGAGAGGGTGTGATGCCCTTCTTCCGCTCACACCTGGGCTTTGACTGCCCCGCCCGCAAGGGTGTGGCCGATTTTCTGCAAGAGATTGCGCTGCCCAGTGACCAGCAGGTAGGGAGGGCTTGGGAGCAGTGCATTCTGCTGGTGGGCCCTGGTCGGCAGAAATGGCAAGCACATCAACAGTGGAGGTGGCTCACGCGCACAGCCTACAGCCAGCGGCGGGTGTGGGTCTATGGTCAATGTTCCTGAGCTTTGCTGCGCTGCAGAAGTACTGGGCGGACAACACCCGTCCCTACAAGTATGTCACCTCCCAGACCATCCGCACCGCCTTCTGGGAAAGCGAGGCCAGCGAGCCCCAGCGACTGCTGCTGGCGGCGCCACCTTCATCCGAGGCCTTGGGCGTTGGAGGTGCCTCAGATGCCGACAGCGTGACTGGCGGCAGCGACAACGGCATGCAGCCCTACAACCGCGCGCTGACGACTCAAACGTGAGTGTGGCATGCTTGCTGGTTGCGTCGAGGCCGTGATGCGCAGGCGCTGCGGTTTGGGTGCACAGCCAGGGCATTGCTCTACTCTTGCAACACTCGCAACAAGGCGGCAACATATTCGCCTCTGCCTCTCCCTGCTCCCTGCCACAGGTACGGCGCATCCTATTGGCGCCTCTTCCGCGCCAACCTGCAGCGCTCCTGGCGCCTGCAGATGCGCTCCTCTCTGTTTATGTATGTCCGTGTCTTCCAAGTGCTGCTCATGGCTTTCGTGGTCGCAACCACATACATCAATGTCGGCAAGACGTCGCTGGACGATGGTGAGAGGGCGGCGGCCACACCTGCTTTTGCTTTGCTGAGCCTGCGGCAAGCCCTGTAGTGTGATTTGGATCAAAGCGTGTTTTTCGACTGTGATCGGGTGCCTGCTGGCCTTCCGGCCCGCTAATCGCATGCTGCTACGCTGCTATGCGCGGTGCTCAGCCCAGCATCTGACTATACTTAAACCTGCTCCCCCCTGCAGGCAACCTCATGATGGGTGCTGTGTTCTACTCTCTCATCTTCATGCTCTTGGGTGAGTGCCCGACCGCTCCTCCCGAATAACCACCTCCCTGGTTGTTGCGGCTGCTGTTGTGGTGGGCACGGCAGCAGTGCTTCACGCCAGGGTGCTGGCCTGTGCGAGTGTGGTGTGTGTTGGTGGTGCATGTGGCAAAGATACTGACCACGTCCTGCACCCTCCCTCATTTTCCTGCTCCCCGCAGGCGGTACGGTGGAGATGCAGCTGCTCACAGAGCGGCTCCCCGTGTTTTGGAAGCAGCGCGAGATGCGGTTCTACCCGGGCTGGTGCTTTGCGGTGCCCGCGTTCGTGTTCCGCCTGCCGTACGCGCTGCTGGATGCGACGCTGTGGTCCCTCATCACCTACTGGGCTGTGGGCTTTGACAGCTCATCTCGCTTCCTCGTCTTTTGGATGTTCATGTTCCTCACTTGCGCGTGGTGAGTGGCAGCTCCGGCCGCGTAGTCACTGTTCGTGCATCGCTGTGTTTTTTGCAGTTGTGATGATGCTGTGCGGACATTTGAGGAGGCGAAAGTTGCCGCAATGTGGTGCCTTGTCCCTGGTCTGACGGCGTGTCTGTGTTGATGTGCTTGGTGACCTGCCTGCATGTGCTGTGTGTTCCTCTTGCAGGGCCGTTTCTCTGTTCCAAGCCATTGCCTGCGTATGCAAGGTCGATACCATCGCCAGCGCGGTTGGATCCTTCATGCTCCTCATCTTCATGGCTACCGGAGGGTGAGCAGGCAACCGTGTCTGTGTGATGTGGCGGGAACTGAATTGCAGCGCCGAGGGTGGCAGGCTTGTGTCTAGGAAGAGAAGCTGTACAGCCCAACCTGCACATTTGTTTTTTGAGTTTACAACTATGGCCTTGCCTGTCTCGTGTGTGCTATCACCCTGCAGCTTCATTATCACCAAGACAGCCATCCCCGACTGGTGGATTGCTGCCTACTGGGCCAACCCATGGTGAGGCTCCAGGCTGCCTTCTCAGATCACCCTTCCTGCAGTCACTCAGCCGTCTGCCGCGTGCCTGCTGTCTTGCTTCCTGCACTTGCGGAAGCTGGCTTCCGTGTGCTGTGCTGTGCGCTCATCGCTCTTCCTTTGTGGTTCACTGCAGGGCGTACATCACCCAAGCCCTGGCCGTCAACGAGTTCACTGGCGCCTCCTGGGCCATCCCGAATCCCGACGACCCCACCTCGGGCCTCACACTGGGGCAGACTGTGCTGATCTTCCGCGGCTTTGGCACCGACTACTACTGGTGAGTCGAACAGGCCGGCTGGCCTGCTGGGTGCCGGCGTTGCAGCTCCCGTGGGCGTGCGCAAGCCGCGCTGAACCCCCTGCTGGCGTTTGGATGCATCCATGATCTTTATTGGATAAAGTGTGTCGCACAATTCGATTCTACTTCCTGCAGGGTGTGGATTGGACTGGGTGCAGTGCTGGCTTCCATGGCCATCAACGTCGGCGTGTTTGTGCTGGCTGCAACCTTCCTCATGGTGCGCTGCCTGCCGCCGTGGGCACCGTACATTACACCTATGCCATGCTGTGCTTCCTTGCTTCCTGGCATGCCTCTTTTTGCGGGTTGGCTGCCCACTGCCCTCTCTGCTGGCAGCTCCGGCTGCAATGCATGGCGCCCCGTGGCAGAGGGAAAGGTTCAGCCGCCTCTCCTGCCGCTCCATGAGTCGCTGTTCTGCCTGCCCTTTCTCACAACCACTCCGTGCTCGCCTGCTGCTCTTGTTGCCAACAATCAGGGCCCCAGCAGCAAGCCCATCATCAGCCAGGAGGCAATCGAGGAGCTGGACCTGAACCGCACACAGAACCCGCCCGAGAAGCTGCCAGACTCTGTTGTCAAGGTGTGGTGTGGGTGCTGTGACCAGTGCAACTGTGCAACTGTGAGTGTACCCAATCCAGCTCATGGCAGCGCCCTGCCCTCAGCTTGAACATCGCTGTGCTGGGGCTCTTTGCCTGCTCTGCCTTGCTGCCTCGCCGGCCTCAACTTGGGCTGTTCAGCTTGACACGTATCACTTGACATGTCTGCTTTCAACTGGCGCAGCATTACTGATGCCTGCCCCATCAACTACTACTGCCCCATTCCATCTTTACAACTGCCTTCTTGCCCTGCTCGTTTCCCTGCTCGTTTCCTGACAGGACATCGAAGCCGGTGCAAAGCGCTCGGCCTCCTACCTGGCCCTCAGCGAGCTGGACACCAACGGCAACGGCAACGATCCCACAACTGTCATTGAGATGGCGAACGGCAAGGAGACGTACCGCACCACCAATGACTCTGTCTCCTCTGCGCTGCCAGGGTCAGACAGCCTGGGCTCTTCTGGCAAAGCGGACAACAGCGTGCGCAGGTGCGAAAGAGGGCTGCCTGGGGCCAGCTGTGTGGCGTCAGCTGTGTCTCTTCTGCCTCTCCACTTTGCATGCCCCTCTCAGCCAGTCAGCCGTCTTCCTTTTTAACCAGCTGCTGACGGTGCCGCCTACCTGCCTCCAACTGCCCATCCCGCAGCAAGCTGCCTTTTGAGGCGCTGTCAGTCACCTTCAAAGACATCAGCTATGACGTGCCTCGCCCCAAGAGCGCCGTGGGCAAAACGACCAAGGACTCTGAGGTCGCAGACGACACGCTGCGCCTGCTGCGCCACGTCAGCGGCGCCTTCAGGCCCGGGGTCCTGACCGCCCTCATGGGCGCGTCTGGCGCCGGCAAGACCACGTGAGTAAAGTTTGTGCTGGCTGTGCTATGCTGCTGCTTATGCTGCTGCTGATTGTGTTATTTCCGTACATTGCGTTTGCTGGCAGCTATGTTGAGTGTTGTAAACACCCCGCTCAATATTTTCCCTACCCTCTTCTGCCTTCCCGCCCTGCAGGCTGATGGATGTGCTGGCTGGCCGCAAGACCGGCGGCACCATCAGCGGGGAGGTGCGCGTCAACGGCTTCCCCAAGAACCAGCGCACCTTTGCGCGCGTGGCGGGATACGTTGAGCAGGAGGACGGTGAGATGCTGCTCCTCCTCGCTGAGCTTACATACCGCTGTGGCACAGCACCTCTTGCCCTTCTCGCCGCGTCCTCCTCATACCACCTTTCGTGCCTCGTGCTCTTTGCCTGACCGTTGCATGTATCTTGCTCTTGCCTGACCATTGCATCCCCCCTGTGCTGCGCCGCGCTTCCCTCCCTCGCTTTTTGCAGTGCACCTGCCGCAAGCGACTGTGTTTGAGGCGCTGACGTTCTCGGCCACGCTGCGCCTGCCCTCCACCGTTGACAAGCAGACCCGCGAGGACTTCATCGAGGAGGTGGGTGGGCAGTGCTGACTGGTGGGCTGCAACAGTGCGGCTGGCTGGTGGGGACACTATGTGTGGCTTCTGTCACAGCCCACCGGCTTTTGGCGACAACGCGACGCGCGTTTGGCAGCTCGCCCTGCGTGGGAGGACCCCATAGCACTATGCTCATGTCTGTGTGGAATGCTTGACTGACCAGCTGCTCTGCTCCCATCCTGCCTTCCTTCCTTCCTGGTGGCTGCCGCAGATTCTCGAGCTGACTGAGCTGGACCGGCTGCGCAATGCGCACATCGGCATGCTGGGAGTCAGCGGGCTCAGCGTGGAGCAGCGCAAGGTTGGTTGCAGCAGGCAGTGGAGGTGTGGGTGTGTGGGTCGGGTTGCGGCCCCCCTGAGCGCCAGAGATGCTGGATGCCCCCCGAGGCAGCTTGTCCTGGAGGCTGATGAGTGGTGCTCACATTACTTCAACGCGTGCCTGCCTGCCTGCCTGCCATGCCTGCAGCGTCTGACCATTGCCGTGGAGCTGGTGGCCAACCCATCTGTGGTGTTCATGGAGTGAGTATCGCGGCTGCTACTGCCGCCGGCTGCTGTGTTAGTACAGCATCTGGTCAAGTGGTGCACGTTCGCTTGCTGTTTGCTCGAGGCCCTGCTACTCCTTCTCCCACCTCCTCATTTCAATTGTGCCATGGCCCCCTCTTGCGCCTCCTCTCCCGACCCTTTGCAGTGAGCCCACCACCGGGCTGGACGCGCGTGCCGCCTCCCTGGTCATGTCGACTGTGAGGGCCACCGTCAACACTGGTCGCACCGTGGGTGAGTGCCTGTTGCGCTCCTGCTCAGCAGGGGCAGCTTGTCGTCACTTGTGCTTTCTTTCAGCCCTGGAGTCTGGACATGGGGGCAGTGTAGCATCTGCTCCAGCACCCCTGCCTCCACCTCTGCCTTCACCTCCTCACCGCCACATGCGCCACATGCACCCTTCACACATTACTTCCTCCCTCCCTCCCTGCCGCCGCAGTGTGCACCATCCACCAGCCCTCAATCGACATTTTCGAGGCCTTTGACGAGCTGCTGGTGCTGAAGCCGGGCGGTGTGTGCGTGTACTTTGGGCCCCTGGGCCTGGAATCCAGCCGCCTCATCGACTACTTCTCCTCCATCCCGGGCGTCATGCCCATCCCCGCCAGGTGTGTGTGGCGTGGCTTGTTGTTTGTGTGAAGCTTGCCATCATGCAACCAGACTGGGGCATGCAAGCAGTGGCCTGCAATTGTGAGAGGGTTGGCAGCTCACGAGTCTTGGGATGGTGGTTGCTGCCAGCGGATGCTGCCTGTGGCTCCATCATGGGGTTGTGTCACCTCCACCGCAGGCACAACCCCGCCAACTGGATGCTGGAGCAGACCTCGCCCGCCTTTGAGAACAAGCTGGGCCTGGACTTTGGGAACATGTACCGCGACAGCAAGCTGGCCAAGTGAGACACGACGTCCTGCTCCGCGTTTTGCTGCACCCCCTCCTGCCCGGCTGCTTGTGGGAATATGATCGTGTGCATGAGTGGTCGCACTGCTGGCTCGCTGGATGCCTCGACACGCCTGCTCAGCCTCAGGCTGGGTATTTGTCGCGCTTCTGCTCTCTGACTCTTGCCGACTGTGTCCCGTCCACACCCTGGACATCCCGCAGGGAGATGGCTGGCATTGTCGATCGCTACCACGAACCCGCCCCTGGCTCAGCAGACATCACAGTGGCCGAGCTCAACATGCGGGGCCCTCTCTTCCAGTACATGGTACTGCTCAAGGTATGTCCGGCGGCTGCATGCATACGTTCAATCACTTCTACACTGTTGCTCCTGTGTCGCCTCTGTGTCATTCGGACAACTTGTTCATGCACACATGGATCATACACAATTTGCCACTAGGGTGCAGCGCTGTGTGCCGTGCGGTATGCCTTCCTCACCCTCTTGTGCCTCTGTGTCCGGCTCCCCTGCGGCTCTGCAGCGCCTGCTCCAGATGTACAACCGCATGCCCGACTACCAGCTGGTGCGCATGGCGGTGACCTTGCTGGTGGCCATCGTGTTTGGCTCGCTGGCCTGGGACCAGGGAAGCGACACGTGAGTATGCAGCAGGGGACACACTGGCTGGGCAGAGAGCACTGGCTTTGGTGCATGGAACAGCGACTGGTCATGAATCTTAGATATAGATTGGAATTGCCTTTGCCTTTGCTGTTGAGACAAAAACGTTGAGAACGTTGCAGTTACTCACTTTTTGTGTTGTCTGCTTCTGACTGCAGGTCCAGCCTGAGCGGCATCATCAACATCGCAGGCATGCTCTTTGCCTCCTCCCTCTTTGTGGGCTTCACCAACGCCATGACAGTGCAGTCTGCCATCGAGCTGCAGCGGTGAGCGCGGGGCGAGGCATCAAGTTCAGATTCAGCTGTGTGGTGTGCTTGCGGTCTTGGCACAGCCCGCGCCGGCGTTCGCCAGCCGTTGCTGGTGTCCGTGTGCGGCATTGGGCTGGAAAACAAAATCAACCAGCATGACGTCATGCTTACACTGCTTCTGTCCTCCTTTATGTGCAGGAATGTGTTCTACCGTGAGCGTGCTGCTGGGATGTACGGCCCGTATCCCATGGCCATCGCCCAGGGCAACGTGGAGATGCCTTACCTTTTGGTCCAGACCATCGTTTGTGAGTTTGGTTGGACACTGACGTGATTGGCTTGCTGTGGGTGGGATGGCTGGCTGGCCGCACATGTGCATGGTCGGCTGTTTGAGCAATCCTGGTGACACCTGCGTTTCGACTGCAATGCAGACTCGTGCATTGTCTACTGGATGGTTGGATTCGCCGCTGAAGCAGGTGGGTTCGCCTGCGGCAACAGGCTCTGTGACTGTTTGCCAGGCGTTGCTGTGACATGCCCGCCCAGAACAGGCGTGCCATAACTTTGGTCCATTTTGGTCTGGCCGCTCGTCTTGCTTTAAGCTTTTGCTTTTGACTGACCTGGTCTTTGCTCTACCCCCCCCTGCAGCCAAGTTCTTCTGGTTCTGCTTCCTGTTTGGCCTCACCCTCATGATTTTCACCGCCTACGGCATCTTGGTGCGTGTGGCAACCACTCTGGGACGCCTTTGCTGATGGCCTGGCGGTCTGCCAGCACAGGCACACCTCTTTCTGTCGCTTATGGCCGGCTTATGGCAGCCCTTGCCTGCCTTGGCGCCTGCCTGATCATCAACATACAGCCATGCTCACGCCCTGCCCCCCTTCCTGGGTGTGCCTGCACTTGCAGTCCATCAACGTGACGCCCAGCAAGGCTCTGGCGGGCCTGGCTTCCTCTTTCTTCTTTGCCTTCTGGAACTTGATGTGCGGCTTCCTCATCCCCCTTGCGGTCAGTGCCATGCATGTGGAGACGGTGTATGTCCTTTCACTGCGTTCTCTGGCTGCGCAATGTTACCTGCAGCTGCATTGCACTGCATTGCATCAGCACCTGTCAATTGATGCGGGTAGCGCTTGGCAGCCATACGCCCCACCACGACCAGCTTGCCTTGGCTGCAGCCAATCTGCTGCATATCGCCCATCTTGCCTCCCCACCTCTCACCCGCATGCACCCGCCTCCCCCTCTGCAGAGCATCCCGCCCTGGTGGGTGTGGACGGCGTATGCCAACCCGCTGCTGTGGACGCTGTATGGCCTGGTTGTCACCCAGATGGGAGACCTCACCACCACCATTTCGTATGAGGGAGAAGATATCCCGGTGCCACAGGTGCGACCTGGCTGTCCCCTCGATGTGCCCTGCTTTGCCCGTGCTCCTGCTGGGCACCAGCCTGCACCTTTGCCCACAGCAAGGGCCCGGCTTCGGTGTCGCAGCGTGCCTGCCGCTCTGTCATGCGCTGGTCCAGTCGCCAGCACAACAGGGCTCTGTCGGTCGGTCGGTGATGTTGACACCTTGTGGTACCACCAAACGCTGCTCCTGCCTGTCACCTCCCCCGTTTGTTGCAGTTCTTGGAGGATCGCTTTGGCTACAAGTACTCGTGGCGCTGGGCCTGTGTGGGCTTCCTGTTTGCCTTCATCGCCATCTTCCGCCTCTCAAGCATCATGGCCCTGAAGGTGCTCAACTTCCAGAACCGGTAGAACTGTGCAGAACTGGAGGCGCGGCAAGCAGAGCGTTCGCGCGGCGACTGGCACCCGGCACAGCACCGCGCGTGTGGCCGCGCCTCTCTGGTTGGTTTCGCGTGGTTATGGTAGTGGCGGCCTGGTCTCCCTCGCCGCCTGGTGATAGGCAGCACTGTTTTTCCAGCCCAGGGTGGAATAGGTGGCGGTTGACCCTGGCTTGTGTTTGTTTCTACTGTGTGCGGCTGTGCCTTTTGCAGCCGACGCCCCCTGAGCATTCTTTGTTTACCCCTTTCATCCCATGTCATCAGTCGTACGGTCATATCATTTGAGCTTGGTAATCATTTGAACTGCAGCAGGCATCCGTTGTGACGGGTATACATTCAGTTGTTCAAGCAATGCAAATGGACCTGCTGCTCCCCTCTCCGCCTCGTCTCGTTTTATTACTGACTTTTGTTGTGTAAATAACTTACGCTTTCATTCAAAGCAAACAGCCACAGCAAGGCAAGCGGCAAGCAAGCGGCCAGGTTTGGAGAAAACACTGTCGGTCTGAAGTCAATTTGCAAGCCCCTTTGGGCGGACGGCAGTGTGGCGAGCCAAAAGTGCCCGGAGGGGCCCAGAGGGACGAATTAGTGCTGCGGGAGCGCTCGGCAGCTTGTGTTCTTGCTGCTCAGCAGGCCCTTGCAACATTGGGGCTGTGAGCAACCACGGCAACGCCAGAACACAGAAGCTAGCAGTTGGGAGCGGCAGCGGGGCTGCCAGGCGATACTGCAGCTGCAGCGTTGCAGCTGCACTGGTGCTGCCTTCTGACGATGCTGACCCCTCAAAGGCTTCGCCTGATGCTGGTGCCAGCATGCTGCGTGGTACCTCAAGGTACAGCTGCGGATCGGCTTCCAACTGTACTGCCACCTCCGGGGTAGCAATGAACAGGCGCCGAAGCTGCAGCCACGCAAGGCAATCGCTTGGAGCAGCAGGCGCGCCGCTCCCACTGCGCCGCTTGCTGCTACCAGCCAGCCGCAGAAGCTGGTCGGCAGGCAGCTGCAGCCAGACTGGAAGATCCTGCTGTAGCAGGAAAGCAGCCGTACCAGCCGCCGGCACCTGCGCTGCAGCTGCAGCCGCTTGCAGGGTGTGGGAGCGAGAGGCTGGCGTGGCAGGTGTCATGGCAGGTGCCGTGGAGTGCTGGCGCACACTGACCCGGTCCAGGGAGCTCTGTAGCGCAGCTGCCAGCAGGTCAGGCGTCAGCAGCAGGCGCTGGCCCTCCGCTGACTCATACTCAGCTCCCAGCAGCACTGTTGCCTGCTCAGTGCTGGCAGTGCCAGCCGCCACCGCCGCCGCCGCAGACGACGACCCCAAAACCCCTGTTGCTGCCGCTGCCGCCGCTGCAGTGCTTGCGTTGGCGCCCACTAGCTGCAGCTTGCTGCCGCTGCCGCGCTGAGGATGCTTGCTGGGCGCCTGCTGCCGCGGCTGCCGCTGCTTGCCAGCAGCAGGCGTTGCGGAGAGCGGCGCGCGCTGCGGTGCTCCAGTGCCAGCGGTCTGCCAGCCTGGCCACGTCAGCAGTGCTGGGAGCTGTACCGCAGCGGCTTTTGACTCAGCCAAACTTGTCGCACTGTCATCCGCAGCAGACGTTGCAACACCACCCTTGCCCTGCTGCTGCTCCTTTGCTCCTGCTCGCTGGCGCCGCTGGAGCTGCCGCTGCTGCGCCTGCTGCTTGGCGGTTTGCACGGAGGTCAGCAGCTGGGGAAACTCCTCGTCCTCTTGGTCCCCCTCGGCAGCAGCAGCAGCAGCTGTTGCTGCTGCATGTGATGCAGCAGCAGACTGCCGTGCTGCCGACTGGCCAGGTTTGAGCGGCACCGCCACCTGCACCGGCAGTGATGCCAGCATCACGCCTCCCCCACGCAGCCAGCCAGGTTGGCTGTCCATGAGCAGCGCAGAGGCCAGGGCCGGAGATTTCCACATGGACCGAGGACCCAGCAAGTGAAGCTCCAGCCAGCAGCCAGCAGCCGGCAGCCCTGCCGCCGCCGCCACCGCCGCCGCAGCAGCGCTGGGTCCCTCCCCGCTTGGGGCACCTGCTGCATCAGCAGCGGGTGTGGGGCCACTCGACCAACCGGGCGCGCCAGTGCCAGCTCCAGCCTCAGCACCAGCACCAGCACCAGCTTCCGACTCGCCGTCGCTGCTGTGCCTGTCCCCGCTCAGCTGTGCCCGCCCGCCTTCTGCCGCCTCTGCTTCAGCTTCCGCTTCGGCTTCGCCACCTGCTGCTGCTGAATCAAGTCCAAGGCCTGCAACCACGGCCAGCCTTGACGCACCCCCGCCGGCAGCTGCTCGTCCAGCGCTGTCTGCGGCTGGCAGGGGGCCATCACGGGCCGCGCCAGCACCTGATGCCAGCGGGCTGACCATCTGCACATAGAAGTGGGCTCTGGCGACGGCGCTGCCGCTGTCTGATGCCACGGCCGCCGCCGCACGCTGCAGCTCTGCTACTGTGAACGGCTCAGGGATGGCATGCTGCTGAGCACCGCTGCCACTGGCCAGCAGCAGGCGGGGAGTTCCGCCGCTGCTGCTGCACGCGTGGTCTTGCTGCTTGGGGTCATGGGCTGGCAGGCAGCAGGGGTTTCCTGCAGGAGCAGTGGGTGGGGGCACCCGGTCAGGGGCGGGCATGGCAAATGTGTGGCGTGGCAGGCTGGCAGGTATGCAACTTGCTTGCCAGCAGAACGGCATGTGCTTGAGACAGACCGTAGCATCTCCAGCACTAACAAGGCAGGCAGGCAGGCAGGCAGGCAGGCAGGCAGGCAGGCAGGCAGGCAGGCAGGCAGGCAGGCAGGCAGGAAGGAAGGAAGGAAAGCTCACCAAGAAAGCTAACCGCACTGCACTGCATGTGCCCCTCCTGCCAGTACGCATCCAGCTGCTGCTGTAAGGCAGCAGCGCCGGCCTCCGCCGCAGGGCCCCGCGACAGGCTGCGGTACAGCCGCAGCGCGGCCTGCAGCGCCACGGCGTGACCTCCAGCTGGCAGCAGCGCAGGCGTGTTGCGGCGGTAGGCGTCTGAGGCCACAGCTGCGGCACGTTTGCAGCTGGCACGAGAAAAATCCCATACAGCGCTGCTGCAGGCTGCTTGCCAAGAGGCAGCGGCCACGGCCTCAGGCGGCACCTCCACGCAGGCTGCTGCTGCAGGGCCAGATGCTGCCGCCGTGGTTGCAACTTTGGCCACAACGGCGCCTGGTACCGGTTGCGCCGCTGCTGCAGCCTCCAGCACTGATGCCAGTGTGGCCACCGCGTGCTGCCAGCGTGCCCACTGGGCTGCACCTGCCGCCTCTTCCTCTACCGCCACCAGAGCAGCCACGGCCGTCCTACGGGGCGCCAGCGCGGCTGCCACTGCAGCAGGTGCTGACCTGTGCTGCGGCGGCGGTGGCGACACCAGCTCTGCCAAAGCCTGTGCCACCAGCTGCTCCTGAGTCTCACATCCCAGCTGCTCTGGCAGCAGCAGCACCACGGGCAGCGTGCAAAGCGCCCTGGCGCCGCTCTCCTCTGGCTGAAGCACTCTGCAGCGCTTGAGCAGCATGGGCAGCGGGTGCTGTGTGGCCTCTTCGGTGTACAGCGCCGCTGCCCGTGCGGGGGGCGGCTGCACCAGCAGCAGCAGCTGGGGCACGCACAGCCCGGGCACAGCGGCATTGGCCCCTGCAGCTGGCACCCCCAGCAGTCCCGGCAGAGCGGGCAACAGCGCCGCCTTGAGTTGCTGCAGCAGGCGCAGTTGGGCCAGCAGGATGGTGCTCCTCAGGGCAGGCGCTGGCTGGATCCACAGCACAGCGTGAGAGGTCAGGAAGGCGACCAGCAGCGCTCGCGTGGCTTCCGCCTCGCACTCCTGCAATTTGCAGAGGGCGGCAGAGGCAGGCAGCACGGTGAAGGGTGATTCGCAGCAGAGCGCTTCCTTAAGGCCAAGGTGGGGGCCTTGCCCACACCAGGTGAGCACGCCAAACCCGTGCCGGTGAAGCGCAAGCAGCCCACGACTTCTCACCCGGACTTCTTGCCTCGTAAGTGCAGCATCTGCTGCATTGAGCACCACAGCTGCCGCCAGGCCAACCCATAGCGTGTCGCTGGCATCGTCGAGATAGCAGCAGCAGCGTCCAGCCAACCAGCCTTCTGGCTGCAGTGCTGCCTGTTGCGGCAGCTGGAGGGCATGGTGCAGGGAACAGCCTGCCAACGCGTTGAGAGCTGAACACACAGCGGGTAGCGTGTCTCCTGCGAAACATGCGGAGGCGAGGGCGGCGTGCGGCGAGCGGCAGTGGAGCGGCGTGAATGAAGGAGCGCATCCTGTGCCGAGTGTCCGCCTACAGCAGCAAATCCACAGCAGCCAGTTGGCTGCGCGTGCGCAGTTCTTTGTTTATTGATGGTTTTCGGCCGCTCACCGATCAGCGCAACGACAAACATCGCTTGCGAGGAGGGCGATCGATTGTACGAAGTGCTGATGTGAATAGAGTGGACAATAACGAAGGCAGGGCGGCGGCGCCCACATTTTTGCCGCCTCTGCCGTCGACTCACATCCCCGCCAAAAGGTCTCATACCGCTGGCCTTGAACTCTGACAAAGCCTTTGAATCAAGTTATCCTGGCCCTCGAGGCCATTGCGTGTGCCGGATTGCGCCGTGTTCCAGCACTGCGCCGCTCCGTACGCTTGCAAGGATGATCAGGTGCCTATTCGCTGCTACTGCTGCTGCTGCTGTTGCTGCGGCACATCGCAGGGGCGATCTGCTTTGCCTTGATGATGATAGGAGTGCGCCCCGTTAGTCTGTGCACCCCGCCGCAGACCGCCGCTTTGCAAAAGGCGCCCCTTGCAGCAGCATAGAGCTCTCGTACTGTGCATTGGGCATCGATGAACACGCACACCGACATCTTTGGCCCCGCATTGGGGGCCTCGTCAACCTGACGCGGCGTGAAACCAGTGTTTGCTCCTCGGCGCTGGGAACCAAAGTGCTGTGCAATTACGTCCAACTTAGGCGTATCCCCAGCAGGTGCGGCTCGGAGGGGGCTTCAAATCGCCGCAGGCTGCGCGCTGGGGTTGTTGCGCTGCCTGCAGCCGCCCTTATTCCCCGCCAGCCATGTCCAGCAGCAGCGGGCGGGCAGGAGCGGCGCTGCAGGCTCGGCGTCCTGACTTTCAAGCTTTTGCGCTGCCTGGCGACCCTCTCACACCCGCCATGTTGCCCGCAGGTCCCTAGGATCGTCCTAAGCGCGGCACCCAACATGGGCGGCTTGCGCACCGCCGCCGCGGTGCTGGCCTTCGCAGCCTGTGTTGCCACCGCAGCCGCGCGTACCAGCGCGGGCCAGCATCGGTGCGAGCCGGATTTCACTGCCAGCCTCTGGAATTCCAATTTCATCATGTGCAACGCGCCTGCCTGCCTCCACCGCCGGCCATCCTCAGCCTGTATTCGCAGTTGCTTCTGCTCCAGACGGCGTCGACTCATTGGTTGCCTCCTGCCTCCCGGTGCCCTTGCCCTTCTGTCCTGCAGCCGGTTGCTGCATGAAGGCTGGGAGAACGTGACAGTGGTGAACCGCTGCAACAGCCCTGTTACGTTCAAGGCCGCATACAACTTCTTCATTGGGGTGGATGAGGGGCACCCTTGCCCAAACCAATCCCCAGGGGCTTCAAAGGAGTTTGACGCCTGCACCACAGACTGGGAGACCATCCAGTGAGTGCAGCAGGCTGCAGTCATCGTTCTCAACTCCTGTCTCCAGTCACTACAACAGGCTGCCTGCCGCCTCTCATTTTGCCACTGCCTATCATGCTTTGCCAGCAGACCTCCGGTTGATCCTTTTTTTCCGTCGCATTGTGCACTCCTTCACCCTGCGCCCTTGAATCCCCCCCTGCTGCGTGCAGGCCTGACGAAAAGATTGAGATTAGTGAGCTCCCTGATCTGCTCTGGTCCTACTCAGCATATGTCGAGGACACCTCACCGGCTGTCTTCATCAGCCGGGACGCAACTGATGCCGCACTGGCAGAGGCAGACAACTTCAACACAGAGTGTGTGGAGGAGCAGGATGGCGAGTGCGTGTGGTGGGCAGTGGTGAGTGCCGTCTGTCGCCGCCGCTTTGGCTGCACTGTTGCCAGCGGTGTGCATTCAGGGCGTGCCTGCGGTGTGTGCTTCTGCTCTTGTTTATCACAAGGCACCGCAGTTTCCAGTGCTTGGTTGTGCTGAGTTGCAGGCACGACACCGCACACGATCCCGCTCTTGCCGTTGTCTGCCTGACCGCCTGACGTCTGGCTCCTCCCTGCCTCCCTTCCCACAGCCGGAGCTGAAGAAGAACGGCACTCGCTTGGTGCTGCGCTGCCCACAGATCGATGATGCCGCAGCCCCGGCTCCCGCTCCCGCGGAGCTGCCCATCGAGCTGATCAACAACTGCTCCTCAGCAGTGCAGGCCAAGGTGAGCAGAGCTAGGCAGAGGCAAGGCCAGACCGTGTCTGTGTGTGTTGTCTTTCCTCGCTGCCCCGTACCGCGCTGTGCCATGCTGTGCCACCCGCATGAGCCGAGCCTCCTGCTTTTTGCGGCTGCCCCTGCTGCCCACCACCTCCGCTCCTGGCAAGCTGCGCAGCTGGGGCCCTCTTTGCGCCCGTGCGCTGCTGCCGTTGCATGCACTGGCCGTGTGGCTGCTTGAGCCATTGCCCATGCCAGCACCGCACAGGTTGGCTGACTCATCCCCCATCAACCCCTCAGTCACTCACTCACTCACTCACTCACTCACTCGCAGGTTGCCTACACCATTGCCGATGGTGAATCCACAGACAACTGCACCTTCAACGTGTGGCGCAGCAGCGAGGTACACATTTGTGTCACCGACTGGCTAACGCTGGAGGCGGGGGAGGCGCGCGACATTGCCTCCACCCAGGACACCTACTGGGTGTATGGCGCCCGCATTGCAGGTGTGTGAGGGGGTGGGCCGTAAGGTGCAGGGCTGGGCAGCTTGCCGTGACTGCAAGCCTGTGGACATACGGGAGGGCGGATGGGGAAGTCTTCATTCATCACTTGGGACACAGTTCACAGCAGGATGCGTGCCTGCCTGCTCCCGCTGGCTCCTCGCTGGCTCGCTCAGTGCCACATGCGCGCGCCGCCCTCTGCACTCCACTCCTGAACCCATTCTGCTGCCCTCCACCCCCCCCCCCCCCCCCCCCCCCCCCCCCCCCCCCCCCCCCCCCCCCGTATCCTGTGCAGACGACCCCTCATACGACCTCACCAAGTCGCTGTCTGGCGCCTTCCAGGCCACCAACGAGACCCTGGCCTGCCCCGAAAAGGATGCTTACGGTGAAGGCTACATCTGCGAGTGGTGGGCCCCGGTGAGTGGCAGTGCCAAAGGTCAGCACGGTCGTGGCATTAGTGCCCTCAAGTGCTGCCTGTGCGCACATAGTGGTGGCGGTCGGTGAGGTCGACGGCAGCAGCAGCCAGTGCCTTGTGCAGCCTGTGTGCCCGTCCTTTGTTCTGCCTTTTCCTCGTCGCTGACCTCTGTCTTATCCTCCTCTTGGTGTATGCAGAGCTTTATCAGCGGCACTGAGCCCACCCCTGGGCCCATTACCATCTCTTGCGACGGTTACACCGCCTGATGTGGCGAGTGGTAGGCGCTAGGTGATGCATCCAATGCGCGTTGCACGTATCCGCCCGCACCTCGAAACCTGCCGATTCCTGATACTAAACCACTCGCCCGCAATGATCTGTTTATGACTACCCTGTCGCCCTCCCTCTCTCCCCCCTTCAACGCCTCCTTCATGTGTGCATTGCCGCACTGGCAGTTTGCCGCTTTGGTCCCTCACTTTTGCAGCACTAGCCACAGTTAGCCAGGTGCTACTCCTTTTGTGCACGAGGTTTTGTGTGTCTGATTACCGGCACCGCCTCTGATGCTGTTGTCCCCAGGAAAGGCTGCTGCGCAAGCAGCCAGGCGGTGCTCATGCACCGTTCCTTGTTGCGTTGGTCTGGGGCTGTTGAGCTGCCACTCTCTTCACCTGAGCGATACACCGTTGAATTGACCTCCCACCCATCATTTAACATCCTTACACAACATGATTTCAATCGGGCATAACTTGGTGGCGCAGTACCGTCCGCCGCTGCTTACGATCCTGAAGCGTCAATTGGTGCGCTGACTGCTCTTCAGTATGACTGTGTCGATTGACGAAGCCCAATAAGGCGTTTTGACTTGCTAGCGGGAGTCAGGCAGTCTTCAACAATGGCGGAGCCCTCTGCGTTGTTTCAGCAAACGCCCCTGCCTCAAGTGGACGCAGCGGCGCCGCCACAACTCAAAGGCGGCGCAACTGCCGCTTTCAGGTGCGCGCGAGCTCGCATATCGTGCCGCGTGGTGATCAGGGCAAAATCACAGCACAAGCCAGAACAGGGTAGCAAGTGCACGCCCAGCCGCACACAACGGCGCCGCTTCTGCGCCGCTGCATCGTTGCACACCCGTCTTTCCTGCCATGCGTGCAGCGTGGCCGAATGGAAGCAGGAGGCTTTGCACTTTCAGCAGCGGCTTGACGGCATGCTGCTGGAGTCAGCATCGCAGCCTGCCAATGGTGTGGCGCATCGCGGACCGCCGGCGGTGCCTGCGGAAGCACCGCCTGTAGGGCCCACCGTGGCAGCCTGCTGCGACTGCTTGGATGCTTCCGATCTCCACCTGTCTTCGTTACAGACGGAGGTGCTTCGCCAATTGGTTGTTGAGCAGGGAGCGCAGCAGCAGCAGCAGCAACAGCAACAGCAGCAGGTGGGGCAAGGGCAGCCAGTAGGTGTGCTGCAGTGGATGCCGATGGATGCCTTACCAGCGTTGATGCAACCGCGTGCACCCTGGCACCAGCCCTTTGGCATGCTGCCTCAGCCCTCATCAAATGCGGCAGAGCTTGCCCAGCAGCAGCCAACAACTGTGCAGCTGCCGGTGATCGCCTCCATGCAGCCGGAGCGCCAGCAGCAGCAGCAGCCAGGGTATGCCGGACAGCAGCAGCAGCAACAGCAGCAGCAGAGTGACGGAAATCAGCAGCAGCAGCAGCAACAGCAGCAGCAGAGTGACCAGCAACAGCAGCAGCAGCAGCAACAGCAGCAGCAGAGTGACCAGCAGCAGCAGCAGCAGCAGCAGCAGCAGCAGCAGCAGCAGCAACCAGGAGGGTTGGAAGGGGGTGCTGGGCAGCCACAATCTGAGCAGGAGCGGCAATCAGGAGCAGCAGCCCAGAGCTTGCAGCAGCAAGAGCAGCAGGGTGCAGGTTTGCAGCTTCCACTGGTCGCTGTGCCGCAACACCAACATCAACAGCAGCAGCAGCAGGCGCACAACGGTCCAGCTGCGGCGGCGGCATTCGCTGCCAGCATGTGTGACCCCTGGGCTGCATCATCAGATGCAAATGCCCTGCTGAGCATGCTCGGACCGCAGCACCCGCTGCTGCAGTGGCCTGAGCTTGCTGAGCTGCTTGCGCTTCCGCCGCTGCTGTTTCCCGGGCTCCCGCTGCTGCCCAGTGGCGCTGAAAGCACCAGCGGTCCGCTGCCTGCCAGCAATACAGCCCCGGGCCGGAAGAAGCCAGGGAAGCAAGCGCCAGCGGGGCAGAAGCGGCGGCGACAGATGGAGGAGGGGCAGGGCATGAAGCCCGAGCGGGCGGCGCTGCAGGAGCTGTACCGCCAGCGAGCCGAGGCAGCGCGGCGGGGGCGCGAGCAGCAGCACGCGGCTGCCTCCAAGCTGCTGGCATCCCTGGCGGGCTCCACCCTCGAACCCTCGCTCACCTGGAAAGTGTTTCAAGATGGGCGTAGCCGACAGCTGCAGCTGGTGGCGCAGGCGGCGGCGGAGGCAAGCGAAGCGGCGGCGGCGGAGAAGGGTGCAGGGCCTAGCACCGCGGTTGACAGGTGGTTTAGGCTGTGGCGAGAGCATGCTGCAGCGTGACTGCCGCGATAAGAGCGCAGACTGGCTCTGTTTCTGCTCTTTGACACGAGGCTCTGTACATGTGCTCACAGTCATGGGCTTCTTTCTTCGCTGTCTCTTCTTGGTTGTCGCTTTTTTCTTTTCCTTTGTTGGTTTGTTGTTGATTGCTGCTGCCCTGTCCTGCCTTGTGCTGCACTGCAGGGTCGGAGCGGAGGAGGCCGTGCTCCACGTCTGCCTGCACATCCCCCAAGCCCATCACCTGGTGTCGGAGGAGTGGCTGGTGCTTGGCAGCACGGTGCGCTCCCTCCCATCCATGCGCCTGGCCAGCCACCCGATTGCAGCGAATCCTTTTGGGCGTGCAGTGCTATGCTGTGACGCATTTTGCTGTCCGGCTGTTGCGTGCTTCACTCGCCTGCCCCTGCCTTGTTGGCTCGCTCTGCTATTTACTGATAACTACATCCCCCCCCTGCCCCTCTCCGTGTTTCTGTGTGGCAGTGCCTGGCAGAGCTGCGGGACCAACTGTCGTGTGTGGGTGACAAGAACGCTTTGGCAATGGAGCTGGAGGTGGGTTGGGATGTGACCCATCTGGGTGTCATCAACCGCTCTGGTGGCTGACCTTTCAGCTGCGCAAATAGGAAGCAGCTGCTGGGCTGTGATGTGCCCTGCTGTGCCCTGCTGTCTCTGCTGTGCTTCTCACATCACACTCGTGTGTGTGTGCTGGCAAGCGCTTCGTTCGTGCCAGCAGTCCCCTCCTCCATATGTTGCCACGCGTGCCAGCTGCAGCCACCAGCTGCATCTGTGCGTGATATAATGTGCGTGCATGCGTGCGCGCTTTGCAGGAGAATGCCAAGCGACAGCGGGAGGGGCAGGCCCCACTGTGCTTTGCCCGACCATCAGCCTACTTCTACATCGAAGGTACGGGGGAGCTACAAGTGCTGCTCCTATCATGCTTGACGATTCACCCTGGCAGTGCAGCCCGCTTTTCTACGTCTTCATCGCTTTCCTGCGGTGCATGTGCCATGACCTGCTCAATTGCTGCTGGACTGACTGTGTGGCTTTGCTTGTTCCACCCACGGACTTGCCTGGCCACCGAGGTTGCAGTGGCTTGTTTGTTCAGCATGGTCCTTCTTTCTTTCCTGCCCCGCTACTGTGCACCTGCAGGCACGTTCTACAATGACCTGCGGCAGCCCGGAGCAGCGGACTACTCTGCGCCCATCCTGCAGTACAACCGGGAGCACAACGTGCAGGCACCGCCCCACCCGCTGCCAGGCAGCCGCCGCACCAATGTGCTGACGACAGGCGAGTGTGCTTTCTTGCAGCTGCGCTTGTGTTGACACGCTTTGTGGGTGGCGCAGGCGTGGGGTGCAAGCATGGGGTGGGTATCAGAGGCTGCCCCGTGGGGCGGGCCTGGCATGCTAAGCAGGTCTCCAGGCAGCAAGCCTGTGCTCAACGCTAAGCTCCAGCCCACTCTCGTCCTGGGCTGCTGCTCCTCTGCTTGCAGAGTTTAGCTCAGCTCGCATGGAGGCCACTCGGTTTGACGATCTTTGGCTGCGCCTTGGCACAGCTGCCGCCAACCTGTACTGCCACCAGGGCGGCTGCGAGCACTTGCTCACCTTCCAAGACGTGCGCCTGTTTGACGGCAGCTGCGACCCGCCGCTGCGCCGCCAGTACCCCTTCCGCATCACTCCGCCACAGCAGCTGATGATGCGGGACTGTGAGGTGCGTGCTGCTGGGGCAGAGGAGAAGCGCTGGAGGCAAGCCAAAGGGGGTGGGATGCTTGAACAGCGGACTGTCGATCTCAGTCACAACTCTGCTCTAGCACCCTGTGTTTCGGGCCTGGCAGCGTGCCAGGGCTCCGGCGGTGTGCGTGCAGCTCACCGTGTGTGCCTGTCTTATAATCTCATGCACGTGAGCTGTCTGTGTGCTCCTGGCTACAGGTGTGTGGCTGCCGAGTGGCCAAGCGAGTCACATACGACGACCGAGCGGCGCCACACACGCCCTTTTTTTGGTGAGGCAGAGGGATGATAGAGGTGCATGGTTGTTGAGCGAGCAGCGGTGGCTGGCTGGCTCTGTTGTGCACCGGCATGGGGCCCTGCCACGCAATGCTCGCACGGTGTGATGCTGTGCAACTAGCACAGCACAGCCCAGGCGCCTGAGTTGCAAGCGTTGGCAGCAGGCTCTCTCAGGCTCTCACCCTTCCAAAAAACGTAACGTTAGTCTTGAATCTTGAACCAGCAAGCCCTGCCGGCTCACTGTGTGCGCTGCGCCGTTTGAGTGATGACAATGGCTGGTGTCGCCACCACTGAGTTTGCCGTGTTGAGTGGTGTTGAGTTGTGCGTCCCGCCCCGCTGCAGGTGTGAGGAGTGCTTCGTGTCTATGCACTATGACCACCAGGCAAGCGCTGCACCTGTGTGTGCTCTGCTGCCTGCCTGCGCCTGGCACCTTGCACCTTGCGCCTGGCTGCAGCCGACAGCGCGGCCTGTCTGCTGAAGCAGCACACCCGGCTGCCTGTTCTGCCCTGCCAGTGTTCCCCTCAGCCTGGTCCCCCTGCCTCTGCTGCTGCCAACTTGCTTTCTCTTTGCCTTTGCTGCCCCTGCTGCATGGCTGCCAACATCCTCTGCCTTGCTGCAAATCTTCCCTCTTTTCTCCCCAGCAGGGCCGAGCGCTGTACACTGACTTTCGGGTCTTTCCGTACACTTGTGAGCACCCTCCCAGCATCTACCAACGAGGCGCACCAAGCAGCGCACCGCACGCATAGCATCTCGCACTCGCTCAGCACCGCATGCCAGCGGGCGTCCGATGTGCAAGCCTCCCCCCTCTCCTTGCTTGGTATGCACGCGCCCAGAATGAACCCGCCCCACTGCAGCATCCCATGGCTGCCTGTCCAATGCCTGCCTCCTTCTCCTCACTGCTTACAAGTTTATGTTTGCTCTCATGCCACTCACAACTGCAACTTGGTCACGAACTGCCCATTATAAATGAACATATCAAAGGATCACCTGGATCCTGCTGCAACTAGGATCTAACTGGCAGCCACGCCCCATCACACCCTTTTAGGCTCGAAGAAGCGGCTGATGCGCTGCGCTGGTGGCGCCAGCGGCTTGACCGCCGCCCTCTTCCCCGTGCCGCCACTGCCGCCGCCGCTGCTCCTGCGTTTGGTGCCTGCTGCAGTGGCAGGCAGCTGCGTGAGTGCCGTACTGCGGCGGTACTGCTCCCGAGCATCCCAGACTGGTGCATGCTGCTGCTGCTGCTCCTGTTTCAAGCCTGTGGTGGAAGGCTGGCTGCTGGAGCCGCAAAAGGTGGTGGCACAGCTTTGCTCCTGTGAGTCACACAGGGGCTGCTGGCTGGCTCGGTTGGTAATTGACTGCATGGCCGGCCGCTGACCTTGATGCCAGATGTCGGCAGCTGTTGCAGGACCACGCACGTCAGCAGGACCATCTGTCGCAGCTTCCTCCCAGCTGCTCAGCGGCTCTTCTTGCGGGAGCTCGCCCCCTCCACCCTCTCCTGCAGCGGGCTTCTCACTAAGAGCTGCGCAGCCGCCTTGCTGCCCAAACTGCGCCTCCTGTGGTGGACCACTAGCAGCTGGCAGGGCTGCTGCCACCGCAAGGCCAGCCTCCGAAGGCAGCTGCTGCCTGGCAAAGGGGTTGAGCGCGCGCGGCCTGCTGCCCCTTTCAACGTGTTGCTGCTGGCGCATCTCGCCACTCCCTGCCGACGGCTGCTGCACATAAGCCTGCACCAGATCTGAAACGTCTGTTGCCCCCCGATGCATCGCCTGCTGACGGTTTTGGAGCGCCTGAGACAGAGGCGGCGGGGCACTTGGCTGCGGCCCAAGCCCATGCCGCCCTGGCAGCGCCGCCGTGCCGCTGCCCACCCAAGAAGCGAGCTGGCACCGGCCTGCAATGCTAGGCCGCTGCTGCTGTTGCTGTTGCTGCTGCTGAAGAGATAGAGGTTGCTGGGAGTTTTGCTGCGTGTCGCCTCTGCCGCTGCCGTGCGAGGCTGCGGCAAAGGGCTGTAGGGTGTGGGGATGCAGGTAGCCTGCGCGGAGCCAGCACACAAACAAGCAAGTAAGCATGGTGAAAGTGAGACGGTCTATACACGCTTGCATGTGTGTACGATGCAAGCAACGGGAAGCAGCATGGAAATGCGAAGGCCCGATGTCTGGCTTGCACACACTCGCTGTGACGTCATGTCATCACAGTGGGTGAGCCACCCACCGTAAGCAATGCTGCGCGCCACATCAGGGGCCAGCTCAGCACCAAGGTGGGACAGATCAACCCCTCCACTGCTGCCGCCGCTGCTGCCTGCTGTCGCCCCGCTTCTGCCCTGTAGCTGCTGCGAGCTGGTGGGCAGGGGCGTGAGCCGCCGACAGCTGCCTCCGCTTGTGTTGGCGCAGAAGACTGCAGGCAGGGGCAGGAGGGCAAGCGCCGAGGTTGGCCGGCAGCGCAAGATGCAGGCACAGCAGCAAGCCTGCTGCCAGCCCGACAGCAGCAAGCTCTCAAATTCGACCTCTCTGCCTCGACCTCGCTGCACGGCCACCAGCAAACTCGTCCCTGCAGCCGCCCCCCCTCCAGATTTTGGGCGACCACCACAGCCAGCTGTGACCTGCCCTTGCCAAGGAGCCTCACCCAAGCAGTGCTTGAAGGCCAGGGACGCCTTGCGTGCCGCCGCACAGTACTCGTCGGTTGCTGCCAGCTGGAACCGCTTCTCCAGCCGCAGCGCACGCAGCGCGCCCTCCAGGCTGCGCCTGCGAGCCACAAAGCCGGCCGCGGTTTTGAAGCTGATGCCCTTGAGAGAGGGCAGGAAGTCGCAGCCAGCCAGCACGCAGGCCGCCTGCAGCATGTCCAGGCTCCAGCCGCGCAGCGACAGCACAGGGGGGCCGCCGCCGCTGCCGCCGGCGCCGCCGCCCTCCACCGCCGCCTCGCTGCCGCTGAGCAGGCGGTCTAGGCGGAGGTCCAAGCAATTGCCGCCGCTGCAGCAGTTTGGGCAGTTTGGACGAGGGGATTTGAAAGCTTCCGCTGCACGGATGTGCGTGCAGCCCTGCATGTTGCAAGCAGCTCCACTAGCAGGCAAGGCATGCTGGTGTGCTGCAGGTCAGGGAAGTGAACCCTGCCGCCATTGCGCCCCCTCCTGCCGCTGCGCAGTGCGCCGGCGCCTCCCTCTCTACCCACCTGTCCATCTTGAACAGCACACGGCGGCAGCCGTAAGCCACCAGGTCGCTGTCCTCAGTGATCACTGCACAGCAATTTGATCGGCAGCTTGCTTCAGTTGCATGCAGCAAGGAGGCAAGAACGACGGTGGCAGATGGGGAAAACAGGCACAGACTGTGCACAGGTGGCTGTCCAGATGACCAGAGTCGGCCTCTGTGCCGCAAACACAGTCATCACCCACCCCACACAGCACACCACAACACACAACAACCCACGCCCTCCCACCTGCCGCCACGCCGCCGTCACTCTCGGGGAGGGCGGACAGGTAGGCCAGCTGCCCGTCAGCTTCATAGGGGGCCACCAGGAACTCAACGCCTCGCTCCCTGCCAAGCAAGCACGGGGAGGCGTAAGTGCCGACTTGCGGATTGGAGGGCAACTCAAAACCGCATGTCACACACGGCATGATCCAGGTCACTACAGCCTATCACAGCAGCCTACAGCCCCAGCATCAAGCCAGCGCCACGTCACGCACCATCCATGCACACCTATGCGGACCACCCGCGCTGCGGATGCTCTGCCCTTGCCGGCCCAGAACCTCCTCCAATGCCATGCAATGCCCCTGCCTCCACCCAGGAGAAGCCCGCCACCCTGCCTGCACACCCACCTGCACCGCACCATGACCTCCTGCGCCATGTCAGCAGTCACATCCACACACTGGACCATCAGCTGGTACGCCTCCTGCTGCCTGCCCTGCAAGCACACGCAAGAGGCACACACGCACATCAGGTGCAGTGCAGGAGCTTTGGTAAGGGCCGAGACCCGCATGCACGCACGAGCACGTCAACCGTACGGCAGCACCAGCTCCAGCACCAGCACAGGAGAGAACCAGCTTCAGCACCAGAATTCACCTCCTGCAGCAGGCCCCTCAATCTCTCCTTGGCCGCGGCACGGCGATCCCGCCGCTGCTGGTTGGTGGCGGCCTTGGCTGGCAGGCGGCAGCCATCGAACACGAGCTGCGGTCGGTTGGCGAGAAGAGAGAGCGGCTGGATGGTTGGTTGGTGGGTGGTTGAGGCGGGTTGCGGAGCATGTTGTGTTGCTTCACAAGCAAGCAAGTGCTGGCCTTGCATCAATGCAGTCGACGCACTGCCACCACTCACTCCACGCCACTGCACCCACCACGGGCGTGACGTTGGCAGCAGTGAGCAATCGGCACATCTTCAGGCAGAACTCGACATATGGAGCATCAAAGCCCCTCTGCTCCCACGGCCGGTCATTGCTGGCAAGCACGTGGGCAGCGCCGCAGGCCCCCCTGTTGGCAGGCGGCAACGATGGGCATCAGTGCGTGCGTAACGCACAGCGGCGGCGGCGGCGCACGCCCCCCCTGATGGCAGGAGCCAATGACTCAAATTTATGTGTGGTAAGAGGGAATCACGCTGGTTTGTGCGTCTGGCAACAGCTGTGAACAGCAACTCAGATGAGTTGCTGTTCAAACACCTGGCTTGCAGTTAGGCCCACGCAATCACCTATGCAGCCACGACCACGCATCGATCCCGACTCGGTGGCCTGCAAGCTCCCGAACGTGGACAAGCGCGCAGTATGGCTTTAAAACTGGATGCAGCCCTGCAATGCCCATCCTGGCCTGAAGGCCGATGTCGTAACAAGCGCCCAAGCAATCGCAAACCAACAATGCAGCCGATGGAGCGGTGCGGCTTCGGCCGTACCGCCGCAATATGCGCTTCATGTTACAGCGTGCGGAGGCATGATGCAGAGGAATGGGCAATGAAACGAGGAGGCGGATACGGCGTAACGCAAGTACACGTGCGACAGGAACAGCCAGGAGCCTGGGCTCCAGTGGCCAGCTGCCAGGGGCAGCGGGAGCATCATTTGGGTGGCAGCGCATCCAGCAACTGCGTGAGCCGCACCCGCACCCCCATGCCCTTGCGCCACACAGACACGCTGCGGAACTGCTCGTACGCCAGCTGGTGCTCCTCTGAGGTAGCGGCGCTGCAGACAAAAGAGAGAAACAAGAGTGAAAAACACTGGAACATTGCTCTGAACTCCAGCCCGGACAGCCTGCATGCAGCAACTCAGCAGCCCAACAACCAATGGCCCCCATGCTCCTTCTCCGCACCTAAGGAAGCTCATCCACTTCTCAAACTGCACCACGCTGTGCGGGCCCTGCACCTTGCCCTGCAGCCGTGAACGAAGACCACAGCAGGAGGCAGCAGATCAGCAGGCCCGCCGGCGCACAACCTCAAGTCACAGACGTCTGCTGCCTCACTTGCCAGCTAAATCAAGCACCACACACCTCACAAAGCTGCAAATCGTTGGAAATTTTCCACCCAGGGCAGAGCTTTGCAATGCTCAGCACTGAGGAACCAGCACACACACACAATGACATCACAGAGCTGCCCGGATCACATGACAACCCCAGAGTGAGCAGCAGCACCCAACTGGGACAGCACCAGCAGCAGCCCACCTGCGGGTCCTCGTAAAAGAAGCAAGGTGTGTCGCTGTCCCTGGCGAGCCCTGCCAGCTCTCCTTGATCCAGCACTGCCACCCGCAGGCTGCGCACTTGGCCGGGAGAAGGCGTGGGCCCAGGAGAGCCCGCCGCCGAATGCTGCTGGCTGCCTCCTGCCTGCTGCTGGCGGCGGCTGCCGTTGGCCGCCCCGCCGCCGCTGCTGCCGCGGACGGGCTGGTCGCGGCCGCCGCTTCGGCCTGCCAGCGGCGGCGGGCGACGATCTAGTGGCTCAGGTGGCGGCAGGCCCCCCTTCCTGCTGGGCAGCATATCCATTGGGTCTGGGTAGCCGCCACGGCTGGGCAGGTAGCCCACAGGCTCCCTGTCCCTCTCCATTCGCGGCTCAAGCCGAGGGCCCCGCTCCCTCTCCATAAGCAGCATCGGGCCTCCCCCCAGCCCAGGGCTGCCTGGCCGCCGGCCGTCATACCGCGGAGGCGACAGTGGCCGCCTTCCGCGGGGAGGGGACAGCGGCCTGACCATGCGGGGAGGGGAGCGGGAGCGCAGCCTGCACGAGAAGCAGCAGAGAGGTGACAGGTGAGGAGTGACTCAAACAGCGCATGAGGTAGCCATGCGTTCGCGCCGCTTTGAAACACACAGCACCACACACGCAAGAGGCGGCTGCCAAGCGAGGTACCCAAAAGCTATGTGCACAGGCAGGGCGGCGAACCTCACACATCCTGCACAGTACCTGAGGCCAGGAGGGGGTCCCATCATGCCAGGTGGAGGCCCCCGCGCATACATCGGCGGGCTGAGGCTGCGGCGCCTGCCATAACCAGGCGGCGGCAGCATGCCGCCTCGCATCGGCAGCGGCGGCGAGCGGCCGCGGCCCGGCGGCGGCAGGCGGTCCAGGAATGGCGGCGGCATGCCTCGCGGAGGAGACATGGCCCTACGAGGTGGTGACATGGGCCTGCCGCGGGGAGGTGACAGCGCGCGGCGGGGCGGGCTGAAGCGGCGAGGAGGGGAGCGGCGGCGGGGCGGCGACAAGGCGCGCCGGGGAGGCGAGAGGGCGTGGCGGGGAGGTGACAGCGCACGGCGAGGCGGTGACCTGCGACATGCGGGAGGGAGGGCGGGGCACAACGAAGCACAGCAGCGTCAGTCTCTGGCTTTACGCAAGCACTTCACACACACCAGCAGCAGCCGTCGTTGCCGGTGCGGGCATGACCACAAGCGTCAGCCAGCCTTCAGCCCTGCTCGGCCCCTCTCAACACACCTCATTCGCTCCTGTGGGCGCATCAGCTCGAGCGGCGAAACGGCCTTGGCGTGCCTGCCGCCGCTGCTGCCGCCGCCGCTGCCGCGGACTGTGATTGGAATGTTGTTTGGGTCGTCTTCTGGTCGCTGCAACGGGTTCTTGAACGTCACTCGCACTGACGGTATCATCATCTCTCTGCAGCGGCAGGAAAGGACGGCCAGAGGAGGGATTTCAAGGACCTGCAGGAAGACTAGAGAGCGGTATGAAGCACAGCAAGGCAAAGGCAAAGAAGGAGTGCCCGGCGGCTGCTGGGCACAGCCTGCAAGCAGGCGATTCACGGAGTGCACGAGGCACACAGATGCTTTGGCTGGCTGCTGCGCTGCCCAGTATATGAGTGAGCAAGTACTGCTGGTGCATTCAGCTGCTGGTGAAGCGCAGCTGCCGCCAGGGGTCGGGGGAAGGCTGCTCACCGTCGAGGCATCAGGCCGGGGGGCGGTCCGTGTGGCGGCGACCTCCTGTCGGCAAACAGCGGCGGTGGGCGGCCGCGGCGGTCGCCAAAGTCACCTGCAAGGAGCACACTGGTGCTGCCGCAGCTGAACCCGGACGCCAGCCAGCGCCACTGCTGCTGCGGGCGATGCCACGCCAGCTGCTGCAGGAAGTGTGGTAGGCAGACCGCAGCCGGCCAGGCGTGCTGCTCCTGCTGCTGCTGCTGAGAAGGCAGACTGGGCACCATCTTCTCAGCAGCAGCACAAACGGGCGCCCGCGGCGGCAATCCCACAGCCGCCGAACCATGCATCGCAAGACGAGCAGGAGTGGCTGCTGCCCGGTCACAGCATCCCGGCTCCACCTTCACCCCACACTGCAGCCCCGCCACTGCTGCTGCTACCGCTGCTGACTGCTTCCAGCGCAGCACACTTGTCGATCACAGGGCCACCAAGCTGCTGCCAAGCATACCAACATCACAACACCGCTGCCGCTGCTGCCGAACGTTGAGTGCTGCCAGAACCACGAGGTAAATTAGGCTGCTGCAGGGAATTAGCTGGGCACCCAGGTAAAGCTGCTGATGCTGCTCTGCTGCACACCTGGAGGTGGGCCGCCCATGCCGCGAGGGGGCAGGTCTAGGTAACGAGGCGGGCTGTGGCGACGAGGGCCGTCGAGCGGGTGCCGCCGCTCCAGCCCCCGGCCCATTGGGCTGTGTCCACGCGGCGGTGAGCGCCCGCGGCGATGCATCGAGGGCGCTGTGCAGTGCAGAGCGGCCGGGCTGAGGCGGCCAGAGCGCCCCCGCTGGCTGCGATTGAGCTGCGTTCGGCTTGCCACAGCCGGGAGTGGTCTGCAGGGTGCAGCAGCGGGGCGAGAATGCGAAAAGCCGCAGTGAGACGCGACTTCTGCATCTCAAAGGGCGGCGACAGAGGGAAACGCATCGTGCTGCGCTCCAATGCCGCAGATAACTCACCTATCCGTCGTTTGGGAAGGGCGGGAAGCAGGGATCAGGCGGAGGCCAAGAACATCTGTTGCGCTCGCAGCACGCGTCTTCGTAGATTGTGGGCTTATGTGAGATCAAAATTGGGAGAGGACTGAGCGATTCTGGGCCAATGCAGGTGGAAAAGTTTCTTGCAGAGCGCGCATGAAGTGGGCAAACAAGCCACACCACTGCCATTCACTGCCACGATCTGCTGCCTGTGTTGGGACTGCATCACGCCGCGGCGCAAGGGGTTTGGCTATGGATGAGGACTTCATCTCCCTCGAGAACGACTGGGAGCCGGAGGCGGTGGCAGAGGGCGAGGCGCAAGCCCAGGCGCAGCCAGAGACGCAGGGCCCGGCTCCTCTGGCGGCCCCAAATGGCGGGACGGCAACCGGCCTCCCGCCCGGGTTGATGCTGCCCGCCCCGCACAGTGCAGCTGTTGACGAAGCAGCAGCAGTCCCCAGTGACGAGCAGAGTCATCCAGACTCCACTGCTGCTGCCTCTGCAGAAGAACAGCTAGCACGGTGTGTGCCTCGCACCAGCTTTCCGCCCACCACTTCTAAGCAGAATGTCCATGCTGGCAAGCAGGTTGCGCTGCAGCAGACTCCGAATCATGCCTCATACTGCAAGCCCCTGCACTCTGCCCATGCTGCAGGCAACCAGCAGTGCCGGAGTTTGTCGCTTCGCTGCCAGCGCTGCTTGCACAGGCACAAGGTTTTCCAGCAGAGGCATCAGCAAGTGTAGCGGGGGCAGCAGACATTTGTCCTCTAGAGGGTGCGGCAGACGCGGCGCTTTCGACAGGCGTGGCTGCTGAAGCAGGAGACGTGACAGCCGCGGCCGCGCCCCTCACTGCACCGGCTGCAGATGTATTGGCAGCGCAGCCACTGGCCGAGGGGCCGAGCAGCAAGCGAGGTGCGAAGCACCAGCCTGCCCCAGCACTGCATGCCGACAGCCACGCAGCGGCAGCAGTGGACTCGAAAGAACCTGTTGCAGCGCAGCAGGCTAACGTCAACGCTGGCGATGTTGCTGCCGGCCTGCCTCTGCTGGTGTTTGAAGATACAAAACAGACACCGCCACCACTGCAGCAACCGCCCCATCAGCCGGCGGAATCGAGTGGTTCACCCAAGGGCAGGGAGCCTCGAGTTGCAGTCGCAGCTGGGCAGCAGGCGGCACCCGCAGCACATGGAGGCAGGGCAGGCTCTGTGAGCAGCGGCACGCCCGCCGCTGCCAGCACCTGGAAGGCAGCACGCAGCAGCGGAAGCGGGTCTGCAGAACGATCAGTGGCAGGCGCAGCGCTGCGGCAGCAGCGGGGTCGGCAGTATTATGGTGCCAGGGACGACAGGTGGAGTGCACGCGGCTCCTCCTCCTCAGGTGCCGCACCTGTGTTGCTGTGCCTGCACGATGCAGTCAGAAGGGAGTCGTTCCTAGCGTTGCCTTTGCCACGGCTGCTTGCCATTGCTGTCAACGCACCGACACGCAGGGATCCTGCCTGCTGCCCATTCCTGCCACCTCCATTTGCAGATCGTCTCGGCAGTAGCAGCAGGCGGCAGGTAAACGCCGGCTCCAGCCTGGATTGGGACAGGCAATGGCGGAATGCACGCGGTGGCGACTTTCAGGCCTACGACCGTGGCCTGCCTCACCACCAGCGTGAGCAGGCAGACCATGCAGAATGGGAGCAGCCAGGCAGGCGTCACCACGCTGCTAGGCAGCGGCTGCCTTCTCCCACGTCGCCCAGAGGACCGCAGTTGGCAGCTGCTGCGGAGCGTGCTGCGGAGGCAGAGCGACGGTATCAGGAAGCCGCCGCCAAGCTGCGACAGCGCTTCCCTGAACCGCGGGGTGAGTATCAGCAGCAGCAGAAGGAGCTGCGGCAGGTGCCACGGTTTGCCACTCGTGACCCTCGGCGGCGCGCTGCCTCGCGCAGTCCCGAGCCGCGCCCGCTGCGGCCACGTGACGGTGGTGGCGGTGGCCGGGAGTATGGAGGGCCGCCTGCCTTGCTGCACAGCCCTCGCTGGTCGGAGCCAGCCCCCTTTAGCAGCAACCGCAGCATGCACCTAGATGGACCGCCTGGCGGGCAGTACATTCCTGCAAGCCCGCAGCCCGCAGCTGTACAACAACCACATGCGTACTATGCTGCTTCAGCAACACCTGATGAGCCGCCGCTTGCCGGCGTCGACACGCCGGTGTTTGCGCCTTTAGGCTATGCACGCGATGCTCCGGTGGCTGCTGCTGCTGGGTCTGCATTTGGGGTCCCGCCATCAAGGCTGCGTGCTGCCTATGGTGACCGTGCTGGCATGGCAGCCCATGGACCACAGATGGGAGCCGTGCCCCACTTGCAGCAACAGCAGCTGCACGCGCCATACAGTCCATTGCAGTCCCAGCCACCCCAGCAGATGCAGCAGATGCCTGGCTGCTACAACCCGATGCCGCTGCAGCCGGTGATGCAAGAGCAGCAGCAGTACATTGGTGCACCGTACAGTCCGCAAGAGCCCCCTGTTGAGCAGTTGCAGCCACAGCAGCACTTGAGTGCCCCCTACAACCCAGGGCCGCAGTATCCGGCCTTCACTTTGCAGCAGCAGCAGCAGCTGCAGCAAATGAATTCACCCTATAGCCCAGAGCACGGTTCGCATGCATCATCCTACCAGCCGCAGCAGCCTCCGATTGCCCTTGGTCCGATGCCAATGCAGCCAATTCAGCAACAGAAGCAGCAGCAGTTGCGGCTGAATGCGCCTCACAGCCCAGGGTCACAGCAGCCAATGTTTGATCGGCAACAGCAACGGCAGGAGTTGAGCTCTGCCTACCGCCCATCACCCCTGCAGCCAGCTGGCCTTGCGCTGCAGCAGCATGGTTCCTACATATCGCTATCCCCCAAGCTGCAGCAGAGTGCCCCATATAGCCCGTCGCCTGTGCAGGCTGCCCTGCTGCTGCAGCAGCAGCAGTATTCAAACGCGCCTTTGAGCCCAGGGCTACAGCAGCCGCTCCAGCCCCCGCACCAGCCGCTGCAACAGTCGGAGCAGTGCAGAGCTGGGCAACTCACCCTGCCTGATGGCGCTGCCAGGCTGTCGACAGTGGAGCAGTACGGTGAGCAGTACCAGCCCTTGCCGGCGGAACCTGCCCCTATGCATGCCTACGCAACAGGTGCTCCCAGCATTGTGCCGCCAGCAGGCGGCCCTGAGAGCGGCAGCTATGGTCTGCTTCGCGATGAACGCTCACCTCAGCCACACCCCATGCTGAGGGGCTCAGCCGGCGAGGTTGATGCCCCGCAGTACCAGCAGCATCAGCAGTACCAGTCCAACACTGGCAGCAGCAGATTTCAGGAGATCAGCAAAGGCTTTGCAGCTCAGCCACAGCAAGAGCCTGCCGTGGAACGACAGCCGCAGCCGTATGCGCCTGTAGCTGGCGGCACACAGCAGCACTCGCACCCAGTCCTACAGCAAGCGGGCGATGGCAGAATGTATCGGGAGCGGCCCCAACTACGAGCAGCAGTCGAGCTGGAACCGCAGGAATGGGAGGATCGGCGGCATGGTCCCCGCGGCGACAGGCAGCAGCGGTTTGGTCCAGCACGCGATCGCACAAACTCACCACCGCCAGACCGCCGCTTCTCCATGCGGCAGCAGCGCGGCTTTGAGGATGGCCCGCCGCCACCAGAGCGCCGCCGCCCCGGCCTCTCACCGCAGCGCAGCAGGTTTGGCGACAGTCGGCCGCGGGACCTGGAAGATACACGCTGGCTGCCGCCGCCACCACAGGCCTCTTGGCCGGCCGGCAAGCCTCCTCCGCCGCCAGGCAGCCCGCCACCGCCACGACGGGGCGGCAGGCCGCCACCGCCGCCATATTTTGACAGCGCAGGGCGTGCCCGTTCGCCTCCCAGGCGCTTCTCTGAGCCTTACTTTGAGCCTGGAGAGCCTCCTTACCCACGGCGCTCACGGCAGTTTGAGGGCCAGCCTCGGCAGCAGCATGGCCCCTTTGGCGGCAAGCGGCGCCGGGGTGCGTCGCCTGACGCGCAGCCCTGGCTGGCAGGCGATCGGCTGGACCGGGAGCGGGGTTGGCAGGGCAGGGCAGGCCCGCAGGCAAGCTGACTGCTGTTGCTGCCGCTGCATAGCTGCAGTGTAATTTGTGTATCTGCGGCTACCGCGTGATTTGCTGTCACCCTGCGCTATTGCTGCTGCTGTTGCTCCACCCCGGCCCCCCCCCACCCCTTATCGCTTGCAGGGCGGAGGCTCGCACCACAATGCACGTTTCTATGACTGAGGCGCAGCGGCATTGTGATATTCACTGGTGAGCCTGCAAACTGCTGTTCCAAGCACTGCCGCAGCAGAATGCTATAACGCAAACCAACGCGATTTGCTCGATGTGCCGCTGAGTGCAGGGAGCCCCTCTTCCGTAGGGAACAACTGGCTGCATGGGCGGCATGTTAGCATGCATCGTTCAGCGCTGCTGTCAGTATCATTTTGTTTTCATTCATTGGTGTACTTGGTCAGTTTAACGTGGTTTCAATGATTTTTTGTTGCTGGTAACTCGTGATCAGGCGGCGGGCTGGGAGCGGGACCGTCCTGCACGCCCTTGATCCCTCCGCATACCTTTCGGCGGTTCTCCCCTGCTTCTTTGCGTTCCTCTGATCTACTAGACTACTGTGTGAGTGACTTTGTGCGTTGAAACCCGCAGTCGGCTCGGTGGAGCGCGGTCATGAGTTACGAAGCCGGCGCCGTCGAGTTGAGGTGAGAACGCGTGAACAGCATGCGTGAGCCTCCCAGGGGGCATCGCTCAGACGGTGCCCCCTGGGCTGCGTTCACACCACTTCTCGCAGGGACCAGGGCGCTGGGGGAGCGATAGCTGAGCGAAATGAGGAGATCAACCGGCGTCGACTGGCTGGAGGAGGAGCCAGCAACGGCCCGCTACGAGTCACCGATCCTGCCGCCCTTGCGCGATTGATGGCTGAAATGAAGGCGAAAGCAGAGCAGCAGCGGTGCGCCACACTTGCACTGAGTAACCCCAGGCACAGACTGCAACAGTTGAGCGCTGAAGGTGCAAACTGCAGGGCGGCGGAGGGTGCAAGGGAGGCGGAACGGAAGCAGCGCGAAGGCGCCGCCTACCTGTCCCCCGAGCAGCGTGCAGAGGCGGCACGTGCGGCGCGGCAGGCAGCATCGGAGGGGCGGGCAGAGGGAGAGGAGGCGCAAGTGCTGGAGAAAAGATTCGATCCCTCCCGTAACTACTACGAGCTGCTCGGCCTGCCTCGGTACGCTGTGGCTGGTCTGGTGCTAACAGGAGTGTTCGTGGGAGGTGCCGGCATGCGCTCATGGCGTGCCGATCCCTTCATACAGCGTGCCGGAAGTTTCAAAGGAATCTGTTAGCATGCTGGGTCACCCCCTGCCTCCCCTGCCCGCCACCCCATCTCCTGGTCTGAGTGCAGCGGGGCCTCTTCTGCCGAAATCCGAAAGGCGTACAAGAAGCTGGCGCTGCTGTACCACCCTGACAAGCACAAGGCGTCCGATGCAGAGCAGCAGGCCGCCATCCAGGACAAATTCAAGCAGGCAGGACTGGCTGCGGCCACCATTTCTATGTTTGCATGCAGATTGATTCACACTCCAGCTGGATGACGCTTGGCTGCCCAGCTGTACTGCTGTGTGTGCAAACAACCAACCAAGCAGGTGGTCCAAGCATTTGATGTGCTGTCAAACGAGGAGCAACGGCGGGTGTATGACAAGATCCGAGACTACCAGGCAAGTGACTTCCAGGCGCTGCTGGCCAGGGCCCCGGGGCATGCATTGCTTGACTCAGCTGAACATTGTCGCCGTCGCAGCCAGCAAAAGCTACACGTGTGCCCTCTACCAATGCAGGATGCCAACCCCGGGAGGGGACTGCCGGTGCTGAGCCCCGAAGAAGCCGCCCTGATGCGCAGCGGCATTGCTGAGCTATCGAGGCTGCGCCGCATGGGGGCCAAGGCCACCAAGCACCCACCCCTGGAGAAGGAGGTGGGCAGGCACATGTGGCGCTACCAAACATCATAACACTCCTCTTCTCGCAATGCACCTGTTCGGGCCGGCAGAACTGGGGTCAGCACACGAGCAGCAGAGATGGCTGCTGATCGGCAGAGGCCGCAGCCGGCGTCTGTGCATCTGTTTCCCACCACACTCGCTCCCTCGCTGCAGGTCTACGTGTCTCTTGCAAAGCTCAATGCAGGGTGCACAAAGACGGTGGCGGTGGAGCGGCGGCGGGTGCGGCCAGACGGCATCTCCTTCCTTTCCACCAAGAACGTCCACGTCATCATCAGGTGCGACGCTTTCCTACAGCCGCTGCTGCTGCCTCTTGATTGGCGCCCTGGACTGCCGATGCTGGCGCAAAGGGGAACAGCGCGGAGCCGCGAGACTTGCCTGTTTCAGGCCGAGCTGCCACTTGTGCTATGCAAGCAAGCTGCCTGCCTGCACTGCTCTCGCTGCCATGGCTGCCTGACACTACCGCAGGCGTGGGTCTCCTGAAGGCGACCGGCTGGTATTTGAAGGGGACGGGGAGGAAAGCGTGGACACGCTGCCGGGGGACTTGGTGCTGGTGCTGCGTGCCAAGCCGCACCCGCCCTTCCGCCGCTCTGGTGAGGGTGGCAGCTGGGGCCGTTTGAGTGCAGCGCAGCAGGCAGGGAGGTGCGAGGGGCTCGTCCCTCGAGATGTAGTATCGACAAACACTGCCCACGCTTCACCTGCCCCGTGCTGCCCTCCGTGCTGTTGCCGCAGGCCTCAAAGACCTGGAGATGTTTGGCGGCTCACTGGGCAGGGGGGAGGTGCTGTTTGCAGTGAACGTGACAACTCTTAGAGGGGCCCGACGACTCATCTGTGGCTCGGCCTTCAGGTGCTTGCACTCGTACTAGATGATGCCAAGCCTGCTGCTGTGGATGCAGTTTGCCCCGCTGCCTCTGCGGTTGCTTCTCCAGCCACCGACGCCCACAGGGCGCCCGTATGGCTTCCTGTCGGCTTGCAGGGCCGCAGCCGCTAGCGGTGGTGCGGGCGGTGAGTGGCAGACGGAGCTGGCCGGGCAGGGCCTGTTTGACACAGGTGGGCAACCAGCTGCACCTGATGCTCCACCTCTGGAGACGGTAGCTTGATTGAACAAAGGTTGAACTTTGTTGTTATGCGAGCCTGGGCACACTTGTGTGTGTCCTCCCTTGCCGCCACCTTGCAGCTGAGCCGTGGGAGCAGCCGCCTGGGTGCCTGCGGGTACAGCTGCGGTACCCCGCCTGCCTGCTGGAGGAGGCAAGCATTGCCACCCGCCTGGTGCCGCAGCCGGTGCACCTGCTGGGCAGCTCCAGTGATGCGGTGTGTGCTTCGCTGGCAGCCGGCTTCATGGCTGGCCTGCTGTGCCACAGGCTGGAGGCTCGGGAGATGGCAGTGGAGGAGCAGGGGCAGGCGGGAGGTCGTGGCAGCGTAGCATCTCGCATTTACGACAGCAGCAGCAGCAGAGGTACCTCCGCCTTTAGCGGTGTACCAAGCAGCCAGACCAGCGCTGACACCCGCAGCAGCACTGCAGCGGGTTCTGTGGACAGAGATGCAGGCCGACCCAGGGCTGTGTGCTTGGCAGTGACGCCCAAGGGTGTCCCTGGGACCTCTGGTTCTCTCTCTGAGGGTCTGGGCAGCAGTCGAGATGGCAGCGTTGATAGCAGCAATGGAAGCAGCAATGGAAGCGGCAGCCTCAGCGCCGGTGCTACGGCCATGCTGCGCACCCTGCACTGCCGGGTGCCGGGGCTGCAGGCCAGCGTAGCACTGAGTGGCAGCATGCTAGACGAGGACTGGCTGGCTCTCTGCCAGGCAGACATCCTCATCCTGGATTGGTGGCAACCTGACGCAGCAGGCGCTGTGGGATGTGCGGCCTGGGATGAGCGGAGCGTGGCGGAAGTGCAGATGCAGCTGCGGGAGTCAGGCCTGCTGGAACTGCTGTGGCAGCGCTTCTGGGCGGGGTGCCTGCTGGCGGGGCTGGGCCAGGGCTGCTCTTTGCTGGGCTTGCAGGCGGGAGGCAGCAGTGCTGGTAGCAGCAGCGGCATCAGCTGCAGCGTGCCGCCTGTGATCTTGCCCTGGTATCATATCCGGCCAGGAGGCCGGGCGGCTGGCTGGGCCGCCCTGCAACGCGCACTGCACACCTCGGCAACTGCAGAACATGCGTGTGCCCCTGGCCTGGCGGGAGTTGGCGTCATGGCTGGCGGCTGCTGGCAGGTCCACCCTGCCAATGGGCGGTCAGAGATGCTGGTGGCGCCAAGCAGGGACACACTGGTCTCGTCTGCTGCCTGGACGTCTGCCGCCGAGAACAGCCCCGCAGCCTTGGGACTGCAGGAGGCCGAGGATGCAGAGTGGGGCTTCTTCTGTGAGCTCCGCACTTAACATGGTGTAAACGCAACATCGCAAATGACGGGGGGCGGCGCGCCTCTCGTGATTGAGGCATTTGTTGATCAGGCCCTGGTCTCCAGCGACATCCCACTCCCAGCGAATGCTCCACGGTGCGTCACTGGGGGCTTGTTTGAACAGCAGTCACGACTGGGAAAGCTCAGCTAGAGTCTCGCGGGCTTCTTTCGTGTTCTTCGCGCCGTTCTGGACACTGCGTCGGCAGGCTAGAGGTACACGCCCGATCGGGCGCGGCAGCGGCGCCTCCGTGATCGCCATCGCACAAGCGAGGCTGCTCGGCCCCTCGTTTTGCTGCTTCGTGATTCACCCGAATACCTTGCAGGCAAGGGCAGTCGCAGGCGTTGACGCTCCACCATCCGCCCACCACCGCTCCTCGTCATCGGCGCTCCGATCCATGCCGCCAAACAACAGAGAGCGCGCCCCAGATGGCTTGCATGGGCAGGCTACGCTGGTCAAAGCGATGTCATCGGAGGAGCGCTGCATGGAGGAGCCTGCTAAGGCTGCCTCAGACAGTGACGCGCAGCGGGTGAGCAGCGGCCTGTTTGGCACCATCCACCTCAGCACACTGCCCATGCATGCATCCTGCAGCTTGCTCTGGCTGCCTGAGTGAAGCTCAAATGACTCTAGCGTTTGTCTGCCATCTGCCATGCAGCAGGAAGACCCAGGTTCGACCGTCAAGGCGCGCCTCGCATCCCGCCCTGTGCCGGGCAGGACTGCTTGGCAGGAGGTCCCAGCTGGCAGCGGCCAATGGGGCATCGTCCTGACCACACCTGTCGTCAACTTAAAACGGCTGTTCCTTCCTAGTGAGCCTGGGCAGCTGAGCAGCTGCTTCCTCTGCTGCGTAGCTGCCACTGCTAGCAAATTATCGTGTAGTTTGGTAGCCTTGACTGCCGCGGCCAGCGTGTGGGCGTATCGCTTGCCGTTGCAGCCATGCACAACCTCACACACTTGCCCTTCCCCCGTGTTGTTGGTCACCGCGCCTCTGTGGCTAGCAGTCATCGTGCTGGAGCATGCCTTCAAGTTTTCCGACACCAGTTGGGTTGTCACTGTGGAGCTGCCGGCAGCGGGGGCCGTGCCGCACTCGGCTGGCAGTGCTAGCGGCGGGCAATCGAGTGCTGGCTGGAGAGTTCATGTGTACAGGCGGAGGGGCGGCAGAGTGGAAGCCAACCTGAGACTACCTGGCTCGTTTCTGCGGGACTACCAAGTGGGCTGGTTGAGGGTAGTGGTGAGGGTATGGGGGCCAGGAAGGCCAATCAGGCGGCACCTCACTGCAATCACAGTGCAGAGCGTGCGTAGAGCTGCCAACGCAAGTGGTGACGCTGTGCTTCTGAGGCTGGTGCAGGTGGCTGTGGGAGACGTATTCGTGGTGAAGAGGCTGGCAGAAGAGCATGTCAGGCTGGAGCTGTGGCGTTCTGCGTCACAGGAAGCCAGGGCCTTTGCGGCGGCGCTGGCAGAGCCAGGCAGCAAGGGGGCGAGCAAGCAGACGCACGCGGACGCCAGCAGCGATGATGAGTCAGAGGAGGAGGGGAGTGAAGTGGGCGAGGAAGGGACAGACGATGTGGAGGAGGAGGAGGAGGAGGAAGAGGAGAAGGAGGAGGAGGAGAAAGGGGCCGAGGACACAGGAGCAGAGGGGCAGCATTGGCATGGCCAGAACCTGTCTCGGCAGCGGCAACGCAGCCATCAGCCACGATGGATGCAGTACCCTGCTGACAAGCCCCAGTACTGCATTGCTGTGGGAAACACCCACCTGAAGCACAAGCTGATCACCATGCCCGGTGCGGGGCGTGAGAGCTGTGCAGCCGTTGGCATAGCCGCTTGCACAGGCGGGTTGCAGCTGCAGACCTCGCTACCCTCCCCCAATCTTGCCTGCAGTTTGGCTTTGCAAGGCAGGCTTCCTGAACTCAGCTACGGGAGGCCACGTGAGTGTGGCCAGCGCGGCGAAAGCCAGCAGCAGCAGCGGTGCGGTTCAGGCACCCACGAAATGGAGAGTGGTCCACAGCGATCGACACCGCCTGCGCATTCCCGCTGACTACATCTCCACCCATCAGGCAAGCAGGGCAGGGCACCAGCATGCTGCCCCGGTGAACACAGGCACGGCCTGCCCTAGCTTGCGCATCACGACTGCAGGCCAGGGCAGCATCAGGCCTGCCGGGTGGCTGGCGGCGCTGTATCCTCAGACTATCACATTGATCAGCAGCTGCCCCTATCTGCTGCAGCTGCAGGAGGGAGACGTGCTGGCCTTCAGCATGCAGGCATCTGGCAGCCTCAAGTGCACCATCTGGCGTCACTCGTCGCTGGCAGCCTTGCAATTCAAGGTTTACGAGGCGAAGCAGCCCACACCGCATGCCCACGCAGCAGCAGCAGCCCGCAGCGGCACTCCTTTCGCAGGCAGCCGCCCAGCCAGCCCCACGAGTAGCGGTGCGACGGACAGCGCAGCGCCCGCCACAGCCCAGCAGCAGTCCAGGAAGCGCAGGCGCGCTGGGGGCGGCAGCGACGGCAGCGCTGCCAGGGAGCGGCAGCAGCAGCAGAGCCCTGCCGCGTCGCCTGGCGTTGCTTGTGACGACAACTTGCGGCGCGTGCTTGCCCCTGCTCCAGAGGCCCAGGTATTAGAAAAGGAGGAGGCACAGCACCGGCAGCAGCAACAGAAGCAGTCTACAGTAACGCAGGCGCAGCAACAGTCGCCAGTGCAGGCTCCACAGGCGCAGCCCAGGGTAACGTTGGGCCAAGGTACAGCCTCGGGTCCTGGTACCGCTGCTGCTGCCTCGCCGCAGTGCAGCACCCCGCTCGCTGCGGCAGCCGAGGACAGCAGCGCTGCGGTGGAGGAGACGGCGGAGGACGCTGGCCGGTACTGGAGCGATGTGGCTGAGCTGCTGGCGCTGGTGCAGGTGCAGGGTGAGCGAAAACCAGCCTGTCAAAGCTGCTTTCCCGCAACTCCAGCAAGCTCTCCTTGCATGCCTGCCCGCTCATCACTGCGACTCACACTCCTCACAGCACGCACAAAGTCTCCTTCCCTGCTGCTGTCCCTGCTGTTGTGCCCTCCTGCTGCTCCCAGGCCATGCCAGCCAGAAACTCGTGGATGCCTTCATCGGCACTCTGGTGAAGTGCGGGCCTCGTGACCGCAGGCAGCACTTTGATGCAGTGAGGCAGGCTGTGCATCAACAGGAATGGGAGGTGGCCTGCGAGTGCATGCTCTCCTGCGGCGTCTTACAGGAATAGCGTTTACAGAACAGCTTTACAGCTTCACTTCGGGTTCACCCGCCCCATCATCATTTCAATGATTCTTGTATTGCACAGCTATTGGTGAACAGCCCTTGCATACACCTCCTATCCAGCAGTCACCTCATACTCTCTTGAACGAGATTTGTTTACAATGAATAAGTGCGAGGCGTAAGCGTGCTGCGTTGCCGCAGTGCAAGCCAGTACAGGCGGCTGAGGCCGGCAAGGCCGGGATTCCTTGATGCAATGTGTTGCAAAGGTAATGGGACATCAGCCAAGGCAGGCGGGATTTTCATGTAACAAAAGAAGCAAGTGATGCAGGCCTGTCATGGGAAAGGCCTGGGAGTACAACACTCAGACAGGTGCGCAACTGCTGCCTCCGCCCCGGTAGGGACAGGGAGGGGCAGTGTGCGGGGGCACGACTGGGTAGGATGGCAGGAAACAAAGGGAATATCATGAATGAGTTAGCGGGTGGGACACACGCAACGTGGGTAAAGGAGACACACAACTACCTCTACCCTCTACTACTACTCGTTCAGTCAAAGGCTAAAAGAAAGCTCTCAACATCGCACAAGGACGCACACAGATCGCAACACTAACGCTCAGGTGCACTGGCTGACTGTTTTTGTATGAGTATTGCACAGGAGAAGCGTGGCCAAAGGGCCACGCTCCTGTCAGCCAGCTCATCTCACACACAGCGAGCTGCCAGCGCGGGGGCAAGATGCAAGGCATCTACAGAAGGCCCCTCACGCCAGCTGCGCGCTGCTGGGGCGGCGCCGCGACATGCGCAGCAGTTGCTTGCCGCCGTGGCAGGGGCGGCGAGCATCAGTGTCTGACGAAGCCACGTCGGCAGGGGCGGCAACCATCGCCGCGACTGCCGCGGCAGCAGCCCTCTGCTGGGCTGCGTCCAGGGGCGGCGCGAAGTAGCGCATGCCGCTGGTTGTGGCGTTGGAGACCAGGCGGTGCAGAGAGGTGCCGCGAGCAAACAACACACCTCCCAGCGCGCGCGAGTAATTGTCTGGGTCATGGAAACGAGAGATGGCTCCCTGGTTGCCGTAGGCTCCAGGGTCAGCCAGGATGTCGAGGGGGTGGGGAATGTTCATAAACTCCCACAGAGCCTCCCTGCAAAGGTGAAGACAGGGGCGGAAGGCGATGAGGTGAGGGAGGAGACTAGAACGACAAGACACAAGGCACAGCAAGCCGGCGAGCAAAATTGAGTAGACCAGCAAGCAAGCAATGACGAAAGGCTTGGATGTGGAAACAGCAATCGCAGTTACGTGCACAGCACAGCACAGCTCAACGGCACGCACCTCGCGCTGTGCACCGCACGGCAAGGCTGCTGAGCCTTGGCAGCCTTGGCAGTCGCCCTGGCAGACAGCTTGGCGGGCGCCAGCGGGACAAGCACCGAGGGCGGGCCTGGCAGCGGTGGCGAGGCCAGGTTGCAGATTGCCTGGTGCACTGCCTGCCGCACGTAACCAGCGTCACGGCGCAGCGTGGCAGCCACTGTGTTGAAGGGAGTGGGCTCCCGAACAACATACAGGCCGGGGCCAGGCGGCAGAAGCGGATGGTCCCCCTCGCGAGCCGCAAAGGTGTGTGAGTCTGCGGGCTGCAGCACCATTGCCTTGCCAATAAAGTCGAACATGACCTGCGGCAGAGAGGGAGGGGATGAATGCACAGCCCAGGAGGGGTGAGCGGCAGGCGGTGTGCACCAGAGGGTCATCGACACTTGCTGTCGAGTCTCAACCAGCAATCGGTACTCAAAGCGACAACGCAGTGCCATCCACTCATGGCGGAAAAAAACCTACAAAACCTCCGCAAGCTGAGGGACACTCACCGTGCGGCTGCTGTTGAGGCAACGGTGGTCGCGAAACGACTCACTGACACGCTTCAGCAGGTCAGCCACCAGCGAGTAGTCGCAGGCAAAGGCGCGGGGCACAATGTCGCGGTGCATAAACACGTTCCGCACAGCACCCTCAGGCAAGCGTAAGGCCTGCAGCAGGCCACCGGCTGCGCCAGTCGCGGGCTGAGCTGCCGCTTCGTCTTCAGACGCAGCGGAGTCTGTTGATGAGGGGCAGTCGCAGCCGCGGCTGCCTTCGCAGAACACTGCTGGCGCTCCAAAGGTGTAGACTGGCGAGATGGCGGAGAGGGGCAGCACGCCCCGCCGCACAAACATGAGCATCAGCACAGTGCCCAGGGAGCCACCCAGCGAGTGGCCGGTGAAAGCGACCTGCGCAGGACATCGACGGCCAGCAAGAGGTCAGCGACGGGGGGTCGAGAGGCGCTGCTGGGTGAGTGTTCACGATGCAGGAAGACCAATCCGCTGCTTGCTGCTCTGCCCCAACACACGCCCCGCCCACCTTTGCAAAGGGAGAGGAGGCCAGGTGGTCTTGCACCAGGGGCAGGAAGCGGTCGTACAGCAGTCCAGCCGCCTCATACACGCCCCTGTGCACCTTGACACCCAAGGCCTCATCCTCAAAAATCACGGGGTCAAAGGTGAGGTTGACCCGCCAGTGGTCCACAGTGTCGCTGCCCTGCAAAGGCCAAGCAGGGAGGGAGGGGCACAGGGCGGGCTTCAGCCAGGTGGAGCCGAGTGGCAGGGTGGGAAGGATGGACGCACAGGGAGGAGGGACGTGGACGCTTGGCGCACACGCACGAGACCCGTTCAGTGGTTGTCAGTGACTGAACACAGGCGCAGGCAGCGCATCACGCTTGGCCGGCAGCAGACGCAGGCAAGCCGCACCTGGATGACAAAGTAGCGGGTGTGGGCGGCTGTGTCGTCAGCAATGAACCACTCTGTGGGCGACTGGCACTCCTTTGGCAGGCGGCCCTTGGGGCTCCAGCTGGACTCAAGGGCGGCAGACACAGTGGCCACGGTGGCAATGGCGCTGCTATGGCCCACGCCCGCCGCGCTCTGCAGCTGCTGCGACACCGACTGGATGGGCAGAGATGAGGTGATGGAAGCTGTGAAGGTTGTGATGTTGTTGGCCAGGGGACCTGCAGCCGGCGGGAGGAGGGAAGAGCAGCAATGATGCAAACACTTGAGCGGCAGGCAGAGATGGAATTGTCACGCTGCTGCACAGTGCAACCCAAAGGCCGCCACTGCCACTGGTCGGAATTCATCGTTCGACCTCTGCACACCCATTAAGCTAGCCAGCCAGCGCACCTGCATATGGCACCGCTGCAGAATAGACGCCCTGAGCGGCCGCCGTCGCCGCAGAAGCAGCAGCCGACAGGCTGGCAGCCACGCGGTCATAGGGCGACTGCCCGGCTGCCTCCTTGCCCTCCACCTCGCCAGCAGGCTGGTCCAAGCTGGACAGGCTGGCCGTTGAGGAGAGGGGCGCGACGCGGGCAACCGCCCGCATGGCAAGGCTGGTGCCAGCCCGTTCCGCGCTTGCTGCTATTTGCTGCTGCGCCTTCATGACCGCAAGTGGATCGCCAGCCATTGCATCTCCCAGCACTACTGCGTCGGCTGGGCTGGCGCGGGGTTCCCGCAGCCTCAGGCTGCAGATCTTGCTGGTGGACACGAGCTTCAGGCGGTGGCGGCGCATGAGGCTGGAGGGCTGCACGCAGGCACAGCGGGAAGGGAAACGGCAGGCTCATCAAATGAGCGCGCATGTGCGAGGGCAATGGCATGGGACAACTCAAAAGCGCAGCACGCAAACTTTTCGCATGCATGCGTGCTGGCAGCGTCGTCCAACTGTTCAATGCATGCATCAGCTTGCAAGGCACGCTGCCAAGACTCACCGTCAGCCTGTCTAGGTGGTATGTGAGTGCCGAGAGGGAGGACAGCAGGCGCACATACCGCGCCTCCATCACACCGGCTGGCCGCAGGTAGCTGCTGATGTCGGGCAGAGGGCCCGCATCCTTGGCCGCCTTCTCCCGCTCTTCTATGGCATCGGCCTGCACGCAAGGGCGGCGGGGCGGCAGGCAACAGGGTTGGACTTCCGCTCAATCCCTCCGTGAGAGGCGGGAGAAGGGCGAAGGGGAGGGCAGGAAGGCAGGGATGGCGGCGTTGAAGTGCTTGCCAGTTTCTGGCACGCGCCTGTTCGGCCCGCCTCTTGGTGGCGTCCTCCAGCGACGACAGGGCATCGCTGGCGCGCTGACTGGCCCTAAACGCCGCGAAGAGGGTGGAGAAGCCGCTTGGCGGAGAAGCACGGCTTGCTGCCTGCGAGCGGTCGACTGGCACCAGCACAGCCGACACCCGGACGGCTGAACGTTCACGCTGGCGCGGTGGGGAGGCAACGGGCAAAACACGGTGGGCGGAGAGTCCCAATCCTTGCTGCATCTGAGCTTAGAGGGACACAAACGACATGGGAAACGGGGGGGCGAGTGAAAGGCAATGTAGAATGGCGCCCCGACATCGGCCGCGCCTTATGACCACTGAGGCACGACAGCTGTCCTGCCCCGCCATTTCGATGCACCTTCCCTGCGCCAGCTGTAGCCACCAGGACCATCCACGAAATCCACGATGCCAAGGAGCCCCCGGCCCGAGCGTGGGAACGCTGCTTGCCCGCCCAACAGATGTTGCCGCCGCCACGTGCCCGCCCTGTGCAAGGACGCCCCGGCGGCGGCGAAAAAGCTGGTTTACAACATGGCAGGCACAGATCGTTGAATCACAGACAGGTCGTAGGCATGCATTGCGAGTCAGTAAGTCAGCCTGGAGTCAGTAACAAGCCATCCAATCGCATCCATGTAATGGCTACACGTGGGAGACGCCATCGCCCGCGCCCGAGCTGTGCAGCAAATTGGTATCGGCAGGCTGCTTGAGCTGGCTGGAGCCATCCAAAGACGCCTTTTCCCTGTCGCCAGCGCCGTTGCCGTTGCTGAGCGCCGCCGGCGGCTGGCGGCGGGCAGCCAGCAATTTGTGGACATCCAGGCCCAGCCCAAGCACCATGATGAGCCCAAACACAACAGAGTACGTGGCAACAGCCCACGTGCCCACCTGCCGAACATTGATGATGCCCCTGCAGCAGCAGCAGCACAGCAGCGCCAGTGGCCAATGTACTGCAACGCATGCTTGCAATGCATGCTCGGCAGCAGAGTCTGGCGCCTCGACCCATCAACACCACCGCCGTCACTGACACGGCAAATAGCTGTAGCACTTTGCCCAGCCGTCGCTCATGCAATTCCACTCACTCGTAGATGTTGGCAACGGCCACCATGGCAGCCGCACGCCCCACCCAGTGGTGCACCGGCTCCCAATACTTTCGCAGCCGGGTGCCCGGGCGCGGCCTGCAGGCAAGTAGACGAGGGAGTGCATTACACCGCCAGCCAAATGTTACCACATTTCCAGGTCCAAATCCCTGCACAAACATAGCAGGCTGCAATCGCGCACACCATCACACAACACACACACCTGAGGACCAATGCAAGGAGCTGGAACAAGCCCATGGACATGGCCGCGATTCCGAGTCGGCGGTGTGTGGTGTAAGTCGACACGCTGGTGCCAGTGGCCTGCCGCACAGCCTCAAAGATGAGTATGAAGCCCGCCAAGGCGCAGGCCAGCCCCAACACCTGCAAAGCTCTGCGGGCCGGCAGTGGGGACAGCAGAGGAAAGGAGCAGAGTGGTGAGGATGCAGCGGATATGCAAGAGCATGCACTGTTGCAGAGCTGCATGCATTACGCTTCAAGGTGTGCCGGACTCTGACCACAGCTGCCCAGCCTTTGCCATGCAACGATCACATCGCACCTGTGCAGGTGGAACCACAGCGGCGGCTTGAACTCCTTGCCGTGGCGAGCAGTCAGGATGCCGAGCGGTATCAGGAGCCCCCAGCCTACGGCCATCAGCCAGGCGTGAGCCTGCATGATCAAGTTTGGGATCAGCGATTCAGGCTGATAGCAGGCAGTTGAAACAATGGCGTGCGCTGCCGACAGGAGGGAAAGGACGGACAGGACACACAGGATGGCAGATAGGCGAGCAATCAGCCCAGCAATGTCGCTGCCATCATAGGCAGCAGCGGTCAGGCGGGCTCACACTCTTCATGGCAGCAATGTTTGCTGGCTCCCCCTGCACCCCGCTGCTGGTGCCCGACACCCAGCTGACGCTCGAAGCCCCGTGCACGGTGTGCTGCAGCAGCTGGTCATCTGCAGCAGTGTAAGAAGGCCCAGGCAGGCAGGCAGGCAGGCAGGCAGGCAGGCAGGGGTTCAGCCAGTGCCACTTGCGTAAGGATTCAGCTTCACATCAAAGCAGCGAGCTGTGTGCCACGACGTGTAGTGTTTAGATGGCACTGTTGAAGCCGTGGAGTGTGGCCGGCAGGGCTTTGAACCCACCGGAGCTCACTGGTCCTGCAGCCAAGATTATTGGGAAGGCAGGGTTTGCGGCAGCCATGCTGTCCAGATGGACCTGCAGCCACACATACAAACAGTGTGCGACATCAGTAGCTGCATACGGGCAGCAGGCAGGCAGGCTGTGCCGCATGCGTGACGCGGGCATACCCCCAAGGCAACCAAGCAAGCGGCAAGCATGACAGCACAGGAGCAGTCAGGGGGGTGAGGACCCACTCAACCAGCCGATACCTGCCCACAACACACCTTGATTGTGCCCGTCATGAACCCATCGCTGCCCATGGCGCCAGACGCCCCGGACACTTTCAGCTTGCTGGGCGGCTGCACCCCAGCAGTGCTCTGGGCTGCCAGGTAGTAGTCGTTCATCTCTGCCCCAGAAGCACAGCTGGGACATGTCTTGAGCACCATGGCTGAACCTCCACGCATGCGGGCGGGCACGGCAGGGAAGCCCACCGCCACCCAGCCGCCAGCGGCTGCTCGCAGGCCGAGAGTCAAGGTGCTGTTTGGGCCGCCGTCTGCAGGCACTTCCAGTGACCACATGAGGGTGTAGTCGGTGCCTATGCCTGAGATGGGGGTGCACGCCGCAAAGCTGAGGTCCGCGCCGTCAACGCTCAGCTGGCAGTTGGAGGTGTCGGCAGCTGATGCCTCCACAGCCGCGGGCGAAGGGAAGGGGTCGCTGACTGGGGAGGGGTCGCTGACTGGTATCGCGGCAGCTGGTGCCTGCACTTCTGACCCAAGGGCGGGTGCAGGTGCGCCGTTGGCCATGCCGGCTTTGAGGAGCATGGTCTTGCCACCATAGGGCCGTTCGGCAGAGGGGTGTGGCAGCAGGCTGTCGTCTGGCGCCAGCGTCCCAATTGCGTACACAAAATTGAAGGGGGCAGCCAGCAGCTGGCCTGGGTCCTGGTCCAGTTCAGCTGTGAAGGCAGCCACCAGCGAGCCATCAGGTGCAATGGCAGCCGACATATCTGCGAGGCATCAGGGGAAGAGAGAAATCCGGGGCAACCACGAGCGGTCCTGACCTAAGTGTTCTTGTTGGCTGGTGCAGCTCAAGGCGATTGCAGTCAAGGCAACTGCAATTGGCATGCACAGCAGCTGCAGAAGTACGCACCTGTGATTGGGAAGCTTCCCGCAACATTGTCAGCCGGAACGTAGCCCACCAGGTTGTAGCCATCAACTGCACGCAGAGCGGGGGCGCAGGCAGCAGTAAGTATCAAGCCTTATGCGCTCATCTGAGAGATGCACAGATGAGGAGCCGTAGATTCCCAACGCATGCGTCGACACTGTGCCTGGCCTGACCGCCTCTCACCCGAGGCACCAGAGGGGCAGGCCTGGCACTCCTTCATGATGATGGCATGGGTGCCGATCATCGTGTTTGGTGAGGCTGGGAAACCAAAGCTGCAGGGGTGCAGGTCGAGACAAGCAGGCAGGCAGCCACATCATGGAGTGGCAGCTAAAATCAGACACGCTGGCCGCAGTTGACACCGCTAGCAGTGCAAGGCAGGTGCCACAGGCTTGACTGCCCATGCTGCAAACAAAATGCCACACAAACTGTCACCAGTGGCATGTACAGTTGCCAGGGCACAGTCACTCACCCTGACCACTGGCCGCCAAGCGCCGCAGCATCAATTTTGAGACCGCCAACCCAGCGAGTCTTGCCGTCAGGGGTGGGCTGGATGGTGTAGTACACTTGATAGGCGGTGGAGGGGTTGAGGGGCACCGACACGCACCCCTCAAACGTCTGCTCCTTGTCGCCCACTTGCAGCAAGCATGAGCCCAGCGGTGCGGGCTCCGCAGCTGCCTGCTGCAGCAGGCGTCGACGGGAAGCAGCATCGATGCTTGCAGGCGCCACCGCCGCCGGCTGGTGTGCTCCAGACAATATGAAGGCAATGGTGCTGCCGCTGCGACTGCCAGCCCGTGCGTGAACAACAGGCAGCCATGTGCTGTGGCCGTCGCAGTCCTGGCAGTAGGCCACTACCTGACTGTCCTGACTGCAGCCAAGCTGGGCTGAATCCGGCAGGGAGGCCTGCACGCTGTATGCGCCGCCAACGTGCAGCTGCTCCCAATCCAATGCGCTGTCGCCAATAGTTGGCAGCGCCAGGGCCTCCTCCACAGGTCGGCTGCTGTCAAGGCAGTACACGGCAATACGGCCGCCTACGTGCCTGCACCAACAGATGTGCAGGCCAGGAGGTGCGAGGTAGGTGGAGAGGAGCGGCAGAGGGGGCGCAGCGATGGTGACCAGAAACCACTCTGTTACACACTCCGCTTCCTCGCCTGATGTTGTGGAGCGTGATGAATCTAGGTGCTGCCTCCACCTCCAAGCTTGCCACCTGCAGCCAGGGACCAAAGGCCAAACCTGATGGCACAACCTCGCTTGGCCACCAGCGGCAGCAGGTGCGCCGCCCCGCAGGGCTACCCACCGCTTTCGCGCTAGCAGCGTTTGTAAGTGAGACTGTGGGTTGCTGCTGCCTTGCGTCGGCGCTGTGGGCGCACAGCAGCAGCGCGATTTGGCACCACCAGCCCCAACCCATGTTGTTCGGCCCTGCTGCCGCACGGTCGAAGCACAGACTAAAGCAGGGGTGCCGTATCCGGTTCGCGTCTTGTATTCAAACCAGCGCAGGCCTGCGTGGCGGCAGCCAGGGTGGCATGGCGAGACCGCATCCTTCAGCAGCCTCTGGCATGCTCAGAACGTCTCCTCATTGTTGGTACATACTTACAAAGCATACAAAGCAGTACGTTGGCATAGAATCACACTGTCATGCATGGTGCACAGCTGACCGCAACAAGCAGGGAGAGAACGCAAGGCACGTGTCAGCCATTGTCGTCATCAAGACGTCGCCCTGCATGCCGCCGCTGCTGCAGCAGTTGCTGTCGTTCCTGCATCATAACGCGCACAAGCTGCTGGCCGCTGGAGTTTGAGCCCGTCATCGTATCGTGACTGGCCAGAGCACCTCCCAGGATTGCAAAGCCGGCCACCAAAGAAGCCGCACAGAGAGCGAGAGCCGTATGGCGGCTGCGCAGAAGCCCCCAGTCGTGAGGCACATCTGCCGCTCCAGTGTAGGTGTGCCACGCTCGGCGGGCGTTGATCGGGTTTGAGTTGGAGCCTGCCCCATGCTGCACATCCCAGGGGAGGCATAGAGACATCTCAACTCAACTTCTCCGGTATGGACCGAATCTGGACTGCTGCGGCAGCACACAATGAACACCAACAACAAACTCACTTGTTTGAGCAAGACGTCAGCCGCCCGCTTCACGTCCGAGAAACGCTGCGCAGCCAGCGGGCTTGGATCCACGTCAGGATGGCATTGCAGAGCCAACCGCCGGAATGCCTGCTTCACGTCGTGCTTGCTGGCCGTGCGGGGCAGCCCGAGTGTGATGAAGGGGTCAGCGCCCCGAGTGCCCATCACGACGGGGAAGGCAGTGCCTGCCTAGGCGGCACTGCGCCTGGGCGGCTAGGCAGGGCCGTACGGCAGCCAGTGCTCAGCTGCTTGTTGCTGAGCGAGATACAATGGTGAGGGGCTCAAGAGGGCCTGCCACAAATAAGAGAAGTAATGTGGGCCTTACGGATTGCGCTGCGACATCAGCACATCGTGGTGTGCAGATGTTTGAAGCGACTTTGGAGCAGTGCCAAGCCTGGTATACATTCAGCAGTACGAATCGCACAAAAGTGCATATGATCGCCAACGCAGCTGTAGCAACACCCATCGACGGCCAATTGAGCAACATCGCAGCTGCCCAACTCGCGATTGGCAGCCTCAATTGGCCTGCCATGTCCCTGCTTGAGCTGCAGTTCGATGTGCTTCCCGCCAGGAGTTACAGTGTTCACCAGGAGTATGGTAAGCGCCCCTACTGCTTCGCAGCAGGCACCTGCTCAGCCAAGTTGACTTCCCTCGAGGCCAACCTGCAATAAACACACATATCCTGCAGCCACATGTTCATACAAACGAACCCCAAACTCCAACTTCCTGCGCGGCGTCAAGTGGTCGCCCGACGGCGCTTGCCTGCTAACCGCCAGCGACGACAACTGGTGAGGCCGCTGGGGTGCATCCTCAAGGACTGCACCCTCGCAAGCACCACTGCATGCAGCCGTGTCCAGCCACAAGCAAAAGGCACTGTGGGCCGGGCAGCAGTCTGACGCAGCCTTGACCTGACCCCTCCATCCCTCCATCCAGCTTGAGAGTTTACGACACGCCGCTGGAGGCTTTCACGCAGGCGGGCTACGGCCAGGAGCCTGGCATCGATTCAGCAGCAGCAGCAGCAGATGGCGCTTCTGCGGCGGATCGGCAGCCGGCAGGGCAGCGCGTGCCGGCACAGATCCCTGCAGCGCAGCAGCAGCAGCACCAGCAGCAGCAGGCCGACTCCTTCCCGCCCGCCCTGCGCATCCAGGAGGGGGAGCAACTCTACGACTACTGCTGGTTCCCTGGCATGTCTGCCGCAGATCCGGCCTCTTGCTGCCTGGTCACCACCGGCCGAGCGCACCCTGTTCACCTGTGGGACGCGCTCACGGGTGCGTGCTGCAGCAGTGCCAGAGTGCTGCTTGGTAGAATCACTGCCAGAGTACTGGAATCACTCAACGATTGAGTGGTGGTGAAGAGCTGCTGGAGTGGTTGCCTTGAAGTGCTGCCGAAGTGGCGGCTGATTCATGCATGCCTGGTTTGGTCACTGCACGCTCCCTGCTCTCCTTGTGCGTGGGTGCAGGCGAGCTGCGCTGCACATATCGAGCATACAACGACAAGGATGAGGTGGCGGCGGCGCACAGCCTGGCGTTCAGTGCCGACGGAGGCACCCTGTATTGCGGCTTCAACAAGCAGATCCGCAGCTTCAGGGTGGAGCGGCCCGGCAGGTGGGTACAGGCACGCACAGCGCACAGGCGGCGCATGCATGCTGCATGTCGCCGCTCAGCATCCCGTTGGGTCCTGGCCGATTGGGCTCCGAGGCTGAAGCCTGGAGTGGTGAGCCTCGGTGGGCTGTGAGCAGCAGTATCTGCTGCTGCGGTTGCTGTTGCGTGTGGTCCTTGCTGCGGCGAGTCACCCGTCTGGCAAAGTGTCTGCTGCAGGGACTGCGCGCGCGTCATGACCTACCAGAAAGGGCAGGAGGGCCTGTCGGGCATTGTGTCGTGCATGGCACTCAACCCCGACCGCAGCGGCATGCTGGCGGCAGGCAGCTACAGCGGTGCGGGCCTGCTGCTGGACACACGCAGCCGGGAGGCGCTGTGCCTGCTGGAGGGTGGCCACGGCGGTGGCCTGACGCACGTGAGTCGATCCATCTTTGCCAGTGGTAGTGACTTAGTGACTGTCAGATGCCTACCCAATAGCAAGGCCTGTGGAGGGTGCAGCGCATTGATTGCAGCAGATTGTCCGTGGTGGTGCCTTTGCTGATAGTGGGTTGCACACCTCTGTGCTGTCTCCCTTGCAGCTCTGCTTCTCAGCTGACGGCAACTTCCTTTACACCGGTGCCCGTAAAGACCCCTCCATCCTGTGCTGGGATGTTCGCTATGGCTCAGGTTTGCAGGCCGGCACAGGGGAGCGCAACGGCATCTGCCAGTTGCTCACAAAAATGCTGTGCTGTGGTGTGCTGTGCTCTGCACTGCTGCTGGTGCAGGAGTGATATATAGCATACCGCGGCAAAGCGGTGGCACCAACCAGCGAATGTATTTCGATGTGGAGCCGTGTGGCCGGCACTTGGCAACAGGTGAAGGGGCGGTTGGGCAGCTGGGCAGCACTTGCCTTGTGGGGCGGCTGGGAAGCTGAGCAGCTCTCGCCTTGTCTCCCTCGCGGCTTGTTACGGCTGGGGCACAGCAGCCTGCGTGTGCAGGCCTGGACCACAGCCTCTTGCGTTTATGTCGCACGGATTTTCAGATTGCATGCCTGCCGTGCAGGTGGAGAGGATGGCGTGGTGAGGGTGTTTGACCTGTGTGACGGCAGCCCAGCTGGGCAGTTTGCAGCGGCAGCAGACACAGGTGTGCGCAGGTTCTGTGGCAAGGAATGCTGACGATGGTTGGCTGACTGCTTGCAAATTCAGTTCAGCTGAATTCAGTTGATTGAATCTCTTCGCACCTGCCTCTGCCTGCTTGCAGTCAACGGCGTGAGCTTCCATCCTTTCCTCCCGCTGCTGGCCACCGCTTCTGGCCAGCGTCGGTACTACCTTGCAGCCTCTGACAGCGGCAGTGACAGCTTGGAGTCGGACACTGACAGTGCAGCATGCACCTCTGCCAGTGACAGCAGCGGTGCGTCCCCCAGGCGGCCAGAGTTGTCGGACAGCGAGAACGTGTTGTGCGTTTGGAAATGTTCCGCGCGGCCAGCTCAGCCAGCAGCAGAGGTGTTGGAAGACCTGGAGGATGAACTTGTGGCAGCTGCTGATAGTGCAGCAACTGCAGACCAAGCAGCTGATGACAACTCAGGGCAGGATGCAGCGGCACTCACGGATGAGGCTATGGAAGAGCAGTGCGAGTAAAGGTCACTTTGATGCTGGCACTGGTGTTTGTGTTACAAGGAATCAGAGGGAGTGTGAGCGGTAAGGAAAAGTGGTGACAAGATAGTAACATGCATGCAGGCGACACTACAGGGGGAGAATGCGATAAAAGAGTAGTGAGGGAAGATGGCGCTACATGGCTCAGTAAAGTGATGAAAAGTGATGAAAAAATGATGAATGAATGGAAACGGTGACAAAGCATGGAACTTACGCAATGTACACAGCCAATAGCCCAGACCTGCAGCTGGTGGCTCTCAATCTTTCCAGCCCGCCTAGGCAGGATAGGGCTGCTTTGAAGCCATCTGCATGAGCTGTGCTGTGCTCTCTGAAGCCGTCAGCCTGCGCGACTTGATCCAGGTAGCAGTGTCTTTGACCACCGAAACGCCCACAATGCTGCCCAGCACTGCAGTGTAGGAGGCCCAGGTCCAGACGCCCAGGTCCCACATGTGCAGAATGCCATAGTAGATGTTGGCAATGGCCAGCACGGCAGCCTGCACATGAGCAGCACAAGCAGCTCAGACGCAGCAGCTGCAAGGCTGCCGCAGCGGACAGGCAAGTCACAGCAGCAGCATGGCGCTTGCATTCGACTCTGCTTACCGAGCGACCAACCCAGACGTGCCAGAGCCTCCAAGCAAAGCGGTACTTGTGGTTTAGGTTGGGCCGCAGCACCAGGGCGCTGAACTGTGTGAAGCCCAGCACAGTGCATGCCACGCCCAGGTTGCGGTGCACAGCATGCTCTGCAGCATGTCGGGAACAGCACGCAGGGTGAGAAGCATACACAAGCACATGCGAGTGGCAGGAAGAGTGATGCTGAGCAATGACACGCAGCAGCCACAGCCAAAAGCAGGCACCTTGGAACAGCTTGCGGCAGTTGAAGAGAAGCGCCTAAATGCCAACGAGTCACTCACCGTGGTCCTGTGCGGTCCACTCGCTGTCCACCAGCATGAATCCAAGGCCCAGAGAAATTGTGCCCATCACAAATCCGAGTGTCTGCACAGTCAAGAGGACTCGAGCATTGACTGGTGCGTGACTAGGCATCTGCAAGCCTGGCAGAAAACACGGAGGACAGGCATGCACACATGGCCAAGCTGCCTCACCTGCAGGCCCCTGTGCAGGTGGAACCAGAGCGGTGGTGCCGCGTCCTTGAAGCTGCGGGCCATCACGATGCCCGCAGGTATCAGCACACCCCACCCAATTGCTGCCAGCCACGAATGCGCCTGCAGGACAGGGTCAGCTGAGCGATAGGTACGTGCACTACATCACAATTGTGGAAGTGACTGCATTTGGAGTGCATGCGGCGTGTCTTAAGTGCAGCAGACGCAAGTACAGGCACATAACAGCTCAACGCACCGACTTCAGGGTAAGATTTTCACCACTGCTGCCGCCGTCCGATGTGGCAGACGCAGCGTCCGTGCTTCCAGCTATGGGCAGGGTGGATGACCCATAGTCCGCATGCTGCAGAGGCTTGCCATCAGAGGACACTGGACCAGCCGCAAAGATGAGCGGCATGGAGCCGTCGCTGCCCTCCAGCTGCAGCAAGCGGCGGCGGCGGCTCGCTGGCGCATCCACTTGCAGCTGAAAGCTGCCTGCCAAAGTCCCGCTGGCACTTAGCATGCCTGCTTGCACATTGCTGACAGCCAGGCCGTTGCTGGGGTTGACGCCAGAGTCATCCTCACTTGCCAGGTACCACTGTGTCAGCTTGACGCCGCCGACACAATCGGCCGAACCATTGGGGCATGTCTGCAGGATCATTGCCGTTGCACCAACCATGCGGCCGGGTCGCTGGGGGAACCCCACTGACACGTACCCACTGCTGCCCACGCTTGCATTCAAGCCCATGGTCACCAACAGCTTCTGCAAGGGGCAACGGGCAAGGGAGGCTGGCAATACTCAGTAAACCAAGTGATGGGAATGGTAGGCAGCGGCGAGAGCACTTACACAGCACATGCCTGTAAGTGCCTCATGCCTGCTAGCAGCAGGCTGCCTTGTGATGGGCTCACCGCAGGGTTGGAAGCAACTGGCTCATGCCTCCACATCAGATTGAAGTCTTGACCAATACCCCGAATCGTCCTGCAGCCAGTGAAGCTCTCTAGCGCGGCCCCTTGTGCCAGCTGCAATGTGCAGCTGCTGCTACCACTGGCCGCATTTTGGGAGGGCGCTGGGCTGGGAGGTGGTGCTGAGATTGCTTCAGGGCTGGGAGGAGCTGTTGAGGTCGCTTCAAGGCTGCGTGATGGGGGTGGGGATTGGGACTCTGCTGCAGGCTGCGCTGCGGCACCAGCAGGGTCTGGACCTTGACTCATCACAAAGTTTGCACCGCCATAAGGGCGGCCACGGACTGCAGCCAAACAAAGTGCCGGGGAGTTGAGCATTACTCAACAACACAATCACGAGCATTTGTGACCAGAGGCCAGTCCTGAGCTGCTGCTCCATTCCATGCATGCCATCATCACTTTGAGCCGACAACCAGGAAACAACCACTCACTTGCATGGTCCCTCAGACCGGGGGTGTATGAACTGCCCATCGGTCCAATTGCATAGATGTAGTTCACTCCAGCCGGGGAGGCAACAGCATTGGCAGACTGCCCAGGCAAAGGTATCGTGAACACAGCACGAAGCTCGCCTGCAAGCCGGCACACACACATCGAGAATGCTTGGTTTCAGAGCCAACTTTCGTCTGGTGAGGTGCTGCTAGACAACATTTTGCGGCAGAATAAATGCAGAACAAAAGAAATTACGCGCAACAGCTGTGTAGTCCATGCAGCACACCCGCGACATTCTCAGCTGCGCTGTCCAGGATGGAAAAGGTTCCCATGGCAGCATTCACGTCTACCTCCTCGTACGAATCCCGAGGCAGCAGGAAGCCAGACACATTGGCGCCTGCACACAAGATCGCCGAGAGGCAGTTGTCAGAAGGCGAGGCAACAGGCAACATAACGTGCAACGCAGCAGCAAGTCATGCAACGCAATCGCAGCAAAACGGCGACAGACTGCCCCAGCAAGGCAGCTGCCAAGGACACCAGCACCTTGAAACAGTGGAATGCAGGAAGCTCACCAGCAGCGGTAGGCCAGACGATCACAGCACTGGCACCCAGCATCATCCCACGCGCTTGAGGTAGCCCCCAACTGCAGAAATCGAATGGAAGCAGGAAGTCAGCAGGGAGGCCGGGCGGGAGTCAGGCTTGGTGTGCATCCCACAAGCGAATGTTGCTGTTGGGAGGCAGAAAAGTCGAGCAGAAATCTCAGCGTGCTCACCCCGCCCAGCCGCCGTTTGTTTGTGCCACCAGGCCCATTCTGAGCAGGGTGTCGCTGCCGTTTGCCACAACCGTTGAGTACACAGAGTACGTGTAGGACTGCGTGTTGGGTGCTGCGGTGCAGGATGCAAAGCTGTATGTCTGCCCTCCCAGTGTCAAGGTGCAGCCAGCCGCCTGCTGAAGCTTGCGAGAGGCGGTGAAGACCGCACCAGCACCCTCGACAGCAGGGAGCACTGCACCGTCCAACACCACCACCACAACGCCAGCGTCAATGGCACTGCTGCCGTCAACTGCACGGCTCGCAATCAGCCCTGTCACCAGCTCGGCGCTGCCAACCTGGTGGCAAGCATTGCACCACAGCTGAACCAAAGACGGCTGGCGGCTGCTGGCTGGTAGTGCAATGCTCAGGAGCCAGCTGCCACTGCTGCGCTGGAATGTGCGCTCAAAGTCAAGGACAACCCCAGCTGCAAGCTGCTGCCCTGCGGTGCCTGCTTCCAAACCGGTTGGCAGTAGCACAGTGCGCATGGCGCCTGCATCTGTGCTGCCATGAACCCTGCGGTTGACAGCAAGAATGCAGCTGAGTTACGACCACGTGTGCAGAGCTGTACTGTGTGCGTCGGCAAGACTGCAGAGTTGACTGGGGCCCGCTCACAGGCATGCTGGCACGTACCTGAGGCCTGACAGGGCGAGTGTTCGACCGCCGCCGCCGCCGCCGCTCGTCACCGCTGCGTGCAGCGCGGGCCATTGTGAGGGCGCCTGCACCAAGGGCACCAGGTGGTAATCGGTGCCTTTGGACTTGACAAGGCTGCTAGGCTGACCGGCGGGGCAAAACCGCGTTTGCAGGGCGCGTCGATTAGGCCACGTGCAATGCCCGCCGCACCTTGTTTGTAGCGCCCGCTGCATGCAGGTGCCCAGTGAAGGTGCTGAGGAGCACAACAACCGGTGCCAACCACTGTACCAGGCGCATGCTGGTACCAGTCGTTGCGGTGAACTGCAGCGGGTAAACTCCGCGAGATATGACTTGTCAGGACCTGGGGAGGGAGATAACGAGGCGTCGCCCCGAGTTTGTGGTTGATGGGGGGAAAGTCACCGCACTGTACGATCTGCGATGCGACGGTGTGCTGAGGTATGCTGCGCTACGCTGGAAGTCACTCTTGGCGCCACGAATTAGCAACCAGCTCATCAAATCACCAGGGTTGACACCTTACCAATGCAAGTTGTTTGGCTTGATTTGGAGGTGCTAACTGGCTGGCGTCCAGTCCACGGTTCATCCTGCAGCTTGCAGCTAACAGCTTGCAGCTAAGTGGTCATAGAGAGCAGAGAACATGATAAAAAAAATCGTACAATGGCAAGTGGTTGATGTATCGAGCAGGTGTAACCATCCAGCTGTTTGCGTGGATGTACCTCCAAAATTGAACAGCTTTATCGACCAAGCATTATTTGATAAGCAGTGTCAACTACCCGTCTGAGCTGTAAACGCCAGCCGACGAGGAGAGTGGGGCTTGTTCAGCCATCTGCATGAGCTGTGCTGTGCTCTCTGATGCCGTCAGCCTGCGCGACTTGATCCAGGTAGCAGTGTCTTTGACCACCGAAACGCCCACAATGCTGCCCAGCACTGCAGTGTAGGAGGCCCAGGTCCAGACGCCCAGGTCCCACATGTGCAGAATGCCATAGTAGATGTTGGCAATGGCCAGCACGGCAGCCTGCACATGAGCAGCACAAGCAGCTCAGACGCAGCAGCTGCAAGGCTGCCGCAGCGGACAGGCAAGTCACAGCAGCAGCATGGCGCTTGCATTCGACTCTGCTTACCGAGCGACCAACCCAGACGTGCCAGAGCCTCCAAGCAAAGCGGTACTTGTGGTTTAGGTTGGGCCGCAGCACCAGGGCGCTGAACTGTGTGAAGCCCAGCACAGTGCATGCCACGCCCAGGTTGCGGTGCACAGCATGCTCTGCAGCATGTCGGGAACAGCACGCAGAGTGAGAAGGACACTGTGTCAAAAACAGAGGGTCAATAAGTTTAGCAGGGCCAGCAATTGGACCTCAAAAGCGCAACTCACGTGGTGACTCGGCAGCCCACTTCCCATGCACAGCAAGAAAGCCCAGCCCCACAGATATTGTGCCCATGACAAATCCTAAGACCTACAAACAGCTTAGTGCACAAATGAAAGCATGATTGAAGCACATCAGCAGGTCTGGCATTGCAAAGCAGCTTGTACTAAGCACGGCTCAAGGACATGCGCACATGGCCAAGCTGCCTAACCTGCATGCCCCTGTGCAGGTGGAACCAGAGAGGATCCGCCTCCTTGAAGCTGCGGGCCATCACGATGCCCGCAGGTATCAGTACACCCCACCCAATTGCTGCCAGCCACGAATGCGCCTGCAAAGCAGGGCAGCATGTTGGGCAACAGTTAAGTAACAGAAGACTAGGGCGCTAGGGTATTGCGTTTTGAGCGTCAGCAGTGATTGCGTTTAGAGTGTGCGTGGCATGCCTGCAGTCCCTGCAGCAAACGTGACCTTGTGACCAGCCCAGCTTAACATACCGATTTGACAAGGTTGATATAGGTGCTATGCCCGCTGCCGTCCGTTGTGGCAGACGCAGCGCCTGTGCTACCAGCAGGGACTGCCGCTGTCGCGATGGGCAGGGTGGATGACCCAGCATCAACATGCTCCAGCGGCTTGCCATCAGAGGACACCGCACCAGCCGCAAAGATGAGCGGCATGGAGCCGTCGCTACCCTCCAGCTGCAGCAAGCGACGGCGGCGGCTCGCTGGCGCATCCACCTGCAGCTGAAAGCTGCCTGCCAAAGTCCCGCTGGCACTTAGCATGCCTGCCTGCACGTTGCTGACAGCCAGGCCATTGCTGGGGTTGACGCCCGAGTCATCCTCACTTGCCAGGTACCACTGCGTCAGCTTGACGCCGCCAACACAATCAGCCGAACCATCAGGGCAGGTCTGCAGGATCATTGCCGTTGCACCAATCATGCGTCCGGGCCGCTGGGGGAACCCAACTGACACATACCCATTGCTGCCCACGCTTGCATTCATGCCAATCGTCACCAACAGCTTCTGCAAGGGGCAACAGAGCAAATGGGGTGGCAGTACACAGTGAAATAAGTGATGGGAATAGCAGGCAGCGGCGAGAGCACTTACACAGCACATGCCAACACTGCTAACAGCAGGCTGCCTTGTGCTGGCTCACCGCAGGGTTGGAAGCCACCGGCTCAGACTTCCACATCAAATTGTAGTCTTGACCAATACCCCGAATCGTCCTGCAGCCAGCAAAGCTCTCTAGCGCGGCTCCTTGTGCCAGCTGCAATGTGCAGCTGCTGCTACCACTGGCCGCATTTTGGGAAGGCGCTGGGCTGGGAGGTGGTGCTGAGATTGCTTCAGGGCTGGGAGGTGCTGTTGAAGTGGCTTCAAGGTTGCGTGATGGGGGTGGGGATTGGGACTCTGCTGCAGGCTGCGCTGCCGCACCAGCAGGGTCTGGACCTTGACTCATCACAAAGTTTGCACCGCCATAAGGGCGGCCACGGACTGCAGCCAAGCACAGTGCCGGGGAGTCAAGCGTTACTCAGCAACACAATCACGAGCAAATGTGACCAGGGACTGCAGTCCTCTGCTGCTGCTCCATTCCATGCAAGCCATCATTCACTTCAGGCCAACACGCAAGGAACAACCACTCACTTGCATGGTCCCTCAGACCTGGGATGCTTGAACTGCCCATCGGTCCAATTGCATAGATGTAGTTCACTCCAGCCGGGGAGGCAACAGCGTTGGCAGACTGCCCAGGCAAAGGTATCGTGAACACAGCACGAAGCTCGCCTGCAAGCGGGCACACACACACCTCGAGAATGCTTGGATCAAGCGCTCACTGAGCTGGAAACTGGTTGGTAAAGCGCGTGTGGGGCAACATTTTGCGGCAGAATAAATGCAGAACAAAAGAAATTACGCGCAACAGCTGTGTAGTCCATGCAGCACACCCGCGACATTCTCAGCTGCGCTGTCCAGGATGGAAAAGGTTCCCATGGCAGCATTCACGTCTACCTCCTCGTACGAATCCCGAGGCAGCAGGAAGCCAGACACAATGGCGCCTGCACACAAGATCGCCGAGAGGCAGTTGTCAGAAGGCGAGGCAACAGGCAACATAACGTGCAACGCAGCAGCAAGTCATGCAACGCAATCGCAGCAAAACGGCGACAGACTGCCCCAGCAAGGCAGCTGCCAAGGACACCAGCACCTTGAAACAGTGGAATGCAGAAAGCTCACCAGCAGCGGTAGGCCAGACTATCACAGCACTGGCACCCAGCATCATCCCACGCGCTTGAGGTAGCCCCCAACTGCAGAAATCGAATGGAAGCAGGAAGTCAGCAGGGAGGCCGGGCGGGAGTCAGGCTTGGTGTGCATCCCACAAGCGAATGTTGCTGTTGGGAGGCAGAAAAGTCGAGCAGAAATCTCAGATTGCTCACCCCGCCCAGCCGCCGTTTGTTTGTGCCACCAGGCCCATTCTGAGCAGGGTGTTGCTGCCGTTTGCCACGACCGTTGAATACACAGTGTACGTGTAGGACTGCGTGTTGGGTGCTGCGGTGCAGGATGCAAAGCTGTATGTCTGCCCTCCCAGTGTCAAGGTGCAGCCAGCCGCCTGCTGAAGCTTGCGAGAGGCGGTGAAGACCGCACCAGCACCCTCGACAGCAGGGAGCACTGCACCGTCCAACACCACCACCACAACGCCAGCGTCAATCGCACTGCTGCCGTCAACTGCACGGCTCGCAATCAGCCCTGTCACCAGCTCGGCGCTGCCAACCTGGTGGCAAGCATTGCACCACAGCTGAACCAAAGACGGCTGGCCGCTGCTGGCTGGCAGTGCAATACTCAGGAGCCAGCTGCCACTGCTGCGCTGGAATGTGCGCTCAAAGTCAAGGACAACCCCAGCTGCCCACTGCACCGCACCGGTGCCTGCCTCCAGGCCGGCTGGCAGTAGCACGGTGCGCATGGCGCCTGCATCTGTGCTGCCATGGAACCTGCGGTTGACAGCAACACAATGCAGTTGAGTAAAGACCACGTGTGCAGAGCTGTATTGTGTGCATCTGGGCATGCGGTCTGGCTGGGGCCATGCAGGCATGCTGGCACGCACCTGAGGCCCGACAGGTCGAGTGTTCGGCCGCCGCCGCCGCCGCTCGCCACTGCTGCGTGCAGCGCGGGCCATTGTAAGGGCGCCTGCACCAAGGGTACCATACCAAGCCCCTTGAGGTTCTCAATGCTCGGGACAATTTCCTTGCGGCGGCGTGTGCTCGCGGCACACACATATCGCGACAGCGGCCAATCGCACCTGCAGCCTTGCATCGACTTCCTGCATGTACCATGCACAGCTGAGCATTGCCAGAAGCGCTAACTTCCTGCGCAACGACATGGCCGTGATGCAGTTCGACCGTCCGCTAGAGGCGGGTGGACGTAATCGAGAGCTTAGATTGAGGCTTGAACAGCTTACAAATGGCATGCACTGCGGTTAGTGCTGGTTCAGTCATCCCGCCTGCTGTCGTCAGCTGTCATCATGGGCGATGCTGTTTACACGCAGGTCGTGCCCATGAGCATGCAACTAGCCTCAAAGATATGCAGGCAAAACATCCATGTCAACCTTGAAGGCTAGCAGCACCAGGGCCGCCACCAGGAATGGTCCCGCAATGAGCCACTTGAGCAGGCGGTAGAAATGGATGTGAAAGGAGAGGCTGCATGGGCGAGCCGGGGAGGGAGGAGGGAATAGACATGAAGCATCAGCCTGAGTAGCATATGAGGCACAGTAGCGCTGTGGCGTTGGAATGAGACGCCGTGTCGGCAACAGGAGGGACTTTCTCTCCTAAGCACAAGCACAAAGCAACCCTGTGCCCACACAGCCCACCGTTCACCACCCCATCGCCTCACCTGAATTCATCCACAAACACCAGGCCGCTCTCATCCCGCATCTCCACCCGTATGGTTGCGGTGGAGCGGGAGCGGGGACAAGGGATTTCCAAGCTGAACGCGCCGGTGGTGTTCAAGATGTCGGCCATCCCTATCACGGGCTGCTCGCCGGCATTCATTTCACGCTGGCCGACGCCTGCAGCACCAGCAGTGGGGCAATGCTGGGTGGCTGGGTGGCGGCAGTACATGTCCAACCAGAGCCTGCAGTACACTCCTGCCTGCTTTCCGCAATCCCCTGGCCCCAACAACAGCCATGGCACGCATTGCCGGCGGCACAGCCCATCCTGCCCATCATCCAGCCACCAAAAGCGCCCCGCCACCAAACCTTACCTGTGAGCAGGAGCGAGACCTTATATGGCCCCCTCCCAGGAATGGCCTTACGCTTCCTGCCTGCCGCCTCGCCCTCATCCGCAGCCTTGCCACCAGCAGCAGCCTTGGCTTCTGCGGCCGCCGCTGCAGCGGCCAGGCCTGCCACCGGCGGCCGGTTGTCCACGATTTTGAAGCGCAGGGGCAGCAGCTGCCCCCGCACGTCTCGGGGTTTGCGGGACTCGGTGGTGACGTACACCCCCTCCCAGCCCCATCTGCCACATCACAGGGCAGGGAGCCGAGTCAGCATGCACCAAGCGGCTGGCTGGATGAGGGAATGAGCGAAACGCCAAAAGGGGGCTGGACGAGAGGCTGCCTAGCAGGTGAGAGATTGCGTAGTGTTTGACAAGACAGTGGAGTGGGTCAGGCAGTGCTGGAGACCATGCACGCATCCCTGCAGCTCGCCAGACAGAGTCCGACACGCATGCCAGCCAATGTGGGCTCACCTGGCGGTGAAGGTACCGCCACCGACGTACTGCTGGGGCCACGTCTTGAGGGGGTGGTACCGCGCCGCCGTGGCAATGCAGTACAGGTTGCCGTTCATGGTCGACACCAGCAGGTCCAGCTTGCCTGCGGAGATTCAAAGGGAAGCCAGGGAGCCAGGGAGGCAGGCAGGCAGGCAGGCAGGCAGGCAGGCAGGCAGGCAGGCAGGCAGGCAAACCAGCTCAGGTATAGACAGTGACAGATGAGTACACCTCCATTGAAAAGCATGTACGGCAGTGCATGCACCACGCAACCGCAATTGCATGCATACACGCACACACAAAGGCGCCGCGAGCGAGACGCTCTTCGACCTCACCGTTTCCATCCAAGTCGTCTGCCAGCACCATGCCGTAGCTGGTCTCCCCTATGTCCAAGCTGTCCGCACAGCCTGCGCAGCAAGGGTGTGCACGTCGTGCAGACAGTTGATTGGTTTAGAGTCCTTGTGCAACGAGTCATGGGCTTGTGGCGTGTGTTGCAAGTACACTTCCCAATGATTACAATAACTGTTGAAATCGCCAGAGAGCAAGCTGGCCTGCCAGCAGGAGGCCACTGCCATGCACACACGACGCCACCCACGCCGCAGCACGGCACTCAACCGCCCCCGGCCCACATGGCGCTGAACGCACTCCTGCCTCCCACCTGTGATGCCGTCAATGACATACAGAAAGCCATCAAAGGCAGTCACCACAATCTGCAGGCCGCGCGGCTTTCGGTCGTCGAGCTTGGTGAGCAGCGGCGGCGCCATGACCTTGCCGAAAGCACGGAAGGGGAAGTTTGGCACCGACTCGCCAGTGGCCGCTTTGAGCACGTGGACGTGGCCGCTGCAAGAAGGAGGCGGTGGTGCGGCAAGTGGCACGTCTGTGTGTGTGTGTAGAGAGAGTCAAGGCGGGACTGCGCGTGGTGCATGTGGCAGCTGGGAGCCCGCCAGGTTGGCTGCCCAGGCATCCAGGCAATGCGGCTGCAAGCTATCGGTACGCAAGCAGCTGCCAGGGAAGGCATGGAATGCACCAACCACCGCAGCGACCGTTTCAATGCTGCTGCTGCACAACCTGTCCTACGCCCTGGGGACAGCACACCAGCACAACTGAGGGGCACCAGACCACCCCAGGCAGCCGCCTCCCACCTGAAGGTTGCCAGCACGACCTCCAGCTCCCCATCACCATCCACGTCACCAAAGACAGCGTTCTGGTGCACCTGGCTGCTCAGGTGCGTCTCCCAAACCTCCTTGCCGGCGGCAGTGAAGGCCGCAACGTTGCCGCGCGAATCAGCAGCCACCAGCTCCAGCTGCCCATCAGCGTTGATGTCGGCCACCGCAACTTGCGCCTGCAAAGCGATCGGCAGGGAGGGTTAGGCAAGGAGGGTGAGGCGCGGCAGGCCCGGAGGCAAGCTAGCACAGGCCTGCAGCAGTTGCTACTGCGCCCAGCAATGTGCGCGCCCACCCAGCCCACCACACACAGCCCACACACCGCAAAGACCAGCGACCACCCAACCCCCTCCCACCTGTAGGTCCCCCATCTGCAGCGGGAAGCCCGTGCGTGTCGAGCCATAGCAGTCCAACACGTAAAGGAAGCCCTGCGCGGGGAGGGAGGGCGGGGCCGGGCAGCATGGGCACATGCGGTGACAACGAAGGGCAGAGTTGCACGATTACAGAAGTCGGGCGCGACCCAGACTGTATTACTGGATGACACACTCTCCAGCCCACCGCCACTTCCTCCCGCCGCTCACTGGCCAGAGGCTGTCAGTGACGCGCAGGCACCAAGCGCCAGCACTCCAGCGTTTAAACATGAAATGCACACAGCCAGGCAACCAGGCAGCACCAGCTCAGCTCATACACAGCAGCAGCAGCAGCAGCCCACCATAGAAGTGCCCATGATTATTTCCAGCTTGCCGTCACCGTCCAGGTCGGCCAGCGTGGGCGCTGCGCAATGCAAGGGAAAAGGGGAGGTGAAGGGGCATACATTACCAGCAGCACTTTGCGCGCTATGCCGCCACGCATGCTACAAGGCGCCCGAATACACACAGAGCCGCCGCAAGGCCACAGCAAGGGGTTGACTGCAGCCAGCCAACGCATTAGTAGAGGGCCCCTGCTAACCTGAGTAGGCGTATGCCTTGAATGCGGTGAAGTCTGTGGAGAGGTCCAGGTGCTGCAGCATGCGTGCACATACACAGGGTGGCAGGCAACCGGTGCTCAGTGCGCCTGCGGCGCCAGGCAGCCGCCTGAGTCGCCGACCTCAGCAGTCGGACTCCATAGAGGAGGCAACTCACGGCAGCTGACAGGCTGCCACACACAAGCTGGCCGCTGCGCCGCTCCCTGGCATTTGATGTGCAGCAGGTCTTTCACACCCCGCACCTGGCTCCACTTCAGTGTGCGGCGGCGAAGGTCAAAGACCACCAGGCCAGAAGCCACGTACTTCCCCAGCTCGATATCTTTACCCAGCTCCAAGCGGTGCTCCTGCGGGGGGTGGCAGTGTTTGGGGCCACGGCAGCGTCACACTCCAAGGCAGGTGTGCCGTGGGGGATGAGCATGCATCAAACCAGCGTGATGTAAGCGTGTGAGGTGACAGGGGACGCAGAACCGAACTCAGCCACAGCACGCAAGCACACACACACATTGCTCAAGGACCACAAGGGCGCCCTCTCAGTGCTGACTGGTGGCGGGCAGCTGTACCGCCTCACCTCCTTCTCGTAGTACTGCCTGTCAAAGAAGTACGACACAGCCACCACCAGCTCGTCGTTGCCGTCACCATCAATGTCGGCAATGGCGGGCGTGGTCAGCACATGAGCATCCACATAGACAAACGGGCTGCAGGGCGGCGGCAACGTGGATAAGGCGTGATGTGCGGTGCAACCACGAGGGTGAAGCGGTGGAGGCTGGACTGCAGCTATCTCTGGTGCGATAAGTCCTGCCAGTCAGCAACATCCCCCTGCCATGCAGCACACCGCAGCCAGCAGTACAGGCATGGCGCAACACCCGTCAGTGCATGCCTGTCAGCGGGCGCCTCCTTGTGCGTCTCTGCCTCGAAAAACTCATCCTCCCACAGCCGCCCCCGCTCCCGAATCAGGGCGTAGTCGGGGTCGTAATCATTCAAGCTACAGCAAAGGGAGGGAGGGGGGAGAAAGCGGGAGGGAAGGAGGAGAGGAGGGAAGGAGGCGTGAGACAAGGGACAGCCACATGAAGCACACTGACTGGGACTCTCATGCAATAGAGTGTCATGGTCGTCAGATGCAGAACGCAAGTGCAAAACGGCACCTCGTACACTTCTTTCCAAGATCCGCAAGACAAAGCGCAAGTACAACGGAGGCACACGTGCCGAGCACAAGGCTGCATGCGTCGACTCACATGCCATGCTCCCAGTCGCGCGGCTGCTCCTGCTTGCCCCTGTGGCCCTTGAACTTCGAGTCAATGTGGGGCAGACGAGGCTTGCGGCCACCCGCCGGGCCGCCTGCAGCGCCCTGCATGGCCAGACAGCAAGCGAGGAGGAGGGGAGGCTCAGGCAAAGGTGGAACGACACAGGCAAATGGACACATGTGCTGCTAGTTCCGATCCCACAGACAGTGCAAAGGAACACACCCTACGTTGGGCTGCTGCAAGTGAGCACATGAAAGGCATGCTTGCAATGCCCATGCAAGGCCCCCATTACGCCACCGACGAACTCATACCTGGTTGCTGCCCGCGCCGCCATCACCGCCGCCATCACCATCACCACCATCATCGCCATCGCTCACCCCGCCGCTGCCATCATCAACATCACGAAAAGCCCCTGCAGCCTCCTCGTCGTTCTCTCCAAACAGCTCATTGAATGAGTCTGCTGCCTCATCACTCAGCACGTCAGCTTGGGCTGCACCGGCAGCCACCCTGCCGGCAGCGGCAGCGCCATCAGCGCCTGCACCGGCGGCTTCCACCCCCTGCTGCTGCTGCTGCTGCTGATCGCCTGTTTGCTGTTGCTGCTGATCGCCAGGCTGTTGCTGGGCCTGCTGCTGTTGCTGCTGCTGCTGCTGCTGCTGCTGCTGATCGGCTTCCTGCTGCGCTTGCTGCTGCTCGACTGGTGCGTCTTGCAGCAGCCGCCGCCGTCGAGCCGTCGCGCCAGGCTGCACAGGCGGCACCGGCGGCGGCTTGGCATCGTTGGAGCCACCCTGTGCAATGCCGTCGCCTTTGCCAACATCCGGCTGGCTGCAAGCAAAGGTGTAGGCGAGGTGTGCTGGCAGACATGTCACAGCAGCGGCTAAAGTTCTGCTGACATGGCAAATAGGCGACTGGGGCAGCACAGCAGCAGCCACGACAGCAGCATAGTGCCCCTGTGCGGCGCATGCACCACAGAGTGCCGCAAGTGTTAATCACACGTGGTCTGTCCAGCCTCACCTGTGGTCAGTTGGGTCGGGGTTCAGGCCCTGGTGCCAGTCCCGCCGCACTCGCAGCCGCGGGACCGTCAGCCTGGTGACTGCCTCCTCGCCCTGTGGACAGACACACACCGGCACACCACCCGCATAGGAGTTGGCGTCTCACCAACAAACTGACTTGCTGCTCAAGCTGCGCCCAGCTGCTAACACCTCATGCCCACTCAACCCGCCCCGCTCAACCCGGCCCCCGGCCCCTCTCTTCCCCTTTACACCGCCACTAAGCTTGCCTAGCCAATCGCCCGTCTGTTGCCCCTTACGAGCAAGCCCAGGGGCTCACATTGTCTTTGAAGAACAAGATCTCTCCGTCATATGTGGCCAGCACGATGTCCGGCACACCGTCCTGGTCGGCATCATACAGCAGCGGGGAGGTGTGCGCGGTCGAGTGGTGGAAGGCCTCAAATTCAGGTGCTTTGGCTCCATCCCGCCCCTCGAACACCTGCGGAATACGCATCAGGGGTGGGCACGAGCGGGAGTGAGTGAGAGCAGCTAGGAATGTGGCAAAGGAGGAAGATTGCGACAGGCACGCGGCTGCTGCTCCGTGAGGCTTGGCCCCGAGTGTGAAGGCTGCTTCCTGTCTCAGCATGAGAATGGACAGCTGCACGTTTGTGCACCACTGACCTCCAGCTGGTGCAGGAATGAGGGTACCACAATATCCTTGCGCCCATCGCTGAAGAGGTCGGTGATGAGGGGGGTGGCGTAGATGGCAGACGTCGCCTCGGCATGCCACTTCAGCGCAATGTCCTGGGGGCAAGACTCCCCCCGCTCCTCATCGTCCGTCTCGCTGCAGCAGGCAGCAGAAAATGTGTGCGTTGTGTGATGCCAAGTGCAGCGGGTGGCGGGTGGCGGCGAGGCCAGGCGTGTGATAAACGCGGCGCTGCTGCGGGATCAGATTACTCACGGCAAGCCGGTGTCGATCCGCACGTCTGCGGTCGCATCGCGCGCCAGAAACTTGTTGCCGCTAGTGTCGACGTTGCTATCGTGAGCCACGGCCTGACTTAGCTGCGCCGCTGCGGTGCTACACGCACACGCCAGCAACAGCAGGGCCAGCCTCGTTTGAGCGCCTGCCATCGCGGTTCGATCACTCAGGGACGGCTGTTATGCATCGCAAGGACCTGACGCGATTGTCTCAGTGGGAATTGCGGCCCGATGATGCGCTTGATGATGGTGCGCCCGTCGAATGTACAATTGCGCCGTTGCACCGCCACATGCGGCACATGGCTTGCCATTCATGTTTCCCTCGCCCTCAGGCCTATCAATGTGAACATGATGGGTGACGCATGGCACCGTATGAGGTGTGTATACGGCTGCCAGGCGTCACCCAGTGACAAGCCGTTGCGCAAAGACAGTGCACCGCTTGGCCGCCCTTGCATAACACAACTCCGCATCATTGCTGGCATTGCACCTGGTGCTTGAACGACCTCCAACTGCAATGCACTCGTGATTGGGTGCATGGGTACACTGTGCAATAAGTAGCTTGCGGGCAAGCGCCCGGCCAGTACGGGACGGCGGCGGGGAAGCTGATTGCCTAAACCGAATTTTGCCAGATAAATGAGGCAAGCCATCTGAGCGTTGATCTCCATCGCTGCATCGTTTGCTTCACGCCATGGCCGACACGCCTCTGCAAGTTGCGATTCTGGGCGCGGGCGGTTTCGTGAAGGATGCGTACGTGAAGTCCCTCGCGGTAGGGCCTCCAGCGCCCTTCCGATCAAGAGCCGCTGCCGCCCGCTGCCGCCGCTCACTGCCGCAATGCCGCCACTCTCACAACCGCAGGCCTGTTCGGCCAAGATTGTTGTGACGGGGTTGTGGAGCCGCTCCGTTGACTCAGTGTCCAAGCTGCTGCCCGAGATCCAAGCGTGAGCTGTTTATCGGGCACTGGAGAACAGGTGGCCAGCGTGCTTACACTTTCTCCTCTGAACCCATTCCGCAGGTTCTCCCCCGGATGCCAACCGTACCACGGCGGGCTGGAGGAGGTGCTGAATTCAGACGTGGACGCAGTCATCATTGTGCTGCCTCCTCAGGGACAGGGGGCTGCCATTGAGGCGGCACTGCGTGCAGGTGTGACGGTGGGCGGCGACGCGGGCGCTGCAGCATGTTGCCAGCACTGGTCTCCCCTTGAGCGGTTGCGCGCTCATGCATATAATTTTCCCCCTTTTAATGCAACGCCTGCAGGCAAGCACGTGTTGTCGGAGAAGCCAGCTGCTCCCACGATGCACGAAGCACAGCAGCTGCTGGCTGCCTACAGGAGCCTGCCTCAGGCAAGCTTGATGAGAGGGCGCATGGCCTGCCGCTGCAGGAATGGACAGCTGGACCACATGTGCACGTGCAGTACATCATTGTACATCATTGCAGTGTGCATGCATGTGCTGCTGTTAGATGCCAGTACCAGCAGTGCCGGTGCTGTGGTTTGATGATTGGTAGCTGATGCGAGGTGATTGCTTGCCCCCCCGGACTGGCCTGCAGCCAGCGCCGCTGTGGTGCGTGGCGGAGAACTACCGAAGCATCGATGCGTTCCTGCAGCTTAGGGACGCCATTGCATCCGGCCAGCTGGGCACGATTGCCCGCTTGACCATGAACGTTGACCTGGGTAAGGGTGTCAGAAGCTGGCTTTGTGCAAGCTGTGCGTACCGGTTGCTGCTCAACGTGTGCATGTGCTGTATTAGGTCCCGTGCTGAGCGCTTTCTCCTGCCGCCAAACGCATCTGCGCAACCCTCAGCCATGGACCCAGGCAACAAGTATTATTCCAGCGCTTGGCGGCGTGACTCGACCAGCATGCCAGGTGGGCACGCTGCATATGCGCAACATTGCAGCTTGCAGTGGATTGCCACCAAAATTGGTTCCAATTATGACCCGCCAGTGGCCGCCCTCCCTCCGCTCAGCTCTGCTGAGCACACAGCGATTGGGTTGGCCTGACTGCTGCCTGCAGGTGCTTTCCTGACTGAGGGCGGCGTTCATTTCCTGGCCGGCCTGCGCATGGCCGCCAAGGCATCCGGCTTCGGCGAAGCGGTAGCGGCGGTGGCAGCTTCTGCCGGCATCTCGCCCGACCTGCCCCACCCAGACACTGTGGCAGGCACGCTGTGGTTCGAGAAAGGTGTGTGGGCCTTTGGCACTGTGCTTGTGCCAAGGCAATGCATCCATGCAGCGGTTCTTCTGACCCACCCACGCCCCCCCTTGCCTGCCTGCTGGCCGAGTGGCTGCCCCCCTTACCCGCCTGCCGGCAACCGTGCCTGCCTGCCCTGCATTCACTGCAGGCGCCTCTGCTGGTTACTCTATGACCATGGCTGCCGGCAGGATGCACATATCGCTGCAGGCAGCCGGCACAAAGGGATGTGCTGAGGTGGTGCGAGGCGGTGTTGGTGCAGCGTCGCAGCATGGACGTGGCTTCCGACTGGTGAAGCAGTGTGCAGGCGATGTAGACCCCACTCAGGCAAGACAGAGCGCACGTTGCGGGCGTGACCTGCCCGTTGCTGCGGCATGGCAGTTGCTGGCTGTGTAAACGGCTGGCATTTCCTGCTTGCGATGTCGATTGCTGGCCCCTCTCTCTCCTCCTTCTGCGCCTGGCTGACTTCGATAGCCTTCACGTTTTCTGATGCTGAGCAGGTGGAAAGCACATCCAATGGGGTGGAAGAGGAGCTCTTGTGCTTTGCTCGCCTGGCTTCCAGCGCCATCCAGCAATCCAAGAAAGCGGCGGTGGGGACAGCGAGTGGTGGGGCAGCTGAGGTGGCGCTTGAGCCTGGCGGCAAAGCAGAGCTGCCCGAGCTGCCTTCAGAGGAGGACGAGTATCGCGTCAGGTGAGGCGCTGCATCGGGTGTGTGCCGGTCGCTCTGGCAGGCAGTGATGCGTGGTGTGTTGGTCCGTGCTGGTCCGTGAAAGAGTGGGTTGCTGGGTTTTTGCCATCCTGCTGACCTGCACGTCTGCCAGCACTCTCAACCATACCCGGTCGTCAATGTGTGTGGACTGCAGCTGCGTGGAGGCTGTGCGAGACCTGGCAGTGATAGTTGCGCTGCTCGAGTCCGCTGCGGCTGGAGGGGCCAGGGTGTCGATTGCGCAGGCAGAGTAAGACTTTCAACCGCGTTTCAACCCTTGCCATCAAGGATGGTTGGCAACTATAAAGCTTGATCTGACTCGCATCAGTGTTGCAGTGACACATAGGTGGCAAATGTTTCTTGCTTTTTAAGTTGTAAAACTCAAGACATCAAAACAACAGTACTTGGTCAGCCTGACAAGAGCCAAGCCCTCGCCTCATCGCTCCTTCCTCACCGCGTGCTCCCTTGATGCTCCACTTGTTCTTCACTTGTCCTTCACCTGCGCAACAGCTGCCGCCGCCGCGGCTGCCGTGGTCGGCGAATTCTGACTCCTGCGCAGCATGGTGGAAGAAACAGTGTATTGAGCATGCAAGCCTCAGCATGCACAACACCGCAGTGCCACATCACTACTTGCATCGCCAGACACAGCCCCTCGGCAACGGTGCACAAGCAGGAATAGCTGGCTGGCCCTCGCACTTTGAACGCATGGCGGCAATGCGGGCTTGGCGCTTCTCCTTGGCTCGTGCCTTGCCCACAATGCTGGCCTGCAGGTGAACAGTGAAAGGACAGGAAAAGGAGAGCAAAATCTCCAGGTGCAGGTGCCAAAATGCAGCTCAGCAAAGCAACACGATGCAGCCGCAACCGCAGTCGCACCACAGCCTGAGCCCAGCCCAGAATTTTGCAGCAGCCGCAGCCCGCACCAGCGTGCCACGGAAGTTCATCAAAGCCATGTAGAGCATGCACATGCCCGCCAGCGTCACACCACGGCTGCCCCACAGGTCGCTGTCCTTTGCCTCCAGGTCCTGCAGCAAGAAGGCAGAGGGTTGGAAAAGGAAGGGCGGACACAGTGTCGCAGTCCTTCGTAGGGCAGCGTAGCTTGAAAGAGTGAAGGGTGGGCACAAAGCAGAAGAGCGGCAAGCGGCCTGCCAGAGCGGACTGACAGTTGCAGCCGGGAATGCAGCCGCAGTGCGGCAGGACGGCAAGGGGCGGCAGGCTGGCTGGCGCTTCCTCACCAGATAGCCCTCAGGGTTGAGGAGGGAGCGATAGTTGGACTGCACCATCTGAAACCCGATCACACACTGCAGGGTGCAGGAGCAGGGAGCGGCACACTCCCTTTATAGTAGTTCATACACGCAGCAGACGAAGACATCGCGCACAGCCTCACACGGGCAGCACCACTGCGACTAACAGCCAGGCAAGGGACATGAGCTGCCATCCCATAAGCCACTGCCTGCATGGGAGCTGCGAGAGGCTGCAATCCCTCACCTGCAGGCCCTGCAGCGCAAACAGCATGGGGTACAGCAGCAGCAGCTGCCCGGCAGAGCCGCTCGACTCGCCGCCAACCACATCCATGGCGCTGCTCTTGCCGAGCGCGATGCGGGTGTACATGCGTCGCCGCTGGTACCTGCACATCACAGGGGCGACGCAGGGTACCAGGCTATCAAATTATGGCTGTCACACGTACACCAGGGCAAGGCTGTGAGGTCGCCTGCGAGCGAACTGCCTGTCGCGGCGTTCTCCAGCTGCGTGGAACTGCTGGCAGGACGTCACAAAAGGCTGCACGCATCCCTCGGCCCCGGCCGTGCCTCCCGCAAGCCTACTAGCCAAGCAGCACCTGTTTTGCATGAGGATGACAAAGCCCTGCAGTACGGCCCACCACAGGAAGGTCTGCACCGCTCTGGCGACCGAAGGCGAGTCCACAGGCAGGGACAGCATCAGCATGGAGGTGGCCACAGACCAGTAGTGGTGGTGGATCCACCTGCGCACATCATGCCACACACGTGCAGGGGGAGGTCAGCAGCCGCAGTGAGGGACGGAGGACTGAAGCTGTGCATGCATGCAGGTTTCTAGCGACATTGCCACAAATGCAACTCAGCAGTACAACTCGAAGCAGTACACCGCGCACCAGGGCCGTATGTGGCTGCCGTTGACCTTGAGCACGCTTTCACGCATGGCGGAGGCGGTGTAGAAGTAGAGCAGCCAGCAGAGGAAGACTTGGCATCCAACTGGGTGACCCACAGGGTGGGGCACAAAGCGCAGGGATCACGGAAGCTTGAGCGCGAGTTGTGCATGCCGTAGTTTGCCATAATGTGACAGACGGCAGTGCACGTGCCACAGCATCGCATTCACAGGTAATGGGAGCCGACCTCGACTTATAGCTACATCGCAAAGGCAGCAGCAGCAGCAGCACGGACACAGCAGCCCAGTCTCACCGATGAGCACAGGCGTGAGCGAGAACTGCTCGTGTGCATCTGACAGTGCCTTGGCACGGATCAGGCCCCCCAGGAGCGAGCCAGCAATGGCAATCATAGTGTACGCTGCAGGCAGGGCAAATTCACGCAAGCATAGATAAGTGAGAAGGGCATAGACCAGCCCTATCTGTGGTCACAGCAGGCAGACATCCTGCCCTGGAATCCCAGCTGGCGCCGAGTGTTAGGTGTCAGCCAGCCCCTGGCCAGCTCTTTGGTGCACAGGGCTCATGCCCACTGAGCGGCGACGCCATACCTGAGCGATTGCGGAAGCGCTGGTACTCGTCCTTGAGCTTGATGCTCTGGTCCTGCATCAGCAAGGGCGGGCAGCCAGTGGACAACACACGTTGTCAGCACACACATGGGCGGGGAGCGAGGTCTGAGAGAGCCTGCCGGCCGGCTGCACAGACTGAGGCGAGGTCCCATCTGACCTTGCGGATGGAAACCACGTTGCAGTAGGGGCCCAGCAGCAGCTGCAGGATGGCTGGCTTCGCCGTGCTACTGAACTTGCGCCTGCACGGCAACAGGAGCACAGAGCCGCAGGGCAACGGCTGTCAGAGCCGGAAGGCTGCGGTTTGATTCGCGGATGAGTTACATGCATGGCTGTGAGGTTTCACAGCTGAAAAGTTGCGGTGGGCAGCAACAGCCTGTACTCACAGATCGCCGCCAGGGCCGCTGCCCCTGATGACACCGTTTGCGCTCTCCAAGCTTTGTATCACATCCAGCCAATCGTCGTTCGAGTGTAGCTCGCGCTGTGCCTGCTCTGACAGGCGACCAACATGCTTTGCCAAGAAGCTGACCTGCAAGAGGCAGACGCGTGTGTTGGGAAGGGCCTTCACAGCTGTGCACTTAACCCCGCCTGCTGCAGGACTCACATACCTCTTCTGCAAGGGTGTCGCCCTCGCTGGACAGCTTCTTGGAGTAGCTTGCCACCCGCTGGCTTAGGTTGCGCCTGCACCAACGCACGAGAACAGCGAGAGCTGCTTGCAACACAGCGAAAGGCAAGGGGAACCGCTACCGACACGACCGCCCGCGTCGGCCAGAACCGATCTCGGATTGCGGGCTGGGCGCGTTGCTGGCACCGTCAAACTTACGCAGAGTTGAGCAAGCGCTCTGCTTCCTGCCAAGCGTCCTCTGCCTGCAAGCACATCGCGGCCGAGGTTGTGACGAGCCTGTGGGGCGCTTGGTGGCTTGAGAGGCATCGTGGGGACATACCTGGAGCGCCATGGCTGCAGTCGGGCCACGCCAAAGCGCGGAGTGATCGGGCGAGCCTTCAGTCGCGCTGCTGTGGCGCTGCGGGTGCCCGATGCAACGATGCAACGATCAGAGCAGCAGAAGTAGGCCCCACTGCTCTTCAATCGCCTCGTCTTTGTGAGTCAGCATTTTCTTTCTGCCGGGCCTGCAATCGCTTGTTTCTGCCGCATTGTCCCGATCGTCATCAATCATGGCAACCCAGGCAGTGTGCAAGGCGCAGGGCGTCGTCGCCAGCGCCATCCGCTCCTCGGTGACCCGCCCGGTGGCCAGCTTGAGCTGTGCCGCGCCCCTGCAGTCCCGCAAGGCCAATGTGTTCGTTCCCCAGCGCCCGATGGGCCTGCGCAGCCGCAAGCTGACCACTGTGACCTCCGCTGCTGCAAACGGGACTGGCTTGCCCATCGACCTGCGCGGTGAGCCCTTGGTGCTTTCGTTATCTGCCTGCATCGCCGCAGCAAGCGCTGAGCCCTACCGCCGCTTGCCGCTTGCAGGCAAGAAGGCGTTCATCGCCGGTGTGGCTGACGACCAGGTGAGCTGCTGCCAGTAACAGCTTGAAAATGTCCAGCAAGCGGGGAACATGCAGCACGCAGTCTGTCAGCCCCATGCTGCGTCCAAGCTGTTCGGGTCTGTAGCCCAAGCAATCTGGCGCCGCCGCCGCTCCTTGCATGCCATGCCGCCCGTCACCTTGTTCCTCGCCTCATCCCCGTCCTGCCATCCCTGCAGGGCTTCGGCTGGGCCATTGCCAAATGCCTGGCGGAGGCGGGCGCGGAGATCAGCCTGGGCGTGTGGGTGCCAGCGCTCAACATCTTTGAGACGTCGCTGCGCCGCGGGAAGTTTGACGAGTCCCGCAAGCTGTCCAACGGTTCTCTCATGGAGTTTGCTCACGTGTACCCCATGGATGCCGTGTTTGACACACTTGAGGATGTGCCGCAGGACGTGAGTCGCGGGGATGGGGGCAGGGGGAGGGAGGTGGTGGTGCTGGGAGGGTGGGAGGGCGTGACCTGGGTGGGGCAGGCAGCTGGTTTTGTGTGGCAGCCAACAGTCGGCAGCATGGGCATGGCTGGCCTCTAGGGTGCTTGCTGGCACTGGTAGATGCTGTGCTGGTGGACTGGACAGCAGTATGAGGCACCAGTGCCAATACCACATCTTCGCCTGTTCACGCCGATTCACGCCACCCACACATGCTTCCATCCCTCGCTTGCTCCTCAGGTCAAGGAGAACAAGCGGTATGCCGGAAGCGAGGGCTGGACCGTTAGCGAGTGTGCCGCCAAGGTGCAATGCTTGCCTTGTATGTGTGGTTGGGGTGGGGCCATGCTGCAGGGCTCACATGCGCCATCCGAGCACCAGAAGCCTGGGTGTCCTACACCCAGCAGCTTCTGTCTCCACGCTTGCATGCCTCACCCTGCTGCCTGCTGTGGGACCTGTCCACCGCGACTCACACCTGCCACTGCTGCCGCCCGCTGCTGTGGCCGGCTGCAGGTGGGCAAGGACTGGGGCAACGTTGACATCTTGGTGCACTCCCTGGCCAATGGGCCAGAGGTGCAGAAGCCGCTGCTGGAGACGAGCCGACGCGGGTACCTGGCGGCCATGTCCGCCTCCTCCTACTCCTTCGTCTCACTGCTGCAGGTGGGCTGTGCTGTGCTTGGGGCCTGCGGCTTGAAGGGTGGGAGGGTTGGGCTGGGGTGGGGATTTGTGCCGGGAAAGCTGGCTCGGGAATGGCTTACCTTTCAGCTGCGCCATTTTGTGATCAATCCGCAAAGCACTTGCTTCACTGGCGAGCATGCGAATGTGCTGGTCGCAATTGTGGCTCCGTTGCTGCCAGCTGTGTTCTGTGTCACATCTGCATGCGTATCGGGATGATCTTACTTTCACATACTTGTATTTACCGTGCCCTGCCGTGCTTTGCTGCTGCACCTCCGCCCCCCTGCAGCGCTTTGGCCCCCTCATGACGGAGGGTGGCGCCGCCATCTCCCTGACCTACATTGCGGCTGACCGGGTCATCCCTGGTGAGGCCCCTGCTCCGCTGTGCTGCGCAGGTTGTGGCATGTATGGGAAGCAGCAGGGAGGCCGACTGAGAACCTGGCAAGCCCTTGGGTCACTTGCGGCACAGGCCTCTTGTGCTCGAGCAATACTCCTTCTCCCTGTCTGTCAGCTTGCTCACCAAAGGGCTCTGCTGCTCGCCGCAGTGTCCATTCACCACGCGGGACACCCTGCCTCACCCTAAACCCTGCCCCTGCCTTGCCGCCCTCATCTCCTCCCTCCAGGCTACGGCGGTGGCATGAGCAGCGCCAAGGCCGCGCTTGAGAGTGACACCAAGGTGTTGGCGTATGAGGCGGGGCGCAAGTACGGTGTGCGCGTGAACACCATCTCTGCTGGTCCCCTGGGCTCTCGTGCCGCCAAGGCCATTGGATTCATTGACGACATGATCAGGTGGGTGGGTTGGCTGGCTGGCTGGCTGGCTGGCTGGCTGGCTGGCTGTGTCTGTGTCTTTGGCTGTTTGTTTGCTGGTTGCTGCTGGTAAGGCAAGGAGGTGGCGGCATGGTCTGGACCTGAGGCGCATGCAAGCAGGGCAGGTGTCGGCAGGCCATGACTGACCGAAGCAACCACCCTAAACCCTTGAACATCAACCTCATTGTGTCAATGGTCATGCGACTGCTGATTTGCCGTACCGCATGCTGCACCGCCACCCTGTATCGCATGTACTGCAGGTACTCGTATGAGAACGCCGCCATGAAGAAGGAGCTGGCTGCCACCGAGGTTGGCAACGTGGCAACCTTCCTCCTGTCGCCCCTGGCCTCTGCCGGTAGGTCTGCCGCCCTGGGCCTGCTGCCGCGGTTCAGCAGTGCTGTCACTGCTCTGCACCTGCTGCTGGTAGGACTGCTGGTAGTGCTGCTGCTGCTGCTGCTCTGCACCTGCTGCTTTCACGGCATGTGCTGTCGCTGCAGGCCTGCCGCAGCGTTTGCCTGACTCCGCCTGCCTTGCCTGCCCGTTGTGCACGTTGTGCAGTCACCGGGCAGACGGTGTATGTGGACAACGGGCTGTCCATCATGGGTCTGGCAATGGACAGCAAGACTCTGGAGCGCAGCGCCTGAGCACAGCACAGGACAGCATGCAACAGCGCAGCTTGCAGTGGCTCAGCTCAAAGCAGCTTGGCTGGTTTGTCAAGTATGAGGGCTGATCTGCTGGCTGCCTGCTACCTGGCTGCCTGCTACCTGAGTTGCCTCTATGCACGAAGTGGCACCTACCACCACGGTGCCCTTCCGCTGACAGACCGCACTATTGACTGTCTACCCCGAATTCTCGGATGGCTGACATGTTCATTCCTTTTGCTCGCAGTGCCCACTGCCTACCCTCTGCCTGCTTTCCGTGCCGGTTTCTTGTGTGTGCAAGCCGGCCACATGTTGTGTTTAAAGACCCAGAGTGCACGTGAGATACACATGCTCAGAGTGGCGCCATGTGCAGCTGCCCTGCCTCATCTGCTCCGCCGTCTTCCTTGTTCCAATGCTGCTTTGGGTGTGCACATTCAGCTGCCCCTTTGTCTCACCACCCCTTTCCCTGCCCCTTGTCCAAGCTGTAAAACTGCCCACTGCCCACTAAGGGGAAGGAGACCAGGAGCGACCAGATTGGAATGGGAGGGGCTCGGCCAGGCTGTGCTGCTCTGCACGCTGTACTCAACACACCAGCAGCTGCTAGAGTTCTGACTATGAGTCTGTGGGTGGATCATTGCAGTGGTGCGCGGTCGATGGCCGACAGCTCCTCATTTACATCAAAGATCTGCACCGCTGCGAGGCAGGGGTCCAGGGGAGTGCGGATTGTCAGTACCGCATTGCGGGCTGCTTGATCGCTCAAGTGAGGTTGCTGCCAGGTCCGTCCCCTGCATGCAGCAGCATACTCCCAGACACATTTTCGCTGGATATTCTTGCGATGGAAACATTGTGCCAAAGGCGTCAAATCACCTTGACCTTGATGTGAGAGATGCCAGAGTCCTGCAACCGCGCCTTGTGCATTGTGATGTAGGCCTCTGCGCTGGGTCGGTCAGAAAAGAGGTAGATCCCACCTGCTTCCTGCGCCGCCTCGTTTTCTGTCCATACCTGCACTGGCGATGGCAGTAGTGCAGCACGGCTGAGGTTCTTTGAGCTGCACGGGTGCAACTGCAAGATGCAGTCAGTAAACGATTACTGCCCGCAAGCTGTGCGTTGCCCACTCGCCTTCCAGATCAGGCCCTGCTCACTGGCAATAGATTCAGCCAATCCCTTCATGGCTTGAGCCATCTCAGAGCCAAAAGGTCCGGCAAAAGGGAAATCGACCTGAAGCAGCACTGGCATGACGATGTATGTCCTGGGAATCTCAAAGAGGTGTTCAATTGACACAGTGGGCGGCAATGTTGCCATATTGTTTTGGATGTACCGCAGAATACCGCCTCCATACTGCCTCCATTCGCATCGCAGCACCAAGCACTGCCATTGTGATGCAGAGTGCCATTGAGTCGCAGCTATGCCGCGGTTCGCGACAAAACCCGGCTCTGGCTTGGGATTGGGAGGGCGGAGCAGCACACTCAAGACGGCAGCAGCGGCTGTCGGCTTCACGCTGGTCGTGGTGCGAACCGAACAGCGTGCCGCCGCCAAGCCTTGGGCACTGCGCTGGCGCCGCCGCCCTTGCTCAACTCGACATGTGTTGCAGGTTTACATGCTACAATATGTTCAGGTGGATGTCCACCAGCTTGCGAAGAAACAAACGCCCTCGTGAGTGTGTGTTAAGGCAATGTGAACTGATGAGTGGCAGCTGCTGCCGACGACGACTGCCGACTTGGTTCGACTTGGCCGGCATTGCTCATGTGCCGCCCTTGCTCATGTGCAGTGGCACGCTGAGCAGCGGGGCAATATTGGCGGGAGCCGTCATGGCTGGTGGCCTGTCTGCGGCTGAGCAAGCGGTCATTGCTGCCAACTCGTCCGCCGATGTGTTTGCGGGGCCCACTCTGGACCTGTCTCGGCTACCCACCCTCTTCACCTTGCTAACCGACTACCCTGAAGAAAACACGTGGCCGTCTGTGCCGCTTGAAGCAGCAGCAGGCGATGTATCGGCAGCCAATGCGACAGCCAATGCAACAGCCGCGGCGTGACCCGTGCATCAACGTCTTGTTGACATTGAACCTTTACCCATGTTACGAGGTTACATTTTGTGATGTAAACTTGACATATCTACCCGCCACGGTGCAGCAAGCAGCCAAAGTTTGCTTGCATCGCAAGGTACTGGCCTGTTCAGAGCAGGAATCTGCCACCATCAGATCAGTCGCCGTTCCAGCCGCTGCAATGGATCGCAAAGGCGATGGCTAGCACCACAACAAGCGGGTCCTAGGTGCTGCTTCGGCGAGCACAGCCCTGGCCCCTACGCTCTCACTGCCCCATGTCTTCAGGCAGCACGGCGCCATCCTTTTGCCGCAGCACCTCCATCACCCCAATGCCTGCACACAGGGTATCCTCGGGGGTGGGTGTTGCACTGTGCCGCATGCTGGCCTGCCTGCCCCCAGCACAAGCACAACCCACAGCATTGCCTTGATGCAGCCAGTCCAGTACAGTAAAGTACTCACCCACGCTGGTGGCGAGGTTGAGCGAGCGTACGTACCGCTCGGACATTGGAATTTTCGCCATGTGTGTGGCGGCGTGGTGAGCCTCCTCAGGCAGACCTGTCGTTTCTGCGCCAAACATCAGCCAGGTGGCGGTGCCGCCGGGATACAAGCCTTCTGCCGCATAGTGGTGCTGCGCAAACTTGCTGTAGCCTGTGAGCAATGACCACCAGCAAGCACAACGCATGGTTGATCGCCGTGGATGTTGGTTGGACGAGCGTTGCTGCTGCACACACACGGCACGTGCCATGCAAACAGCGGCTGCGCACGGCCAACCAGCTGCCACTCCCACAGTATGAAGTGCAGGCCAGGCAGCTCAGCAGAGAAAGACGCATACACTCCGGCACGCATCGGGGTGCCCGCTCACCGACAAGCTGCTTGGGCCCTGGTTGCTGCTCGTAGAACTGCAGGAAGGCCTCCAAGCTTGGGTGGACGTCGACACACACCGCTGGCCAGTAATCAAGGCCCGCTCGCTTCAGTTTCTTGCTGTCCAGTTCAAAGCCGCAAGGTCCAACCAAGTGCAGCCCAACATTGACGGCAGCACAGGTTCGTGACACGTTGCCAGCGTTCTGTGGGATCTGGGGGTGCACGAGAACGACATGCACATCAGGCCGCTGATGCGCCTGCTTGCCGCCTGCCACTGCAATGCTCCAATCAGGCTGCTGCTGCTGGTCGGCTGCTGCCGCCGCCGCCAGCCGCATCATCACATGCGGTTGCCGCCGCTGCCGGACATGGGCGGTGCCTCGCGGCTCTGAATGCGGTCCATGACGCGCCCACGGCCCTCGCTGAATAGCTGCTGGCATCGCGAGGGGTTGTTCGTCTGTTGAGCGAGACAGGGGCCAGGTAGCTGCAGCAGTAACGAGGGGCAGTGCTTGCCGCCACACAAGCGGCGGCCATTTGCTGTTGGATTGTGGCGGCGGCGGTGAAGCGAAGCGTGGCGGCAGGGCGCATCGTCTGTGGTGCGCGTTGCTGATTGATCCCAGCGAGGTGTAGGAGGCAGGCAAGCGAGGTGCGGAGCGGGACTGAGCCGAAATGGCGGCCGCTGCGACGCTGCACATCCTCATCTCAAGACTGCCTTGTGCAATTGACAGTGATCAGGAATGAATGCTGAATGCATCGCGGCCATTCCTCCTCCTTCCTCCAGAGAAAAACTCATCTCCCTGCCGCCCAGTCCTGCACGCCAGTCTCTCCTTCTGGCAGCAGACATGACCACCACCATGACTTCAAGACCCGCGGGGGTTGCCTCCCGAACCTGCAGCAGGAGTCTGAGGCCCAGTGCTGGCGGCACAGCGGCTCTGGCTGGCAGCAGACGGGCTGGGGCCCGGCAGCACACCAGGCTGACAGTGCACGCCACGGCGGCGGAGGCCGAACGGGTGGTGCCCCTGTCGGAGGACGAGAAAATCGCCAAAATGCTTGCCAAGCCCTACAAGTATGGCTTCAAGACCATCATCGAGTCGGATGTGTTCCCGAAGGGGCTCAGCGAGGACGTGGTGCGCGCCATCTCGCTCAAGAAGGAGGAGCCCGAGTGGATGCTCGACTTCCGGTGAGGCGGCGTGAGGCAGCGTGCGTGTTGACCAGGCCCGCTGGGTGCAGCCCCATCCATGCCTTGCCTATGGAGGGCGGCGAAGCGCTGCAGCTGCAAGCAATCAAGCTGTGTGCCCTGTGACAATGCAGCTGTGTGCCCGCCAGTTGCGGTCGTGGCATGGCCGCCATTGGTGCAACCTGCATCACTGCTCTTGTGCAGGCTCAAGGCGTATCGCAAGTGGCTCACCATGGAGGAGCCAGACTGGAGTGACAACCGCTACCCTCGCATTGATTACCAGGACCTGTCGTACTACTCAGCACCCAAGCAGATCGAGAAGAAGGGCAGCCTGGACGAGGTGCGCCCTGCGATGATGGGGCTGGCAATGCGTGGGGGTCGAGCAGGCAGCCAGCATGGGGCTGGACTGTCGGCACGGGCTGCAGGGCTGCCTGCTTGCTGCACAACTGCCTGAACGCGGGAGGACAGCTCAGCATCTTGGCAGATCGCTGGCAGTCTGTGGTGCGTGCTGGCTCCTGCTGCGTGCACTCCGTCCTGGCTCACCCAACCCTTTGTACGACCTGTCTGCTTGCTTGCTGCCGCAGGTTGACCCTGAGCTGCTGGCCACATTCGACAAGTTGGGCATCCCGCTGAATGAGCAGAAGCGGCTGGCCAATGTGGCTGTTGATGCAGTCTTTGACTCTGTCTCCATTGCCACCACTTTCAAGGAGGAGTTGGGCAAGGTGGGATTTGTACTGCACGGCAGAATGAACGGGAGCCCCTGTGTGCATGTCTGCTTGGGTGCTGCTTCGAACCATGTGTTGGCGCGGCATGAGGATGATGTGCTGGGCCGGTGGTGTGTGGGTGCCAGTTTGCGTTTTAGACCGGAATGGGCAGGCGGCGCTGGAAGGCAAACCTGTGCTCCTGCTTGCCATCAGCTCAAGCAGATGGTGTAGATACGTGGAAGCAGGCACAGTTTGTCAGCCAAATGCAGGTGCATGCACGCGCTGGATCTCACCGCCCGTTGTACCGCTGCGGGTGTGCAGGCGGGCGTCATTTTCTGCTCCATCAGTGAGGCTGTGAAGCTGTACCCTGACCTGGTGAAGAAGTACATGGGCTCAGTGGTGAGTGCACTGCACACACACACAGACCGCCGGCTGATCCGTGCGCTGCTGCGGACGTCAATCAAGTCAACTCTGTTGTGCTGCAAGCTGCCGGACCGTTGCTTTCCTCCTGGGCACAGCAGCGATCCTGGACCCTCAGCTGTTTGCGACCATGGCTCGATCACAGGCTGGCCTAGCTCATTGTCTCAGCTGCTGCCCACGCATATTCTATTGGCCTCCCGCCTCTCTCCATTGGCCCTGCCTCGCTGCTTCCGCAGGTGCCTGTGGGAGACAACTACTTTGCCGCCCTCAACTCGGCAGTCTTCTCCGACGGCTCGTTTGTGTACCTGCCCAAGGGGGTCAAGTCGCCCATGGAGCTCTCCACCTACTTCCGCATCAACGCTTCGGAGACAGGACAGGTGCGCTCTGCGCAGGGGCCTGTGCGGTGTGAGCTGTCAGCTGCTGTGGGTTGGGGATCATACTAGCCAGCTGGGGCGAGAGGGTTGCGCTTGCTGTCGCATCAAACACAAGCCCCTGGTCCTCCTCCCGCCAATACCCTGCCGCACGCGTCTGGCCTGCCTTCACTGCAGTTTGAGCGCACGCTGATTGTGTGCGAGGAGGGCGCCTCTGTGTCGTACCTGGAGGGTTGCACTGCGCCCGCCTATGACCGCAACCAGCTGCATGCCGCTGTTGTGGAGCTGTCTGCTGCCAAGGATGCAGAAATTAAGTACTCGACTGTGCAGAACTGGTGCGCTGCTGGCCGTGGGTGTTTCCGGTGCATGTGCATGTGCTTGGCTGGCTGTGTGTGGGTGTGTCCGGTGTCGTGGGATGATTGGGTGCATGCGTGTGGTGCATGTGTTTGATGATGAAATGGTGCTGGTGCTGGTTGGTCAATCGTGCTGGTTGATAAATTGTGTGGGAGCCTGGCTGAGGGAGGAAGCAATCTGCGAGCGGCGGGTGCAGGGCTGTGCGCCTCTCTCTGCATCCTTCAGCAGCCGCACTCACCTGCCTGCCTGCCTGCAGGTATGCTGGTGACGAGGAGGGCAAGGGCGGCATCTACAACTTTGTCACCAAGCGAGGCGTGTGCGTGGGAGACCGCTCAAAGATCTCTTGGACCCAGGTGGGTGCATGGGTGGGCGGGCTGCCTCGATTGTGAAGTTTAACTGCGACTGGCAGCATGGCCTGGCCGAGCCGCAACTGACTGTGGTGCTGGTTCTAGGCATGCGTTGGGCGGCGGCTGGATTCAGCCTCTGCCGCTTGTGTGAAACTTGGACTTTGTGTAATCTCAGGCAGCCAGCTGCGTTGCGCCCCTGCTTCAAATCGCCGTCACCTTGCCTCCCACCACCGGCCAACAAGCCGTGCGGCCTCCACACCTGTGCTGTGCAGGTTGAGACGGGCAGTGCCATCACCTGGAAGTACCCCTCTGTCATCCTGAAGGGCGACAACTCGCAGGGGGAGTTCTACTCTGTGGCGCTCACCAACAACCACCAGCAGGCAGACACAGGCACCAAGATGGTGCATGTCGGCAAGAACACGCGCTCACGCATCGTGTCCAAGGGCATCGCGGCGGGCAAGAGCGTGAATGCGTACCGCGGGCTGGTGCAGGTGCAGCCGACGGCGACGGGGGCGCGCAATCACTCACAGTGCGACTCGATGCTGATTGGCGACAGGGCGGGGGCCAACACGTATCCGTACATCCAGGTGGGTGCGCCCAGCCGGGTGGGGCGCGCAGCAGAAGCTGTTGCAAGTCGCATGCTGTATTGCATGTACGGCCGCGGGCCTTCAGGAAAAAGGGTGGCTGCAATGACCAGTGAGCATGAGCATGGCTGGACCAACCGCCTCGCCTCATTCTGTTCCCGGCTGCGGATGTTGCACCGTGCCGCTCATCTTGCCCTTCATCTTGCCCCTCCCCTGCCCCCCGCCTGCACCCCGCCTCTGCAGGTACGGGACCCCAGCGCGAGGGTGGAGCACGAGGCGAGCACCAGCAAGATCGGAGAGGACCAGCTGTTTTACTTCTTGCAGCGGGGCATTGACACAGAGGATGCTGTTGGTATGATCATTTCAGGCTTCTGCCGAGAGGTGAACGAGTGCCTCGCGTTGCTGGCTGGCTGGGCGGCTGGTTGGCCTGGTGCCAGTGGCTTGCATCTGTTCAGTGTCAGTGTGGCGTGCATCTGGTGCTGCTGGCAGCATGTGTGCCTGTCTGCTTGCCATTGTGGGTTGGCGTGGCTGCTTTGCTGCAGCGCTGCTCATGACAAGCGTCCGTCGCTGGAACGACGCCGCAGCGTTCCACCAGTTGCTCACCTTGCGCCGCTCTGCGCCACGGTGGAGCTGCCCTTCATCATGCGGCCCCCTCACAGCCTTATGTTATTCTGCGGCCGCCTCACACCCTTATTCTCACACCCTCCCGCTGGCTGCCTTCACTGCCTGGCTGCAGGTGTTCAATGAGCTGCCGCTAGAGTTTGCTGCCGAGGTTAACCAGCTCATGTCGCTCAAGTTGGAGGGAAGCGTGGGATAAGCTGCTGCTGCTGCTGCTGCTGCTGCTGCTGCTGCTCAAGGCGGCAGGCAGGCAGGCTGGGCAGCAGGCTGGCAGGTGCCTCCACCACCCCAGTACAGTAGCCCCTCCTGTGGGCGCATCCTGCATGCTCTGGCAGCCTGCCGCCCAGCCGGCAGCCTTGTGTCCTTCCCATTTCCCTCTTGCCCTATTGAATCCAGTGGCTGACCTTGCCAAACAAATGACACCTCAGCTCGCATTTCATTGCTCCCTGCTCGCTCTCTGTTTTCCCGCTACTACTACCCTGCTTTGCTGCGCTGCGGCTGCGTGGTTGCAGCCAACGCCTGCTGCTCCGTGCTTTGCTCTTGATGCTGCCAGCTGCTTGCTGCGCAGCAGAGCCCTTCTGCAATCTGCAACGTGTGCCTGAACAGCACACCCTGAACTGCACTGTATCCTTTTGCCGTTGAGCGGTCGCCACCCGCCGCACTCGTGTTTAACACATGCGGGTGCATGCTGTGATGTAACGTCGCAAAACCTTCACAGTGTGTTCGGAACCAGGGGAAACAGTGCAGCAAGTGCTGTGCGAGCAACGAACGAAAACAGGTCGACCCTCTGCAGCTTATCAGATTCACCAAGCCCACTGCCGGTCGGAGAAGGCCGATTGGGGCCAACAAGAATGGTGGTGGATGATGACGCCGCGGCTGATGCTACGAGGGGCAGCTCAGGCTCACTTGTCAGCCGTACATGCGGAAGGGGTTGCCCATATGTCTGCTGAAGGCTGACAGGAAGGCGGAGGCCACCTCCCCATCATACACCCGGTTGTCAGCTGCAACACACACACGTGAGGGAGGGAGGGAGGGGGGAGCAGGTGGGGGATGAGGCAGCGCTGAGTGAGCAGCAGTAGGCAAGGAGATGAGAAGCTCAGCACAATGCACGAGGGGTACAGCTGAACGAGGGGTTGATTGACGGCGCTGGAGTGGCGGCTGGAAGGCACAGCAGTGCCTCCACGATGGTGCCTTGCAGTTCAGACGAAGGCAAGAGGCAGCTGCTGCAGGCAAGCAAAGCACCCGCCTCTCACCTGACAGCGTGACAGTCATCTGCGCCTTGCTGGCTGGCAGCCCTTCCTTCATGTACGCCACCTGTCGGGAGCCGCCAACCGCCATGATGCAGGCCTGCAGGAGGGTGGGAGTGAGGCAGGTTGGGGACCAGTTGATGCCAAGAGGGAGCGGCAGCACCAGCACTGGCTTGCACCTGACCTGCTGCAAGAGCTGCGGGCAGGCAACTGAGACGTGCAGGCGGCCGTGCCTCGCTGCCTCGAACAGCACAAGGAGAACCTGATCCCAGAGCCGCTGCTACTCCCGGGACCCCTTAGTTTTGCCCGCTTTGAACCGACTCGTCCCGCTCCTCCCCGCTTGCGCTGCCCCGCCTGCCCCGCCTGCCACACCCGCTGCCGACTGCACCGGCCCATTGACACACCCACCTGTGGCGGGTTGATGATGGCTGAGAACTCGTCCACACCAAACATGCCGAGGTTGGAGATGGAGAAGGAGCCGCCCTGGAACTCCTCGGGGCGCAGCCGGCCCGCCCTCGCCCGCCCCGCCAGCTCCCGCACCTCCGCCGCTATCTGCGGCAGCGGCTTCGCGTCTGCCCCCCGGATGATGGGTGTGATCAGGCCCGTGTCTGTCGCGACTGCGACCGCAATGTCCACGCCGCCGGCCGCCTTGGGGGCCTCCGCCGCCGCGTCCCACAGCGCGTTTGCTGCCGGCACCTCGGCGAGGGCCAGTGCTGCTGCCTTGATGACGCAGTCGTTGACCGAGACCTTGACACCCTGCTGCTTGAGGGCAGCGCGCAGGGCTGACACGCCGTCCAGGTCCACATCGGCAGACACATACCTGCAGCAAGGAGAGGAGGGGGGTCGATGAAGGGATAGGCGATGGGAGTTTGGGGATGGAAGTGGCAGTGGTGGTGGGTACCCGCATGGGGGCCCAAGGGGAGAGAGCAGGTGGCTCCTGATGCTGTAATCAGCATGTCATAGGCACCGGATTCGTTGTCAGACAAGGCATGGGTAGGAGAGAAGGGTGCCCCGACAGCCCATAGTGGCAAGGGCAGGAGAGTGCAAAGCACGCGAAGTGCTGCTCGGGACCCTGCTCGGCAGCCAGGCAAGCTCACAGGTGAGGGATGGTCTGCTTGCTTTCCAGCAGCCGCTGAGCTATGATCTTCCTGATCTGGCTGTTGGGGATGTCGGTGTACCCTGCACCAGCAGGGGCGGGCCGCGGCGGCGGCGCCGCCGCCTGCTTTGCTGCTGCTGACTGGGGCGCAGCGGCCGGCGGCGCAGCCGCCGGCTTGCTGAGCACGGCCGCCACGGGCTGCTGCTGCTGCTGCTGCTGCTGCTGCTGCGGGGCTGCTGCTGCGGGGGCCTTGACACCCGCTGCTATTGCTGCCAGCACGTCGCCTTTAGTGATGATGGAGCGAGGGCCGGTGGGAGTGACCAGGCCAGCCGGGATACCACTCTCTGCCAGCAGGGAACGGGCGGCAGGCCCCATGCGGCTGTTGTGCTGCCCGGCTGCTGCCGCAGGCTCACCTGCGCCTGCGCCTGCTGCTGCTGCTGCTTCAGGCTGCGCTGCTGGTGACGCTGCTGCTGTAGCGCCTCCGGCTGTTGGCACGTAGTCTTTGAACGCCGCCACCTGGTCCTCCTCCTCCACCAGCAACGCCACAGGAGAGCCGACTGCAAGGTCCTTGGCACCTTCCGGCACCAGCAGCTTGGCCACGTAGCCGTCGTCCTGGTTCTCCCAGCTGCAGAGTTATGGATGGGAGGAAACAGGGGCAACGACCAGCTCATCAATAGCAAATCGAGGTGGAGGTTGAGGCAGCGGGCCAGTCGCGGGCAGAACTGGAACCACTGTGGACCCATTGTCACAGCAGCAAGCAGGCAGAAATACGTGCAGCTGGGCTGAAAGGGGTCCCAGCAATGACGCTGCCGGCACATGGGAAACATGCATGTCCAAACACACCTCAGCGTGGCCTTGTCGGTTTCGACGTCAGCAATCACGTCCCCCGGCGCAACCAGCTGCCCCTCCTTGACGTGCCACGCCACCAGGTTGCCAGAGGACATGGTGGGCGACAACGCGGGCATGCACAGCTCCTGCACATATCACGGACAGCTTAGAATCGTGCTCGGCTAGCGGCAATGCGGCGGCACTGGCTGTAGCGGCGGCAGGGGCAACCTGCGACCTGCACGCCTCACCGTGGTCGATGGCAGTGAGCTGTAGCATCGTGCAGCAAGGCTAGAGCCCGCAAATTCTGGGCGATGTGACGCCGCTTCGGTGGGCCTGCAGTGAGCATCAGCGCTGTCAGGATTGCCACATCGCAGTCGTTACGTGCGGAGGCAACAACGCGGGTCAGCGCAAACCTGAGTAGGGCTATGCCTGCGAAAGTTTGCGCGGATCGGCAGCCTCCTAGTTGATTAAATTCGCCAGCAGCGATCCAGCCCCGCCTCAGCGCCTGCAGAGAACGCCGCATGATCGGCCTTCTTTCGCCCGGCTTTGTTCTGCAGAGCTTGCAACTGCACTCTGACAAAGGCGCGCTGTGACAAGGGCTTTGATTTGTGTAGGCAATACCATGCACCATGTACCTCACAGACACAACTACAAGATTGAGCTCAAGGAAAGCTGTCGCTGGTGCTCCCAGTAGGGCCACGACACATCCGCAAGCAGCTAAACTGTGGTACCCACTGCTGAGCTTGCAGCATACAGCCAAAATCTGACGCCGCTGACCTGTCTCTACCGCCGCCAGAGATATATCTCTGCAGCCGAGACGGCACGCGTCGGACTGATCTTCTCCCAGGGCCTCATACAGCTCTTCTGGGCAGTAGCCAGTGAACGCTCCGCTTGCAAAGGAGGGTAGACTCGCATGGTGCTGGCTACAGCGATGCCCACGCCCTCTCTAACGTGTCATCCGACAGCCAAGGAGCCAGCTGGTGGCCTCCAACACGCCGCATCAGCGGCCAGGGGGCTGACGGCGGCACGGCGGCGGGCTGCTCCGCTCACCAGCGGCGCACCGCTGCGCTCAGCTGCACAGTCTCGCCGTGTCCTGACCATGCCGGCTGCCGCGATTGAGGCGCCAACAACAGCTTCAGCGCCTGAGGAGGGCCTGGTAAGATGACAGGCGGCTGCAAGCCAGGCTGCTCGTTCCTGCCGTTTGGCAGCCTGCTTCAGCCCTGAGGGGAATGGTACAATAAGCCCTTTCATAACTGCGACATTGCCAGTGTGGCAGCACGTGGGCACCTCCAACCTCCAGTGACGTGCTGCCACGAGCTGTTCTCATCTGTTTCGACCCCTTGCTGGTTTCCTTTCTGCTGTTCAGGCCATCGTCGAGATTGACCCAAACCTGGCGGGCCACCAGGAGCACCTGCGGTACCGCTGGCAGCAGTACAAGTCCACCCTCGCCTCCATCGAGCAGCACGAGGGCAGCCTGGCCGACTTTGCGAGGAGCTACGAGCGGTACGGCATCGTGCATGAGCAGGTGAGCAGGCAGCAGCCGGGCAGCACATAAGCAGCGGCGGGGCGACAACGCACAGCTCTTTGGCTCCCCGCCATGTAGTGGTACCTTGGCTCACACAAGATGGCTATGGGGGTTCTGGGCACAGAATGCACCTTCCCACGTTGCCGCATCGTACCGCAGGGTCAGTTAGTGTACCGCGAGTGGGCGCCTGGAGCCACAGAAGCAGAGCTGATTGGCGACTTCAACGACTGGAAGGGCCAGGCCATGCAGAGGGATGACTTTGGCACCTGGACCATCAAGCTGCCGGAAGGTGGGCTGCCTGACCTTCATAGAGCATTCATCATTGCATGGCATTGGCAGCGGTGGGCGTCAGGTCGAAAGCCACGCTGTGCTGCTGCTAGCAAGAGCTCCTGCTGCGCACCTGGCTGGTGTGCCTGCCTGGCGGGCAGTGACTCAGTGACGCTTTGTGCTGTGCCCGTGAAGCGCTGCACTGCTGATGCTCCAGCCTGAGTCAACTGCTGCCTTTCTCTTTGCATGTACAGGCGCTATTGCTCACGGCAGCCGGGTCAAGATCCGGCTGCGGCACCCTGGCGGCTGGTGGGTGGATCGCATCCCGGCCTGGATCAAGTGGGCCACTGGTGAGAGTGCCTTCTGCACAGCATGCCTGCTGACTGCACACTCTCTTGCACACACACACACACACATGCGCACACCTCATTCGCTTGGCTCTTATTCTTACACTCGAGCATGCAGCTCCTCGGCCCCCCAGCTCTCTTGCATCTTTCTTTTCCTCTTTCTTGAACCTTCTGCTCAGAGCTTCCTCCTTCTGTTGCGTACTGTGATTTACTGCACTGTACTGCTTGGTTGCTTGTCATTGTACTGCCTGCAGTACCACAGGGCGTGATGGGGGCCAAGTACGACGGCATCCACTGGGACCCGCCGCCCTCGGAGCGCCACCGCTGGGTGCACTCCCGTCCGGCCCGCCCGCAGTCGCTGCGCATCTACGAGGCACACGTCGGCATGAGCAGTGAGGAGGATAAGGTTGCCTCGTACACCTACTTCAAGGGTGAGGCCTGCTTTACGCTTCAAGGGTGTGAAGAGCGTGTCAAGGGAGGCAGGTGTACAGGGAGGACAGTTGTAAGGGTGCGGGGTGGGTGGTGGGTGGTGGGTGGAGGGTGGTGGGTGGTGGGTGCAAAGGGATGTAAGGTAGCCGGTAGGTCAATCCCAACCCTGCGCGTCCATTGCTGCTGCTGTGGATGAGATGTGGTGTGAGGAGCCGGCGGGCGGGCTGCACCGCTGCAACCGTGGTCGATTGCTGTGCGCCTCTCTGCCCTCTGAGCATTGCTCGTCCGGCCGCTGTTGCGGCAAAGTGATGTTCTGAGCGGAGTTGCAGGCTGTGTTGTGAGGGTGGCTGTGTGGTGTAGGTCAAGCCGCAGGGGCAACGGGGCTTGCCTTGCCCCCAACTCCCCACCCCACCCCACGCTTCTGTCTGTTTGGTGTCTCTCGCTGCCGCCCACGGCTCGTCTGTCCCCCTCGCTGCCTTCCTCCCTCTCCTGCAGACAATGTGCTGCCCCGCATCAAGGCCCTGGGATACAACGCGATACAGCTGATGGCAGTGCAGGTGAGTCGGTGGGCGCAGGGCAGCAGGCACACGGATTTCTTGCCTCCTGGCCTGTTTCTCAAGCCTTCTCATCACCCCGCCGCCAACCCTCCCGATCCACTCTGCAAACCCATGATGCTCTGCTGGTGCCTTGTATCCCGCTGCCTGCTCCCCTACCTCTCAATGCCTGGCACCTCACCGCATCATTGCCCACACCCTCGCCGCTCACCAACTTTTCCACCCACCCTCCTGCCTGCCGCCCTCCCTCTCGACCAGGAACATGCTTACTACGGATCCTTTGGCTACCACGTCACCAACCCATTCGCTGTGTCCAGCAGATCCGGTGAGTGCTGCTGGCGGTGTGTGAGTGGTGTGGTGTGCAGGGGAGGCGTGAGGCTGCTGCCTGTGTTTAGGCAAATGGGCCTGCCACTGCCCATGAATGGGAAGGGGTGAAAGCTGCCCGCTGACCTGGGTGCCGGACCCTCATCACCCCGCATGCACCCATGTGCCTCCTCGCCTCCTTGCCGCTGTGTGTGTCCAAGCTTCAGCGCTCGGCTGCGCACCAACACACCATTCCTGCGTGCCCGTCCTCCCTCCACCCTCACCCCCTTTCTGTCGCCTTTTTGTGTGTGACCCGCCCCCCTCTCTGTGGTGTGACCCCCTGCCTTTCCCCTCCCCGCTGCCATGTCTTTCTTAGGCACGCCCGAGGAGCTCAAGGCCCTCATTGACGCCGCCCACGGCTGCGGCATCACCGTGCTGCTGGATGTGGTGCACTCCCACATCTCCCTCAACGCCGATGACGGCATGGCCGGGTTTGACCTGGGGCAGCCGGAGGAAGCAAACTACTTCAAACAAGTGAGGGGGAGGGGTTGTGGGTGGGGGGGGGCGCCAGGGACAGGGAGAAGGGAGTGTTTGTTTGTAGACTTTGTTGGTGGAAACATCCAAACAGTGAGCAGGGAGCACCAGACGGAGGCTGCCGGTCAAATCGTGGCTGTGGCTGTGGCTGTTGTTGCGCGGGGGCTGTTCATTTGAGGCCTGCTCATTATGGCTGGGATATGAGGGTAGGAGCTACCAACACCACCATTCCGATCAATCCTGGAGCTGTACTGCGTCCTCTGTGCTGCCGCAGGGTGATGCCGGCTACCACTCCCAGTGGGACTCCCGCTTGCTCAACTACAAGGGCTTTGAGACGCTGCGGTACCTGCTGTCCAACCTGCGGTACTGGATCGAGGAGATGAGGTGAGGGTGGGTGGATGGCTGTTGGCTGGGGGCTGGTGGGCGGATCAAATGGGGTGGTGGCGGCAGGTGTGTGGTGCTGGCTGTACTGAGGCAGCGACCAAATTCAGGCACGGGCAGCAGCCCCTGATGAGCGGCACAGGCTGGCAGCACCGGTGCATGCAGCTCCAGGGGACAGTACCCGCACAGCCAGCTCGACACCACGGTTTTCAAACCCCCTCCACCCAGGTTTGACGGCTTCCGCTTTGACGGCGTCACTTCCATGCTGTACCACCACCACGGAATCAACTTTGGCTTCTCCGGGGGATACCACGAGTACTTCAGCCCGGGTGGGTGGGTGGTGGTACTGCATGGCGGTGGTATCGCAGGGTGATGGTACCGCGGATGCCCTGCCCTGCGCTGTCGTCGTTGCAGCGCCGTGCCACAGCCGTGTCCCAGCCGGGCTTCATCCGTGCCGGGGCTCAATTCTGCTGTCGCGACGGTGCCTGCCAGTATGATGCAGTACCTGCCCATGTTGTGGCGGCACCTGGCCAAGCCGCCTGCCCATTTGCCTGCCTGCCCAGTCACGCCACCTCCTTTGGACGCCCTTGACACCCACCCATGTGTATTGCCCCCTCTCCTGCAGCCACCAACGTTGATGCTGTGGTGTACCTTATGCTGGCCAACAAGCTGGTCCACGATCTGCTGCCTGACGCAATCACCATCGCAGAGGATGTGTCGGGTGGGTGGGCGTGAGGTGTGGTGTGGTGGTGGTGGTGGTGAGGTGGTGTGGACGGCCTGGGTATGTGTGAGGTGTCAGAAGTCGTGAGCACGTTTTCAGTTGTTTGCCAAGAGCTCAAATATGAAAGAAATGTTGTTTTGGTTTATTGCTTCTCGGTAGTTCTGCTGGTGCGGGAGGCTGCTCCCCTGGCACCCTCTCCTGCCTGCCCCGCATTGTACTGGCTGTACTCACAACTGCTCAGCTCGCGTCGTCGCTCCACCCCCACTGCCTCCCTCCACCACGCCGTCACACCCACCGCCACCACACCACCCCATCCATCGTTGTGCAGGCATGCCCGCCCTGTGCCGCCCGGTGGACGAGGGCGGCGTGGGCTTCGACTACCGCCTGGGCATGGGCCTGCCAGACTACTGGATTGAGCTGCTCAAGCACGTCAAGGATGAGGACTGGAGCATGAGCGGCCTGGTGGGCCGCCTCTGCGACAGGTGAGCGCGACTGCTGCTGCCGTTTGGGGGGGCGGCGCATAGATGGCACGTGCAGGTGGGATGACCTGGCTTGGCTTGTCGGTCTGGGCTCGCAGTGTGTGGCCCGTTGTGTGCTCGTTTGTCCAGCGCAGCACATTGGACCTTAAACCCTTGGGGGAAGTCATGCTGGGGAGCCAGGCTGGGGCACTGAGGTGGATGTGGATGTGTACTGCAGGCGGTACACCGAGAAGACCATCGGGTACTGCGAGAGCCACGACCAGGCGCTGGTGGGGGACCAGACCGTGGGTGAGTGAGTGCGGATCCGCCACCAGCCCTTTGCACAGCTTGTGGGAGCAGCTCAGGCGGCAAGCAGGCACTGCTGCCTCTTACCCACCCACTGCAATCAGCACTCGACACTTGGGCACTCATCACTCCGCACATGCCTTGCCTTGCATCACACCGCCTGGCTCCCACCTCTCCCCTCCTCTCTCATGCCTTCCTGTCTATCATCCCTGCTCGCTTCCCTCCCCTCCCCTCTGCAGCCTTCCGCCTCATGGGAGCTGAGATGTACACAGGCATGTCGGCCCTGCAGGAGCCCTCGCTGGTGGTGCAGCGGGGCATGGCCCTGCACAAAATGATCCGCACAGTGACCATGGTGGGTGGCGGCTGTGCTGAGGGGCGGTGCGGTGTGGTGCAGAGTCATGGGGTAGCTCCATGGCACCAAGGGCCCTTGGGAAATGAGTGAGGTGAAGGGGCAGTGGTGGTGTCAGCCTTTGGTCAACCCAACCGCGGCAGCCCTTGCGGGGCCTCACGTAGCAGCCAAACATCGATCTGCGGTGCCCTGCCCCCCTCCTCCGCACCGGCTTGCTTCCTGTTGTCGGGTGACCCACCTCTGCCTCTGTTTGCTTGCAGGCCCTGGGCGGCGAGGCCTACCTCAGCTTCATGGGCAACGAGTTTGGGCACCCAGAGTGGCTGGACTTCCCTCGGGAGGGCAACGACTGGTCCTACCTGTACTGCCGCAGGCAGTGGGTGCGTGCAGCTGCGGGACCTGCGCATGCTTGTTGTGCTGGGGGCGGCGAGTAGCGTAGCTTGGGCATCGGACCCAGCACGGTGTTCCAGTTTGCGTCGGTGACTGGCTGGCAGGCACGCTGGCAGGCAGCCTGGCAGGCAGCCACAGCTGCCCACTGACGATGCGCATCCCCACACGGGTGCCCACTGATAACACGCATCCCTACATCACTGCATCTGTGGTTTGAACTTGTCTTCCTTCTTCTCCCCCTCTCCACCTGCTTTTTCCAGAGCCTGTGTGACACCGATCACCTGCGATACAAGTTCCTGAATGCCTGGGACGCGGCCTGCCTGGCCCTGGACGAGCGGTACAACTACATCTCCAACAGCTGGCAGTGGGCAACCATGATTGACGACGAGAAGCAGGTGTGGGCTTGTGCCTGTGGGTGCTTGTTTTTGTTATTGAGAAGGAGGGCAGGGCTGCAGCTGGGCTGGCTCGGCGGCAGGGCAGGCCTAGCTGAGCTTTAGTGGCAGGGGGAGGAGAGGGAGGAGTTGTGGGCTGCAGTTTGAGGCTCGAGCGCCCGCTGTTTCGCTGCCGGCATTGCTAGCCTTTACACCGCTCTGCACGCGTTGCTGCAGATCATTGTTGCCGAGCGGGGCCCCCTGGTGTTTGTGTTCAACTTCTCCCCCTCTGAGGACTATGAGGGGCTCAAGGTGTGAAAGGAGGGAGGGAGGCAGGGGCGCATCCCTGAGGGGCTGGCGGCCAGGCACAGCAGCTGCTGCTGCTGCTGCTGCTGCCAGATGTTGCTGACAGGTCCACAGGCCACAACCCTGAGCCAGCTAAACCCCCGGCTTCTCCCGCTGCAACACGCATGTGCTGCCGTCCCTTGCTGCATGGGTAATGCTTTGCCGCTGGCTGTGCTCCTGTCCCACCACCCTCCGCTCACCCCATCCCATTGTCAACGCAGGTGCCCGTGCCTGAGCCCGGGAAGTATCGGGTGGTGCTTGACTCTGATGCCTTTGACTTTGGAGGCCAGGGGCGGGTGGGGCACGACGTCGATCACTTCTCATCAGTGAGTGGGTACCCAATAGAAATGACAGTCTGATTGCTCTTGCCGGCTGCTGCCGCTTGATGCTGCTGGCATAGCGGTCGCCTGCCACATAGCGGTCGCTGGCATAGCGATGCTGCTGGCAGGAAGCTTTCGAAACAGCGCTGGTTTTGGGCTGTTGCCGCCTGGCTCCTTGCCAGCGTTGGTCGTTAGCTGAGCCAAATGAAGGCCGGGCACAGCAAGCTTGTTATGCTGTCAGGGCACTCTGCAGGCCCGGACTTGCTGCTCATTCCTGCTGCCACACGCTGTGCTGTGCCTGTCCGCTTCTTTCCCCCTTGCAGCCGGCTGCTACTGAGGAGGACCCAGAGGCGCAGTACTTCACACGGGGGCAGTACATCTATGTGCTGTCCCCCTCCCGCACTGTTGTCGCGTACAAGAAGGCGGAGGAGGGGGGTCAGAACCCAGCCATCTCCGGCGCATGGGGCTGGCGTTGACGGGTGCCCGCTGGCTTGTTTGCCGGCTTGTTTGCTTGTTGCCTGCCACTGGTGGGCCTGATTGTGCCTGCTGAATTGTGCCTGCCTGATTGCGCCTGCACGAGGTGCCCATTCTGTTGACCGTACACACTTGTGGGCGCCGACTTTGCCCCGAACCCTATAATCCGTTCCACCCATCCACTACAATCTGCCGCATCGTGCATGTGTTTTATTTTTCTGACCTCTTCTGTTGTACGGAAGCCTGCACACCTTGTTGTTTACCATCCCCGCCCCTCTGCTGCCCTATGTATCACCTGCTTTGGCAGTGAGGTGTAACAGCGCAATCAACAGCTCAAAGCTTGCCAACTCGTGGTTGTTTCAGGTATGTGATCAGGAAGCGCCAACAGCCAGGGTCAGGTCATTTGGTGGCAGCTGCGCAACGGGTCTATGATACACTCTGCTCAGGAAACTCAACTCAACAACTCCACGGCCTCACGGTGGGCTGGGTTCTGGGTAGCACACTCCTGCCGCATCCATCGAGGGCCGCTCTTGCCAGCATGCCACGCGCCGGCAGCTGCCAACCGCTTTCCGTAGCTAGGGCACAGCACAGCCACCTGCTGCTCATGCAGAGGTGTACTTGGTGACTGCCTTGGTGCCCTCGCTGACAGCGTGCTTTGCCAGCTCGCCGGGCAGCACGAGGCGCACGGCAGTCTGGATCTCCCGGGACGACAGGGTCGCCTGCAGCCAGGGGCGACGAGCATCAGGGGCGGGGCAAGGCCAACATGCAGGTCAGTGAGAGACATACGCTGCACAGGCGCCTTAGCTGAGCAAATCACACCTTACGTTGATGCATCGTGCAGCTGGCCTGCTCGACCGTGGTGCCCGCTACACTTCCCGCTGCAACTGTACACGACTCCCAAACCCTGCCGGCGCCCACGGCTGTCACCTTTTTGTTCACTCGCGACAGCTGGGCAGCCGCCGTTGCAATCTTTTCAAACATGTCTGTCATCATCGAGTTGACTATCGACATGGCCTTGGTTGAGATGCGGGTGTCTGGGTGCACCTGCAGGCGTGGCACTGCAATTGAAAGTCAGTCAGCTGCACGGCTGGCGTGCAGCACAGTGTGAGTGCTGCTGGCAGGAGATCAGTACAGCGACTGGCTGGCCGGCTGCGCATGCGTTTGAAGCAGGTCTGCGGCATCAAAGCGCGCCAGAATGGCGGCAGTTCCAGCGGCGGTGGACGGGACATTCGACAGAGCTGGAGATGTGACAGACCGCTGCCGCTCGCCTGGAGGAGAACCTTGTGAATATAGATCTGCACACAGCAGTCAGTCCAGCGCTCAGGCAGAGGCGTAGGCGGCCAACTGCTTGCAAACGCAGGGCAAGCAGTAGCACAGCCTTCTCGAGCACAAGGTCCTTCCCACCCCTCCCCACCTTGTAGCTTTCCGACTTGGCCTTGGTGCGCTTGCCCTTCTTCTCGCCCTTCTCGCTGGTCCCAGCCTTCGCCTTCGTCTTGGGCGGCGCCTTGCCTGCAGGCAGGCGGGCAGGCGAGCGGGGCGCAGTGCACAAGCCCTGGCCAGTCAGGAGGGCAGTGAGTGTCGCTCTCGGCACTGCGCCTGCAGCAGTCGTGAGGATCTGGCGGGAGTGGAAGCCCGGCTCTGCGCCCTACCTCCCTTCATGGGTGCCATGGCCGGGTGGTCTGGGCTGCCGAGACTAGGGGACGGTGTCAAAGCGAACGAGGGCTTGTAGGAGCCCCAAATACAGCGTACTGCCTGCCGTGCAACATGGCAGCTCAAACCATTGCACCCCTTCTACTCCAGATTGCCCTGTGCCGTATCGACACCTGGCAACGCCTCAACACCCCGACACTCAACCAAAACTGCAGCCGCAAGATGAGCGGACGAGGGAAGGCCGGTGGTGAGAAGAAGAAGAAGGCGAGTGCTGCCAGCAAGAGCTCGGCAGGCAAGAGCTCGCGGCGGCGGTCGCTCGGCGCCACTCACCAGTGGCTCTGTTTGCCTGCCCACCACTAAGACCTTGCCCCACCCTTCGTACTTGTTGGTTGCTGCAGGTGTCTTCCTCAGCCAAGGCGGGCCTGCAGTTCCCTGTAGGCCGCATTGCCCGATATCTGAAGAAGGGCCGGTACGCTGAGCGCGTTGGCGCCGGCGCCCCCGTTTACCTGGCTGCTGTGCTCGAGTACCTGGCAGCCGAGGTGCTGGAGCTGTCTGGGAACGCTGCCCGTGACAACAAGAAGACCCGCATCATCCCCCGCCACATCCAGCTCGCGGTGCGCAACGACGAGGAGCTGTCCAAGCTGCTGGCGGGCGTGACCATTGCCGAAGGAGGAGTGCTGCCCAACATCCACAGTGTGCTGTTGCCCAAGAAGAGCGGCAAGAAGAAGGGCGGCGAGCAGGCCAGCATGAGCCAGGAGTACTGAGCAGCGCAGCAGCGTTTGCAGGGCCTGCAGTGCACCCCCCGTCCTGCGCCACCAGTCGTTTAAGGCTGCGTGCCTCCCGACTGCGCGTGTGTCATGTGTGACTGCAGCGTGAGGTTGCTGTTGCGCTAGTCGAATTCATTGAACGGTGCGCATGCGTTGTGTGGTAGCAAGCACACTGCACAAGCAGGTGCAGCAGACAGCTCGAGGCACACACCAGCTGGTCGGCTGACCATGCAGCTGCTATTCAGGGCTCATCAGGCTGCAGCGGAGGAATGAGGTATTCTGCTGCACTGCCCTGCTCCGGCAACAGCAGCCCATGTTGTGGGCCTGGTGGCTTGCCAGCATGGTGAGCGTGCTCCGGCGGCATGCTGGCCGGCAGCATCTCCTCTGGCAGAGGCACGGGGCTGCTGGCAGTGCCTCCTGCCTGCCCTTCCCCCTTCTGCTCATGGCTTCTGTGCAGCTCTTCACAATGCAGGCGTTCGTGGCCCTTGCAGCTGCCAGCCCAAGGTGTGTCCCGGCGCTGCAGACGGCTGCCAGCGGCCCCGCCTTTGCCTGCGCAACAGTCACGGCAGCGGGGCAGCAGGAACGGAAGCATGTTTCACTCTGCGCGAGTGCTGGTGCATGCGTCGTCTCAGCAAACGCCATGGTTGGACGGCCGGCGGCACGTGGCTTGCCGCCAGCCACACTGCTTCATGGCACCAGCGGCCCTGCCAGCCCTGCTGCCAGCCCCTGCAGCGGGCGTGTGCATCAAACAGGCACGCTGTATGTGCTTCTTCTGCTGCGGCATCAGGTGCGATACTTGCCTGGACTGGTGGTGATATTGTTGTTCTCAGACATCATCAGGTATGCGCAGCTGGGTTCAGTCGAGCCAAGGCCATCATAAAACATGTAGCGGCGGCAGTACGGCAATGATGTTATTTGCCTTGGAGCACGGTCCGTCTTCCGCTCGGCGTCTTACGCGCACTCAACTGCCACCGCAACTGTCGAGAGGGTTACTATCGACGAAAACAAGGGTTTCCGCGTTGCCGAAACTGGAGGCGAAATGGAGCCTCGCACAGAGCCTGGCTACGAGCCGCTGCTGCCCGCAGAGGCACCGCCCGTCAGGTGCGAGCACCCTGCACGCCAAGGCACCACCGCCGCCGGGCGCGGACGGCGAGCAGGCAATTACAGCCTGCCCTTGTTGCCCTGCAGTGCCGCGGGCCCGCCGTCGATGGAGCAGCACCAGCAGAGGACGCTGTGGGCTGCGGGCATGCACCTGGCCAAGCTGATGATGGGCATCGGTGCGCCGCGGATGCCGTGGGGGGAAGTCAGCAGGCACGGGCGGCAGCTGGCAAAGAAGCCATCCAGTTGCTGGCATGAAGACCACAGGGGAACCTTCTCTGATGCTGAATCAAGCTGCCGATTCCACCGCAGGCATCCTGGCGGTGCCACGCGTGTTTGGCCTGCTGGGAGTGGGCACAGCCACCATCTGGCTGATCTTCATAGCTGGCCTCACCGGCCTTTCCATGCACAGCCTCACCAAGGCAACCACCCGCACGGGACTGCTCAACTACAGGTGTGCCAATGGCAGCCAGTGAGCAGCTGTTGAGGGCAGGTGCGCAGGTCTGCAGAAGTGTTGGGCTGGCTGGCGGCTGGGCTGCAGGGCAGCAGCGTGGCGCCCCAGTAGGAGCCACTCTCCGAACCTCGCTACTTGGCAGCGTGGCGTGTGTGGTGTGCTGCCCCGCTCCTCCAGCACCCTGAGTGCTCTCCTCCTCCCCCGTCAAGTGCCGCCAGCATTGCCCTGACGCTGCAACGCTTGCGGGCCCTGGATCGCCCCGTCTTCCACCGTCGCAGTGAGGTGGTGCGTGAGCAGCTGGGAGTGGCGGCGCAGGCGGTGCTGGACCTGGCCGTGATTGCCAACGGCTTTGGACTCATGGTCATCATGCTGGGTGAGGGGCCTTGGGTGGGGCTGAATAGGTTGTGGATGGATGGACGGATATCACTGACTGTGCCTTTGAGCCCCTGCGCTGCCTGCTCATGCACTGTGCTCACTGCTCCGGCGCACCGCCCAGTCGCCAAGCCAGGCTCAGACTGCCCCCAACAACCCCTCCTCTCGCTCCTTGAGTCACATTCGCAGTTGTTGCCGGAGATATCCTGGTTGGGGATGAACACTCCGAAGGCCTGCTGTCGCCCGAGTGCGGCGATCGTCGCACCGTGCTGGCGGTGGTGGTGCTGCTGCTGCTGGTGCCGCTTGTTTCTGCCAGGTGAGGGAGGGGCACGGTGTGCGGCACAACGGACCCAGCCGGCCCGCACTGCCTTAACATGTGTGTCAGGAAGCAGTCTGCTGTTGCAGTATATCTCCAGCTGCTTGCACACTGTTCCAAAAGATGCTGGCATGCCTTCCTCTGCGGCCTATCAATGGTCTGGCGAGTCCCAACTGTGTTGCTTTGTGTCTGCCGCTCCACTTTGCAGGCGCACACGCACAACTGCAGGTGCATCACTGATGGGTGTGATTGCCATCTACATCTGGGCCGGCATCACGCTGGCGCTGTTTGTGGTGGCGGCCTACAACAACCAGCTGCACAGGATTCACTGGTGAGGGTCACAGGAGCAGGCAGCCCTGCCCCTCCTGCTGGTGTAGGGGCACCGTCACAGCTGCTGCAGCAGCAGCCCTGCAGGGCGCTGCGCGGCACAGCGCAGCGCACGCACGCCCGCGGCTTGGGAGGCGGAGTGCCTCCTCGTCTCCCTGCTGTGACTGTCCCCTTCTGCCCCCTGACCCTGGCCCTGCAGGTGGCCGCACAGCTCCACATTCACCCGCAAGGGCTTTGAGTCAGCGGTGCAGATGGTTGCAGTGCTGCCCATCCTCATAGTCGCCTACCTCTGCCAGATGAGCCTGGGCCACACGGTGAGGCGGTGGGCGCTGTCCGGCACCTGCTTTGCGGCCTGAGTTTTAAGAGCCTGTCGCTGCCTAGCAGCTTGCACTGCATGTACAGTACAGCTTCCATGTCCAGCGCAAGGCTTTGACAGGTGGGGCGGAGTCAGAGCGGGAGTGATCAACAGCCTGCCCCCTATACTGCTTGTCTACGGCAAGCTCTATTCTCCCCCATCCCCTCTCCCCCCTTCTTGTTGTGTTCCGTAGATGCACGATCTGACGTATTTGCGGGAGCGCCAGCTGGACAAGGTGTCGGCAGCTGCGCTCAGGTGACTGTTGGAACGTGCTCGTTCGGTGCCGTGCGACGGCATGGGGGCCGCACTTGAGCAATGATGCCATCCTGACGAGTCGCAGCCAAGCTGCACTGCACATTGTGCTGAGACGCTGATTTCTCAAGTGCCTGCCTTGCTGCTGGATGCGCGTGTGTACTGTTGTATGTTGCCTGCCTGCCTGCCTGCCTGCCTGCCTGCCTGCCTGCCTGCCTGCCTGCCTGCCTGCAGCCTCTCCACCATTGCCTTCCTCATCATCGCTGTCTGCTCATGCGGTATCTTTGGTGCCAAGAACTTGCACCCGGACATCCTCCGCAACTTCACTGTCAAGGCGCTGTCGCCCCTGGTCTGGACCCGCTTGGCACAGGCCTGTGAGTTGCGGCGGCACTGGCTTGGAGCCCTTGTGCCTGGCTGCTGCCTGCTGCTGTTGGTACTGCTTCAATGGTGATATGAGAGCGTTTGCGAGAGAATTTTGACATTGACACGCAGCCGTGTTCTTTGCTGTGGTTTACCACATGCATACCAGCTGCTCGCCTGGTGCTTAACTACGCTTGCTATGCTGTGCTGTGCTGTGCAGCCTTCATGCTCGTCCGCCTGGGCTTCCTGGTCTCCTTGCTGGCCACCTTCCCCCTGCAGATGGCGCCCTTCAGGTGCTGCTGCTGCCGCACTGCTCCGCGTTGGAAGCAGCGTTTGCATTGCGTAGCTAGATGCCTGCACCTCGACCGCCAGGCTAACCGGTCCCATGTTCTGCTCTGTGTTGCTGCAGGGATTCGCTATTCGCCCTGCTGTTCCGCCAGCAGCTGCAGGTGCGGTGAGGAGCCTCACGCCGGCACGTGCGCTTGGCTTGTAGTTCTGTCGAGGCAGCCGCTTGGGGTGGCAGGCGGTCAGACGAATTCCTGCTGTTCCCTTCAGTCTGCGCTTTCTTTACTCTTTCAGGGCCCTGGGCTGTATCTGGTCACGTACCTGACCCTGGTGGGGGTGTACTTCTCTGCGGCATTCATCACCAACATCTGGCAGCCGCTGATCATCCTGGGCTCAACAGCAGGTGCGCACAGCTGACTAGTGCGGCATTTGAAGGAAGGCCTTTTGCGCTGGCATCTGCTTGACGTTCACGCAAACCGCCCTGGTGGCACCTCACTCACACACTCGTTGCTGCGGGGTTTTGCCCATGCAGGCGTGCTCATTGCGTTTGTGATCCCGGGGCTGCTGGCTGCGAGCCTGGACGAGGCCCTCACTGAGACAGCCGCCGACCGCCGGGGCCGCGGGTGCGTGCCGCTGCCGCTGCCGTTGTCTGGCCTGCACATTGGCGTTGCGTGCTGCCGTTCTGTTCTGGGAAACGCGCACCTCAGTTTGAACCTGCTATGGTCCCCTGTGCGACCTGCCTGTCCCACTTCGCCCTGCCTGCGCCCACGCTGCTGTGTGCAGGACCGCGGGCATCTTGCTGGCGGTGGTGGGTGCTGTGATTGGCGTGGCGGGGCTGGTCAGAGTGATCTTTTACAAGGACCCAATCTCTGAGTAAGCAGAAGGTCAGCAGCTGTGTCGCGATTGCCCAGATGAAAGGCTAGGAGTACGTCCCCTGTTGCTCCCCTGTTAGGTTAGGAGTACGTTGCATCCATGTACAGTGCAGTACAGCCAGGACGGCCCGTTTAGAGGTCCCTGGCCATCCCCGCAGCATCCGCCTGTCAGCAAGCCCAGCAAGCTGTCAGGCTTCATTCCAGCCTTGGTTGCCACCCTAATGTTGTGCATGCACGTGTCGTCAAGAACAACCAGATATGTCTGAAGCAAGTGGCCTAGGTGTGTGTTACTAGCATCCCAACTCTCTCAGACCAGGCATGCCGCCAGAGTGGACAAGTAGCAGCGAATCACGTGCAGCCAGGGTCAGAAATCAAGGGAGGAGCGCGCTGTAATGCCTGAATCCCCTGTTGCTGCAGTGCCAGGCGGCAGTGCTACTCTTAACGCTGTGGGTGTGCTGGGGCTTCTCCCCGCCACCGGCGCCAAAACAGCTGCTGGCGCTGCTGCTGCTGCCGCTGCTGCTGCTGTTCTCAATGGCAAGGGATCCTCTGCCGCAGGCAGCGGCAGGAAGCCACCTTCGTCGCTCCGTCTCGCCGCTGCACCGATGTCAAAAGGGTTTGCCGCTGGGTGCCGCAGCACCTGCTGCGCGTGCTGCCCCTGCTGCTGGCGCTGCACCTCCTGAAGAGCTTGGTGAGCATCCTTCCCGCTGAAGGCTGCTGGCGGCTGCCGCTCCGCCCCAGGTACTTGATGGTATTGCACTGGCAGCCCGCTGCCAGCCGCCGTGGCGCTGCCTGCACCCAGCCGCGTCTCCACATCACCGCTCCAAGTGAACACAAAGATGCCGGCAGCCACAATAAGCAGGGAGCCCAGGAAGAAGAGAAACGAGCTGCCAGGAAATCCGCCTGCATGGGAAGTCCGGGCACAGCGGGGTGGGTGCGTTGAGGTCAGTGACAGTGCAGTGAAGGCTGGGCGTGCAGCATTGCAACCTGGCTTTGGCTGAGCAAGCACATGCAGTGAGACTGCAAAGGTGCGGCATCCTCGGCGGGCGGCGGCGCTCACCGAAAAAGAAGTATCGCGCAAGGGCCGCCCACAGGTCTGACGACAGCAGGCAAATGTTGAGCAAGGCTGCGCCACCCCACTTCAGCTCGAATGGTACCAACGAGTAGAAGCTGAACATTGCCAGGCCGAAGCCCAGGAAGGGCAGCAGGCCAGAGGCGTCCCAGTCCGCATTCCGCAGGGTCCCCAGCTCCAGTGGCAGGCCCTGGGCGGCGCTCCAGATGCATCCAAACAGGCCCAGCATGCCCAGCAGCTCATGTACATGGACGTCACCTGCAGCCGAGCAATGAGGCCGCCAGCAGGGTGTGATGCAGCGTGTGTGAGCGAGGCAAAGTGCAGAGGGTATGCCATACCGCGAGGGTATGCCATGCGCTGCAGCAAGCCGTCTGCAAGCTTGCTGCCGTGGCCCAGCCCTCACCCAGCAGCCACTCTTGCAGGACGTTGCACAAAGCGTACAGCGTTGCGCCCAGCAGTACGAGTGCGTCACCCAGGAGCGGGTTGCTGGCTTCCTGTTGCTGGCCGCCGTCGCCGCTGCCAGCCGTGCTGCGATCGGTCACCACGAGTACCAACAAGCCGCCAAGGCACAGGGAAAATCCGAGGTAGTGGCCACGCCGGTAGATGGCCCCTAGCAGGCCTGCTGACAGGCACACGACCATGGGGATCGTGAAGGAGTCCAGCAGGGTCACACTGGTCAGGGAGGTGTAGCGGTAGGCCATCACCAACAGGAAGTTGCCTTCAACGTCGAGGAAGGCCAGGATGGCATACGCCCACCACTGTGCTTTTAGTCGCCACCCCTGCTTCCTCACATGCAGCCCAAGGTACACGACCGCCAGCAGCAAGTAGTTGAGGCTGCTCTGCAGTGTCGGCGCCGAAAGGCCCTGCGGTGCAGCAAGGAGGCGGCGGCAGCGGCAGTCGTCTCGGAGACGGCGCACTTGCATGAGCGTTTAGTTCCACCGCTTCACCTGCTGTGCAAGAGAAGCACTGCAAACGGCGCCCACGGCAATGATGACGGCCAGCACATTTCCCAAAAGGGCTGCCGCCACGGTTCGGCGGACCATGGAAGAGATAATGAAACGAGATTGGGCTGCGCCGAAAGCTGCCAATGATGTCAGCCATGTGGCGAGAGGCGGCGGCGACTTGGCGGACGGCGGCAACTTATGTGCATTCCGGCCTGGCAGGACGTGGGCACCAGTGCCATCTGCCTTGTAATGTGCTGCTGTTCACACTCACAGCCCTGGAAGCCTAGCAGAACACGCCTGGCTGCAGCGGACACGAGGGTATGGATTTGAGTGCTGTGCCGCTTGCCGGCAGCGCCACCCTGTTCGTTTGCTGTCTTTAGCCACAGCAATTCAGCTCCCACAGCAAGTGCCCGTTGCGCGCAACTCATGGCAAGGAATGCAGACAACGGGCAGTCAGCTAGCAAGCCCCCATTGTGCCGCATGGCGGTAAGTGTACATGTGGCGACGAATGAAGTGAGCGGCTGTTCACCTGCCGCTCTTAGCTTGCTCTCGTACCGGTCTAGCAATCACCATCGCAACCTCCAGGTCGGCAGCCTCCGTTATGTGCTGAAGGCTGCTCCGCAATGACCGGCAGCAAAGCCAGCACCGAGATCGAAACCAAGTGGCCGGGATGGCCTGACGGGGAGGAGGGCAAGTTTTTGTTGGACGTGGTCCTCGACTTGCCCGTGAACGAGGCCTTCCTGCTGATCTACGGTGGCCTGACGGACCTCAAGGTGATCAAGCTGGCACGGCGCCGGCCCCTGCCAAAGCCAGCCCGGGTTTTGGCGACGGTTTCCGGGCGCCGCCGAAAGATCACACCGCCTCTTGCCCCCTTTGTGCTGCATTTCAGAAATCGTTGAATGAGGCTGTCAGCAACAAGGAGTACAGCGCCACGGCGTGGATGGAGGACGCTGAGGCTGTGCAGACAGCAGCCCTGGATCCCACTCCGCCGCCGCTTCATGACGCGTCTGGCCTGCGTGCGGGCATGTTGCGGCGAGCCTCCTACTCAGGCACCATGATGGGTTCAAAGGTGCGCAACGTTTCAGCCATAAGCCAGCACAGCACAGAGCCATCACTGTACGCTGCACCCACCGGCAGCACAGCCAGCACCCATCTCCCCAAACAGCAGTTGCAGCCTTAAGATCCTCAACCGTGCCACTGTGCCTCGCACTCCGCTGCTGCAGTATCGCAATGAAGAGCTGCACAGGCTGCTGGACGTCAGCCCCGGGTCGAATTTTCGCTTGCTGACCACCATTCTCACCACCGCCATGCATGGAGAGAAGTTTAGGTGAGGGCTCCCGCCCTCTTTGACAGCAGTCCAGCTGCCATGTCGGTGTTGCATGCTGCCATGTCGTGCCCTGCCTGCTGTGTGACACGTCCCTCGCGTGCATGCTGCCTGTCTGACAGCGACTGGGCCCTCCCTTCCAAATGCAGGCCGGTGGTGGAAAGCATCCTGACTGCTCTGCCCGATGGGCGGACAGCGTACCGCATCCGCACCACCATCATTTTTGTCATCAAGCCCAACGGCTTCATCAAAACAATGATCGACAGAGGTGAGGGTCCAGGGAATGAGAGGGCGGTTACCTGGGTAGACAGGCTGACACGAGAGAGATCCCACAAGGGGGCCAGCAAAGACATTGCTTGCACAGCTTGCTGCCAGGCGGGAAGGTGGAGAGGAAGCCATCCAGCTGCGCTTGCAGCCGTGCTGCTGGGCGGTTCGGCTTCCTTTGATTTTTGCTGTGGCCCACACCTCTGTGTGTGCGCGCCGCAGGCGCACGTGACGGGCAGCGGAAGAACTTTGAGGCGCTGCGCAAGGTGCTGGAGCAGTACACGACAGTCACCGAGGCGGGCGAAGCTGCAGCAGTGCCTGTGCCAGCTGGACCCGCGCTGCCGCAGAAGCCTTCAGCCAAGGCTGCCTCCGGGGCGGAGGCGCCCCCGGCTGCTGCAGCGCCTGCCGGGGTGGTGGAGGCGGTGGTGGGTGCTCAGGTGTACGCCCGACTGGACCCCTGGGCTGCCTTCCTGCACGGGCACCTGGCGGCGGCGGTACCGCTGCTGGGCGACCTGCTGGAGGCGCATGTACTGCTGGCGGTGCTGGCGGTACTGGCCCTGCTGAGCACGCTGCACGTCGTCATTGACATGCTGCTGTTCATACATCACGCCTCAGACAAGCCCCATGACACCATCGGCTTCCTCACACACCACATCTTCAAGGTGCGCCCGGGTGGAGGGGTGGCAGCATGGCTGGCGGCAGGCGGCAGGCGGCAGGCGACAGGCGGCTGGTGGCAAGCTCAGGCCTTGTACCCCTGCCATTGATCAAGTGGAGCTGCCGCCTGCGCTGAGGCATGCAAGGCGGCATCACTCACAGGGCGGCTTTTGAGGTCACCTGGCTCGCTGCCATCCTGCCACACACACCAAACTGTGCGCTGCTTGACCTGTACAACAGCTGCACGACCACACCCCTCTGCCATAACTGGGTGCTGCGCCTGTCTCTGCTCTGCTGCTGCCTGCAGGTTGTGGATGTTCCAGACAGCATGCAGGAGGTGCTGGTCTCCTGCTTCATCTTTTATGCTGTACGCCTGCTCGTAAACCGCCTGGCCGCCGTGCTGCCTGCGCCGCCAGCAGCGGGCCGCCCCCGCCGCTCCTCCAGCCATCTGGCGGCGGCTGGCAGCGGCGGCGGCGGCAGCACAGCTGAGGATGCGGCCGTGGGAAGCCCCGCCTCTGTTGTGAGCGCGATCAAGAGCGAGGAGCAGGAGGGGGAGGGCATCAAGTATGAGGGATACGCTGAGGCCATCGCTGCTGCACAGGTATGGTGTTGCAGGCCAGGCAATGTGGTCAGGTCAGGTCATTGCTCTTGTCATTCATCAGCCATGTGCTGGCCAGCTGTTGCGGGCCTCCTAAACTCGTAATGCTGCAGTGCTGCTGTGTTGGTGACCAGCCCTTCTGCTGCCCTGCCGCTCCGCCGCTGCAGGTACAGGCACTGAGCCCCAAAGCTGCAGAGTGGACGGGCACTGCTGCCGCAGTGGGCGCGGCGGCAGGGGCTGCTGCGGGCGCTGCGGTGGCGGGTGTGGGCGGCAGCAAGCAGCACCAGTCATCTTTCATGAAGGGTTTTAAGCAGTCCATCACGGTGAGGCAGTAGCCCCTGTCCGGCAGCCTGCAATCCACCTGAGTAGGCAGGGTTGTGCAGTGCCAGACATCTGGGCTCAGCAGCTTGTCAAGTTGTGCCGTGTGTCCGTTGCCTTTTGCACTGCAACATCTCACCTGCCACTCACCAAATGCTGCCGGCATTGTGGTGCAGGGTGCCTTCAGCCAGAACCGAATCGCCCCGTACGAAAAGGCTGCTGCTGCAACGGCTGCGGCTACAGCGGTTGCGCTGGCAACTGAGACTACAGGAGCAGGTGATGCACCGCCACCACTGCAAATTTGTGATGCACTCCACCATGGGGGGGTGGGGCATCTTGAGTCGCGCATCTTGATTACGGGCTCGGTTTCTCAGCACGTTTCATCATTCTGCACTGGCTCTTTTCTCTGCGTCTCACACTCTGGCACGCATGCTGTCACTGCAAATCGCCGCAGATGCCAGCAACAAAGGTCCCGGCGGTGCACCAGAGAAAGCCAGCGAGAACGCCGCCGAACGCAGCGCGGCGTCCCAGCCTGCGGCAGCCAGGGGCGGCAGCGTGCCGCCCTCCGCCGGCATCTCGGCTGCCACCTCACCGACCGCAGCAACCGTGCCGCGCAGCCAGTCTGAGTCAGCGGCGGCGTTTGGCGGCATGCTGCCAGCTGGCGTGCCTGCCTCGGGTGGACCAGGCTCGCCGCCGGGCGGCACCCTTGCAGCTGGCTTGCCGCAGGGCGCGCCGCTGTCGCCCACGCACAGCCCGTCGCCGATGCACGCCAGCAAGTCGCAGGAGGGGCTTGCGGAGCAGTCGGGTGAGCGCCACACAGCCCACCCGCCCCTTTGTGCGTGGGTGCTGTGGTATGTCATGACATGCAGACATTTACTTGCGGCATTGCCAGTCGGTCCTGGTCGCAGCTGTCTTGCGCTGCCAAGGTTCTGCCATGCTGTTCTGGCCCAGACCTGGAAATCCGCAATGTGTTCCATGTCTTTGCCTGTACTGACTGTACCGTCCTGCGACTGCACACAGGTCACTCCGTGACCGCCCTCGCAAGGAAGCTGAAGGGGGTGCTGTCACCTTCTGCGGAGCCTGGCTCCCCTCAGCAGGAGGTGAGCGGACACCCCGCTCAGAACTGATTCCTCTGCCATCCAGCCAGCAGCCTTCTCGATCCCACACAACTCCCACACCATCAGCCATCAGCCTTCTCGTGCGCTCAACGCACAGATTCCAGTGCTCTGCCGCCCACCCCTCAGGCAACCACTGGTCCTCGCCCTTCCCCTGTGCAGCGTAAGAGCACCGATGGAGGCAGCAACGAGACAGGCCCAGTGCTGAGGTGGGGGGCGGTGTTGCTGTCCAGTATCCGTAGGCCGCCTTGTGCACAGCAGCCGCTCGTCTTGCCGCCTCACAGGCTGGCCCATAAACCAGCGTGCTCAGTGTTGGACTAGGCCCGCTTCTCAAGCTGCAACACGTCTCGTTTCCCCCCTCTCACATGCCCACTATTGCTCGCCCAGCAGCAGCCTGTCCTCATGTTCCTCTTTGCCGTCCCTCACACCCCTCCCTCTCCCGCCTGCCCTGCAGCCCATCAGCTTCGTTGCGGGACTTCCGGCCAGGCATGCCCGCCCACCTGGCCCCTGAGCTGCGTGGCGAGGCGGTGATAGAAGAGTGCTTTGAGAACCAGAGGCTGCAGCCCTTCCGCGGCTGGGGGCACACGTGGCCGGTGCGCAACCCTCCATCAGCAGCTGACTGGCCACCTTGCCTGAACTGTGATGCTGAGCTGTGCAGCTTAAGATCTTGAACCGGCATGTCCTGCGCCTGGCGGGCCTGCCTCCGCCCTGATAGCAGCAAGCTGCTCCTGTAGGGCGCCTGGCAGCAGGATCTCACAGTGCTGCCTGCCGCCTCCCAAGTGTGCTCTGAAATGTGTCTTCTCTGCCCGCCTCTCCGTGTGGCTTGCGGCCAACCGTGCCTGCCTGCCTGCTGCCTGTGGCCATGCTGTGCTGTGCAGGGCCACTTCCTGCCGACTGACAAGGTCAACCGCTGGTCGAGGCGCGAGCACGAGAACTTCCCGGTGCTGGCAGGCTCAGACTTCCAAGCCATTGCGCCGCCACTGCCAGAGGTGAGGGCTGCTGCTGCTGCTGCTCTTGCGAGGTGGCTGTTCTGTGGGGCAGCTTTAGGATGAAGCACAGCCCGGCCATCGGTTGGTGCAGCGATCAGGGGGTCAGCCCACGTCAGCTTGCTGTGGTGTGTGCTTGCTGTGATGGGTGCATGCATGCTGCTCTGCCCATGTGCCATTGGAATCCACGGCCTGCCTGCGGCCTGGCCAGGCTGAGCCGGTCTTTTGCTTTGTGTGATGGTGAGCGCAGGGGTGGCAGTGGTGCGAGGAGAAGTGGCACGTTGACCTCAGCGGCCAGATCATTGATGCATGCGACAGCGAGGGCTGGTCCTACGGTGAGCTGCCGCTGTCGCACTGTGTCCTGCATGACCGGCGTTCTTCCATCTTACGCGTCCGCACAGGAGCGGCTCGCGCTCCCATTTTGCTGCTGTTGCAATCAGGGGCACAGAACCGGGGGTTGCATTGTCAAACCTAACCCGGCTCGTATGTTTTTGCATCGCTGGCGCTGTGTCGGTTGCCAGTGCGAGGGTGGGTGTGCCTCCTCGCCTCCTCTCATGTGCGTGGGCCCTTCCCTTGCCTGTTCACGTGTTCCGGCCCCCCTGCTTCCTCTGTCGACTGCAGGCCTGGACTTTGCGTACGTGCGGCACCCCTTCCAGCAGCACAGCGGCAAGAAGAAGATGAGCGACTTTGTGCGGCGGCGACGCTGGATCCGCACCCGGGTGCCCCTTGCGCTGGCCGCCCAACGGCGCAGCACTGCCATTGCTCAGGACAGGTTCAGCTGGAGCGAGGGAGCGGAGGTGGCGCCTACAGCGGCGCAGCTGGCGGCGGTGGCGGCTGCTGCTGCGCTGGAGAACGCGGGCGACTTGGGAGCGGGAGACGTGGCTCGGGAGGTGCACACTGTGGTGGAGAGCATCTTTGCGCAGGTGCTGGCTCGCGAGCAGATGCAGCAGGCGCTGGCTCAGCAAATCGGCAGCAGCAACACCAGTGGTCATGGCAGCCCTGCGGCCGGCCAGGGGCTGCAGCCAGTCGCAGCCGCGGCAGCAGGCGGTGAGCAGCACGCGGCGCTGCCCGCCAATGCCGTTGCAGGCAGCCACGGGTTGGCTCAAGCAGGTGCCCCAGCCCCAGCAGCAGCAGCAGGTCAGCAGCAGGTAGCCGCACACTCCAGCCTGAGCGCTGCAGGTGGAGCCGCCCAGCTGGCGTCTCCCTCAGAACAGTTGCGTGCAGTTGGACGCCCAGGAAAGCTCAGCCCAGGGGGAGCATCACCCACGGGGGCTGCGGCAGCTTCCGAGCAGCCGGGTCAGCCTGGCACTGCAGCGACGGCACCGCTCCCGCATCCAGCTGTGCATCATTCGAAGGTGCCTGCTGCTGCGAGGCCCAAGCCACAGCAGGAGGGCTGGCCTGTGGAGCTGGCTGCAGCAGCGGGGGAGCTGGCAGAGCCAGGTAGTGGTGGTGGCCCCCCTGGTGATGATGACTCGCTGCACTTGGTGGCACTCCGCTGATGACCAGCAGCCGCCAGGGGTGCCCTGCTGCCACAGCGCAGCCCCAGCAGTGCGACTCTCGGTGAATTGTGCACGAGCACAATTTCTCCTTCCTTTGTGCCCCTTTCTACTGTGTGCTTCACTGATGGAACTTCCTCTTTTGTCAATGGCAACGTTTTGTGAGCACTCACTGTTTTGTTCTGTCACTGAGCGTGTATAATTGTAACTAAACTCGTGTGTAGTGCAGGCAGCACGGCGTGCAGCAGCGTTTGTTCCTGCAAGCTGCAGGTCACGGCCTCTCCTTCGCGCATCGCGTCTCCCTCACTTGGTGGTGTCCAGGTTAAGGAACCACAGATCCCCAGCCAACAACAGCGCTGTGGCAGCTGTTTATGCAGCTCATGTAGACTGAAGCTGTTTGCACAACCAGGCTCTGTAGGGAGTGGCTGCAGGCGTGATACATATTTGCGGGCCGGAAGTGGAGAAGGAGCAGGCAGTCTTGCTTAATGCATCACAGCGTTGCTCCGGAAAGCGAGGACTGGAGCACGAGCGCTTGTCGCACGGATGTGAAAAGTCAGCGCAGCTGTCGCTCAGAGGCCGAGACCGCACACTGGCAACCCCTGCAGCGTTGCAAGAGATCCGGAGCCCTGCCTGTTGGACAGTAGCACAGCATTTGGTTCCATTTCAGCGTCGTTCACAGCTCGATCACGGTTCAATCTGACAGGGTGAAAGCAAATCAAAGGTGGGTCTGGCTGCATCGCCACGCTATGCAGTTCTTGTGAGGTGTTCCCAGTAGTAATCTCTAATGTAATATCTAATGTACAGCAAGCTGTCGCTCGTCAGGCAACCACGCCTTTGAACCAAGGCTGCGACTGCTCAGCGACGCCCACGTCAGCAGCAGCGCCCGCCATCAGCCCTCCAGGAGCGGAGCAGGTCCGCGCCAGCATGCCCTGCTTCAGCTGCAGCATGGAAGGCGCGTGCTGCTGCGGCGCGTGCTGCTGCCGCTGCGTGAGGGGCCGGCGGCTGCCTGCCACGGGGGAGGGGTGCAGCAGGTGGTGCTCCGCCGCCGTGCCGCAGTCTTGGCTGCCGCTGCCGACCACCGCCTCTTTGAGCTCACGGCGCAGCTCGGCTGACGTGGGCATCAGGCGGGCAGGCAGGGGGATCAGCGCCGCCGCCTCATCATCGTCCGCCGCATGCTCCGGCCACAGCGGCAGCGGCAGCAGGTGCGCAGGCGAGTGCGCCTCCAGCAGCAGCAGCTCCCGCTCCAGCGCCGCCGCTTGCGTGGCGGCGGTGGGTGTGCTGGCCATGCCGTCGGCAGGCTTCACTGCCGCATCACGCGCCCCGCTGAGCTTCTGTTCCGTCAGGCGGGCAAGCAGCAGCTGCGAGCACAGTACAGAGGAGGCTGCTGCTTAGCCACAGCCACAAGTTCTTTGCTTTGAACCGCCCAGCCTGGTCCCACCAGCAAAGCAGCGGCCGCAAAGCGAATAGCCGCAAACACAGACGATATGCAAACTGTCGCCGCCCCAACGGCTACGCATGCAAGCGGTGCAGGGCTCTGTCAAAGCAGCATCAGAAGCGGTGGCCGCGCCACGGTGCATCTCCAATTCTGAGGGCGCCAACCGCCGCCGCTGCGCACCCTGACCCTTTGCCTGCACACTGCAGCAGCAGCAGCACCCACCTTGAGGTGGTGCTGCTCGGCCCGAGCGTGCAGCGCCTTGCTGGCCACCTCCTCCACGCACTTGAGCAGTACAAAGTTGGTGCTGCCCAGGCGCTCTGCCTCCGACCTCAGCCCGGCAATCCGCTCCGCCTTGCGCTCTCGAGACCTGGAGGCACAGCCGGGTGCAGAGGGATGAGGGCAGCGGCACAGGACGGTCAGCTTGTGAGGTGATACACGCTTGTAAGGCGGCGGAGCCAGCAGCGGCAGCAGCAGCAGCAGCATGACAAGGCCACCCACAAGGGCACAGCCCCTTGCGGAGCCGCACACAATGTGGTGTGGAGTGCGCTCACTCACCTGCGAGCTGCATCGCGGTTCCTGGCCCGCTTGAGTGCCGCCTCCCGCTCACGGGCCGACAGCCCCCCCAGCTCAAGCTCAGCTCCTGTTTCGGTTGCCTCTGGATCCGCTGAGCTGCCACGATGCTGCTCGCTGCCGCCGCTGCCACGCCGGGGGCTGCCCGCCCGCGTCCGCCGCCCCTCCTCTGCATCGCTGGCAGCAGCTGAATCTGAGCCGTACCGCCTCCCGCCACTGGTCCCGCTGTCCAGCACGCCATCCTCCACCGCCGCAGCCAGCTCGCTGCGTGTTTGCTCCAGCGTCAAACGCAAGGACACAGCCACCTCGTCGTCCAGCTCACGTAGCTGGAGCACGGAGCAGGGAGTGGTCTCCAGGCCCAGCGCCGACTCTGCCAGACTGTCGAGGGAGGGCGCCGACACTGAGCGCCGGTGGCGGGAGAGCTGGGCCGGACCGTCCATGGCGTTGTGGGGGCACTGCGGCATGAATTTAGGCGTCACAGTGCGCGGGGGACGCCACTAGGCCCGCGCAGTGCGCAAAGAACACTGAATCAATTTTCAAGTTTTTCAAAGGCCCAGCATGCGGTCCAACACCCGCTTCCCTGCTGCTTGGACGATGCAGAGGCGTGCGAGGGACACATCAAGCATTGCGCCGGCATCGCAAACGAGCTGGCGGACGAGTTGATGTACAAAGTACAAATGCACTTTTTCTGCACATTCCACGGCCGATTTGGCAGCATCAGCGCGTCCCTGGACTGTCTTTGTTTGTGAATCACATGTACTTGCAACACTGCAATTCTTTGCAGGCCGCCTCTTGCCTGCACCGCCTCAAGCACGGGGGACGCATCACCAGTGGCTGCCGTTTCAGCACGGATCTGACACCCAGTCTTTCAGCGCATCAGCGGCGGTGGCGGCCGGTGGCGGCCGGTGGCATGCACGGAAGGTGAGGGTGCCTCTAACTCGTTTTACTGCTTTCTAATCGTGTCCAATACGTTACCTGTTGCCCCTGCAGCCCAATCACTCGAGCCATGGCGATGAGTGCTGGCACCCAGCAACCCCTGGCAGCCAATAGCGGCCCCAGCGAGGAGGCCGCTGCCCCGCAGTCGCCCCCCTTTGAGCTGGCCGACGACTTTGCAGGTCTGGTGTGCGGCGGCGGCTTGATGACGATAGCGGGCTTTGGCAGCCTGCTGTCAGAAACCAGCGCCCGCTCCACCTTTCCAGAGCTGCAAAACTTCAGGCAGGGCCGGCTGAAGGGCTGGCGGAGAGTCTTCACCCACCAGGTTGGTGGAGAGGATGCTGCCCCTGTCAGCATGACAGTCTTTGCAATTTACACTGAGGCGTTGCATTTTCGAGAACCCACGAGCACCCTCATGCGCAGCATCCAGCAGCCTCCTCCCCTCCTTCCCCAGAGCACGTGACCCACCCTGCCTGCCCATGCATGCTCTGTCCACCCTCCACCCTCCGCCGCAGTGCAACATTTTCTTCGCCCGTGGCATTGCGCGGCCTGAGACGCGCGAAGTGAGCAGCTTGTCTGTCGAGGAGCATGAGGGGGCGGAGATCGTGGTCAGCCTGTTTGAGGTGGCGGCCAGCCCTGCCGCCATTGCTGCCTTCATTGAGCGTGAGCACGAGTTCAGGTGAGCAGGTTCACAGTGTGTGTGCAAATTGGAGGTGGTTTGTTTAGTTGTTGTGGTGTGGCTGGTGCTGCCGTATTGTGGGTGCTGCTGCTGAACTGGCAGCAGTGGGCTGCCAGGCCAAGCACCGGTACCATGCTGGCAAGTGCCGCCCACCTTTAAATATCTGACGCTGGAGCAATGTCTGCTTGCCGCCCCTGGTGGCACCTTGCCTGCTCCGCCTTGTCTGCGCCCCAAATGCCCTTGCCCTGTTCCAGCCTTCCTGTTGAGTTGGGTGAAATCGTGCTCTGTGCAGGTTCATGGCGGTGGAGCCCCTCCACCTTGATGGCAGCAGCGCAGGGCGGCGCGCGGTTGTCTGTGCACGGTGGAACGACGGCGAGTACAAAAGGCGGCGGTGCCCCCCTGCCGAGTGGCAGCGCCGGTATGGCGAGTATGGTGTGGACACGATTTGGACGTGAGTGGCTGGCTGGGGGGCGGTTGGGCAGGGTGGGTGAGCAGGCGGGGGTGACAGGACGCCTCACGATACACCTGCCCCTGCCTCACGATTGTGGGCAGCGCTGCCCAGCGCTTACGTGCCTGCGTGCCCGCCTGCGCCCGCTGCCGGCTGCAGGGACAACGTGCTGCCCTGCAGGGTGTACCTGCGGCACTGCGTGCTGGCGGCGCAGCGGCTGGGCTCAGAGGCGCATGCCAGCTTCCTGGACGGCAGCGTGCTTTCGGACCGCACCACCACAGTGCGCCAGCACCTGGCTGCTGAGCCGGGCATCATGGATGAGCTGCCGCCGCCCTCCCTTATCGGCCGGTACAGCGGTTGAGCGGCAGGTGGCGTCAGGCAGGGTTGCACCTTTGATTTGCGCGAACGCCTCTGCGATCGGCAGCTTCTTCGTGTAATCGGCAGGCGGTCATAGACGTCGTTATAAGGCAATTGGAAAACCTGTGGCAGCCAGCTCAAAAAGGTAAAAGTGCCGGCATCGCTGGTTCATCCTCAATTTCAACCCCCAGCTCCCCATCCTCACCATTCACGCTGTCTGCACGCTGTACGCAGCGACGCGTTGCTAAATCTGCTCGTGGGCCTTCAGCACCACCCTCGGCCCTCGCCCTCGCCCTTGGCCCTCCACACAGGTGGGTGGCTCGTCAATCGATCGATCGGTCACCCCGCATGCTGGTTTCACGCGATGCTGACGCCTAGCCCGCCATCCCCTGGTTGCAGCCCGCATCATGCTCTTGTCAGCCAGGCCTTCGTTTGATAGCTGCGATCGCTCAGGTGAGAGCGGGCGGCGGTTTCGTGAGCGGGACCGCGTTATTGGCCCAGTCAATTTCAAATGGCGTGACCTCGCCGCGACCTTTTCCCGCCAACCCCCCTTTTTTTTGCAGGTGACTGCAGCGTGTTTGTTGTCAGCCAGGTTGTCAACGCCAGTGGGGGCCGAACCGGCTGCTTCCTGTACCGAGGCAGCCTCATCACGCCCCAGCCGCGGTCGCACACGCCCGACTGCTCGCCCCGCGTGCGGTTTCAGCAGCCGCAGCAGAGCCTCGACTTGCTGCTGCCAGGCAGCCCGTGTGCAGCGGACGAGGAGGAGGCAGCCAACCTCAACCTGTCTGCCTACGAGGGCCAGGAACTGACACTGTACATGAGGTGAGACCAGCAGCGCAGGCTCCCTGGGTGATGCAGCACAGCCGCCACTGCCGCTCTCACCTTCAGGCTACAAACCACCAAAACTCTTTGAGCTCACCCACTGTCCTGCTGCGGTGTGCCCTCCCCCCCCGCACCCCGCCTGCAGCTACGAAGAGGCCTCGCCTAAGATCAAGCAGCGCTTGAGCCGCTGCGGCTCAGCTGCGCCTTCCGCGCCGTGGCGAGCCATCCTGCGGGACAGTGCCGATGACATGCTGTACTGCCTCCGGGGCCTGCCAATACAGGTGGGCCTGCTGCCTTTTGCACGCTGAGGCATGTCCTAACTCCCTAGCTGGCTTGCCGGCGGTACACACCTGATGCAATTTTCGAAAATTCAAGCGGTGCTGGCTTCTGGGGCGGCTAGGCAGTAGTAGTTACTAGTGTGACACAGCTTCTTGCTTCCAGTACGGCCGGTACAGTGTCTTACCCCCCCTTCACATGCCTGTCTACCCTGTTTGTAGATCCAGCTGGACTCCCGGCTGCACCTGGCCACCTGGGGCGCAAGCGTTGCCATCGCCTTTGCCACAGCAGGCAAGCCTGTGCTCGCGCCAGTGTTGAGCTGTCGCCACCTGAGCCCGCAGCAGGCGCCGTCCACCACTCCTGCCCTGTCTGGCACACCGCTTGATTGGCGGTCTCTGCCTCTGTTTCCCTCGCGCTCAGCCCTTGCCCATGCCTGCCTTGATCCTCGTTACTGCCCCTCATTGCTGCTGCAGCGGACGCCCAGACTTTTGTCGCTGGTGTGGCGCGTGTGCAACCCGTGGAATGCTGCCTCGCAGACACCCCTCAAGGCATCCTGCTGGCAAGGCACACCGCTGAGCTGGCCCTGCGCCAGCCCTCCCCTACCACTCCTGCGCCCCGCGCCAAGCCTGGCGACGAGGCGAGGCCGGCCGGCACCTGCCCGTCCTCCCCAGCTCGCTATGCCGACGCAGGGGCCTCTGGTGGCGGCAAGCGCAAGGCCGCCTCTATGCCGTTCCTCAACACCCCGGCTGCCCGGGTGAGGCGGCCGTCCTGCCTGCTGGCTGCTGTCCCATCCCTCGCTCATAGCCACGTGCCTGCCTGCCTGCCTTGCGAGCCTGGGCTCTTGACTTGCCTCCTCTGCTGCCTGCTCACTGGCGCTCTGCTGCCTGCCACCCAATTCCCCCCCTGCAGCCCCGCCTCATGGCCGCGCCCAGCACCGCCTGCTGTGTGGACCCAGGGTCTATTGAAGGGAGGCCTATTCTTCCGGGGCACTGCCACAGCGTTTAGATCACTGACGTGAGTGATTGCTGGGCGCTGAGTCTGGCAGCAGCGCTCATCTAATGGGGCTGGCGTGCCCTGCAAGCTGCAGTGCTGCAGCTGCATTTTGCACGAGATGTACTTCTGAGTTTGCCTTCTTTGCGCCTCCTCCCCTGCTGCAGTCTTTTCCCTCCCCCTTTCATTCTCCGTTTTTCTTCCCTTGCTAACTGAGTGGCTCCTGTTCACACCTCGGCACCTACCTCTCGCTTCAACCCACCCGTGCGCTGGACGTACTGGTTGGCTGGTGTGTGCTCATTTGTGGGGCCAGCAGTGTAGCCAGCCCCTCGGAGCCGCCCCCTGCCTCCCTCTGCGCTCCTCCTTTCATTCCAAACAGCACCGCCTGTCTTGGTTGCACTTCACCCCGTTTCATGGAAGCCTGCCCGCCGACCGGCCGCAACGCCGGCTTGGGTCAACCCCGCCTCTGCCTTCTCTCATCCCTTACCGCCTTGCCTGCCTTTCAACGCACGCGATATTGTTTAGCCCCCGCACCTTTTTTTCCCGACAACCCTACCGCGTGCATCGCGACTGCTTCCGCTCTCTTCTTGTTCCAGCTCACAACAAAGCATCCCCTCCGCGCACTACTACAACACACGCACCAGTCCACCGCTTTTCCGACCCGCTGCGGTCTGTGCCGCATCGCATCGCACTGCATCGCATCGCATCGCATCCCATCCCATCCTAGCACCGTCCTCTCCAGTCCAGTCCCCTGTGCCGCACCACACTGCACCGCACCGTCATTTGCATCAGGGGCCTCATAAATCCTGCCTCCAACCAGATCTCCATCAACCCCATCAAGCCCCGTTCAGCTAGCCCCCGCGGACCCAATCCTCGCCTTTCATTCTTGTGCCGTGGCACAGCGCGTTGCCCTGTGTCGCCGCCCGTCAACGTCTGTGCCCAGCCAGTGTCCCCCGTGCTAGTCACCAGTCTAGCTAGCTAGTGAGCTGAAAGCACAACCCCTCAGTGAGAGGGCTGTTGCCTGCCAGGCCCCCACTGGGCCCCTGCATAGCTGTTGATCAAACGCCTTCCCACCGTGCCGGCCACTTCCCCCTGAATCCCGAATCCTGCCGAATTCCCCCGAGCTGACGGACTGCCACCGCCTTTGATGTCTTCCGTCCAAGCGCCACTGTCGAGAGAGAGTCAGCGGCTGTCCACCCCAATTTTTGCTTTCACCACAGTCGAGCCCGATTCAAGCCAGCGTCGCTATGGCCTGTCATCACTGCCCACCATTATCTCTTTTCGAATTCGTGCAACAACATTCACGTGCAGCACAGGCGAGAAAAGAAGGACGGATGCAGACACACGATCAGGGGCAGGCAGGCAGAGCAAGCAGGCACCCCCGTGACTGACCGTTCGCAGCAGTACACAGCATCACCCACATCACCTGCCGGCAGGACATCAGCCGCCTGCAGTTGCCTACAGCTCCCCGCTGTCCACCAAGTGGTGCTGGTTGCACAGCTGGAACAGTGACACACACATGGTGTCTGCCAGAGCCCGAGTGCCCTTGTCAAAGATGCTGCTCTCAAGCGCTTGCCTGTGCTCAGCCACCAGCCTGTGCAGCAGGGCAAGGCGAGAGCAGTGCACCGCCGGCATCAAACACAAGCAGGCTGCGCTGAAGCGATGTAAGGGTGGGCTGAGGTGGCGTGAAGTGAAGCAAAGTGAAAGGTGCCGGGGAGTGCTACGGGCAGGCAAGGCAGGCAAGCTCTCAGTCCGCACCGTTGGCAGTCTTGGAGCACATCTTCGCCCCAGCCTTTCGATGTGCCCAGCTGCAGCGCACAGCAGCCGGGGCGGTGTTGGGTGCGCAGTCAGCTGCCTGCGCTCTCACATGCCAGCTGCAGCCAGAATCACGGAACAGGTTGGTAGCGGGCACAGGAAGCCCGGCTGCTCACCCTGTCGCAAGCTGCATCGAGGGCGTTGAGTATCTCCCCCTCCTTGCTATGCAGCTTCATGCGCCGCCCCGGCCTGCGCATAGGCACACACATGGGAAGATATATCCATGTGGGTGCTGCTGCGCTGGCCTGCGCTATGCTGCGGTGCCACTCCCAGTACATGGATGGAGGCTAGGGCAGCATCGCTTCCCAGCACACAACCCTTGGCCACTCTACAACAGACGAATTTGTTTACAGCACATGTGGGCCGCCGCCACTGCCTCACCCAGGGGTGGCAATGTTTGGATCGTCGCTCGCCACATCAGGCGGCTTGTCCAGCAGGTGATCCACCTCCATCGCCAGCTGTATGCAGTCTGCAGCCACCCGACATCATGGACCGACCCTGCCTGTTGCATGAAGATACAGCCCAGGGAGGAGCAGTCGAATGCTGCTCCCGCACCACACGCCCGCACCTGCACAGAGAAGCCCTTTCTTGCCGTCAAAGAAGTGCGATATCGCCTTCTTCACCCCTTGAAGGCTCAACAAACCAGCTGCTGGTTGCGCCTTTTTTGCAGGTTGCCTGCACCGATGGGCCACGGCGAAGCGGCACGGCTCGGCATCGGAGGCCGGCGGCACATTCGAGGGGCGACCGACAGGCCGGCGGGCGTTGCACTCGTCACTGCCGGCAGGCGGTGCGTCCAAAAGCAGCGATTTGGCGCAACTCACTGCGCGACACATGATGTGGCCAGTAGCAGCAGGAACCCGAACAGCAGGCGAGGCATAATTGAGGTCGTGAGTGGGTGAAGAGCGTAAAGGCGCGCTTGGATGATGGCAATTCCTGAACCCGTACGTACTGCCTTCCGCCCGCCATCGAGCGTCACTGCACCATCGCAACAGTGCCCTCGCAACAGTGCCCCCGCCCCCTTTCAGCCTCCTGCAGCCAAATTTCCAATTATTCTTGCACCTCATCACCACTGCTGTCATTCGCATCATGCAGTGTGTGTTACACGGCGCTGCCCAAGCAGCGGTGTTGACATCATGCTGCGTCTGTCCCACCCAGGGGCCACCGCGTTTCACTCTAAGCGGAAACCTTCTTAGCGGCGGTGCCTGCAGGCAGCGAGAGGAGGCGTGATGCGTGGGGTGAGGCACGATACAGCAACAAAACAGATCTGCCAACAGTTTATAGCCTGGGTGTCAAGCCCGTCAGCAAATGGCTGCCGCTCCTGCTGCTTCTGCTTCTGCTGCTGCTGCTGCTTCTGCTGCGAGTCTCCAGCACCAACTGAACGCCCACATTGCGCCTGCATTGCAACGCTGCTGGCCTGGAAGGTAAGCTGCCGCGCCTGTTGCGCCCGCCTGTGCCGTCTGTAGGGCTGATGGACAAGCCCCAGCTCCCAAATCCGTGCTACCTGCTCGGCACGCCAGCTGCTCGCTAAACTGCTGCCAACTTGCTGCATCGCCCCCTGCCCACACCAGTGCTCGCTCAGCCGTGCCACAGCGCCAACCAGCTGTCGGCCCAGCAGCATGACCCGGCGTTTCAACCAAGATCTGACGCGATGTCCCTGCTGCCACAGCTGCCATTGTAGCACACTCAGGCACCAGTGCAGCGCAGCAGCAGATGTTGGGCCGACAGGGCACTCACCCTCGCGGAAGCCGTTCCTGAAGCGGCGCTGCACCAGCTTCAGGTGCTTCATGCGGCCGGTGCCGGTGGTCTTGCGGCCGATTGCCTTAACGCTCCAGTTGTCTGCATCATGAAGGTGAGCAGGCAGACGTACGGAGCAGGTTCATGTGAGCGATAGCTCTTTGCCAGACACAAACAGCTGCATCGCTACCGAAGGCAAGGTGCATTCGGCTGCCATGACGCTGCTGGGCCACTTGCATCCAATCCAGTGGCAACAACCACCGTCGCCTTAGCCGCTGCTTGCTGCCCTGCTGTTACTCAATACAACTCAGCGCGCCGCTTGCTGCGCCTGCGATGCGCTGAGAGGCACTTTACCAGAGGCTGCGCTGGTGCGACATGCTGAGAGCTGCTTTGCCAAGATCCGTCACATGGCCACGTCGTGGCGGCTGCACAACCTTGGAGCACACAACAGGCTGCACGACTCACACTTGCGGATGCGTGCCGCGGGGTAGGCACAAGAACTGCAGGTGCTCTTCTGGATGTGGAACGAGCGGCGCCCGCACCGCCGGCACAGCGTGTGCGACTTGGTGTGGCGGAGACCAAAGGACCCCGTTCCCTGCAGCGAGAGGGCCATGCAACCCCATTAGACAGCCTGTTGCGCCCTCAGCAAAGCTGTCCATCCCAGCCCAAAATGTCGCCGTCCCACGTTCCCGAGCGGCGGCGGCCGCTCTTGCTGGGCTCCATCCTACGCTGCTGCCCGCGCTGCTGCATGATGCGTATCTCCTAAAGGCCTGCTGCCGCTGCACACGCCAGCGAGTTGAGCATGGCCTGCCAGCATGCGAGCTCCAGTGCCAGCGGCTGTGTGAATGCTCGCTGACATGATGCTGCTGCTTCTGGGCGAGCCAACGCGACTTGCCTTTCCGCACTTGCCCATCCTGACGGGCCGAGTCTCCTGGCTCTGGGGAGTAGCTGGGCCGCCGACTGCGCGTCCACCGAGTCAGTGGAGAGAGGCACGGGCGGGCGCGGGGCCTCCACTTGGGGACGACCCAGGAACTGTGACGTGGCAAAAATGGAACAAACTGCACTGTTTGCAGCCGCTCAAGGATCCCTGTATTCCAAACATGTCTTCCACCAAGCATGCGCTTGCGTTTGATGGCATGTATCACCCAATCAAGTTCACTGCTGCCGCGCCGTCGCTTGATTGCTGCCCGCTCGTGCAGGCTCCCCTGGATGCTTCAATCACATGCATTCGCAAGTTTAGTTGTTCTGTGCACCAATGCTGCTCTAGAAGGTGAAGATTGGGTCCATCTCGACAGCACTACGGCGCCGCCAGCGCCGGCGCAAAAACGCAATGCTCTGCGCTTCACCCAGCCCGCAAAGAAATTGCATGTTTTGAGGACTTGATTACACCTGTCTCGCGCCTCCAATACCCCTTGACAGCTAGCTGTCGCCGATTCCAACCCGAGCATTACGCATTGTCCTTTCCCCATCATTGAGTGTGCATGCAAATTGCCTCTCCGGAGCGAGGCCGCAGAAAGCTGGAGTTGTTCGTGACAGCCGGGTCGTTGCAGCGCGAACCTGAGGCCTGAATGAGGCAAGCAGGCCGCAACATCCACGTCATTCGTTTGCCCGTGTGATGCTGCCCGTCAACAAACTGAAACCAGCGCGTGAGTCACCGCCCGCCTGCCGATTGCCGCGACCCCACGCAGGGAGATACCCCAGGGCAATGAGCCTGCCTCTCAGGCCACCCAGCACCATCAGCGGGATGTTCACAACACACACACCCAGCATAGCACACTTGCCGCTCCTGGCCAAAAGTCCAAGCTGCTGGCGCACCTGCCAGGCAACAGCGGTGTGCCTGGCCTGAGCAGGGGGGCAGGGCCAGGCATCCTGGTCCCGATGCAGCCACCAGCCAGTGATGGCATCCCAGCGTTTCGACCCACCGCTTCACAATGCCCGCTGCCCAGTTTTGCTGCCCCAGCTAGCGACGACAGCGACAGCTCTCCAGGCAAGGCGCAGCTTCAGGCCGTTCGTGCGCTGCGTTTGCAGCACCCCGCGCCCGCCTCGGCCCGCCACCAGAAGAAGCCGCCACAGCAGCCTGTGGCAGAGCAGCCTCCAGAGGGCACTCCTGGATACTCTGAGTCAAGCAGTTTGGGGCGAGCCGTCAACGATCACATTGCCAGCAGCATTGCAGAGCTGTTCATGCCTACCCCGCCGCCGCCTGACGAGTGCGGAGACTGTGACAGCCTGGACAGCCTGGCCGCCCTGCCACCTGGCGACAGGTCACCCGGATGTGGCTCAGGCAGCACATGCTGCAGCTCACGTGGCAGCTGGCAGGCACGCGGGGTTCATTGCCTTGCAGGCAGTCCAGCTGGCTTTCTGCTGCCAATGCCGCCGGCGGCGCCCCGTGCGGTGCGTACGGCAATGTCAATGCCGGGGGGCCTGAGCCAAGAGATACAGGTGAGTGTGTGACCCTTCTCTTACTTGCTTGGTTGAGAAGAGTGTCAGAAGACTGGGGGAAGGGAGAGCTGCCGATCGCTGCTGTTGCTGGTTTGAGGAGCCAGTGCCGGTCGCTTGCATGTAGGGGATGGGTGAGGCAAAAGCATGCATGTGCTCAGTTGCTGTTGTGCCCGCTACCTTGCCCCTGCCTTGCCAGGTGCCTCACAGCATACTGAGCCCGGTGTTCATGAGCCGCAAGCAGCGCCCACTGGCCTGTGACATGGACGAACCTGGGAGGTGCGGCAGCCGCTGTTGCTGGATCCTGTATGCATGTTTGAGCAAGAGAGGTCAACCCTTCTCGTGGCTTTCAGCTGCCGTCGGGTTTTGGTGAAAGTTCCCTGCCTCCCTGCTCCCAACTGTGTTCACACTGTTACAACACAAGGCATCATGCGAGGATGCTGCTGCTCCTGCAGAACAATAGCATTCCCACATAAGCGGCGCAGTCGCACCGGGCGCCTGCAATGCTTCGTGGCAAGTGTGTTTGGTTGCTTTGTGCCGCCGCCAGGCAGCCGCTCGCCGGCCCCTTCGCTCAGGGCGCCCAGCAGCCGCCGAGCTTCCCGCTTTGAGGTGAGCGTGCTGCCGGCTCAAAGGCAGTCATGGAAGCTGTCGGCAGTGTCAACAAGCGCTGTCATTGGTCGTTGACGCGGTTGCTGTCGTTGCTGCAATTGGTGCTTCACTTCGTGAGATAGTGTTGGACCGGTGGTGCTGATGCACCTTTGCATGACTGCCTGCCTCTGCCTGCCTGCGAGCTTCGTGCAGGTTGCTAGCCCATCGCAGCGCAGGCAACCGGCCGGCATGGAGCCCCTACGGCAGAGCCTTGTGGGTTTGGCCGCACACGATGCTGACCTTCGTGCTAGCACGGCAGCATCAGTTGCAGGTGACGGTGGCAGCACTGGACCCCTGGCGTCGGGACCTGCAGCTGCTCCAGCCCCCTCGGCGCTTGCGGCTTTGCTGGCTCAGCAACAGCAGCAGCTGCGGCGGCAAGAGGAGGAGGAAATTGAGGAGGAAGACGAGGGGCTGCGAATGAACATGGCATCGCCTGTGCTGCCATCCCAGCCCTGTAGCGCCGCTGCCTCGCCAGCTTGGCCGACGTCGGTCGGTGGCGGCAGCGTAGCGCCTGGGGCTGGTGCCCCTGCGGTGGTGGTGGCCAAGCGCAATCTTATGGATGTGTTGCGATCCAAGGAGACTGGATCTGTGCGCAGCCAGCACGGGCTGGCAAACCAGCAGCAGCCGCAGCAGTCGTTGCAGCCGCGCCAGGGCAGCCGTCACGCTGCAGTGGCAATGCAGCAGCAGCAGCGGCCTGCTATCCAAGCAAAGGCCAGAGCCAAGGCCAGCCATGTTGTACTGGGCGAGCTGCTGAGCCTGCCGACTGGCGGCCAAGGTGGCCTTGCTGGCAGGCGTGGCGCTCAGGCAGCTCGCAATCAGTCTCACGGCGCGCTGGCTACTACGCAGGACGGAGGTGCGGTGGCTAAATGGCACAACTGTCAACAGGCAACTGCAAGCCCTGCAGTGCACCCTGAGACACTTGTTGTTTTGTGGTGGTGCGATGGCAGCCTTTTCTGAAATTCAGGCGTGGCTAAGAACTGCTACAGAACCCTCACCCCTACTGTGTGCTGCCTGCTCCTGCTCCAGCCATATGTGCAGGTGGGGGCCCTACCGCTGCTGCACTACACCGAGACCTGAGCCAGCCAGCATACAGGAGTGATGCCCTGCACCGCCAGCTGTCACCATTGAGGGCTGAACAAAGCTCCAGGGGACGGCTGGCCGGGGCTGGCCACAGCAAGCAGCAGGCGGGCGAGGGAGGAGGCATGGATGTGCGGTCTCGGCGTTCTCTCAGTGCGCCCGCCTCACCCACGCCCCGTACGACTGCCTTGGCCGTGGCCGCAACAGGGAGGGGCGGCAAGCAGCAGGCAGGCAGCAGGGCCGGCAGTGCACCTAGCAGCCCGCTGGTTGTGGGCCCGCGCCTGAACCGTGCCGCCACTGTGCGCGCGGCTGCCTCCCAGCGCATGCTGGCAGACAGGCGGGCACGGGACTGCGCCTACATGGCCAGGAGCCCCGACCGCTGGCTGCAAGCGGCTGCAGCAGATGGTTTATCCCTCCGTGACGCCGCTGTGCTGGCATCCCCAGGCAAAACCGCACGGCCGCACTACAACAGCCACCACAACCGCTCGCCGGCCACAGCTCGGGGGCGCCAGCTGCAGCAGCGGCAGGGTGCGCCTGGCTCATGTGCGGGTGGTGCTGCAGGAGGTCTGCGGGTTGGCACTCCTGGCAGCAGCCGCTTTGACTCTTTTGAGACAGGTGTGGAGCCGTACTCTGCCCGTGTGCTCACGGCTGAAAAGCGGCGGCCCGTGGGTGCGGCCAGCAGTGGCCTGCGTCCTCTCGCATCGGCTGGGGCAGCAGCTGAGGCTCCGCCGCCCCTGCAAGCGCTCAAGCCGGGTGGTCTGGACTTCAGCAAAGTGGCATCAAGCACAGATGCTTACCTTCAGGCCAGTGGTTTTGGCGGTGCACCTCCTGCTGGTTTGGCAAGAACACACTCAACGCATGCATGCTCAGATACTCTCATCGCCCCAGTTGCTGGCAAAGCGGCCTGCTCACTGCCTTCATTGTTTGTGCTGCTGCAGATGCTGCATGCACTTGCTAGCGGGCTGGAGTGTGAGCCTGCAGCAGCTGAGCCTGCCAAGCAGACAACAGGCTTGCCGCTTGCCCATTTGCCAGCGGCGGCGGCGCTGCGCAGGCAGGAGGAGGGGGAGGAGGAGGAGCAGGGCCGCCCCTCTGTGGATGGCGCAGACACTGTGCGAGCCCGGCTGACAGCCAGACAGGTGCGTGGAAGGATGGGCGCTTGAGCTGTTCGGCAGATTGGCAGCGGATGAGTGTGGCTGCAGGTCCCTGTGCATGGCGGCATCGGCGGCCAGCCTGATGAGTGGCAAGCTGGTGGAGTTGGTGTTGCATATGCATTGCTGGCCTGCAAGCAATTGGCTGCCCAATCATCTATGAATTGTGTCCCCTCTCTTGCAAGCCTTGCCGTGCTGCAGGAGTGGCCAGGCACGAGCCGTACTGCCGCCACTGCTGTGTACAGTCTGCATGCCGCCTCCTCCAACCCTTCCCCATACCTGGCAGGTGTGTGGTGGCCGGACTGCCTTGCCAGTCTTCCCACAGCTCACAGCTTTTTGCTTTGCTCTGCATCAACTTCGTGCAACATACTGCAAGCTGCCCATCATGCTGAGCTGCTGCACACACACCGTCTGCCCTCCTTACCTGCCGCAGCAAGGACGTTGTCAGTTGAAAACAGGGTCCCCACAACGCCCCACCACAACGCGCTGTTTGGCGGAGATGCCACCCCCACCAAATCCTCGCCCCTGGCTGAGCAGCGCATGGTTTCCATGTCGGCAGCGGCGGCTGCACAGTCTGTGGAGCAGTGGCAAGCCGCAGGGCGGCGCGCCAGCTGCGATGGGAACAGCTGCAGTGACAGCAGCAGCGGCAGCAGCAGCTGTGGGGATCAGGCACAGCGCCCCTCAGCTGGCAACTCTTCCGGTTCAGCCCACAGCATCTCGTTTGGAAGCGGGTGCTGGGAGCCTGCCCATGGCAAGGCGCACGCACGCAGCGGCACGGCGTCGGAGCAGAAGCAGCGGCAGAGCTCGCCTGCCCGCGGAGGACAGGGCTGCAGGGGCAGCAACCCGCGGTTGGCGGCTTTGGCGGATCTGTTGGAGCAGGAGCAGCAGAACGGCCGACACTGTGGCATGAGGGAGCTGCAGCAGGCTGGGTTCAGCTCACACGACTTGCAAGCGCTGAAGGCATGGCTTGCGCGGCAGGAGTACTAGTATGGTCATCCTTCACTCATTGGGGCAGAGGTCCTTTTTCAATCTGCTGTAACATGTGAAATGTCAGCGTGATTGACCGGGCGGCGTTAATGGCGGGGCGGGGGCGGCTAGTTTGAAGCTCAGGCGAGGTTTCGGCGGCATTCCATATCGCAACCGTCGCATCTGCACGGTGTGTATCTCGAGGAATTGCCAGGCGCACCATTTGGCAGCGAATTCGCGCGCTTCGACAGAAGAGGGCTCTGTTGCACCCCGTTGGATTGTTGCAAACAGCAGCGACCATGATCAGTGCGAGACGGCGAGCCAGGGCGGCAGGACGCCAACCCGCTGAGCACAGCCAGCAGCAGCCCTCGCCATCGCTGGGCCACGCCCTGGTTTCCAGGTGCCAGGCTGCTGCAAAAGAGTTTGCGGACAATGCGGTCCGTGCCGGCGAGCAGTTGGCAGCGGTGGCTGCCGGTGCCGCCGCAGCGGTTGCCGACTCTCGCTGCCAACGGCAACAGCAGCCGCAGCTGTTGCTGGCCTCCCTGACGAGCTCGGCCTTGAACAAGCAGCAACAACAGCAGCAGCAGCCGAGGGCGGTGCTGCCCGACAGGAGGCGCGGCAGATGGCAGCTCAATCCTGTGGTTGGCGAGGTGGCAGAAGGCGGAAGCGGCGGTGTGGACGATGGCAAGGGCTTGCTGGCAGCAGCTGATGAAAACGAACGGTTCCTTGTCAGCGAGGTGAGTGCCTGCAGACGAAGTAGTTTCCTGGTTTGGATCCTGCCGTGGCATATACTTGCCGGTGCTGGAACTGCAGGCGTTCCATCTCCCGGGCACCTTGCATCACTTGCCCACAGCTTGCTGCTGCAACTTTATGTCGCAGGTTGATGTGGTGGGTGTGGATGGCGAGCTGAAGCAGGTGGCAATGGCGGCGCTCAGCACCCGCGCCAACTTTGCCTACACCCGCAGTGAGGTGCGGCTGGGTGGTGGCTGGTGCTGCTGTGGCTGGGTGGTGGCTGGGTGGTGGCTGGCCTGGCGGCCATTTGGTCGAGTCAACCGGCCGCAGCAGCTGACCCCATTTCAAAGAAACTGCTGCTGTCATCTCCCTCCCCTGGGCCCCTCACCCTTCCCGCTCCCGCTCCCGTCCCCTCCCCTCCCACGCCCCTCTTCCATCCTTGTCAAACTGCACTCCAACCATCATCAACAGATCATGGATGACATGCACCGCGTGTTTGACACCGGCTACTTCTCCCTGTGCAAGCCCGTGGCCGAGGAAACGCGGGACGGCATCAAGCTGACACTGGAGGTGGCACCCAACCCAGAGCTGCGCGGCTTCACAGTCACGGGCGCAAACATGCTGCCGCAGGTGGGAGGTGGCTGGCTGGCTGGCTGGCGGTACGGCGGTCGTGTGGCTTTGTGTGTGTGATGGTGTGGAAGGTTGTGTGTGTGTGTGATTGGAGGTGTGTGAATACTTGTGAGCAGTGTGAGTGAGATGATGGGGTGATGGCATGCCCGGTTGTGTGGTTTTGGCGTTTTGGTTGGCGGCACACCCTACTAGGGTCGGGAAACCTGGTTCTTGGGCGGGGCGGCGGGGCGGGGCCCACAACCACAGCCACCGCCACAAAAAAACGCCGCACCTGTAGCACAGACCGGTCAGCAAGGGCTGGCAGTACGGATATGCAGGGTGAAGGCCGCCGGCTTGGGCGCCTGCGTGTGTGCTGGGTTGTGTCTGCAGCTCATGTGCTGCACAGAAACCTGCGATGTAGCACAAATTCTGGGGTGCCAATGCCAGCTCTGCCCCACTCCCTGCCTCCCTCTCTTTCCTTGCCTCCCCATCCCTCCCCCCTCCCCCCTATACCCATGTCAGGCCGTGGTCGAGGACGCCTTCCGTGACCTTCACGGCAAGACCCTCAACTTCAACTCAATGGTGGCCGCAGTGGGCAAGCTCAACCGGTGGTACGAAGACAAAGGGGTGCTGGGACAGGTGGGCGGGTGGGGTGCAGGGAGGGAGGGTTAGTGCAGGAGGGGTGTGGGGAAGGGGGCCTTGGAGGAGGGTTGGAGGGACTGAGGGCATGAGTGCTCTGAGCTCTGTTGTGAGAGGCCGTCTTGGGCAAGCCGAGGTTGCGGGACTGGGCCCCTGTGTGTGCTTGCATGTGCAGCTTGCTTTCGGCCACATTGGCTGCTCCTCCCCACACGCTCGCCCACCTCACTCCTTTGGACACACTTGCAACACTCCTCACACACACAACACGCACACACTACTCACACACACACGCCTGCTTCCACTGCGCCAGGTGATCGATGTCGACACCACCAGCAACGTGGCTGAGGTGAAGGTGAGCGAGGCGGTGGTGAACCGAGTCATACTGCGATATGTGGACAAGGCTACCAATGAGGTGAGGTGGGCCGAGTGATAGGATTGTGGTGGGTGAGGGGGTGAGGGGGTGAGGGCAAGGGGCCTGAGGAGGCAGGCGATGGAGTGAGGGAGGCAGCTTCGCAGGGTGGCTGGCTGCACAGAGCCGCCGTGTGGTGGGCAGTTGATAGTGGGGCTGATTATTGTGTTTGGGGGGGTGAGGGGAGGGAGGCTGTTGTGATCACATGGGTGGCCGGCTCGAGCACATGTACAGCGTGCACATCGTGCTTTGTTGTGCGGCAGTGAACTCTATGCCGGGGCCGCGCTCCAGCTTCAACAGGGCAGCGCCCATTCACTCCCCTCCCCTCCTTGTCCCTTGCCCGCCCCCCTCCACACACACACACACACACACACACACAGACCCGTGACGAGGGCAAGACCAAGCCGCACATCATCCTGCGCAACCTGACCACCAAGCCGGGCCAGGTGTTCAGCCTGCACCAGGGCAGGCGGGACATCGATGCCGTGTATGCCATGGGACTGTTTGAGGATGTGGCGTTGAGGCCGCAGCCGGCAGAGGGCAGCTCGCTGGAGCATCCAAAGGTGGGCGGGAGGGAGGGTGGGTGGATGGGTCGGCGGTGGAGAGGGGGAGGGGGCAGTGTGGTGAGGGTGGGTGGTAGGGTGGGTTGTTGGAGCTGCCAGAGGTGGGTGGAAAGGAAGGGAAGTGGTTGGGAGGGTGGGAGGGTGTCAGGGGTGGTGGTGGCAGAGGGGGGTTGCTGGAGTAGGCGGGGTGGAGGGTGACTGGAGGGTTGGTGGCAGAGTGGAAGCTGTGGGTGAAGTGGCCTCAAGGAAAGGGTAGGTGGAGCCCTCTCACCGCAACCTTCTCGCCGCCTTTACCCCCGCTCCTGCAACGCTCCCACAAACCTCCCCCCTCCCTTTCCTCTCCCTCCCTTTCCTCTTCGTCCCTTTCCTCACCCTCCCCCCCTGCACCCCTCCCACCCCCTCCCTTCCCCCACACTGCAGGTTGACCTGTCAGTTGAAATCACCGAGCGCAAGACAGGGGGCCTGTCTGCTGGCGGCGGCATCTCCGCCTCGGGTGCCGCCCTGGAGGGGGCGCTGCCGGGCGTGGTGGGGGAGGTGTCCTACTCCCAGCGCAACCTGTTTGGCCTGGGGCAGCGCCTGGTTGCCTCGGCCAAGCTGGGTCAGACCGACAGCATGTTCCGGGTGCAGCACACAGATCCATGGGTGAGGGGTGACGCGCACCGCACCTCCAGAACCACAACCATTCAGGTGGGTGGGTGGGGTGGGGGGTTGGGAGGGGGGTGAAACCCACTGTTTGGGGGGGCCTCTGGCTGGCTGGCTGGCTGGGCAATGTGAATGTGGGTGTTGTTGATTGTGGGCACGATCCCTGTGCCTCTGCCAGGGCTTGCGAGCGGCCAGGCGGCAGGCGGCAGGCGGCAGGGCATGCTGCCAGGGCATGCCAGGCCTGACACATTCGCTGCTCTGCCCTTGCACTCGCTCGCGCGCTGCTCAACGAGCCTCAGCACAGCTCGCTTCCTCGCCTTCCTCCCTCGCTCCCTCCCCCATCCCCTTCACTTTCTCCCTCCTCCCCCCCCCAACACACACCCCACCCTCCGCCCACAGAACGACAAAATGTCTGCCGTCAACATCCACGGCAGGGCACCAGATGATGTGGAGGTGGCGGCGGCAGGCGCAGGCGGCAGCGCAGGCGGGGCGGTGCCTGTGGGAGGGTGAGGTGGCGCTGCCTGCCTGCCTGCCTGCCTGCCTGCCTGCCTGCCTGCCTGCCTGCCTGCCTGCCTGCCTGCCTGCCTGCCTGCCTGCCTGCCTGCCTGCCTGCCTGCCTGCCTGCCTGGAAGCAGTGTGGGGATCTGGTGGTGCCTGACATTGGCCCACTGCATCCCGGCGCAGTACTCTGACCGGCAACCAGTTCTTGAAAGTCCTGTCTGCCCCGCTCCACTCGCCCACCTTTGCGCCTCTCCCCTTGCCCCTGTGCCTGCCTGCCCCTGTGCCCACCTGTGCCCACCCCTCTGTGTGTGTGTGTGTGTGTGCAGCAGCGACGCCGTGTTTGTGTCCCGCAAGATGGCCACAACCGAGTATGGGCGCCCCCTGCTGCAGAACTGGCAGGGCAGCCTGGGCCTCAGGTGGGTAACCCCTCGGCACCTGAAATGGGCCTGCGGGTTGCTGTACCGCAGCAGAGCGGCTGCCACACTAGTGTGCTGCAACCTGCTGCTGGGTACTGCTGCTGCTGCAAACAGCTGGGTGCCGCAGCTGGGTGTTGTGCTCTATGACTTGGGCTAGTGGTTCAGGGTCAAGATTTCGGCTGTTCCGTGCCTGACGACCGGCGCCATAGCGTGTGTGTGGGCTCTGGGAGCTGGGGGGATGTGCAGTACACAGATGAAGTACAGGCATGGCAGACCTGCTGCATCCCTGCAGTGTTTGCTTTCTCGGCCGCCCCTCCGCCACACTTCACTGCATCCGCACATGCGTGCCCCTTATTCCTCCTCCCCCTCCTCCTCCCCCTCCTTCCCTCCCACAGCTGGCAGCAGGCACACTGCGTGGACGAGCACAGCCGCCCCCTGCAGAGCGACCTGTACGGCGCCCCCCTCACCTTCAGCGGCAAGCAGCATGACACCATGGCACTGGGAACCATACGGGTTGCTTACACGTGAGGCGCAGGGTGTGTGAGGCCGTAGTGGTGGTGGGTGGTGAGGGGGAGGGTGGCGGGGTCTGTCGAGAGGCGGGCGGCGCAGGGGGGCGCATCCAGCTGGCTGGGGGACTGCCACGCTCCTGTATGCCACAAGCATGGCTGGCCACAAGCGGTGTGGCGCTGCTTGCCTGCGCTGAGGTCTGAGCACTGGGAAGTGGTCGCGCTGGGCTGGCACCAGGCTGCAGCGTTTGCAGCCCAGCCACACCTCAACCACCTCCCTGTTGACTCCTTCCTTCCCGTGGTTCATTCTTGCCCCACCTCCCCTTCTGATTTTCCGTACTGCCGCATCATTTCTGTGTGCAGGCAGCCCAGCGGTGACTCTGAGCTGGTTGCCAGCATGGAGCAGGCCCTGCCCCTGCAGCGGGACTGGCTCAACTTCAACCGCTTTGCGCTGAGGGCGGAGAAGACGCTGGGGCTGGGTCCAGTCAGGTGTGCTTGACAGAGGGGCTTGATAGAGGGGTGGGCTCACAAGGGGCGGGGGGGGGGGCTCAGGTGGCAGCGGCAGGGATTGAATGGCAGGGGCTCAGTGGCGGGTAGGGGTGAGCCGACCCGACCCAGGTGCAGCATAGTGCCAGTGCCACTTGCCCCTTGCACTGTGCGGTCGAGGTGGTTGAGGCTGGGGCCGAGAGGTGTGAGGGTGAAGCTCGGTGGAGAATGGTAGACAGAGGATCGATTGACTCATGCAAGGTGCATTCCTCTCGCCAGCGCCGACCCGCCTCCTCCCCCTGGCGAGGCTGTGAAACCAGCCCCGCCTCGCCCTTTCTCACACACACATGTGTCGCTGCGTGCTGTATCTACCTATCTACCTATCACCTGTGTCTACCTATTCTGCCTGCCTGTGCAGGGTGTGGGTGAGGGGCAAGGGTGGCGTGATTGTGGGGGACCTGCCCCCCTACGAAGCCTTCCCCATCGGAGGCACAAACAGCGTACGCGGCTACAGTGAGGGTGAGGCCACCAAGCCAGGAGGCCAGGGGCAGTATGGGTTGCATGCCGTGCGGTGCGGCTTGACGGCCGCGCGGTGGTGGCAGCCTGCCCTGGCATGGAGACTTGCTTTGTGCAGACTGGAGGGGGGGGGAGGGGAGGGGGCGGGGCACGCAACTCTCCCGTCACGTATCACCAGCACCACCAGCACCAACAACAGTAACAACATCAGCCACGGAGCTCACCCCACCCCACCACACACCCCGCCCCACCATCACCCCCGCTGTGCAGGCGCCGTTGGCTCCGGCCGCAACTTTGTGGTGGGCAGTGCTGAGCTGCGTGTGCCGCTGGTGGCCCCTGTGGAGGCGACCCTGTTTGGCGACTATGGCACTGACCTCGACTCTGGTGCCTCTGTGCTGGGGGACCCTGCTGGCGCGCGCGGCAAGCCGGGTGGGTGGCTGCGGGGCGGCGGTATGGGCTGGGTGCGGTGGTGGGTGGAAGTCAGGAGAGGCTGCGGTGATTGGTTTGTTTGTGGTGCAGCTGGTTGGCTGTGCCTGCCTGCCTGCCTGCCTGCCTGCCTGCCTGCCTGCCTGCCTGCCTGCCTGCCTCATCACAAACCCGCATCCCCCTCGACTCCCCTTGCTGACACAGGCACCGGGTACGGCTACGGGGCGGGTGTGCGCATCGACACCCCCATTGGACCCCTCCGCCTCGAGTACGCAATCAACGACCGGCGGCAAACCAAGTTTCATCTGGGCATCGGCTACGCGGGCTGAGGGTGCATGGCACCTCCTGACGCACACACATTGCCACAGCCCTCATGTCACGGCTCCCGTGTTGTGGTTGATGTTGCGGTTGATAAAGTGGCTGATGTTGTGGCCGATGTTGCGGCTGATGCTGCGGCAAATGCTGTGGCAGGCAAGCAGATATTGGCGTGTGGGGCAGTACTCGAGTCAATGTGTGGACTGGCGGAGCAAGAGCGACACTTGCTGCTGCGTGCATGGCAGCCATGGCAGCTGGCTAGCTGCGTGCTGGCGCAAAGCCCTGCAGACGAATGGTGTCGTTGCTGAATTGTGTGATGCTGATGACCATTTTGTTACACATATTCAAGGTGTACAGCCGCCCGCAAGCTTTCAACAGCAGGCTTTGAACCAGCGCAGTTGGCGGCACACCTTGATCCAGTCTTGGAGGCGCTTGCTCCCCGTCACCCCCCAGCCTGCTCTGCTTCTGCTGCAAGCCTGAACATGATCCATCACTGCCAGCTACCACTCGTGCTTGCGCAGGCCGTACCACTGCCCCTTGGCAGGTGTGGAGCTCAGCACCTTTTCAACCCTGCGCTGCTGATCTGCCTCCGCCCGTACCTCAGCCTCGTGGTGTGCCTTGGCATCCGCCTCTTGCGCCGCCCGCCGCAGCTGCTTGGCGGCCATCTGTGCCTGCAGATCCAGCCGCTGCTGCATCTCCTGCTTCCACTCACGCTGCCGCCGCTCGCTCGCTTCAGCGGCGGCAGCAGCCGCCTGCGCCTCAACCTGCATCCGCTCGGCCACCGCGGCCTGCTGCTCTGCCTGGCGAGCCGCCTGCTTTGCCGCCAGCTGCTGCCCGCGGGTCGCCGCCACTTCCTCCATCAGGCGCCGCCGTGCCGCCTCCCGTGCCGCCAGCTCAGCGTCCCTCGCCGCCTGCTGCACGTTCATGATTCGATGCAGCTCAGCATCTTGAGCAGCATCGCTGGCCTTCTCTCGCTCCATCTGTGCCGCCACCTCCTCCCGATAAGCCACGGCAGCAGCCCGCCGTTGTGACTTGGCGGCGGCCTCCCGTGCTTCTGCGGCAGCGGCTGCAGCCCGCCCCTGTTGCACTAGCGCTTCGTCAGCTGCCTGCTCCTGGGCGGCTTTGAGTGCGACCGCCGCCTGGCGCTGCCTGCAGGAGAGAGAAGCAGAGCAGAGAGGCCCGCAAGGGGGTGAGCCGTGTGAAGCGCAGCAGCGCTCAGGTTGCCGCTTCCACCATCGTGGGTTGACATGGCAGGAGGCCCACCTGTTGGCGGCCAGGGTCTCCTCCGCCTCCCGCTGCTGGCGGACGCGCTCATGTGTGGCCTGCGCCGCCGCCGCCTCCTGCTCCTGCCGCCAGCCGGCCCGGATGAGGTCTGCCTCCTGGCGCTGCTCTGCCGTCGCCTCTGCTGCCAGCTCTTCAATGTACTCCAGCTGCTCGTTCAGGAGGCCGCCCAGCTCAGCCTGCATCTCGCGCTTGTGCCTCAGGTCCTGCAAAGGTATGTGTTTGGATGTGCACGAATGCTTTGTGCAATAGCATGCTATGCACTGTGAAGTGTTGGACTTGGAAGCACTGAGGATGAGGGAGCAGGAGGCACAGAGCCAGGCTGGACCTTGCTTGCTCCTGCTGTCGTTGCCTGCCCTCCATGCCCGCCTCACCTGCTGGAACCGGTCCTCCCAGCGCTGCATGTACTGCTCAAACTCCTGCTGCCCCTGCACGTCAGCCGCCTGGGCCGCAGCGCTGGCTGCCCGCCGCTCCCCGATCTGCTGCTGCCACTCCGCGGCTGCGGCCTGGCCCGCCCGCTGCGACTGCAGAGTCCGCAGCAGGTCGCAGGACGAGGCAAACTGCTGCTCCAGTTTTTGCTCTGCCTCGAGTGCACGTTCGCTTTCGCGTCGAGCAGCCAGTGCCCGAGCTTGCTCCGCCAGCATGGCCCGGCGTTGCGATGGCGTCAGGATTGCAGCCGCTGCCTCGGCTTCCCGTGCTGCCTGCAGGCGGTGCCGAGCTTCCATCTGTGCCTGTCTCTGCTCTGCGACGGCTGCAGCTGCTAGCTGGGCATGTGCCGCCTCCTCTCGAGTGGCCTGCGCCATCGCCGCTCGCTGGTCGGCGCGTGTCTCCCAAGCGCCCCGGCTTTTCAACAGGTGATGCTCTTGAACCGATGCTTTGATGCCCTCCACCTCCCTGACTCTGACCCGCTCTGCCTCCAGCCGCTTCATTTCTCGCTGCCGAGACATTCGTTGACCGGTTTGGGTGCGAGCGAAGGCGTGCTGACCGCACTCAGGAACTATCGATTGGTTGATTGCGACGATCCTGCGGCCGAATGGCCGTCGAATTTGCGTTTGTGATGTACATCGTACATCGTACTGCTTTTCTTCAGATTCGCCACGAATAGCCACGCCCTTGATCGATCCGCGCTGCCACTCGTCTTGAGGAACAGAAGAACAGCTTAGTTTGCAACAAGAGCCTCGCTCTTGATTCGCAGCGACTCGGCACCTAAACGCGGTCGGCCTCATGGTGAGCAAGTTCTTAACAGCTTTCAGGAGTCGGTTGCAAGCGCAATAGCTGCATCGTAACCCAGCCGCCGTTATTGCTCTATAGGGCACTGGGAGCAGCCATCATGAGCTGTGGTTTCAGATGCAGTCCAGCGCAGTGCGGCTACGCCTCGTCTCATGCTCGGCCGCCGCCCGCCGCCACTCGATTTTGTGCAGGGTGTCGTTGCCCAGTTTATGGCCTTTGGCGGGGGCCTTGTGGTGGCAGCAGTTGCGCTAAAGTCGATGGACCGCGTGCTGTACAACCTCGATGAGACGTGAGGCTCGCTGCATGCCGGTGCTGTGATACGGCCGCATGCCAGCCAACCACAGTAATGCATTGCCTCCGATGCCGGCTGTTTTGCTCAGCAAATCTTGCTGCTGCTGCTCTGCTGCTTGCAGGCGTGAGGAGCGCGGCAAGGAAAACCTGCTGAGAAAGCAGGCGCGGCTGCGGCAGCAGAGCCTGCTGGCAGAGGCGACAGCGGCAGCAGCAGCGGCGTCACCATCAACCTGAGACCAGTTGGCCCGCCCAGCCGGCAAGCCAGCCGCTTGTACCCGCAGCTCCTCTCGTCACGTGCCTGGGCCTCCCCTCGCCATGCTTCTCGCTGCTCCTCCACACATTCCTTTCCATCTGCTCTTGCTGTCAATAAGATTGTAACACTGACGCACTGCCACTGTGGCCAACAACCACTTTGCGACGGTTGCTTTCTTCCAGAGGTGCTGCATCCCTTCCCCCCTGCTCCTCATCCAGCTGTAGCAGCTGAGCTCGCCGATCCAACCAGCACCAAGCCCCTTACACGATACACGATGAAGAGGCAGCAGCGCGGCCCATGTGAGCATCCAGGGCTCACAAGGGCTGTTAAAGGGCAGCTGAGCTCCCTGCCCAACCAGCACGCTGCCCCTGAGCCCCGCAGCCACCAGGCCCTCGGTAGGCCTTCAGTAGGGAGACATGCCTGCCATCATATCAGAGCCAGGGGAGTCAGGTGGGCTGTCTGGCCGCACAGGCGTCAACCCGCCGCCACCGACTCCGCCAGCCGGCGGCGGCCCGCGAGGCACCACCCCGGCCGCCTTGAGCGTGCGTATCTCCCGCAGGCTGCTCTTGGCTGCCTCCTTGCTGCCCGCACCGAAGTCAAGCAGGCGGGTGTAGTAGCGCTCTGCTGCCTCGTAGTCCCCTCCATCCTGCAACAAAGTGGGGGGTGAGTTAGATGTGAGCCGGGAGGTGTGCGGCTGAAACGGAGGTGTGCTGGCGGCAGCGCGTGGGGGAAGCTGCAAGGAAGCGCGAGGCATGTGACTGTGTGAGGGGAGTGCGAGAGTCAGTGGCCTTCATCACCTGGCAGCACAAGAAAGCCCGCCACCACTCCCACCTTAGGTTCACCCAGCATCACCCAGTTCACCCACACCCACCACACTCTCGCACCCCTCCCAAAAGGGGGTTGATGAACCCAACATCACAGCCACAGCCCCCACACTGTTTATACTACACCTACTTTGTGGAAGTCAGCCAGGAAGGTGAGCGCCTCCACGGCATCCTGGCCGCTCAGCCCCTCGCCGTCTATGCGGTCCAGGTTCAGCCGGTGGTAGTGGGCCGCCTCCAGGCGCTGGCCCATGCGCTCGTGCAGCTTGGCCTGGGGTGTGTGCGGGGCGGGGGGGCCCGGAGGGGAGGAGGGAGGTTGAAGAGTGAGGGTGAGGGTGAGGGTGAGGGTGCGGAGGAGTGGCAGAGGGAGGGAGGTCAGAAAGTGAGGGTGTGATTTGTGCAGACACGACACACACACACTCACACGCACCCAGCCCCTCACCAGCTCATGCACCGCTACCCCCTCCTTGTCGTACGGCAGCGCGCGGCGGTGGCAGCGGATGGCGGCCAGCAGCAGGCCCAGCTGCTCCTGCTGGTAGCAGTGGCCCATGGCATTCCACATGCGTGCGTCATGCGGCCTCAGCTGCACAGCCCTGCTGGGGAGCAGGGGGGGGGGAGAGGGAGGCAGCATCGTGGGTGAGGTGGCAGACGGGGCGGGGGCAGGCGCAGGAGCAGAGGTTGGCGGGTGCCGGGAGGGTGACAGGTTGGATGGCTGGATGGCTGGATGGATCATAGATGAAGGACACGCAGGCAGAGATGCCACCACACACAGCTGGGTTGTCCCGACTGGCTGGTGTGGACAACCAGTCGCTCGGCAGTAGAGCCTTCCCCCTCAACTAGCTCAGCCACCCAGGCCACCCATAGCTGCCACTCAGCCCACCCACAAGTGCGCACCTCCTGAAGTAGTACAGCGCGTAGTAGGGCATGTTGACCAGCTCATACGTCTGCCCCAGGCCGTACCAAGCACGGTAGTCCCGCGGGTTGACGTCCACGGCACGGCGGTACGCTTCTGCGGTACAGCAGGCGGGCAGGCAGGCACGTAAGGAAGGAAAGCGGTGGTGTGGGTGATGTTGTTTGTGATCACACCCTGTGTGTGCGCAAAGAAACACGCAGCGTTTTTTACAGAGAAGGGTGGGACTGGTGTGCAGGGTGCACAGTGACGAACAGCACGGCACAGCATAGCAAACAGCACATCGCAGCACAGCACAGCACAGCAAACAGCACATCGCAGCACAGCACGCCACGCCATACCACCCCAAGGCACCTCACACAGCACACACCACACACGCCTCCCACCCCTCCACCCACCTATGGCTGCAGGCGGGTTCTTCAGCTCCACATACTCGTGGCCCATCAGCGTCCAGGCAGACAGGTAGGAGGGGTTGAGGCGCAGCGCTCGGCGGAAGTACTGCACCGCACGCTCGTGCACGCCGCTGCGGGGGGTGGGGGGGCGGGAGGGAGGGGGGTGAGAAGGGGCAGCAGGAGATGTTTGGTGCAGGCGGTGTGTCTGCTCTCGGGCCCAAAACCCGACCCTCACTCACACCCAGCCCACCCACATCATCCAGCACATCAACCACACACTCAAACACACCGGACAGCCCAGCCAGCCCCCCAGCCAGCCCTCAGCCAGGCCCCCCACACCCCCAGCCCACCCACCGCAGGGAGTAGTAGTTGCCTATGACGCAGCAGGTCTCGGGCCGATACTTGTCGGCGGCTGCACAGCGGTGGGCCAGAGCCGACAGCGCCCCAAACTCTTCCTTCACGTACAGGATGTTGGAGTAGATGTCCATGCCCTGAGGGGTGTGTGTTGGGGGGCGAGGGAGAGGGGTGTGGCAGTGTGAGTGTGAGTGGGGGAGGGAAAGAGGCGTCGATGCGTGTTTTGCTGCCAGCCAGCCAGGCGGCGCAAAAACAATTTGGCCGCAAATGCATGACCCCACCCAAGCCAACTCCCACGACCGGGCTACACTTCCTCTCCAAGTTTGGAGGGTATGACTGCCCTGCCACCCACGCCCCAGCCAGCCCCAAACGTCGTCCTGCGGACGTCCACCCAACCACCACCACACCACACCACACCACACCACACACCACACCTCTATGCGGTGCGGGTCCCGGCCCAGCAGTTCCTCAAACAGCTCCTGGGCCTCGTCAAAGTTCTGCAGGTTGTAGTGCGCCAGCGCGGCCAGTAGGATGACAGAGTCGCCTCGGGGAAACTCACTGGACAGAGCCTGCATGTGTGGTTGCGTTTGCAGGGAGATGGGAGGAGGTTACTGGGCATTGACAGGGAGGAGGGGAGAGCAGGGTTGAGGCCAAGCTTGATTGACAGCGGGGGTTGTGAGGGGTGCTCAGCTTGGCTGGCTTTGGGCAGCGCAAGCCCAGGCAAGCCCATGCGCGTGCGTTTGTGTGTGCAAGCGTGGACACAACAACGCCCGCAGCACCAACAACGCCCCGTCGACACTTCCCAGGCTGGGCCCTGTTCCCGCCCTCGCCTCCCATCCAGCTGACCAGCCCCACCTGCAGGTGCTGCAGCGCCTCAGCGTTGTGGTGCATGTCCACACACAGAGAGCTGAGGAAGAAGCGGGCCATGAAGTGGTCCGGCAGGGACAGCTGCGCCACAGCCGCCAGGTCGCCGCACACCGACTGCAGCGCCAGCCAGGCAGACCAGTTGCAGGGGTAGGCTGTGACGGAGGCTGCCAGTACCTGTCGCGCCTCCTCCTTCTTTTCTCTGCATGGCAAGCATAAAAAACCACACACACACACACACGCATGTGTGAGGTGAGCTGGGCCGGCAGCAAGGCGAGGCAAGTGAGGTCGCGCCGCCACTGCTGAATCAAGGCTGCTTGGTAGCCTGCACAGCGACTGCCTTGCTGCCTGCCAAACGCCCTTGCGCCTGCCGTCCCCAGGCCACCTCTTCCCTGCACGCCGCCCTGCCCTGCGCCAGTTGCCGCGGTTCAATCCCGCCACATGGTGCGCTCCGCCTGCCGCCTCACAGGCAGCTGGGCGGTCCTGCTGCCCTGCAGAACATTGCTGCCCTGCAGAGCATTGCTGTCCCTCTTTCCCCTCCTTCCCAGGGACTTGCCTGTCTGCCAGCACCAGGCCCAGCAGGTACAGCAGGAACCCGTCAGCCCGCCCCGCCGCCACCAGCTGCTGCAGCTCAGCCTCAAGGCTGTCTAGGTCAACATTGCAGGTGGTCGAGGCCTCCGCCGCACCCCCCCCCTTGCTCTCTATCCGCTCCTCTCTGCGGACCGTGTGGCGCAGCAGTGAGCGGCATGCGATGGCAGCGCCCGCTCCACAAATCATCACAGCAGCACATCGACACAGCAGCAGCAGGCAAGGGCTACAGGCTGCCTGACTCACTCTTTTCGCTTCTCTCCGGCCAGATACATTGCATATCCCCTGAGGAAGAGGCACAGCGGGTCGAGGCTGTCCCGCAGGACGTGCGCTGCACTGCGGTACTCCTGCACAAAGCACGGAGAGCGGGCGGCGTGCAGCACGCAGCGACGGCATGGCTGAAGGTGTGCGTAGCACGTGAATTTGGCACATAGCCAACCAGTTCTTGCATGCAACGTGTAGTGTCCTACCTTGAGGTCGAACAAACTGCGTGCTAGTTGATATGCGCTGTCACCGCTGCCGCAATCCGCCGCCGCTGCCGCCTGCGCGGAGCCCATCAGCTCTTCCTCGGGCAATCCGCACAACGCCGCTGCTGCCCATTTGGCCGATGCATACAGCGCTCTGCTGCGGCAATCTTGAACCGCCTGCCGCAGCTCGTGGGCCCGCGACATCTGATCACCGGTCGCTGCGGGCCCAGGCGTGGTGCGTGCACCACCGTGATGCTGTATATGCGATGCCAGCTGTTCCTGTGCATTTACACGAGCACAGTACAAGTGAATTTGCTCAGTACAAAATGACCGTGTGTGAACACTTGCACTGAAGAGAGAGAGCTTGGCATACTGTTGAGCTCTTGCTGATTCTCTTTGACATTCAAGTGTGCAGCCGCTTGGTAACATGTTCCTGCTTGAACAGCGGGCATTCACAGGTGAAGTATGGATTGAGGCAAACAAGCAGCTGTCAATGAGCACGGTGCAGGCCAGCACTTGGAACAAAGGACAGTGATGGATTGATGCTAATAAGCTGCCAGTATACTAGTCAAACCAAAGGGTTGTTCGATGTGCAGGTGTGGCACATGTAGCAGACATTGTAGGCTGGTCAGCTCGGGTGGCTCAAAAGATTTCAAAACAAAGTCCACACTCCGCAAATCAAGCCAGCGCAGGCGAGGCAGCCGCAGCAGGTGCTGCCAGCCGCTAGACAGGCGCCTGTTGCGCGACAGGTTCAGGCGTGTGACGCCGGTCAGCATCGACACCTGCTCCGGCAGTGCCGTGATGCCGCAGCAAATCACACTCAGGTCCTGCAACCGTGTAAGGGGCAGCAGGTGCTGCCAATTGTGCAGTGCCTCACGTGTGCCTCCGCTGGCAAGGCTCAGGCTGGTGAGGGCCGTCAGCACTGACACCTGTTCTGGTACTGCTTGAAGGCAAAGTCAAGGCAGGGCCAGGAACTGCATCCGGGTCAAAGGCAGCAGGTGCTGCCAGCCACTCTCCAGCTTGTTGCCTGCCAAGGTCAAGCTGGTGAGGCCCACCAATGCCGATAGCTGCTCGGGCACTGCTGTGAGGCTGCACTTGGACAGGTCCAGGTCTTGCAGCTGCGTTAAGGGTGGCAAATGCAGCCGTCCGATTTCGAGTTGCAGATTGCAGCTCAAGTCCAGGCGGTTGAGGGTGATAAGCGCTGACACCCGCTCTGGCATTGCGGTGAAAGTGCAGCCGCTGAGGTCCAGGCCTCGCAGCCGGGTGAGGCGCAGCAGGTGCCGCCAGCCACTCTCCAGCTTGTTGTCCGCCATGAGCAAGCTGGTGAGGCCCGTCAGTGCCGACAGCTGCTGCAGCACTGCCGTGAGGCCGCATCCCGACACGTCCAAGTGTTGCAGCTGCTTCAGGGGCAGCAGGCGCTGCCAGCCTATCTGCATCATCCTGAAGTTGCCACACAGGCTCAGGCGGGTGAGGGCCGACACCGCTGACACCTGTGCCGGCACTGCTAAGAGCAAGCGACAGCGGGACAGGTCCAAGTCTTGCAGCTGAGTCAGAGGCAGCAGGTACTGCCAGCTACCATACAGCTGCTCGTTGCGGGAAAGGCTAAGGCGGGTGAGGGCCGTCAGCGCTGACAGCTGCTGTGGCACCGCCGTGAGGCTGCAATTGCTAGTTTTCAAGCTCTTCAAACGGTACAGGGTAGCCAGCGGCGCTGTGTCTGACAGAGGATTCTCGGACAGGTTGAGGGATGTCAGCTCAGAAAGGGCTGACAGCTGCGGAGGCACTGCTGTGAGGCTGCAGCCACTGAGTTCCAAGCTCTTGAGATGGCGCAGGGTAGCTAGCGGCGCTGTGCCTGACAAAGGATTCTCGGACAGGTTGAGGGATGTCAGGGATGTCAGCTGTGACAGTGCACGTGGCACCGCAAACAGACTGCACTCATGCAATCCCAGTGCGTGCAGCCGCTGAAGGCCAGGCAGCGCCAGCACCTCCTCGGCTGTGTTGCCCACCTCCGCCGTCAGCAAGCTCAGCTGCCGCAGCCAAGACAGCGGCCTGAGGAAGCTCACAAGCTGACACTGTAAGTGCCAATGCTGACGCCCTCTAAAGCTCAGTTTGGTGAGGGCGGTGAGAGTGGACCCAGCCGCCGGCAGCCATTCAGTGGCAGTCAAAGAGCTGATTACGGTGGCTGGAAGGGCCGCGATTGTGGTGCTATGCCACTCTGGTTCGTCGCCTGAGAAGCCTTCAAGCGTGATCAGGTTCAGCTGGGCTGCAGGGAACAGCGGCAACCAAGTGGCAAGCAGAGAACATCAGTCTGAATGTCTGATGAGGAATGCACGAACGCTCACACACCTACAGCAAGCGTGAAAGAACTGGCACAACCACTTCGCAGCAGCTCCTCACCGTGATACCGCTGCAGCCAGGCAGCCAGTGACGCGGCATCGGTCTTGCCAGGAACCATCTCCACAGTCACCTCGGGAAACCAAGCCAGGCTGGCATGCCGCAGGCTGGTGCAGGTGGCACCCAGATTCAGCCTGCAGTGGCAAGCGCAGGAGGTAACGTGAGTTTGGCATACATGCAAACGGGTAGCAGCCAAGCCAGGGCGGGCTTCACCGCAGCTTCACCGCAGCTCACTTGTCGCCTTTGTTCCAGGTGGCCCACAACCGCCAGCTGCGGCGGACCGGGAGGGGCAAGCACCGCTAGAGCAAGCTCGCCTGCGGCGCCTGCAAGCACAACAGGAGCGCAGGCACACGGGATAAGCAAATGCATGTCAGGGACTGACATGATCTGCGCAGATGCAAGCAGCCACAACGACAGTTAGTGCGGGCAAGCGGGGGCTTACGTGCCGCAGCCGATCTTGCGGTAGGGCCTACATTTGGCATGGGCGGGCCGCTGCGGTCATCCTGCACATGCCAGGCGGCCCAGGAGGAGAGGCCGGCCATCGGGGTTCAGCAAAGCGATCTCCGACTGATTGCCCGACTGATTGCAAGGCGCGGCGCCCCTGACGCGACTTCCCACAGCAACACTGCACGCTGAACAAGGTGGAGGTGGGCGATCGCCTACCTCCAGGCGGCGGTAATTCATCGCAGCGTGGCTTGGTCTAGTAAACTGAGAGCGGCGTGATACTCAGGTAGAAGGTCTGTATGCGTGGTAAGGAGGCCATCAGCGCCATGGCAGGCCTTGAGGCATCACCGTACTGGGTGTGCGCCACCGCTTGCCGCCACCCGACTCAAAGAGTGCCCTGGGCTCACCATCCCGTGACAGCAATCCACCCACAAGGCACCTGCAACGCACTGACGCTCCAGCAAAAGGGGCCCTGCCTCTCAAGTTGAGAGGCTCAACCGGCCGCACTCCGGCAAGCAGTTACCGCCTGATCAATAGGCACCAGAAAATCACCTTGTGAACCTGTGTTTGCTGTTGGGCGGTGCTGCTGCAATCAAGCGCATGTCAACCATGGTGGTTCACGCCAGGGCTTGCCTTGATGTTATGTGTACGCCACCCTTCCTGTCATGCCATCAACCGCCGCCACTCCACCACCTGCCGCCACCTGCGCTGATGATCAGCATTCCTTACGGGAGCCACTGCGTGCAACGCACATCGTGGCATTGCTCAGCACACGCCCAGCTCCAATCAGCGCAGGAATCTGCTGCAATTGCAAAAGTGTGACACGAGGCGTGCAGGGCGCTCACCTCGTGCCGATTGATACTCTGTTTCGCTACGTCACCTGCAGACGCAAACCAGCCGCTCATCCACAGCACCAGCGTCCCAACACCTCCGCCCCTCCGTTTTCGTGAACTTACAGCCAAGCCAGGGTTGCGTGGCAGCATCAATGCAAGCAGGGATCCGTCAAGCCAGCTACCTGGCGTTGGGCAGCGGGCCGAGCTTTTTGCAGCAGGTGCACGCCTCCTTGCCAGCCCTTGGCCTTCAGCTAACCAGCCTAACGAGCCTGTCACGCAGCAGCAACGAGCGGCCGCTGCAGCAGTGTTGGCAGCGCGGCGCTCCTGCTGCCGCCTCCCCCTTCTCCGCCTTTGCTGCCGGCAGCACAGCCGGGCTCTCGCTCATTCTACCCCCTGCTCAGCAACTGCTGCTGGGACCGCAGCGACAGCAGCAGCATGCGCAGCAGCAGCGACGACCCCTCTTCAATTTCCCGGGGTTTGGTAGCGAACTCTCGAAGACGTATCACGAAAAGAAGCTGCTAGGGTGAGTGAGCAGGGCAAGCTTTGAGGTTTTGCCACAGACTGGGCAACAAGCCACACCCGGCTTCCAAGGCAACGGTTGCCAAAGCACTGGCCTGCCAGACCGCGCCAAACTGCATGCCATCAGCCCCCGCACACACTAGGCAGCCAGCCATTCACCTCCTGAGCACCCCAACTTGCGCTTCTAGCCCCCCTTTCCATCCCAATCTTACTGCAACCCAAGCACCACAGGACCTCAAGAGGATCACAGCGCTATGCACCGCTGCCTGCCACCCCTCCCACCACCCGCTGCAGCTGGACCCCCCGCCAGGTGTATGACGTGGTGGCGGCGGTGGAGCACTACGGCAAGTTTGTGCCCTGGTGCCAGCGGTCGACCATCATGGTGCGGCGGCCAGGCTACCTTGAAGCGGAGCTGGAGGTGGGCTTCCAGATGTTTGTGGAGCGGTGAGCTGAACCGAGGTGGCTGAATGTGTGTGTGGAAGAGACACAGGGGTGGTGGCTGGTGGTGGCCAGAAGGGGGGAGCCTCCCATTTGTGTGGTATGTGTGCGCCTGCCCGCCTGCCTGCCGGCCTGCTGTGTGAGTGAGAGCCCTGGGTCACTGCGCTTGCTTTGGTGCCTGTGACGCGGCAGCTGGAGCGGAGCGTCTTGGGCTTGTGCTGTGCTCCTGCGGGCTGCAGATCAGCTGCATGTGCCGGCACTGGCTGCCCGTGCCGCACCCTCGCCTCGTTCCCACCCCTGCTTGCCGCCCTCTGCCGCCTCCTCACCCATGCTGTCTTTCCGCCGCCTCCCCGGCCCCTTCCCCGCCCCCCGGATGCTGCTGCAGCTACACCTCCAAGGTGACGCTGCACTCACCCACAGCAGTCCACTCTCGGGTGGAGGACTCAACGCTCTTCTCACACCTCACCAACAAGTGGGAGTTCAGGTGAGCGGGGGGATCAGGAGGGCGGGTAGTGGTGGTGGTGGTGGTGTGCATTGGGGGCTTGGCTGGGTTTGTTGTGCACACCGTGACATGGTGGAAGCGGCATTCCTGTGAAGCATTGCGCCCTTGATGGCATAGGCACTCGCAGATCTTGCCAAGCCCGTCACACCTCCGCTCACCCCCCCTGTCGCCGCCTGCCCTGTGTGTCAGGCTGGGCCCCACCCCGCACACCACCTGGCTGGACTTCGAGGTCGACTTTGCGTTCAAGTCGCCGCTGTACCGCCAGGTGGCTTCCATATTCTTTGAGGAGGTACGATTGGCAGTACCTTGCGGAATTGCAAGTTGCTGCAAGGTTGCTAAACCAGCGTGTACAGACACTTTGGCATCTGTGCGCTCGAGCCTGAGCATCTTGTGTGCATTGCTCTGATGTGCCGGCTATTGTACCGGCCACCTCTGTGTTGTGTGCAGGTAGTGCAGCGAATGATGGGCGCGTTTGAATCTCGGTGCGCCCTCATGTACGGCCCCTCCTCCCTGCAGCGCCGCCCCGGCTCCTCGCAACCCGTTGCGGCCGGCGAGCGTTAAACGGTCTGCTGCTGTCTGCCTTTCTCAGCCTGCTGCTTCTTCTTTTCGATATTCTTTCGCTCTTCCTGAACTGCTGTTGCTTTCCCGCTTGCACCATCACTAATGTGATTCTCGTGCATCTCCCTGCGATGTAAGTACTGCAATGTATTACGTTTCAAGCTTCACAGCAGCACATCACGACAGTGCGAACGGCACACAATGTGCACTGATGCGAAACGTCATACAACAAGCTGGAGACAAGCCTTTCAAGCTTGCTTTGCGTGCATTGGGACGCACATCAAGTGCTCTCCTGGTTCCCTGATCTGCATTCCGCTGTCGACAGCTCATCGAGCTGTCCTTCATACAAGACTCGCAATGAGGAGCGCACCGTTCACACGTCTGGTGTACAGAGTCAGTGTTGCTGCTGGTTTGAAACAGCTTTGATATATCAAGAAGAGGTTTACGCGCACAAAATGGAAAGATGCTATTCCGTCACGCTGGCGAACCCTGGATCTCTTCACGCACAGCGCTGGCAGCAGGGCTCACGCTGGGGCCGCGACTGCTGCTGCTGCTGTCGCTGCGCGACACCAGCCCCGCGCCCGCCCGCTGCTCCGCCCTCTGCTGCTGCATGTGGTGCACTTGGGTGGCCAGCGCCTTGCTGGCCTCCTTCACATTGCTTTTTGCCTGTTTGAAGAAGCGGCCTGCGGTGCGGCACATAAAGAAGGCAGCACGTTTTTGACTTTTGCAAACAAGCAGCAGAGGCTGCCTGGCAAACAGGCAGCAGGCACTGTGCTTCTGATTGCCGAGCTTCTAGCAGACGGATTCAGGCAGCAGCGCGCAGCCAATCAGCCAATCAGCCTCTTGATGGACTCACCCGCCTGCTCCTTCAGACTGCCCTGCTGCCGCAGCCTGCGGGGCTGGTCCCCCTCGGCAGCCGGAGGGCTCGTCTGCTGCCGCTGTACTGCCTGCTGCTGCACCGCTTGCTGCTGCACCGCCTGCTGCTGCACCGCCTGCTGCTGCTGCTCCGCATGCAGGGTGCCAGGCGCTTGCCGACCCTCCCCCGCAGCCGCATCCTCCTGATCACTCTGCTCGCCGGGGCTGTGCTGCAGCGAGCTCTGGCGCTTGAGGTATGCCAGGCTGCGGCTCAACGACTCACCCACGTCCGCCCCCCGCAGCGAGCTCCCTGGGCTGCTGCTGTTGTCCGCACGAGCAGACAGGGTGCGGCGCATGCTGCTGCCGCTGCTGCTGCCGCCATAGTTGGGCAGAGCAGCTGGTGGCGCCTCCCCAAAACGTGTGTGCTCAGCGGAGGTTGTGAAATCGGGGTCCAGGCTGCGGGAGGCAGACAAACGCAGCTGCAGCGCCGGACGCTGCGGCGGCGCCTCGCCAACGGACATACCCTGCCTCTCCGCCTGCTGCCGCTGCTGCGCCTGCAGCGGTGGCGGCGTCGGCACTGCTCCTCCCCCGCCCAGCGGGCCGCTGACGACCGGGCGGCGTTGCAGATCGTGCTGCTGCTGCGGCGGCGGCTGCTGCGGCTGCTGCTGCCGCTGCTGCGTCTGTTGTTGCCGCTGCTGCCACGGTTTGCTGGCAAACTTAGGGGTGGGTGCTTCCACGGCTAGGGCTGCATCAAAGGCATCAGAGGCAGATGCCCGCCAGCTGCTTTGCGCCGCCGCTGACGCTGCTGCCTGCCGCTGTGGCTGGAAGTCCGGGACTGGAGGCCCCGTGGCCAGCTGCTGCAGCCCGCTTGGCCCTGACGCGGCCGTACCGCCGTACCGCTGGCTGATCAGGTGACCCTCACTGCTGCTGCTGCTGCTGGTATGTGCAGCCACTGCTGTTGCGGTATGCGCGGCAGGGCCTCCAAGCCCCGCCGCCTCCTCTGATGCGGACGGCCGCAGGGAGTGGGGCAGGGAGAGGGAAGGCTCACCAGCAAGTTCCTCTTGCTGGCTTGAGCTGCCGCCGGTGGAGCGCCGCCAGCCATTCACCGCTGCATTGCTGGCAGCTGCTGCTGGTGCATGTGCTTCAGGAAACAGCTGCTGTTGGGCTGCTGCTGCCGGCGGAGGCGCAGGCGCAGGTGCTACTGCTGGCGGCGGCGAGGGACCTGGTGCAACCGCTGCCTGCGGCGGCGCTGCAGCAGCATCTGGCTGGTGATCAGCGGCTGCCGTCTGGTCCGCCACTGTTCGCACTTGCGCTGGCGCCAGCACAGAAGGCTGTGGTAGCTGCTGCGCTGCCTCTCTGCCACCAGCTGGCACCGCAAGATGGGCTGCGTCGGGGCTGCCCAGGCCAAGAGAGGCGACATTGACCCTGGGCTCTGAAACCAGTGCAGCCACTGTCACGGTGCCATGCCGCAGCTCCTGCTGCAGCAGGTCCTGCTGCTGCTCCTGCTGCTGCTGCCGCATTACTTCCAGCTGCTGCCGCTGCCGCTGCTTCTCTTCCTCCCAATCTTTTTCTCGCTCCTGTTTCTTCTCCTGCTTCCTCTCCTCCTTCTCCTGCTTGTGCTCCTGCTTCTCCTGCTTCTTCTCCAGCTTGTGTTCCTGCTTCTCCTGCTGGTTCTCCAGCTTCTTATCCTGCTTTTCCTGCTTCTTCTCCAGCTTGTGCTCCTGCTTCTCCTGCTTCTGTTCCTGCCTTTCCTGCTTCTTCTCCTGCCGGCGGCTGCGCTTGGGCTCAGCACCCGCATCCGCAGCCACCTGCCGCATGTATTCACCCAGGCCTGGCAGGCTGTCTGCCGCGTTTGGATGATCCAGGCCCATCAGCAGCAGCAGGGGGATGTCGCCGCCGCCTGCAGCACCCAGCCAAGAGAGGTAGAGGTACAGGTGGTGGTACAGGTGGAGGACTCGACCTAAATGAGGGAGCCTACCAGCCAGGCGGGGCGGGTGCGGGTGTGGCAACGGGCTAGAGACATGCTCCTCCCTGCCAGGCCTGAGCCAGGGCAAACATGTGATGCCCACAATGAACAATGTGCAATGTTGGGCACGCTGGCAGCCAAGGCAGGGCAGTGCATGCAGCCTGCTTTCCTCTTGCTCCATCTGTCCCACACAGCCACCCACCCGGAAACACAATGTTCTTGGTGATGGCGTTGCGCATGCGCTGCTCGATCCAGGACGACACACGAGCAATGTGGTAGCTGTACTTGAGGAACCGACCAGCCAGCTGCAGGCCGGGTTGACAGGTGGCAAAAGGGCATGAGTGGCATGGATGGCAGGCAGATGTCTGGCAACGCAGTGATGCGTCGTTCGGAGTGAGGTGGTTTGGAGGTTTGAAGGGGAGGCGAGGGAGGGCGGTGCCGCCCGACGCAAAGCCATCATGGCAGTTCCCACCCCGTTGCTGCACCCTTAGCGCGCCGACCAGCACCTCCACCACAACCTGCTTCCCCCCTCTGGCTCACCTCAGGCTTGGCAGACATATCGAGCTGCGGAGGGGACACAAAGGCGTAGAAGAGGCGGTTGCCCGGCGGCGGCGGCACCCAGGCACACATCGTGCCCTCCAGCAGGCTGAAGGTCAGGCTGAGGCGCAGTGGGATCCTGCGGCGGTACAGTGGGCACACAGTCGCAGTACAAGGGTTGAGGGAACGGTCAACAAATCGAACGAGAAGGAGTCGGAGGCAAGCGCCCAGCACCCAACACCACAGAAGTTGCAGGTTGACCAATCCACGGCCGCGCCCAGCAATTCCAGCAGACACAGAGCCGAGGGTGGCAGCAGGTGAGAGCAGTGGAAGCAGTGGAAGCAGCGGGACTCACTTGGAGATGTGTGCTGCGGTGCTCTCGGCCAGCTGGCGCAGCTTGTTTGCGGCCTTCTGGCGGATGCCGCCCATGAGCCCCCGCCTGCCGCCACTGCCACCCTGGTGTGCGCCAAAGGCATCCTGCTCTGAAGCAATGGAGGGGCTGTCTGGGCTGAGCGGCTCAAGCTCCTCCCCTGCCCCATCCTCGTCTTCAGCAGCTCCACTCGCAGAGCCATGCAGCGAAGAGGAGGCGGGAAGCCCAGGGCTGGTAAAGCTCTGCTGGCTGGGAGAGTCTGCTTCGCCGCCGCCGCCAGGGCTGCCCTGCCTGTGCTTGCCCTCTGCCAGCCGGTTGAGGGCCTGGTCCAGCTTGCCCCAGGCAGCGGCGTCTCTGATGTCGACCTTCATTTCGATTGTGATTGAAAACGAGCCTGCAATCAATTCGTGGGATGGAAAAACGCAAGTAGGGGAGTGAGATTGAGTAACCTGACATTGAGTGAAAAGGCGGTGCCATTTTTGCAGCAAGTTGAAGGGGGCACAGTCTGACAGCCGTCAGGGCATTCACCACGAGCTTCAAGCAGCAGCAGGAGGCACACGGCACACCAGGCACTGCTCCTGCACGTGGTGCCGTGTTGCCTTGCAGCCCCGTGTGCTGCACTACTTTTTTCCTGCGCTTTCCTGACGCTGCGGTACCGCACATGCCCCTCACCTTGGTACCGCATGTCGAACAGCAGCTGCGGCCAGATGGCGGCGCCCGGCTGCGGCAGCGCCCGCCAGTTGCACAGGGAGGGGGCAGTGCTGCCGCAGTCCACCCCCACCACCTCCAGGGACTGAATGTAGTCCGGGCGCTGCAGGCGGCACAGCTGGCGCTGGATGCGGGCCCGCACGTTCTCCTGCAGGTTCAAGGTGAGGGTGAGTGACCATGTCGGTGAAAGGCAGAGGTCCAGGAAGTGGGGTCAGACTCCGTGATGGGTCTGGTAGGTGCGAGGTTGGGGCGCAGCTGTGCCTGATCTGCACGGGCTTGTGGATGCAAATACTGCATGCACACTCGACTCAAACAGCCCTAACCCCAGGCCACCCTGCCCCCCCTGCACATCCTACTGTAACCCCTACAACCCACCTCTGCCACGAACAACCCAGCCCCTGCAAGCAATGCACCTCAACACCACAGCCCGATCCCAGCCTCACCTGAAAGTCTGGCCTGCGCAGCACATCAAAGGCGCAGCGGGTGATGAAGGCGTTCATGGCATAGTCCGGGCTGATCAGCGGCGGCAGGCCCGCGGGCAGTTTGAAGCAGCCCTCGCCTGCAGCAGACTGGGCCGCCGCAGCAGCCGGCGTCAGCAGGGGTGCCGCCTCTGGTGCACCCGCCTCGCCGCTGCCGCTGGCGCCTGCCTGCTGCTGCTGCTGCTGCTGCTGCTGCTGCTGCTGCTGCGGGTGTGCGTCCAACTCGGATGACACCTGCACCCTATGCTGGCCAGGAGGCGGCATGCCGCCGCCCAGAGGGCTGCCTGGCGGCAGCAGGGCGGCGGCGGCGGCGCTGCTGAAAGGGGCCGGTGAGGAGTCCCAGCGGCGCACGCCGCCACCCCCCTGCCAGCCATGTGCAGGCGCTGCACCTGCAGCAGCCGCAGGCCCTAGCGCTGGCCGGCCCTCGGGGCTGCCGGCACCCAGCGAAGGTGTGAGGAACCCGCTGCCGCCGATGCTGCCGCCGCCATAAACCGTGCCAGCGTTGAAGGATTGCGTGCCCTGCCAGCCTGCCAGGCCGCCGCTGCTGCCCAGTCCCAAGCTGCCGCTGCCCGAGGCCGAGGCTGAGCTGTAGGAACGTTCGGCCGCAAGGGAGGTGTGGGGGATGGCTCGAGGGGAGGTCGCCTTGGAGCCCTGGCGGGAGCGGACAATTGCCTCGGGGATTGTTGGCGGCATCTGCACGGCGGGGCAATGGAGCAGAGGCAGAGGCAGAGAGGCAGGGGCATGGTGAGTCCGGCGGAGAAGGAGGGGTGTTGCAGAGAGGAGACCGGCCACAATGCAACTGGCTTGCCATGCGGCAGTGCCGCTGCGGGCTGAAGGGTTTGCAGCCGCAAGCACCAGGCGGGGCTGCACCACCACAGAGCTGTTGCACACGAACACACACCGCCCAGACACATTCTCCAAACCACCCAGCCTTTCGCCACACAGTCACGCACAAAGTGAGGGCCGCTCCTGAGCCGCCTCCCCCTCGGCCCTGCAGGGCAGTGCCTGTCCGCACCCCCGCTTGCTGGACATGCCCTCACCTGCACCCTGCGCGACTGCATCCACTTGGCATCGATGAAGCCCTCCAGCGATTCCAGCTCAGCTGCCGCCAGACCTCCTCCACTGGCAGCTGGCACCCCCACGCCGCCGCCGGCAGCAGATGCAGAGCCCGGCGCCGCCTGCTGGTCAGCAAGGCCAGGGGGAGGGCTGCCCCCCCTGGAGTCTGTGCCTGGCCGGTCCTCAACCTTGCGGCCCAGCTTCCGCTTCATGGTGTGCACCTTGCTGCCCCAGCCCTTCCACCCCCGCTTGCCCGCCTGCACCTCCCCCCCGCCGCCGGCCCCTCCAGCCTGTGCTGCGCCAGCTTCGCTGCCCGCCAAGGGCGCAGCTGCAAGGGCAGATCCAGGGGCGGCTGCCCCTCGTCCGCTGCTGCTGCCGCTGCCGCCTAGCACAGGCAAAGCCTGCTGTGGATACTCCAGCATGCTGCGGTCTGTCATGGCCAGGCAGTACGCTGCGTACATCTGCTGTACCGCCCTCAGCTTCTCGCCCTGCTGGCACCACCACCCTAGAGCATAGGTCCACTGCTGCTTGGAGGCAGGGTCATCTGCAGCCGGCAGGCAGGCAGGCAGGCAGGAACAGGCTGGGAGAAAGGTGGGCCGGGTGGCATCCCTTCAACATACTTTTCAACCAGCCGGCTGGCAGGCAACAGCAACACAGCCGTGGCAGCCAAGCTATGGCATTTGCAGTAGCTGGCATGCCAGAAGCAGACTGACGCAGCAGCACAAGCCCCGCCGCTCTCTGCAGGCGCACAGGGCAGTTGACATGATGCCACGGTGCCGGGGTTTCACACACGGGTCTGCCTGCCAGCTGCTGCTGAAAGCAGCTGTCGCCCAGGTGCACGGTCCCGACCGCTGCAGCCCGTACCCCCTCGCACCTGCCCAGAGGTAGAAGGCTTGCTCGCCGTCCAGCAGGCTCCACCTGTCGTGGCTGATCAGCAGCGGTGCACGGCGGATGAACTCACTGCGACCCTTCAGCCCATCAGCCACCAGCTCAACAGTGCAGCCCTCCAGCGGGATGCCCACTTTGCCGTGCGGTGCCGCCGCCGCTTCCGCAGCACCCGAACCTGCAGCTGGGCCCGCCGGCACGCTCAAACCTGCTGCGGGCGCGGGCGCCTGCGACGCCGCACTGCTGCTGCTGCTGCCGCTGCTGTTGAAGCTGCTGCTGGCTGCACCCCCCGCCGCAGCGAGCTTGCTCTGCTTGGCCTGTGCAGGGGAGGGCGGCTTGGCGCCTGGTGGCGGCAGGATGGGTCGCAGGACCAGGGTTCCGTGTGCCAGGCTGGCAGTCCAAGCCTGAAACCTGCCTTGACCAGGGTCGCTGGTGGGTGGCCAGTTGCCGACTGTGTCCTGCCTGCTCCACTGCGACTGCGGCAGCGTGTATACGATGCCGCTGAACTCGCCGCTCACAGCGGTAGCGTGCGGCAGCGTGGGCCCGGGAGCGGTGGCAGCCCCGCCCGCGCTGCTGGCAGCAGGTGGCGGGTGGCGGCGCCGGCTGTGGCTGGGCTGCAGCTGATCTGCTGCATGCTTGGAAGTGCCGGGCTTGGGATGGGTGACGCGATAGAAAGCGAAGGCCTGAGATAAGGTGAGACGGCGATGTGGAGCGCAGCGTTTAGAGTACTGAGCGCAGGCAAGCATAACGCCGCAACGCGCAGCTGCATGCAAGTGTGGATTGCTAAGTGTGTAAGCAGGAGCACTGCGGGCGACGCACCAGAGCGCCAGCCGCTGCTCCCAGGCCTAGCAGCACGCCCAACATCAGCGTGATAAACGTGGACAGCACTCCGGTGGGGGCGAACATGGTTGGCAGCGAGTGCAGGAGGTAGAGCGCAAAGGCAACACTGCGGAACAAGAGAAGAAGGGCGGCAGCGGAAGCGGTGCCGATCGTTCACCAGGGTGTGGAGCCACGGCTGGTGTCCGTCATAAGGTGTCGCACCCTAACTGTTCTACACTCACCCCAAGGCCACAAGGGCGCCAGTCTCGATGGCGGGGTGTGAAGGGGCAGAGGGGCGAGAACTGGGGCCAGCCTGAGCAGCGTCAACAGTGGATATCGACATCCTGTCAGGGTGTCCTCGACAGTGGCAGCACGCTGGGCGAGGGAGCGCTCCAGGCGCTAAGAGGTCACACCACACGGCGCTCTGCTGCAGCCCAACGCCTGTCTGCTGTCATGATCATCTTGCAACTGGCTGCTGGACGCACCGAAACTACATGCACGTTGACTGCCGTGCTGGCGGCCCAGCACTGCATCGCCTGAAGCGCTGCATGGCCCTCCGCAAACGATCCCAGCTCGGATCCCACGCAAGCAGACGCCTCGAAAATTTGCTAGTGATCGGGCCAGCTCCAAGCGATGGCGACCGCCTGGGCGTAGCAGCGTGATCAGGCAGCCATGGAGGGTCCTCGGTACAGCTCCTCCGCCTTCTCGCCCGCTGCAGCCCGCAAGACCTCCGTGTGCTTGCTGCGCAACAGGGACACCGGTGACCACCGGCTGGTGACCTCCATATCTACCAGGCAAGGCCGCCGACACGGCTGCAGGCAGTAGTGGGACTAGACTGCCGCCACCCGCTCCCGCCACTCCGCACTCCCATTCCCGCCCTCTTCCCGGCTTGCAGGAAGAGCACCGAGGTCCTGCGCATCAACCTAAGGTCAGGGCGCTTGGAGCTCGAGAATGATGCCACTGCAGAGAGCTCATATGCAAATGAGGTGCGCATGCGCAGCGGCGCTGGTGGCAGGTATCCCTCGGCGCTAGAAATACCCTCACCCTCCCACTGCTTGCCTCCGTCTTTGCTGCTCGCACTGCAGAGTGAGGCCCTGGCGCAGCTGCACAGCAGGGGCTTTGAGCTGGCGGAGCGTGGCTCTGCGTTGCTGGGATATGTGATGGCCGGGCCTGCCGCAGGCGTGCTGCTGGCAACTCGATCCAAAGAGAAGGCGGTGCTGCCAGGGGGGCACACCGTGTATGCAGTCACCGACAGCCAGTGGATCATCGTACCTCTGCTGGTTCGTAATGCGCGCCGGGGAGGAAGCCGTGGGTTGGGCGCCGCTTTGCCGCTGACGGACAGAAGCTTACCTCAGCTCCGCCGTCACCAGGCTGAGCATGAAGCACTCACATGCGTATCGCGGCATTTCGCTTACATCCCTTGACAAGTGCACCTTATTCTACAAAAGCATTTACACTACCTGTGTCGCACCGCCACCGGCCTTTTTTGCTGCAGAATGAGTCGGCCGATGCGGCGCAGGCAGCCGTGCTGGCGGGGCTGCCGCCCCCCAAGGGCGATGTCGACTTCTGGCGCACGCTGCAGCAGTTCACCCTCAACAACGCTCACTACTACTGTGAGACAGCGGACATCTCGCGCCCCTTCCCCAGGTGGGTGCTTGGCAAGGCTGGCTGGGCGGCGGCAGCCCATGTGGGCTGATGCCAAGGCTGGGAGCTACACAGCACGCAGCCTAGCATCCTCGGTTTTGGTTGTTGGCTGCAACCTGCACCCTCAGTTGACCCACAGCTGGCCCGAACCCTCTAGTCGCCTCTTCCACCCTGTTACCCTGGTCCTGCCCTGTCTCACCGTTGGCTCCCTCATCCGCCTGCCTGCCGCTGCCCCCCCTGCAGTGACAAGGACCCCAGGGAGCCGTCCCCAGAGTTTGTGTGGAACAGCTGGCTGAGGCAGCCGCTGGTGGAGCTGGGCCTGTACGACCACTGCCCGGCACTGCTGCAGGCGCGGCGCTTGCTGTGCTGTCACGTTGTGTGCTGTGATGCAAGGGCGGTGCACTCAGGCTGTGTGATGTGACTCTGCTGCAAACTGTCTCCACCGGGACAGCTGCACGGCAGTGCTGGGGGGCGTGGAAGTGCTGCTGCGTGTGTGTGTGCTGCCGCCCGCAAGTCCAAGTCCCTTCAGGGCTGGACTTGCTTGCAGCTGCCGCACGCAGCGGCCGACCCTCCTGTGTGTGTGTGTGTGTGTGTGTGTGCCGGTGGCTGAGCTTGTGTATCTGTGTGTGTGTATGTGTGTCTGTGTGCGTATCTGTGTGTGCAGGGTGCGGTGGAGTGCACCACGCTGCAGCACCCCAGCGGCGGAGCCCGCTTCTCAATGTGCCTCACCTCGCGCCGCTCACGCCGCCACCCAGGCACACGATACATAGGTGTGTGGGGGGACCAAGGGCTGGCTGTCTGGCACGACAGGCCAGATTGCGCAGCTTGCATGCCAGTGGTAAAATAATTGCGCACCCTCTCTGTCTTTGCTGCCTCGCTGGGTCCGCTGCCAGAGCACAGGGTTTTCCAAATTTGTTCCACTGACCAAGGCTTTTTGAAACGGCTGCTGGTCCCCCGTCCTCCCTCCTCCCATGCGTGCAGCCCGAGGCCTGAACACTCTGGCGGGGCCAGGCAACGAAATAGAGTGCGAGCTGCTGACGTGGACACACCCCCAGCAGCAGTACGGCGCCGGCAGCAGCAGCAGCAGCAGCAGCAGCAGCAGTGCGCCACGCGCAGCAGGGGGCGCAGCTGCAGCAGCCGGGGGCAGCGAGGCGCTGCGGTGGGCGCGGGTGGTGTGGCGGCGCGGCACGGTGCCCATTTGGTGGGGGGTGCAGCTGCAGAGCCTGGCTCAGGGGCTGCAGGCCGAGGTCTATGTTCGGGAGGAACACCCCTACCAAGGCACAGCCTCCTACTTCAGGAATGTGCAGCGCCAGCACGCACCCCGGCCCGCTCTGGCTCAGCCCCCCGCCGCCGCGCCAGCCTCAAACGGCGGCGGCGGCGTTGATGCGGATGGCGGCGGCGCTTCCCTGGCAGCAGACGGCAGCCGAGAGGGCTGGACGCTTGTTGATGAGGGCTTCCCTGGCGGCAGCAGTAGCAGTGCAGCAGCAGCAGCAGCAGCAGCAGCAGCAGGGCGTCAGCAGCAGCAGGGGCTTGCCAATGCAGACCCGGCTGCGGCGGTTGAGGCGGCGGGGGCGTGCGTGCCTGTGACGTGCATCAACCTGCTACATGCCAACCCCAAGAAGGCCTCGGAGCTGATGCTGTCCAGCCACTTCCAGGATGTGAGTGAGCCTGCTGTGCCTGCTGTGCTTTCCCGCCAAGCCTGCTGTGCCTGCCGTGTGGTCAGGCACATCCCTACAGCCCAGCGGCTGGTCACATGTCCATCACTTGCCTGCCGTTGCACTTGCGTTTATGCCTGTGCATCTGCTAATCTGTGTACATGTGTGCAGGCGATGCGGCATGTGCGGCGGCGGCTGGGCGGGCAGGCGCCCATCAAGGTTGTCAACTTCGACTGGCATGGAAACATGGGGCGCCTCACAGAAGAGAAGGCTGTGGAGGGCTTCTGGTCTCTCATGGAACCCTTTGTGAAGCAGACCGGCTTTGCCGCAGGCTGGATGGAGGCGGCACCCGATGCAGCACCCGCCACGCCGACAGCGGCCTCTGCCGCCGCTGCCGCAATACCCGACGCTAGCGGAGCAGCGAGCGCTAGCGCAGCCAGCAGCGGTGCAGCGGGAGAGGCGTCCGGGTCATCAGACGCAGCAGCCGCGGAGGCTGCGCCGGCCACGGCCTGGCCGCCTGGGTGGAGCATGCGGTGGAGCAGGCAGCAGGCGGGCCTGCTGCGCTTCAACTGTGCCGACTCGCTGGACAGAACCAATGCCGCCACCTGCTTTGCTATGCTGCCGGTGCTGCAAGAGCAGCTGCGTGTGCTGGGACTGGCACTGGAGTGTGCGGTGCCGCCCGCCACGGCGGCACTGCAGCGCAGCAGGGGGCGGTCCAGCAACGATGTGGCGGGGCTGGCGGGGCAGCAGCAGCAGGGGCAGCAGCAGGGGCCAACACTGGAGGATGTGGCGGCAAGTCTGCCAGAGGTGAGGCGAATTGTTGCCAAGCCAGCCAAGCAGCAGAAGCCTGCAAGCTTGCTGGGTGCCCCTTACTGCATGGCAGGTTGTTTGAGAAGCGGCCTTAGATGCACGCGTCTGGATGATCTGAGGGAAGGAGCCGCACATGGCAGAGGACACAGCAGCTGCGGACACAGCAGCCCGCCGTCTGCTGGCGCCGTTGCCTGCCTGCCTTCCCGCTCATTTTCCCGCCATATGCAACATCTCTTGCCTGCCTGCCTGCAGGGCTGGGAGGTACGGCAGCATGAGGGTCGGCTGCTGTTTATAGACCATGTGAACCAGAAGACTCAGTGGACTCCCCCGCTTGCGGGAGGTGCCTCCTCGGCTCCCTCTTCCGCCCCCTCCTCCGCTGCCCCCTCAGCCGCAGTCAGCCGCTCTGTGTCTGGCTCCCGCCCCTCCTCTGCAGCCCCGCTCAGCTCCCGAATGATGCAGTCGGCCACAGACATGCTGGCCAGGCTGCAGCAGCGGCAGGGCGGAGGCAGCGGCAGCCCCACGCCGCTCATGGGCCTTGAGCGGCACTCCAGCCCGCCTCGCACGGGCGGCCCCGACGGCGGCGGCCAGTACTGGGCGCGCAGCAGCAGCTCCAGCAGCCTCAGTGGCGGCGGCGGTATTGGCGGCGGCGGCGGCGGCGGGGTGCCGCATGCCGCCAGCTCGCCTGACGTCAGCAGCCAGGTGTCATCTCGCACCTCCACAACTGCAGGTGCTGCTGCGGTGTCGGACAAGGTGAGCTCAGCTCAGCAGGGGGCTGGGGAGCAGGCAGGGCTGGCTGGCTGGCAGATGTGTATAGCAGCTGTATAGCAGCGGTGGATGCACGGCTTGCGTGGGCTGACACCGCCGAAAGGGGGCGAGCGGCTGGGCTGCTGTGCCTGCGGCGTTTTATCGCCACTTGCGCAGTCCTTGCGGCATCTGCTTTCCCTCTTTGACTCTTCTCGATTGTCTTGCTCTCCTCCTCACACTCTTCCCCTCACGCCCTGGTTGCGGTACACGCCCCCCACAGCAGGACCCGTACCGCCCCTGGGCCTTCTTCGAGTACGATATCGCTGATGTGAGGGAGCGGCTGCTTAAAGATGCAGGTGAGCGGCATCGAGCGAAACACGGGCTGGCTGCCCCCTGCCTGTGCCTGTGCCTTGTGCACACTGCATGTGCCAGGCTGCCTAGACTTGACTTTGCATGTGGCTGAGCCCACCGATCGCACACCCAAACTCACACCTGCTTGGTCACCTGTCCCTGCCCCTCTCCCAGCTCCTCTCCTTGCCCTGGACCACCCTCTGACTCATGCGCCAGCCTTCCTGCCCCCCCCCCCCCCCCCTTTCCCAAACCTCTCACCCGCTGCCCCTCTCACCCTCTGCCACCTCCTGCCACCTCCTGCCACCTCCTGCAACCTCCTGCCACCTCCCGCCCCCCTGTTGTGCTGCCTGTGCCCCCCGCAGTTGACGGCTATGTCGACATGTTCAGAGTGCACGGCGACATCCACTCCTTCCTCTACACAGGCTCACCCGCCATGCACTCACACGTGCTCAACCTGGTGACGCAGGTGGGGGGCGTAGGGGCTCAGAGGGTGGTGGTGGTGGGGTGAGGGCGGGTGGAGGCGGCTGGTTGGGTGTGTTTGGGCAGGGTGAGGCGGGACCTGGCCAGGGCAGGGAGGTGTCTCAAGGGCAGGCTGTTTCGGGGTGTGGTTGGCATGGTATTTTTCCAAAGAGGCACCTCTCTGATTGCCGCTTCACCCTCCTTTACTCAACTGTTTTGTATTGGTTGCTCTGATGCTGACCTTGTGCTCGCTGCTTCAACAGCCTCCCCTCCTCCCCCCCGCCTTTGATCCTTGCCCTGCAGGGCGGCAAGGCCTACGGCGCCACCAGCGGCGTGGGCAAGCTGCAGAACCTGCGTGTGGCTGTGCAGCGGCGCTGGAACAACACCGTCAGCGACAGCAGCAGGCAGCAGGCCATGGAGCTGTTCCTGGGGCTGCGCATCCACGACCAGCCGGGGGGCCAGAGGGGCTACTTCCCAGGGCTGCAGGTGGGGTGGGTGGTATGTGTGTGTGTGTGTGTGTGTGTATCGCGGGGGGGGATGCTGACTTGAGCAGCTGCGGCTGCGGCTGCGGCTTGGTGCACCGCGGCAGGCGAGAGCTGGGCATGGTCGCACTATGTTTGGAGGGTGCTTGCATCCCGCCACCTCCCCTCCTGCAGCCCCTGCTGCCTGCTGCTCTGCCTGGCTGACCCCTCCTGCACCTCACCCCAGCTTGGCCGCTCTGGTGCTTCTCGCGCCCTCGCCTTGAGGGGACCGCCCTCTCGTGTACTGCCGCTTGATGTACTGCCCCCCCCCCCCCCGTGTACTGCCCTCCCCTCATGCACTGCCCCCCTTGTTCGCTCCTCAGGTGATGTACCATGACACCACACAAGCGCAGCTGAGCGGCATGGAGCCTTTCGAGCAGCAGCCTCTCACGTCCGCGGCTCACCCGCACTCACACCCTGCGCCGCCGCCACTCACAAGCAGCACTGCGGTGCGGGAACCAGCAGGGGCGGCGTCTGCAGCCGTGCGAGATGTGGAGCAGGCGGCTGCCGAGGGCGAGCAGGAGGAGGGGCAAGCAGCAGGGGAGGTGGAAGAGGAGGAGGAGGACAGGGCGCATGCTGTGCCTGGCGTGCCTGCTGCACACCACGACGGCGTGCTGGGTGTGCCTCAATCCCTGCTCGACCTCGAGCCCATGCCCGACCCTGCGCCACAGCAGCAGCAGCAGCAGCTGCAGAGCAGCCAGTCTTCCGAGCAGGGCAGCGGCGAGGACCCCTGGGCAGCGGCCGACAGAGACGACAGGCAGTGGGAGGCAGGCAGCCCTGCAGGCAGCGGCGGCGGAGGTGGGGACACGGTCCAGCAGCCCCAGCCCCAGCCCCAGCCCCAGCCCCAGCCTTGGGAGGACTTTGGTGATCCGCTCAGCTCAGGGTTCGTTAGTGACACCAGGGCGCCTGCTGGGTGGGTCCCTGGGAGCAGCCAGGGCGGCGGTTTGATCGATTTGGAAGGCAGTGAGGTTGGAGCTGGTGCTGCGGGAGGCGCTCGCTCCCCATCCCCAGCGAGCACTTTGCATGCACCGCTGAAGGACCTGCTGCTGTGAGTGCGCGGCAGCGTCGCTACTGCCTCTGCTTTCTCTGTCTGCCTCTTTCTTGTTGAGCCCCTTGTTCTTCTCCTGTTGTACTTTCGGTTGTGTTGATATGTGCGGCGATGTGGTTTACACGCCACACCTTTGGCGCCTTGATAAAGAAAACAAGCGACTGCCAGGGCAGGGGTGCAAGGCGGGGTATGGTGGGACTGCAAGGGGGACTAGTGGTACACACTGAGCAGTACAGGGCTTGAGAAGACAGCAAAAGGGAAGCAGGGGGCAGGGCAAGGTGGGTGGGAGGGAGGGGTAGGAAAGGATCGGACAGAAAAAAAACGCAATTGCAGAGCGATGCAATTGCAGAGCAATCAAGTGCAATGAATGCCGGCTGCGTGGGGCACATCTAGGCACCGCCACACTGTGAGCAACGATCTCTTTGAGGAAAGCAGCAGTGAGTGTTTATATGTGCCGACCTAAAGCTGTCCGAGCGGCTATTGAAAAGGTTGCTGGCCAGCAAAGGGGGGCATGTAACCCCCCTGCTGCTGCTGCTGCTGCTGCTGCTGCTGCTGGTGCATCATGAGCTGGTGCTGCTGCGCCGCCTGCAGCTGCTGTTGTTGCTGCTGGTGCTGAAATTGCTGCTGCTGCTGCTGGAACAGGGTCGGCAGCTGTGCTACCCCAGCCCCGCTGCGAACCTTTGGCGGGCTGATGTGGTGCCCTGACCCCGATCGTCGAAAGCTGGTTGGCTGGTCTGCAGACATGAGGTGCTCATCATCGCTGTGGTGTGCATCGCTGCTGTCGCTGCCCAGGGCGCCAGGCAGCAACGGGATCGGGAAGGGCAGCTGAATGGCCGTTGTGGAGCCTTGCGCTGCCTGCACGGGGGATGAGCACGCCCTCGATTGTGCAGACTGGTTCAAATGTGCACGGGGCAAAGCACGCATGCAAACGTAGCATGGTGAAGCACCACCAATCAAAAAAACGCAACCCGCGCAACTTGGTGACGGTCGCACCTGCAGCTCCTGCCGCAGGAGCTCCATCAGCATTACGGTGGGCACGGCAGGTGCGTTGCCGTACTCCTTGACCACGAACTGGGCCACGCGTTCCTGCGGGGGAGGCAGCGGGGAGGGGGCAGGGTTGAGGGAGGCTAGTCGCTGCGGCCGCTGGCCCCTGCATGGTGCACCCCAGGAGACAGGCATGCAGGCAGGGGAAGTGGAGGCTGAAAGCTGCACTCACCAGAGCTTGGCGAGCCCCCTGCTCCTCCGCTCGCTTGTTTTGCTGCACCGCCGCCGTGTAGAGCTGACTGACGGCGTTGGCGGCGTCTACAAAGCTGCCATACAGCGACTTCTCGGCCTCGAGCGTGGACTCTCCCTTGCGCTTCTTTGAGCCGCCTCGCTGTACGTTCATAGCTGGTCGATGTGATGGTGTGAATGACAGTGCGAGAGGGGGCTTCGGCGCCAAGCCAGAGAAAACGCAGCAATACTTTGTACATTGTACATCGGAATGCCCCAGCCGCTATTTCCATGCATGAGTGTCGACAATTGACGACGTTTACGCACAGTTTCGTCCTGCGAAATCTCTGAAGCGCTCCGAGCTTGAACTTCGCCATCCGCCTTCAGTTTGCCCTTCGGAAACATTCAAAGTGTCACAATGCGCCTTACGCTCGCATCCAAACCGCCTGGGGCGCGCGGCACTGTGGCCAGGCGGCCAGCCGCCAAAGTTCGTGCTGCGGCCTCTGTGGACACACCCAGCGACAAGAAGCAGGGCCTCAGGGTGTCCATGGTCAGGTTCGTGGGGCGACTGTCTTACGCTTGCGCCTCAACATGTGCGCAGATGCGGCGCCGAAAAGACGAGGCGGCCTTCACACCATCCCTGCCACCTGGTCTTGCTGCAGTCTGGGCTGCCCCAAGAACACCGTGGACGGCGAGGTACTGCTGGGAGACTTGTACCGAAACGGGTTCACGATTACCGATGCTTCAGAGGAGGTGCGGCAGCAGAGCACACTGCCTGCCTTGCATCCCTGGCAACCATGGCAGCCTTGCTAGTTAGCACAAACATCTTGAACTTAGTGCTGGCGGCCTGCTGGACCATTGCGCATCCGCAGGCTGACGCCATTGTGATCAACACGTGCGGCTTTGTGGAGGATGCAAAGGATGAATCCATCGAGGTGGGTGGGTGGGTGGGTGCACCTGTGCTATACTCCACTGCTCTGTATTGTAATGCACAGTACTGTATCAGCCTGCCTTGCCAACAGTAGATTGGTATAGAGGTGCGGCGGCGGAAGCTGTGCAATCGTGCTGGGGAAGAAGCGGCGACGCTGGGGCACCTGCCAGGCTGGCAAAGCGTGGTGGAGACTGCGACCCACAGCACCGACCTGCCCTGATCTGTGCCGTGTCGTGCCATGCTGCAGACCATCATTCAGGCAGCACGCATGAAGGAAGACGGCAAGGTGAAGCGGGTGGTCGTGACCGGCTGCCTGGCCCAGCGGTACTCCGAAGAGCTGGCGGCACAACTGCCTGAGGCAGACCTAGTGATGGGGTGAGCGAGGGATTATGAGGGCGAGGGACTGAGAAAGTGGGGCTTTGAATGCACTGTGCGTAACGATTCCTCGGCAGCTGCTGCAGCAAGTCCCAGCTCACTTTTTTAATGTGGTTTCTTGTTTTTACTATGCAAGAAAAAATCAAAATTTACTACATTTCTTCAAGTTTATTTTTATGCAAAAACAAAATCACCCTCACCCCGCATGCTCCCTTGACCCATCAGCTGAGCGGTTGTGTTTGCTGTTTTGCGCCCACTGTCGCGTTGCAGTTTCGAAAAGTACGGCAACCTGAGCTCCTCCCTGCGCTCCATACTGGACGCACCCCCCCAGGTGGACATGGAGGAGTACCAGCAGCGCTCCCGGGTGCAGGTGTGTGCGGGTGGAAGCGTCAACGTGTCTGTGTGGGAGTGTGCGCCTGTATGGGGGTGGCTGTGGATGTGTGTGTGCCAGCTGGCGTGCCGCTGCAAAGCAGCGGCCAGCTCAGAGGCAGAACGGGCTATGGGGGTGGCTGTGGATGTGTGTGTGCCAGCTGGCGTGCCGCTGCAAAGCAGCGGCCAGCTCAGAGGCAGAACGGGCTCGATCTCGGCTGTGGCTGGCGGTGGGGGGGGGGTGGGGGGGGGGGGTGGAGCACCAGGCGCACAGGGCCAGCCGACACAGGACAGGGGCCTCTGGCAGGGCATGGCTCATGGCTGGGCAGCGTCCGCTGAGCTCTGTTCTCACCTCACTTCCACCAAGCTGCTGGTGGCAAACAAAGTGCTGGATGAACAGCACTTGACACAACTTCTGCTGCCTTCCCCCTCTCCTGCCTGCCCTGCACCCAGGTAGGAGATGCCACCGTGGCCTTCAGGCCGGAGTGGGACCGCCACCGCCTCACACCACGCCACACCGCCTACCTGCGTGTCGCTGAGGGCTGCAGCCACGCCTGCACCTTCTGCGCCATCCCCGGCTTCAGGTGGGCTGCTGCTGCTTGCTGCTTGCTCCTGCTGCTACTACTGCTGCTACTACTGTTGCTGCTGCTTGCTCTTGCTGCCACTACTGCTGCTGCTGCTGCACCTGCTGCTGCTGCTTCTGGGTGGGTCGAGTGGTCCAGGGCGATTCAGGGTCAGACTGTGTACCAAGGGTTGGCTCAGGGGTGGCTGGGGATCAGAGTTACATACTTGAAAGGCGGCAGGAGAAGGAGGTAGTGTCATGCGCAAATACTGCATGGCAGCAGCGCTACAACTCAAAACTATCACGCCGCCGTTCTGCTGCTGCCGTTGTTGATTGCTTCGTTTGTTGTTTGCTGTCTCGTGTGCTGCCGCTCTGTTTGTGTTGTCAACCCAGTCACAACGGTGGCTGTCACACGTACCCTGGCAACACCCAGCATGGTCCACCGCTTCTCATTCCTGCCGCCGCCCAATCAGACCGCCGCCCAACCTCCATCGCTGCTCACTCCCGCCGCCGCCGCCGTCCAAATTCCGCCGCTGCTCAATCGGTTCTGGCCTCATTCATCCTCGTCCGACTCCTCTCCAGTCATGAACACCTTGTTGGTGGTGACCACCATGGCGGCGTCCCTGCCTCGGGCGTAGTTCTCGTGCATGAACGCTGCACAGGGTGGTTAGGGTGGGGTAGGAGGAGCACAAATGGAGTTTATTCGGGTCACATGGAGGGTCGGACAGTGGGTTTCGGTTGACTCCCAGCAGGCACCCTCCCAGCAGGCACCCTCTCCGAGGCACTCTGTCAGGGGCCACTCACCTGAGTCAACCACGTGCTCGTCCTTGCGCTGGAGGTGGTAGGTGGTCACGGTGGTAAGGCCACCATACGACACAACATCCGGCTCAGCAACCTTGATCGACCTGCACATGCACTCGCCACGTGCAGGGTGCAGCAAGGCGTGTGTCAGCTGTCTGTCACACGTGAAACGGTAGCTGATGCAACACGCGCCCCACATCATGGGCTGTTGCGAGCTGTGAAAACACGCCGCCAGCCAGGCCTGCAGAGCAAGCTGTGTTGGCCCTCCAGCCCAGCTCCTTCACCTGAAGTTCCAAGTGACCGTGTAGTTGCCGCATGTCGCGATGATGTAGCGCTCCTGCCGCCCCTTCTCGGTAACCCAAGTGAACTTGCCCTTTTGGAGGGGAGCTCCCTTGGTCAGCTTGACATCCTCTGCACCCCAAATTTGGTGGGGCAGGCATGTTAAGTGCACAGAAAAGCCGAGCCACTGCCAGCTTATCCAAGCTCTGGCCCCCAGCGCAGCAGCTCACAACACGACTGGCCGCAGTGCTCACCCATTTTGAGGCGTAGCAGGCGGGGCGCGGGCGAGTTGGAGCCCATGCGGCTGGTGAAGCCGCACAGCTCCTTGCCGCTGCTGGGGTCCTCGTACGTCGTCTTGAGCACCATCATGTAGTTCTTGGTTGTGGCCAGCACCCACTTGCCTGAATGTGCACATCAGAAGCCAGGGGTAGGGCGGGGGTTTCAAGAGGCAGTGGTCATTTGATTGAGCTGCTTGCGACGGCTCTGGAGACGGCTTGCTAAATATGCTGCCCGGCCGGCTCCGCCTCCCTCTTTCTTGCCGCCACGAGGCTCACCGTCGAATGTGACGTCCACCGCTGTGATGGGCAGGCCCATGCCTGGGATGGATGTCTTGGCTTGGGTTAGCGTCTTCTCGCTGTACAGCCGTACCTTGCCGTCATCTGCGCCCACCACCACATACCCATCGCCGCTGGTGGCCATGCAGCTGAACTTGACCCCCGCTGCATAGTCCTTGCCGCCGGCATACGACAGCACCGGGGTCGCCATCTGCTCGCTCACCACCCCGCCCTTGGTCTTCATGTCCCAGACCGCCAGCCGGGAGGCGCCCAGCGCCAGGAACACGCTGCCGTCGTGTTGCTGCGAAACGCGGAGGGATGCGGAACGTGGAAGGGGCAAACAAAGTTTGAGGGGCGCATTGCGGTGTGGGAGGGAGGACTGGATTGGCTTGACAGGGAGGAACTATGGGCAAGAACAAGGAACAAACAAGAAAAAACGCATAGCATGCCCAGCACACGTCATGCATCGCGCACAGCATGCACAACACGCCAAGCTCACCGCCGCCGCCTTGTCCTTGCCGGCCATGTCCTTCATGGCCACATCCACCGTGTCTTTCTGGAACTTCCACTCGCTGATCACCTTGCCCGTCTCGATGTCGGTCTGCCACATGCTGCTGGTGTTGAGGGGGCTGATCATCGCCATCGTGCGCTCCTGCTCAAGACGTGGGCAGGGCAAGGCAGGGCACGTTAGGGGGGTGTTAGTAGGTAAAGCAGGCTGGCTAAAGCAGGCATGGGCTGGGCTGGCAGGCGTGGGCGCACCAATCAACCAACTTTAAAAGGCAGCTGCGCTGCACAGGCAGGGCGGTCAAAACAATGGGTTCCTTGCACGCGCTCTTCTGCGCTGCCACGCTGCCTCCCCCTGGCACTCACCGAATCCATCAGCAGCGCTTTGCTGGGTGTCAGGGTGGGGGTGCCGGCGCCGCCCCACCCCGCAGCCTTGGGCGGCGGCGTCAGCACGAAGCTCAGGCCCGTGTCCTTCATCCGTCCCGCTGAGTTCTTGATCACGTCGATCTGTCCCCCGCGCATGAGATAGCTGTGCTCCCCCGCACCCATCACCACACCGTGGATTGGTGACTTCTTTTCCGTCACCACGCGCTCCTTCTTGGGCGTGTTGAATTCCTGCGGGTGGATGGGTGTGGAGGGCACAGCACAACAAACGCATGCATCGTGAGCCAACGCGGTTGTACCCTTCAAAGCACCGCCAATGACACTGTCAGGCAGCAATGCTGTGGCTGACTGTCTAGCGGCACTCTCTCGGCCCCAGGCCCCAGCGCCTGATCTGAGCTGCACCAGCTGTGTGCACAAGCCAGACAGCTTTCCAGCTTCGATACTGCTGTCGTGCGGCGGTACTTCCCACCTCTGGGTGTGGCTGGTCGATGTCCATGTCTGCCACCCATTGCACCTTGGACTCTTCGTTCTCAGGGCCGCCAAGGATGCCTGCATAAGCCCCCAAGTTCTGCAACAGCACGTGGCATGCGGCGAGTGGCACGTGAGGTTACTGGAGGAAACGCTCCGCTCCTTGTGGCCTCATCTCATCCGCTGAGCGGCGGGCACTGCAACAGAGAGGACCCCCAGCAACCGCCTGGGGGGTATATGCCATGGGGCTGTCGCTGCTGCCTTTGCAGTTTCTGCTCAGGGCCCCTACCTTGGCCACAGTATCATCGTTATGCTCCTGGCCAAACCGGTTTTCAAAGGCGGCCTTGTTGAACTTTTGAAGGAAGCGTTCAAAGGCGGGCGAGTTCGCAAACTTGAGGGCCCAGGCCTCTTTGTCGCTGGTCACAAAAGACGCGCGCAGTTCTTTTACGGCCCAGTCGAAATTGTCGTCCACCAGCACATCTAAAGGCTCCTGCAACACATACAGCACAGCACAGCAAGGGACTGGGGGCGTGGGTAGAGAGAGCTTTGGGTGGGAGTCATCAAGCGGGGCTTCGTGCAAGGGTGTTGAGTTGAGCAGGCCAGCAGCTTGTGCAGCATGGGGCTGGTGCAGAGTTTGCCTCATTGCCTGCTGCTGCCTCTGCGCTGCCTGGTGTCCTTGTTTCCAAGCAATGCAAACGCCAGCGGCAATACAAACCTCAGCCCCTTCAACCTCCAGCCGCCACTCTGGCGAGCGGCTGTTCGTGTCTTCATTTGCATCATACAATTTTGTTGTCACGCCGCTGGCCACCTCCTTCCACTCGCCAGTTCCTCGTGGTGACACCACAAAGCGAAACAGCACAGTGCTGGGCTGCACAGCGGCAAAGGAGGTGTTGCGATCAGCAACAGAGAGGAAGCGGGCGGCGGCGACGGCCGTTCGCCGTCCGCTGTTTCGGCATTGAGTTTGCTAAGATTGCTGCTGCACTTTTCAATGCTGCTCTCCCTGACCTGCGCTGCCTGAGGCGTGATGGCCGGGCTGTCGGCTGTGCCCGCCGCCGGGCCTCCTCTAATCCAGTTGAACATGTTTCTGGTATCGGGAGTGCGAGGGCCTTGAGAAGTGATCTGCCCTCGACCGCGCCGGGACTTGCAGGCGTTTGCACTGCAAACCGATATCACAACAGGCTTCAAACGAGCGGTGTGGGTGTGTAATAAAGAAATCAGGGCCGCAAGGCACGCCAGTTTTGGCCGCCGCCTCGCTCGATGTACTGCCGCCCGCCGCCGCCCTCGCAACACCACATGCCTTCCTGTGATCGCAACTCAATCCCCTCAACCCCTGCTGTGTTGGTTTTGCAGGGGCAAGTTCCGCAGCAAGCCGTGGCAGGCAGTGCTCGAGGAGGCAAAGCACCTTGTTTCGACCGGTGTGGTGGAGCTGAATTTGATTGCAGAGGTGAGCGGCGGAGCATGACCACGGCAAGGTTGAGCAGCCAGTGCGCTGTTGCCACAGCTCGAAACCATGCTGCTCTTAACGACAACAACTCTTGCTGTGTGTGTGCAGGACACCAATCAGTATGGCATGGATCGGCGAGACGGCAAGGGGCTGGCGCAGCTGCTGCAGGAGCTGGGCAAGCTTGAGGGGCTCAAGTGGATGCGCCTCTTGTACTGCTACCCCTCGTACTTTTCAGAGGAACTCATAGACGAGATTGCCACCAACCCAAAGGTGCATGCTGCGCTGGTTGTAGTGCGTGTGTGTTGATTGACCCTGAATGGGTGAAGTCAAGGCACAAGCAATGGCTGACCTTTCTGCGAGCGCTCTGCTGGAAGCAGGATGCGCCAGGCAGCTAGCCCTGGCAGCCTGTACACGTGCCTATGATGCTTGCTGCTGCACCAGTGCCCTGCAACCGTTCCTGCTGCTTTTCGTCGCACAGAAACATGCTCCATGCTTGTGCGCTGATCCTGATGAAACAACACGCTGATCGTTGGCACTTTCTCCCGTTGTGCCGCTGTGGTACCGCACAGGTGTGCAAGTACATCGACATCCCGCTGCAGCACATCAGCAACCTCACGCTGCTGGCCATGAACCGGCCGCCACAGGCGCACACGGTGACGCTGCTGCACAAGCTTCGGGATCGCATCCCCGACCTGGCACTCCGCACCACCTTCATCTCCGGCTTCCCTGGTGGGTGCTGGTGTGGCTGTGTGGCTGTGTGGCTGTGTGGCTGGTGGCTGTGTGGCTGCGCACGCTTTGAAGTGTGTTTGTTCTGATGTTTTCGACAGTATTGCATTTCACATTGGGGTAGGTTGCACGCCTGCTGCGTGGTTGCAGCAAAATGGCCCAAGCACTGCCTCGCCTCACTTCTCTCAGTGGTAGGCATTGCCTGAGCCATGTACATTTCCAGGCCCAACTGTACCGCCCCACTTGTACCGCAGGCGAGTCGGAGGCAGACCACCGTGAGCTGGTCACCTTCTGTGAGACCTTCCGATTCCAGCGCATGGGCTGCTTCCAGTACAGCGAGGAGGATGGCACACCTGCGGCTGAGCTGCCAGAGCAGGTGGGTGGAGCCTTACTTTCTCATCCCATCATGCTCTGATAGGGCTCAGGCCGCTACAGAGCAGCATCCAGGGGCCTGCTGCTGCCTGGCTGCCTGGCAGGTTGGTTGGTTGGTTATGTCGGTGGCTAGAGGCAGGAGGCAAATTGCACATTGCATGTCCTGTCATGCCCTCCCAGCTGACGTTGTGCTGTTGCCCACTGCCCTGCCTTTGCCTGCCCCCGCCTGTCGTCCACCACCGCAGCTTGGACCTGAAGTGCGGGAGTCGCGCAGGGATGAGCTGGTGTCGCTGCAGCAGCGGGTTGGGGAGGCCTGGGCCAAGACGCTGGTGGGCCGAGAGGTGAGGTGCCACTGCTATTGCCAACCATGCTGCCGCCGATGCTGCTGTCACTGCGACGTACGTCTTTGGGTTGCTGGGGCTGTCAGGCAGGTGTTTGGGACACCTGTCAGTCATTTCCCGGCTTGTCTCGCAGGGTGTTGCTGTGACCTTGGATCTGCCTTCCACTGCGTCGCTGCCCTGTCTTCACCTCACCTCGCGTCACCCCATATGCCTCTGTGTTGCAGATTGAGGTGTTGGTGGATGGGCACACAGAGGATGGCGAGATCTTTGGGCGCACGCAGTGGGATGCGCCGGACATCGACCCCATCGTGTTCTTGGCGGCACCTGAGGAGGGCCTGCCGCCGCTCGAGGTTGGGCAGATGCGTCGCTGCAGGGTGGTTGGCACCTCCATCTTTGATCTCGAGGCGGTGCCCGTGGCATGATGGAATAGCCTTGGGGCATTGGGGGTGCAATCCATCCAGGCCCTGCCGCAAACCCATGGCGTTGTCGCAGCAGTGCTGCAAGCACGATGCAGGCCGGGTGCCATGCTGTCAGCTTCATTTGGCAGCCGTGACGGCCGGCCGTCGTTGCTGGCATCTGCCTGCTGTAACACAGATCGGGGCGAGGCAGCTTTTCAAGGTGAAATCAGGTCACTCGTGCACGAAAAGTCGAGCACGCACATTGGATTGACCACAGCAGGTGCACTGAGCCTGTTGCCTGCTCGTCCTACAGTGAACTTTGCTAGGTGCAGCTTACAGAAGCCTGCAGGCATCTGCCATGGAATGAATATCACTGCTGCTGCTGCAAACATGACACCAGACAGCAGGCGTGGAAAAACGGTTGCGTTAAGCAAGGGCTGAAGGAGCGCAGAAATGACTAGCGCTTGGATCACGAGAGGAAGAGAGGTACTGGTTCTGGAAAAAAGTCTGGAACAGGGCGTGCATTGCGAAATGGGCAGGTTCCCACGTCGGCGGTGTTGGCAGCTGTGTGCAGCAGGCGTTCGACCAGCAGCCAGCAGCCAGCAGTGCATGATGTCAAGGGTCGCAGGCCGCACTGAGCCGGCCTACTAGCTGCATGCCGCGCCCAGCCGGTTGTGCTCCTCAATGTCGGGAGCATCCCACGGGTACACGATCCATGGGGCCCCGCTGAGCTCCTGCGCCACAAACTGTGGGACCCCCGCGGGCAAACACCCCTTCTTGGGCCGCAGCTTGTTGTGGATGACAAACACGCCGAGGTGGGTGGGCGGCACCGGCTGCCCCACCGCCGCCAGCGCCGCCTCCTGCTGCGCAATGTCTGCCAGCAGCTCACGCGTCGCGTAGCACAGCGTCTCCCGGCTGTCGTCCACTTCGTCGACCACCAGCAGCCGCTTGCCCACCAGCTGGCTGCTGGCGCCGCACAGCCACTGCGTGCGCCTCACGCCCGCCTCGTGTGGCCGACCCTCCAGCTCATCGCTGTACAGCTCCAGCCCGATGACCTGGATGGCGGCGCAGCCGCCATTGTTGGACCCTTTGCGCAGCACACTGCGCAGGATGCGAGCCGGGATGAGTCCGCCGCCAGAGATTGCAAGCAGGATGTCGGGCTGGTCAAAGCCGCCCCGTCGCAGCACATCCAAAGAGCCGGCAATGGACTGATGGATGGCGTCGTAGCTGCAGTGCATCTTGGGGGCTGGGGAGCATTCTACTGTGGCTTCCACAGCTGCCAGCTCCTCCCCGAACTGCAAACAGGACGGCAGGCGGTGTCGGCAGGCGAAGGTGTAGGCAGGCGGTGGCTGTGGCTCGCTGGACACACATTGCATAACAGTGCCCCTCGTAGCCCACCTGCTCAGGAAGCGGCGGCGCTTGAGGCAGGCTGGCCAGCCGATGCAAGTTTAACTCTGTGCTTTCGCGGTCTTTGCTGCCCAATGCGATGTCCCCGACCTTCTGCGGCGTCTGCAGCTGCACGGGCCGGCCCATCCTCGCGAGAATGGGCTTCAAAGGTGCCTTGGCGGCGCGGTGTCGTCCCAGCCCAAATGGAGGACTGTCTACTGTTTCGACACAGCACCGATGTGAAGATGATGCATCTGCAGGGCTACTGCCAGGCAAACCCGCATTTCATCACAAGACGTACCGCCGCATTCCCGCCTTTTGTGCACCTCGATATCGATATCACATCAGCCTAAACTCACAATGCTGGCTGCCAATGCAGCCCAACAAACAGCATTGCAAACATCGTAATCGTTGCCGCTTTAGCGCGCACTTGCCACCGCCAGCCGCCGCCGCGTTTCATCCCGGTGGCCACGTCATTTGGCGGCCGCCAATGATGTGCAGGTGCAGGTGGTAGACAGACTGGCTGCCATCGGGCCCGTCATTGATGGTTACGCGGTAACCCTTCGCCAGTCCCTCCTGCTTTGCTACCTGCGCCAAGCAGGAATGCAAGTTTGTGTGCATGCTCAGAATGCACATGGGTTTGAGCCTAGCCACATACTGTAGCTGAATGCTGCTGCTGGTGATGAATGACGATTGCAATCAGCTCCCCACCTGGGCTGCCACATACAGCAGGTGGCCCAGCAGTGGCTTGTGCTCCTCTGTCGCCTTGGACAGCCCGGTCAGGCCGTTGCGCACCTTGGGAATGACCTGCGCCAGCACAGCGCATTGAACAAGCACTTCAACGCAGGCGTGATTTACTGTTTGCTGGCAGATAATCAAGTTCACAGGCGCTTTGTGCTGCAGGGTTTGACGACAGGCTCGGCAACGCCCCTGCCGCCACTGTCGTGCCCCCACCAGCTGCGGCCCACCAGGAAGTGGACAGGTCCCTGCGGTGAGATGTCGCGGAAGGCGAGTGCCTGATCATCCTCGTAGATGACTTGCGCTGGTATCTCCTTGGAAATGATCTTGTCAAAAATGGTGGGAGCCCCGCTGTCAGCGCCACTGTGTGAGGCAAACGCGGAGGAAACCAAACACAGTGGCGGGGCGCATCAGCAAGAGGTAGGTGTGAATGCAGGCGATCCATGACAGGACCGTCCTCAGATTGAGGGTGACTCAGGTGATGCTAAGGCAGCTTGCCGACACCATTGCCGTCGCCACCGCCCGCACCTGGCGGCGGCCTGCGCCTTCTCCACCTCGCTGCTCATGGCTCGCACCGGATATGCAATGCTGCGGTGCACACCCAGAGGATTGGCAAGCCTCAGAGGCGACGGCGAGAGTTTGCTTGCGGCGAGAAGGGTTCTGCCGGCAGTCAAAGCACAAACCCTCTGCAACATGCCCTAGGCGTGGGGATGTATCGATCAGGGCGTGATCGTTGTTTGGGGATGGCCAGGCGATGTACACTTTCAGATATTTGTACTTGCAGGCTGCAATTTGCGCCAGGCTCAACCATACGCCGCCGATCGACAATCGAGTGCGATCAGACACCGATGCGAGCGCAATGCGCCACCCAGGCAAACCTCACGCCGCCAAGCGCGCCCAGGGCGTCGCAGCAGCCCCCACGGAAGAGGAGGAGAATGGCAATGGGCAGTATGGATATGCGACAACTGGGAGGCAGCGACTTGCAAGTTTCGGGCCTGTGCCTTGGTGAGCCGCCATACCGCCTGCCGCCATCACAGCACACTTGCCTGTTTCTTGAGAGGCGCGTTCTCGCAATGCAGGCACCATGCTTTTTGGGGAGAGCACATCGGGTGTGCAGGCGGAGCAGCTGCTGGGGCAGGCTGTGGATGCAGGCATCAACTTTTTCGACACCGCCGAAATGTACCCAGTGCCGCAGGCAGCCGACACACAGGTCTGTGGCGTGCCTGCTTCACTGTCTGACCTTTCGTAGGAAATGTTGCTACCGACTGGGCTCTGACGGGCAGTCACTGCTGTATGATGCACCGCAGGGCCGCTCAGAAGCCATCCTGGGCACCTGGCTGCGGCGCCAGCGCCAGGTACCGCGCTCCAGCCTGGTGCTGGCCACCAAAGTGGCTGGCCCCGGGGGCATGGAGTGGCTGCGGGGGGGCCCGCTGCGGTTGGATGCCGCCAATATCACTGCTGCGCTGGATGCGAGCCTGGCGCGCCTTGGAACAGACCACGTGGACTTGCTGCAGCTTCACTGGCCCGACAGGTGCATCAGCGCGTGCATTCCATTGCTGCAGGCCAGGCTCCCTGCAGGTCCAAGTCTTGTAGCCTTTGGCACGCTCCAGTGCCCATACAAATGTGTCGTCGACCCTTTGGGTAGTGCTAAAAGCTGTGCTGCACATCGTTTCGCCACAAGCAAGCATGGTGAGGGCAACACGGCCTGTGCCTCACTACATTGCAGGTATGTGCCAATGTTTGGAGACCTGGACTTTGATCCCACCATGGCCTATGCAGCCTGCAGCTTTGAGGAACAGCTTGAGGCGCTTGTGCGGGCGGTGACGGCCGGCAAGGTGGGCGGGGCCAGCAACCGCTTGCCAGCTGATTTTGCGTTCTTCTTGTACTGGGGCGAGCTCAAGCTTTTGCAAGGCTTGACCACTCTGTTCATGTGTTCAATGGTGGTTGCTCTCTCAGGTTAGACATGTGGGGCTGAGCAACGAGACGCCCTACGGGCTGCTGAGTTTCTGCCAGCTGGGTGAGTGAGAGCCAGGTTGCGAGCACGGGAGACGAGCAGCCACCAGCGGGTGGCCTGCAATGATGACCTGGCCTGCCTCAGCCAAGAATTGTCGTCCCTCATGCCTCTCCCCCGTACCGTGTGAATGCAATGCAGCCCGGGGGCGGCGAGCTGAGCTGCCAAGCGGGATTGTGTCGCTGCAGAATGCCTACAGCCTGCTGTGCCGCACCTTTGATGCCGGGCTGGCGGAGTGCTGCCAAGCCGAAAAGGTGTCGCTGCTGGCATACTCCCCCTTGGCCATGGGACTGCTGACGGGGAAGTATCAGACAGAAGGGGGAGGCCCCCCTGAAGCAAGGTGAGCCGGCAGCCATGCAGGCGGGAAGTTGTGTTGGTGCACCCGGGGTCGCTTGCTTGTCCCCGGCTGTGTTGTTGTGCTGCTTGTTAGGTGCAATGATGCCTACACTGAAGGCCACACAGCGCCCTCACCAAGGCTCGTTGCTGCACCTCTCTACCTGCACGCAGGCTGAACAGGTATCGTGGACGGTACGCCGAGGCTGAGTCGCGGTACGGCCCCAAACCCAACGTCAGCGACGCGGTGGCAGCGTACTGCCAGCTGGCAGCAGACTGGGGCCTGTCGGGCGCCAGCCTGGCGTTGCGCTTCGTGCTGGGGCGGCCGCTGGTGGCCAGCGCCGTCGTGGGAGCCACCAGCCAGCAGCAGCTGCAGCAGCTGGTAGATGCGGCGCGGCAGCCGCCACTGGACCCGGGGCTGGCAGCAGCGGTGGATGCCATACACCAACGGTTTCCAAACCCCACCCCGTGACCCAACCTCAACCCCTTGACTGGCCACCTGAATGCTAAGCTGCATCTGTAACACTGCTATCTGTGCAAATCACGCATGAAAGACCTGGCGCTGTAGTCCACAGACCACCGAGCTCGGGTGACACTTTGGTGCATCGGAGCCTCAAAAAGTCAGGCAGTCCCATCAGCCCCTGCCCAGCAGCCCTTGCCTAACCAAGGCTTGCAGCTGCTGCGCCTCCGCCTCCAGCTGCCCCCGTTGCTGCAGCTTAGCCGCCTCCCCAGGCAGCAGCTCGACCTGCTCACGCCCCTGCAGCTGCCGCTGCTCAAGAGCCGCAATCTGCCGGAGCTTCTTCTGCACGGCACGAAGCCGCTTTGCTGGGTCCTGCTCCTGCTTCGTTTGCTGCTGCTGCTGCTGCTGCTGCTGCTGCTGCTGCTGCTGCTGCTGCTGCTGGACCACAGCGCGCGGCAGGCCCGCCACTGCTCTTGTTGCTGCTGCGGAGGCAGTGGCGGCACGTGGCGATGTGCACGTGCCGGTCCTGGCCACTTGATGCCCGCTTGCCTGCCCGCATGCTTCTCCAGCTTCAGCCCGCGTCCCCTCGAGTTGCTGCTGCTCCGGCCCGCTGCCGCTGCTGCGTGTGGCGTCCAGTCTCGCCTGCAGCTCTTTGTAGCGATGCTTGCTCTGCACATGGAAGGCTCATGGAGGAGGGCATCACGCGTGACATGAACAGGTGGCTGCTGGTTGAGCCCGGGGCCACAGCACCCTGCCATTTAGATGCTGAGTGAGGTCTCAGTGCGGCCTACCTGGGAAGGCGGCAGCGGCCCATCCGCAGGTGGAGGGTCTCCAAACGCCGCCCATCTAAAGTCCTGGCTATTGGGTGCGGGCTTGAGGCCCAGCTGCGCAGCCTTGAGCACCTGTGGCAGTGGGGCTCTGCAGCTTGTGACAAAGCGCACAGCTGGTGTGTGCCGACGCCCAACTTGCTGCGGTCGCAAGCGCAGCCACTGGCACAAAAAGCTGCTAGGCAGTGCTGGCACTGAGCGATGTCTGTAGCGCAAGCCCCTCAGCTTTGCGGACGCAAGAACTGTGCACACGGATTGCAAGACAACGACCTGTCACCTTGTTCTCAAGCTTGAAGAGCTTGGGCCAGCCGCGCATCTGGTGCGGGACCACCAGGCGCTGCGCTGCCTGGCACAGGAAGCAGTAGGGTGAGCCCACCTCCGCCTTGAGTCCCGGCGGCAGTGCCTCCCAAACTTCCACCTGCTCTGCCTGCGGGCTGGCGCGGGCAGGTGCCCACAAAATGTCTGACCAGCAGACATGGCAGCACAGCAAGTGTGATCGGCAGCTTCATTGCACTGCCACAGCGATCAAGCAAATGGCAACCACAGCTATCGAAGCAAGCCCCTGCGCAGCCACACAACAACAACTACTGCTGACCTTGAGGCAGTCCACAATGTCGACGCAACCAAGGAGCACGCCAGTTGGGTAAGACGGCGGGAATGTGATGCTAAGTTCCTCAGGTCCATCATGCACACCATGCACATTGCGATACGTCGCCTCCATCTCTTCGACTTCTATGTCCAGCGGCGTCTTGGCTGTAGCAGCAATCCACAGGCGGCCGCGGTGAGCAGTCGGCCAGCTGCGTCCCTCGATGCGCTTGATGCCGTATACGAGCAGGCTGGCCCACGGTTGGTGCATGGAAAGGCACAGGCCTTGGTCTTCGGGTGTAAGCCACGGCGCCGTCATTACTGCCGCCGCTGTCAGTGCGGGCGCGGCTGGGAGGCTGTTGGACTGCGGAGATGGTGCTATTGGCAATGATGGTCAGCTGGCTTGACTGCAGCGAGCGAAGGCTTGAAGGATTGGATCACAACGGCCGCCGACAAAGAGCGCACGGCTTATTGGACAGGCTGGCGATCCCTGTGCGCTCTACAAAGGCGCAACCAATTCAATGCCGCAAACGCATCGATCAATGCCACGCGGAATTATTGCCTTGAACGGGGCTGGTGGGCTGCTGACCGCATAGGCTGTCGCACCAGTGCGCACTGTGCATAGTGGATCATTACTCAGTGCCAAACAAAAGGCACCGCTCACTTCTCCCGCCCTCGCCGACAAGCAGCGCGGCTCTGGCGTCGCTGGATTACACCACTGGCACCACTGCAGTCGACACCCGCTGCCATGGCGTCGGACGACGGCCAGGCGGGCAGCTACGCAGCGGCGGCGGCGCCGCCCCCTTTGGACGGCTCTGCCACGCTTGAGAACCCATTCGAAGCCCAACAGAAGGAGGGAAAGCCAAAGACGCTCAAGTGGTGCATATGGGAGGTCCTGGCTCACGAATACCCTCAGGGAGCAATGGTGGCGCAGCTGGTGGCACCCGGCAGTACCCTCTACAACCTCTATCCCAAACTGAAGACCGCTGCCAACCCGAGCGGCCAGGTGTGTCGTGCTGCAAGGTGTTGCGTTGTGCTGCATCTGCGTGCCAACACAAAACATCACGCATGTCATCCGCCAGCCAGCCCGCAGCCTGACTGCTGCCTGCCATCACCAGCTGCCTGCCTGCCTGCAAGCCTCCAAACCATGAGACCTGTGCACGCCCGGGATTGCAGGTCAGCGCTGAGTTCAACCCCAGGCGAACAAAGCACCAGTACTTTCTCAGGGATTTTGGGGGCCGTGAGGGAGCGTGGGGTGTGGACCCGCAGGGCGCTGCCACGTCAGCCGCGACACCGCAGCCGCAGTGGCGAGACCAGCAGCAGGGGCAGGCTTGGGCAGCCAAGGGCAAGGGCAAACCCAGCGCGTGCGGCGCCTCCCGCCCTCCTGCTCAGCAGCAGCAGCAGCAGCAGCGGCGCAGCAGTGGCAACGACGGCGGGGGCAAGCGGTTGGCGGTGTCGCCGCCGCCGCCGCCGTTGTCCGCAGCTCTGCCTGCACCTGGCTTCAGCAGCCCGCTGCGTGCTTGGGAGGGCGCCACCTGCGCCAGCCTGGCGTCCCGCTTGCTCAGCCAGCACATCAGCGTGTGGCGGCAAGGAGCTGGCCGCTTTGTTGAGGGCTCGATCATCGGTGTGCCTGCCTGCCCGCCTGCCTGCCTGCACTGACTCCTGCCTGCCTTGGCCCCAAGTAGCCTTGCCAAGCCTGGTGCTTGCAGGCTGCAAGCCGTCCTGCTGCACTCCGCGACAAGGGCTGCGCTCATGCTCAAACTGCCCATGCTGCATGCGGGCAGCCAAGAAGTGTGTTGCAGTTTCAGAATCTGAGCTCTTCTGTGCTATGCTGTGCGCCGCCACCTGCCGCAGGCACTGTGCACGAGGGCCAGCTGCTGCTGCTGAATGTGCGGTTCGAAGACGACGCAGGTGAGACGGCCCCTCTGCGTTTCTTTCCCAGCCTGCCTGCTGCGTTGCGCCCGCAGCGGCTGGCCGTTGCCGCTTTCCGATTCACTTGCTGCTGGGCTCACCCCCTGTCTTGCCACTCCATCTGGAGATGTGTGTGGGACCACTGCTCTGCAACCCAGCCCTTGAATGTCAACAATGCATGAGTGCCTGCTGCTCGCAGAGGTGTGGATGCAGCCAACCGAGTGGAAGGTTTCGGGTCCGCCCAATGTCACCGTGAGTCGCCAGCAGCGTCGGCTGGCAGCACTTTGGCAGGCTGCAAGTGGGCGGCGCAGGAACCCCCCACATGCTTTCCTTGCATTCCACCACTGCTGTCCAGGCCCCCAACTATGCTGCCTGCACAGTGCTTTGCTTGAGTGCCGCCGCCGCCCCCGCTTTGTCTCTGCACCTCGTTTGCCTCGCAGGTGGTGGTAGTGCATGAGTATCTGCAGTACGCTTTGGATGAGGGAACGCAGCGATACCTTCCAGTACCAGCCCCCAGAAACAGCAAGAATCCTAGCCCCAGCACAGCACAGCGTGCGGTTGCCGCCGCTCCCCCGGACCCCTGCCCGCCTGCGGCAGCGACCAGAGTGGCGGCAGCGCTGGCAGCAGCAAGTGAGGCGGCGCCAGGAGCATCGAATGACGCAGCGGTGCCAGCTGCTGGCACGGGATGCGAGGCAGGCAAGGGAGAGGGAGGGGCACCTCAGCTGGGCCATGCTGTGCCGGCTGCTGCGCTGGCTTCGCGGCAGGTGCAGGCCCAAGAGCCCGTGCCTGCAGCCGCTGCCCATGCCGCCACATCCTCTGGCAGCAAGGGAGGCAGCAGCAGTGGCAAGCTTGCTCGCGGCGCTTCCTGCGGTGACGTGTCAAAGCTGAGGTGGTGGCAGACGGTGGTGTCTCCTTCGGCGTCTGCTCAGCAGGCAGGCGAGGATCGCAGCGCGAAGCCCGAACCGCAGCAGGATGTACAGCAGCAGGCAGCATCACAGCAGCAGGACCAGCAACGGCAGCACTCAAAGCAGAAGCCAGAAGCAGAGCAGCAGCAGGAGATGGAGGAGGCGGCAAAACAGAACCAGCAGCAGCAGCAGCAGGAGAAGGAGCAGGCGAAACAGAGGCAAGGAGCAGAGCGGCTGGCAGCCCAGCAGCAGCAAGAGGCAGAGGCGGAGGCAGCAAGGCAGAAGCAGCAGCAGGAGGAGGAGGAGGAGGAGGAGGCGAGACAGAAGCAAGAAGCAGAGCGCCTGGCAGCAAAGCAGCGGCAGGAGGCAGAGGAGGAGGCAGCAATGCAGAAGCAGCAGCAGCAGCAGGAGAAGAAGGAGGAGGCGAGACAGAAGCAAGAAGCAGAGCACCTGGCAGCACAGCAGCGGCAGGAGGCAGAGGAGGAGGCAGCAATGCAGAAGCAGCAGCAGCAGGAGAAGAAGGAGGAGGCGAGACAGAAGCAAGCAGCAGAGCGCCTGGCAGCAAAGCAGCGGCAGGAGGCAGAGGAGGAGGCAGCAATGCAGAAGCAGCAGCAGCAGCAGGAGAAGAAGGAGGAGGCGAGACAGAAGCAAGAAGCAGAGCACCTGGCAGCAAAGCAGCGGCAGGAGGCAGAGGAGGAGGCAGCAATGCAGCAGCAGCAGCAGCAGGAGAAGAAGGAGGAGGAGAGACAGAAGCAAGCAGCAGAGCGCCTGGCAGCAAAGCAGCGGCAGGAGGCAGAGGCGGAGGCAGCAAGGCAGAAGCAGCAGCTGGAGGAGGAGCAGGCGAGACAGCAGCAAGAGACCGAGCAGCGTACTCAAGGTGGAGGGAAGAAGCGGCTTCGCAAGGTGCAAGCAGCAGCAGCAGATGATGAAAGCTCGGAGGAGGATCAGCCACTTCAGCGGCACAAACGGCAGGCTGCGCAGCAGCACAAACCGACAACCCAGCCGAACAGTCAGCGGCCAGCTGCCAGGGCAGCAGATGCCCCTGCTGCTCCCAAAGCCGCGGCTGGGGCCACCGCCAAGCCTGCCTTCACGATCCCCAAGCGAGCCCCTGCACCAGAACCGCAGATGGCGCAGCAGGCAGGTGCCGCAGCAGCAGCGTCTGCTCCCTTTCGCATTCCCAAGGCGGCGCCGGTTGCAGGGGCGTCTGCCGCTGCCCCTGAGGCAGCTGCGCTTGAGCGTAGTGCGGCCGTGGCGGGCTCCAAGCGTGCACGTACGAGGGATGGCTCGCCTCCTGAGCAAGTGCATGCTGGCAAACACCGGCGCTCAGAACTGGCAGTCCCTCTGCAGCAGCAGGTGCTTGAGCAGCGGCCGGCGCTGCCTGCAGCCATTGCTCGACCTCCCTTGTACCAAGCTCTGCTGCGCAGCTGCAGCTCCACCCTGGCCAGGTGAGATGCATGGTTTTCCGCCCCTCTGTGCTGGTGGCGATGCTGTGATGCTGTGCATTCCTGCCACAGTCTCCGTTCCTGGCCTGCTCACACCCGCATGAACCTGCTGTTTTGTGTGCCGGATGTGCAGACCAGAGGGCCGTGCAATTTGTTGGGCGGCCTCAGCTGCGACCGCAGTGCTGCCCACACCCACAACTGCTCATGGCTCTGGCCTGGCCGTCTCTGCACCACCGCAACGGCTCGCCCTGCAGCAGCGCCTGGCTCGAGCTGGTGCCTGGGCTGGGCCGGGGCTGCTGCCGCCGCCAGCGGTGGTGCCTGCTGCTCGGCAGCTGCCAGAGCGCTTTATGCATGGCCGCATCTTCATTGCCAAGCAAGAGACGTTTGGGGCTTGCATGGAGCGGCACCTGTTTGTCAGCAACAGGTACGTGCGCATGCGCTTGCAGCCGCAGGCTGATGGGTGCAGTAAAACTGCCGGGCATGTGTTTGACCCACGTGCCGTCGCCTTGCTGCTTCTTGCTGGTTGTTGCTGCCGCTCGCTTTCCCGCTCTTACTGTGCCCCGACCGCCTGGCACGGCCCCTGCTCCTGCTGTAGCAATCTTGACTTGGAGGGACTGCAGCCCGGCATGATGGCCATCATGCACAGCCTGGACGAGCTGATGGTGTATGGCTGCTTTGAGGTGAGGCGGGGCGGGGGGATGGGAGAGGATTGACTCTTAGAGTGCCTGGCGAGATCAAGAGCGGCCTGCTGCCGTGCTGCTGTACCGTGCCTGTTCTGTTCTGGAGCAGCCTCTTTGCTTTCAGTCGTGCCTGTACCCTCAAGCCTGACAGGTCCCCAAGCCTACCTTGCTTTGCCACGGCTTGCCCTGTGCGTGCAGGTACTTGCCAGCGGCATCAACCTGGACCCCGCCTTCCCCATTCCTGAGTTCAAATTCCAGGCTCGAGTGAAGCCGCTGCACCTCTTCCAGGTGTGCCTTGTGCAGCACCTGCTGATGGAGGCCAGCAGACCGGGCTGCAAGAGCTATGCCTGCTCGTTGTCACTTATCCCGCCAGCCTTCTCCTGCTGCCTGCTGCTGATTGGTTGCACGTCGCCACATGATTGCAGCCGGTGCCGGCCGAGATGCTGGACGCCTTTTGCGAGCGCAAGTTTCACCAGAAGACAAAGGAGAGGATGAAGTTCTTCGACCGGCACTTGAATAAGAGGCAGTGCCGGCAGGTGCGCTTGCGGAGGCGGAGCCTGAGGCTTGTGGCTGCCGCCGCCGCCGCCGCCGCCCTGCTGTGCATATGCACGTCATAGGGGCTCCCTGCTCCCCCGCATCCCGCAGATCTGGGATTTGATGGCCTTTTACAACAACAAGCTGCACCCTGACCTCGATATGCGAGATCGATTTGGCCGGGCGGTGACTGAGGCATGGGAGCGCACACTCGAGGCGCAGGGAGGGTCGGCTGCCGCTCTGCCGCCACCCGCCAGGCTATTAACAGCTTGAAGTGCCATTGCATGCTTTATCGCACTTCTTTGCATCGTAATTTAATGGCCGGCGCGGCTTTGCCTCGGGCATCCTTTTTGCCTCGCGCCGCTTGCCCCGAAACACACGCCCGTCGGCTTTTCGACATCGCCGTCGTCTCCCGACTTGGCCGGTGATCGCGCTGCAGACTTCGTCGGCTGGTCCACACGTGACATTGCAATTTTGAAAGCGCCCTAGTTCCTTGAACCCAAGCGAGCTTTGGCCACCAGCACCATGCGCGCCTTCGTGTGCCTGATCCTGGCAACATGCATGTGCATTGCGCTGGCTTCTGCCGATGCCCCATTGGCGGCGGCGCCTCCTGCCCTCCCGGACCTGCTGGCACCCGCTTCCGCTCCAAACATCCAGCTGGACACCTCACCTCCTCCAACAGCCAGCGCCCCACCACCCTCAAACCCGGCTTCTGCCGCTAGCCCGCCCCCACCCGCCAGCCCACCACCGGCGCCAAGACCCTCTCCCCCGCCACGGCCCTCTCCCCGCCCCCGGCCTCCTCCCACCGCCTCCCCTCCACCGCCTCCCCCAGCTGCGCCCCTGGACGGTCGGGTGGCAGCCCTCCTGCCAGGCAGCCAGCCGCTGCGCCTCTTTCCAAATGATTTTGATGACAGCAGCAAGGTGAGGCGGCATTTGTCACTGCAAATTGGGCGGCTTGCCTGGCTGTTTGCGGTTCTGATTGCAGCCCAGCCAGTCCTGTTGCCGTTGCCTCACACGCATCCTCCCCCTCCTACTGCCCCTCCGCAGACCTGCACCGACGCAGAGGTGCTGCGTGCCATCTTTCCCTCCTTCTCGCTGCCCACCGACGGCCCCGCAGTCTCCCTGCTGCTCCTCCTCTCGGCTGTGGACTGCTCCTCTCCCCGCCGAGGCGCACTGCTGGCTTTTGGAGGCACCGATGTCGCAATGGACTGCGGCACACAGCGCTTGGTCCTGTCTGGCAGCACAGGCACCGCCTCCTACACCCTGCCAAGCGGCGCAACCGCGGCCAGCAGTGCAAGTGCTCCCCTGGCACTGCTGCTGACCCAGGCGGCTGGTGCCTTTGCCGTGTGTGTGAATGGGCAAATGCTGGCGCCGCTTTCTGTCAGCAGCGATGCCCTGCTCAGCCAGCTGGCATCAAGCAGTGACCTGTTGGGCGCTGGCGTCATCTTTGGCTCCAGGACTGATGCCACGCGCTCAGCACGGGCCAACATTGCTGCAGCATATGTCACTGCTGACGCGCTGGCCTGCAGCAGCACCCGCCCTGGCCAGCCGCTGCAGGCCTCGCAGCAGCGGTTGGACGCGGCGGCGGCAGCAGCCAGGCAGGCGGCTGTGCTCACCCCTCCTGCGGTGGTGGTGGTGGTGGCTGGCCAGCAGGGCGGGGCAGACGGCGTGGTGAACCAGCCGCTGCAGCTGAATCTCAGCATTGCATCCAACACCACTCAAGGGACCACCAAGCTCAAGAGCCGTGCCATCCTGTATGGACTGGCGCCTGCTGGCTGTTCCGCTGCGCAGTGTGGCAACGTTGTGGTTGACGTGCCGCCTCCTGCTGCGGCTGGAGTCCCTGCCACCCTGACCGTCACCGCCACCTACACCAAGCCTGGCCGCTACCTGGCTCGAGTGGAGGTCACCAGCACAGAGGGCCTCATCACCACCCATGACCATGCCTTCCTAGTGCGCAAGGCTGGCGATCCCGGCACCGCACCCTGCTGCCGCCACAGCGCTGTGCCAGTGGCTGGCCAGCTGGGGCGGCCCATCAGCGATGTGCGGTACCGCGACCCCACCTCTGCTGCCCAGGCTGCCGCCCTGGGTTGGTCTGCCGCCTACTGGCAGCGGGAGGACCTGGAGGCTGAGCGCCTGTTTGACTTCTCGGTCCTGGCCCCTCTGACGAGTGCCACCCCCCTCGCCATCCTCACCTGCCAAGACACGCGTATGGCGGGCGCAGGTGCGAGCCTGCCAGGCTGCGTGTTGCGGTGCACGCCAACACGTGCCAGCACTTGCTTTGGTGCAACTGCGCACTGCCTGCTGCCTCTCCTTGCTTCACACCCAGCCTTTCTTTCTGCTGCCGCCGTCCCATCCCTGTGTGCAGGTTCGCCGGTGCTGACAGGCACCACCCAGGCCCTGGCCCCTTCCAGCACGGGCCACAACAAGCAGCTGGCTCTGGTGCCCGCAGGCTTTAACTGGGCCACCAGCAGCGAGCAAGTGGAGTGCCAGCAGCACTGGAGCGGGTGGCAAGAGCGCTCGCAGCACACCCTGACTGCCGCCGGTGGCGGCAAGTGCTCCACTGTGTGCACGCGTGACGGCACCCTGCAGCTGATGCGTGAGACGGGCGCAATAGACGCGTACAACCAAGCGCTGATCGGTGCCTCCTACGGCGCGCTGTCCCTCAACGCTGAGGTGGCGGTACTGCCTGAGGTGTACATCCCATACTCCTCCGCAGCGCCGGACAACTTCACTTATTACGAGGCCCCAGCCAAGCAGGTGTGCGTGTGCGTGTGCGTGTGCTTTTGAGATTGTGTGCAGCCTCACCGGATTGGATGGCTGCGTCTTGTATGTGCTTGCTGCTGGCTTGTCACCCCTTCCCTGGGCCGCTCCCCCGCCCCTGCAGGCCCTGGCTGCTGCTGGTGTCGACCCTTGGATGTACCTCGTGCTTGCGCCTCAAGCCACGCACCGCACGCCAGCCTTCCGCGCCTGGAGTGGCGGCCGCAGCTCGGGGGTGAGTGAGTGACTGTGTGGCTGTGCAGGCTCCTGGGCCTGCTGGTGCTGGCTGTGACACACTCGAGGCATTATTGCACCGCTCTGCTTGCAGGCGCTTGCTCACTGTCTTGCCCCTGCCTGCCCGTGCCTGTCTGCAGGGCGCAGTCATCACCCAGTGCTTCCCCAGCTACTATTATGCTGTGCACGAGACTGGGCACCGCCTGGGCTTCAGGCACGCAAACATGTACCGGCTGACTGGCGGCTCTGCCGCCCCAGTGGATCCCCTGGGGCTTGGAGAGACCACTACTAGCGGATACACGTAAGAGCGGCTGCCTAGGGCTTAAGGCGAGGGAAAAGGGGACTGCCCTTGGCACGCAGCACTGGCGCTGGCATGCGTGCCGCTGGCAGCTCACTACCGCTTGGGCCTCTCCCCTGCCTAGTCCTCTGCCCCTGCAGTGATCAGCACGACATCATGGCCTGCTGCAAGGGCGACTATGGTCTTTACTACCGATCAATGGCCGGCTGGCTGCGTGGCGGCGCCGCCGAGCGGGCAGTGCTCGCAGCCGCCGATCTTGCAGCACCCAGCACCCGCCGCCTGTCCATCTGGCCCTTGGACAGGTGGGGCGCGTCTGCGGGCGCCAAGGCAACAGTGTGGAGGGACTACGCTGGCTGTGTGCTCCTCACCCAGCGCTGCCTCACCTCCTTTTCTCTTTCTGTCCCGTTGCTGGTGCAGGTCTGAGTCGCGGGGCAACCTGATGGCTGTGAGCATCCGTCGCAGCGAGGATGAGGTGCTGATGATCGGCTTCCGCTCCACGTCACACTGGGAGGTGAGGGATGGAGCAAGCTGGTGCTGGTGTTGCACTTGCCCCTGGTGCCTGCTCGCCTTCATTTGACCCAGCCGCTGCCCTCACAGCACAACTGGCTGGTGTAGAACAAACTTCTGTCTGATCTGTCTTTCAAACACACTTCTTTCTTCCCTCCCTTCCTGCCATCAGGATGTCAGCTCTGTTCGGGGCCGCCTCACCCCCGAAGGCAGCCGCCACAACGCGAGGGGCCTGTCTGTTGAGCTGGTGCGGCGGGACCCCGCCACCGGCCTCTGGGCCGACCACCGCGGCGCTCTGGACTTCAACCGGCTGACGGGCGACTGGCCTGACGCGCTGCCGGCGCAGGAGGGAGGCTTCCCAAGGCAAGTTGGTGTGGGGAGATGGAAGGGAAAGGACAAGGGGGAGGCCAGCCTACCTGCTTCTCGCCTGCCTTGCTTTGCCCCCAGCCTTGCCTGCATGCTGATCTACTGCCAACCTCCGCCTGCTTGCCACCCCTACCCCTGCAGGCAGAGTGCCTTTGCACTGCTCAAAGAAGGCACGGCCTGGCACGATGCTGCCTCAGGCCTGCTGCTGTCTTTCGAGTCGGTCGGTGGCTGCAGCGGCTCCCCCGGCTTGGCTTTGCACAACCATTCAGCGCTCGGCTTTATGGGATTCAGGGGCGAGTGGCCTGGGCAGGAGGCCTTCCAACGTGCCGACTACACAGGCTTCCAAGGCCTGGAGTGTGCGCAGCTGGTGCTGACCACCGGGGCCCCAGCTCCGAATGGCAAGCTGGAGTTTAGTGTGGAGGCGGCGCCTGCGGTCCAACAGCAACCTGCTGCAAGCCGCCGACGCCGGCTGCACCTGCAGCCGCTGCCCAGCGCAGAGGGCCAACTGGCTGGCGTTGACGGCGGCAGCACCGGTCTTCCAAGCTGTGGCGCGAGCCTGGCGCCCTCCCTCCTCCTTCGGCTGCCAGCGGGGCAGCCCCTGAGCAGCGTGATTTGGAAGGACAACCTCAACCGCACGCTGCTGGTCCAGAGCGGTGACGAGCTGGTGGCCGCCTTGAGCAGCACCGACAGCTGGACTACTCCTGCTATCACCCTGCCCGCCTTCCGCCCACTGACAGCCAGCAGCGGTGGCGATGTCCTGGGTTGCGAAGGCATCGGGGCCTGTCCGCTGCAATACAGCGTGCTGGTTTTGGCACCGGACGGTCGTTTTGCCCGGGCAACCATTGCGCCGTCTGGATCCACCCAATTGGGACAGCAGTTCAGCGTGCAGGTGAAGCATTACGAGAAGCTGCAGCTGTCCTGGTCCGCTTCCAGCTTCTCCATCCCTTGTGCCTCTCCAGCACAGCAGGCGGCTGCTGTGGCGGCAGGCGGCAGCACAGGCGGCAAGAAGGGCGGCAGCCTTTCGGTCGCCTTGCTGGGTGGTGCGGCAGGCGGCGGCGCGGTGTTGGTTGCGGCTGTGGTGGGCTTGCTGCTGTGGTGCAGGCGGCGGCGCCAAACGCAGAACGCTGCCTGGGGCGCTCCAGAGTTAGCTGCTGCCTCAGTGAGCAGTACTGGCAGCAAATAGAGAAGGCGTTGAAGGGCTGCTTTGCTGTCCTGTCTGCACTGCTATTCTGTCTGTAACCAACTCTGTGCATGGTCGTCATGAGGAATCAGGAGGGGCTGTGCATGTTCATTATGGAGAAGCAGGATAATCTGTGCATGGACTTGGTGCTAACCACATCAGGGGGCGCTGGTGGTGCGGCGGGGCACACGGACAAATCCATTGCCCCTGACGTTGTTGTCTGTCTTACCGTCGTTGCTGGGGCTCGTGGACGCACTGCCTGCAGCAGTCCAACCCTGAGAACCAGGCACAGCGGAGGCTTGCACCTGTACAGGAGGTGAGCTCAATGGATGGGTCAGCAGAGGGAGGGCGGGGAAATGCGTCAGCAGGCAGATGGCTATCTTCAGCTGACCCACCGAAGCGGCGCTGGTGGCGCCTGAGTCAGTACCGCCGGTTTGCAGCGAGGTGGAGTCGGCCGTGCTAAACGCCCCTGCCACATTCTTGCCGCTACGAGAAATCTGGGCGGTCGTGGTCCTTGTCTGCATGTGCAGGGAGCATCCACAGAGCCAGGCATACTCAGGGCGTGGAAAGAATTTAGTGCTGGTGAAGGAAAGTGCAGCAAAGTGCAGCCAGAGAGACAAGGGCTCACCCTTGTTGCCGAAAGCTTGGTGCCGCTAGCCGCTGCAGATGCATCTGCTGATGCGTCGCCGACTGCAGTGGTCACCTGTGCTCATATGAGGGAGGAGGCAAGCGTCCGTCGCAGAAGCGTTGCAGAAGAAACAAGCCGCTGGGCAAGACTGCGACACGACATGCGCCGGCTGCTACCTGAGTCGAGGCGGATGTGCAGCTGGTGAACAGGCACCGCAGGCTGTTGATGGCAAGCCCTGTGCTCCGAGCAACCGTGACGGTGGTCGTCTTGCTGCCAGTCTCTGCATCGGTGGTGCGCTGGACTTGTGCCGTCGTTTGCGCTTGGAAGGAGTACCTGCCGTCACGAGAGGCTTCCACCTGCGCCACGCAAGGGGCGAAGGGGCGGCCGCGGGCGGATTGGCGGCGGCTCACCGGTGGGATTGCATAGCGAGTGGGGAGCTTAGGGCTCTCCTTGCCCCTTCACGGCGCACCGACACTGTGCGCTGCAGGAGCTTGCGGCCCAGAGGGAAGGACGTCGCAGCCGCTCGGCCCGCAAGCCAAGCGGACCACAGCAGAAGGGCGACTTGCAATGCTGTCTTGCGATTCATCGCGATGCGCGGGCTCAAAACGCGGATGCGATTGGCCAGAGAATCACTGATGAAGCAGCGGCGGCGCACAGACGAAGGCGGGCGGGCATGCTGTGCAAATTTGCACACACAAGGCCAGCACATCCACCACCATCCGTTGACATGTTGGAGCAGGAGCACGCACACCAGAAGGGCAACTAGCTGGGTCAACCCCAGGGAGGGTGCTTCGACCTTTCATATCACACCAATGCATTCAACACACAGGTGCCGTTGATTTATGCCCAGAAAGTTATTACATACAAGAAGAGAATGCTACAGCAGAAAAGCATGAGGATACTAGAGCAGGAAAACATACCTAATGCCTGAATAGAGAATGATGTGTGAGCCGACAGGGCAAGCAACAACGGGCTTCATCAGCCCAAACACCAGCAAGGCAAGACCAAAGTGAAAGCCTGCCTGTCACAACCATGGCTCGCATGGCTTGAGGGTGTAGGAAGCGGGCCGAGAAACACGAGCCAGCTACGAGATTGCGCGCTGGCAGCCGCATAATCAGTCGAGCATGCAGCCATCACGTGCGTTGTTCCTGCGCCGGTTCTCCCCAATCTCGCGCGATATGCTGGTGGCTGCCACGCCGTAGAATGCGATGATGCCGACCAGCGTGATGAAGACGTCCCGGCGCCCCTCCACCTCTGCTCGCTCCGCAGCTTCCACTGCCGCCTGGCGCACGGCGGCGGCAGCTTCGGGGTCAATCATGGCAGACACCTCCTTCTGCTGGGCCACCAGCTGCCGCATCTGCAGCTGCAGCGAGGCCATACGCTGCTGCGCGGCCGCCAGCTGCACAGGGATGGAGGTCACAACGTACTTAATGCTGCTCCCCTGGTTGTGCGTGCAGCCCAATCAAAGTTGAAAGATCAACGGCGTGGCAACAGCCAGCACGGCGACCACCGGCCCGTCTCCCGGACACACCTTGCGTTCCTGCTGGTCGCAATCGCGCTGCAGGTCTGCCTGCTTCAGGCCCAGCATTGTGCGCCGCTGCACCAGAAGCTGCCGCCGGCGCTGCTCTTCGGCTGGCAGGCTGAGCCATTCAGGAGGAATCGCGGGCGGTGTAGACACAGCCGCCGCCACCGTCTCGGCAGGCGGCACCGTACTGCTGGGTTCAGCCGGCGCCACTTCCAGGAACAAGTCAAGGCTGGCTATTGTATCGTGCAAGGAGCTCTCGCTGGGAGGGCAGGGCTCGCTTGGCGAGCTGCCAGCGGTCGCCCTGGTAGGGACGCCAGCCGATCTGCGTGGTGCCAATGAACGAACAGGGCAGCGATAGGGCGAGTTCGCAAGGGTTGTGGCGGAGCAAAGCGCCATCGTTTCGGATTCGGGCGTGGTGCTTGTAGAATGAGGTTAGGTAACGGAAGGACGATCAACGAAACGAGACGATGTGTGTGTGTGCACCAGCAACTTGCCGCCGCTTGCTCCGTCAGCATTCATGTTTTCACGCATCAAATGCTGGTCCATTGCTGATTGCAATCACTTTACCTGCTTCCTTGGCATCGCCTTGTTGTTCTGAGGGTGCCAGCGCGCTTGCCCAGGCCAATTGATGGCCGAAAGCACATCTGCCGGCCCCACGAAGGCCCAGGCCGAGCCGAAAACCAAGGAGGAGGCCCTGGCAGCCTGCGTCGAGCAGCACGGTGCGTTCACATGCCGCAGCATGCCGCAGCGGCACCGCCGACTGATTTTGATTTTCCGTTCCGTCCCCGTGCAGCGGCCCTGATCGACTGCTTCAAGACCTGCAACTTTATATCCTCCTTCACCGGCTGCTGTAACGAGGAGCACAAGGTGTTCTGGGAGTGCTACACTGCGGAAAGGGTAAGCGACGGGCGGTCACATGCCTTTGTTCCAGTTCCAGGCCACATGTCAGCCGGTGCTGATCTGCTGTCTGCCCTCACCTCACCTGCACTGAGCCTGCATCCGCTTCCAAGACAGGGCACCAACCAGACACGAATCACCTCCTGGCTCAACGACTACTTTGGAGACAAACCTAAACAGCCACCCGCACAGGATCAACAACAACAGCAGCAGCAGCAGCAGCAGCAGCAGGACCGGCGATTGTGACAGCGCCTCTTGCTTGCCTGCCACCCCGTGCACCGCCGCCATGTCAGCAGAGTTAGAACTGGAGTGGCTGTGCGAGGTGGTCGCCCGCCATGCGCCTGCTTTCTTCCTGCACCCCGCCGACCGGTACATGCCGTGTACCGCAGAGTACTTCATGCGGCACAGCGAGCTGCGGCAGGCAGCGCCCTCCACGTCAGACGGCGGCAGCAGCTCCGTGCTGCTGCCCCGGGGCTGCATTGCGGCGCCAGGGCTGCTGGAGGCGCAGCGTGCGGCACCGCCTGGGGCTCGCCTGCAGCTGAATCTGGACCCTGCCGCCCGCTGCGGGATGCCACTGGTGGGTGGGCGAGGCGCGTCTCAATCAACCCGAAAGGGGCAGGCTGCTTGGGGCGTCGTTGCATTCATGAGGGCTGGGAGCACGGCCTGCTTACCTTATGCAACGCCTGCCCTGCTCCGCCATGGCCTGCTGCCACCCTGTCCCCACACTCCTTCCTACTTTGCCCCACTGGCCTGTTCACCTTGCCCCGTCTGCCCTCCTTACTCACCCTGCCTGCCCGCCTGCCTCCCGCTGCAACTGCGGCTGCCCAAGCAGAGCCAGCTGGACGATGTGCCGATCTACGCCCACCCGAAGCTCATCAGGGGCGCACACGGCGGGGTGGAGGCCCTGGAAATAAGCTTCCTCACCCTCTACGCGTACAACGGGGAGTACAGGGTGGGCGGCCTGCCCTTCCTCACAACAGGGGCCCACGACGGCGACTGGGAGCACTGCACAGCCAGGTGAGCCACGTGTGGTCAGGGCGAGGGTGCAGGGGAAGGGCATGGGAGGGAGGGGGGGCCTGCAGTGGTTGGTTGGTGACTGGAAGGGGAGGGCTGTGGCCCTGGACGGTCTGAGGTGCAGCGCAATGCAGGGGCGTGCGTTGCAGTGCTGCTGGTGGCTGAAGTTTGGCCTGTTCGGAGGAAGCGTGCCATGATCAGGACTGCCTTGTCGCCTCGGCAGGCGCTTGCTGCCTGCTTGCCCACCTGCCCGCTCCATGCTCGCCCCTTCCCCCTGGCTGCCACCCCGCAGGGTGCACCCCACCAGCGGCAAGCTGCTGGGCATGTGGTACAACGCGCACAGGAGCAGGGACGGTTGCTGGGTGGGGGGCCTGGAGGTGCGCACACGCGAGGAGGGTTGCCCCCTTCCGCGGTGGGCTACCCACACTCCTTACTCCCGACCCTTCTCCCTGCCTTCTTCCTGCCCTGCTCACCTCAGCCCACAGCCAGATGCGCCAGCTGAGCTGGGCTGCCCGTGCCAGCTTGGCAGCACGAAAACCGAACTGGCACCCCACTGCTCTGCTGCTGCCTGCCTGCCACCACTGACCTTCCTTCCGCCCCTTCTCGACTTTAGGTGCCGCGTGACCCCGCCAGCGGGCGAGTGGCGGCCTTTGTTGCGCTGCACGGACATGGCACCTACCCGCAGGCGGGCCGAGTGCTGCGCCACTTCTTCCTTGGTGAGTGAGTGCCGCTGTCTGTTATGTGAACTGGCTGCCAACTGGCTGCTGTGAGGTCTGGGTTTCAGGCTGGATTGATATCTGCGGTGTGCAGCCAAGAAGAAGTGTCTTTGGGCACATCTTGTTGACCTGAGGGCGGTCTTTCTGTGCTGGCCAAACATGCACCTGCTTCCTACCCGACCTCACTCCTTGCGAAATCCTTCCCTCTTCCAAGCACGCAATTGACAGACCGCCGACTCTCCCCACTTGTCCTCTCGTTTCTTTCCGGCACAGGCAACGACCTTTGCAGCGGCGAAGGCCCCATTTGGCGCCCCCGCCACGTAGTGCTGCTGCCACCGCTGCACGAGGAGGCGGCGGCTGCTGCCACAGGGGATGCCCCTGCTGCCGTGGGTGAGAGTTGGATAGTTGGGCGGGCAGGCTGCTGGGCAGGTGGCAGCAAGTGTTGGGCCGATGATTGCCGGGTGCATGTCTTTGTGCGTTGTCAAACGCCAGAGGCTGCGCTGGCAGCTGCATGACCTTGTGTGCAATGATGTGCTGCCTTGTGCCGCCGCATGGAGTGGTGTCTGGTGCTCGCACCAGTAGGTTGCTGCAACTGATGGCTGCCCATGCTGTGCATGCTTGCCGCAGGCGCTTCCGTCCGCCACGGCACTGTGCAGCTAGACGACGCACCAGCGTCGGGCCAAGAGGAGGCAGATGGCGGAGGGGTTGACGGCCTGCAAGCTGGGCTGTCAGCCCTGCACCTTGAGCCGCTGCAGCAGCAGCAGCAGCAGCAGCAGCAGCATGAAAACAGCCAAGGCAGGCAGGATGCAAGCAACGGGCAGCACAGGCGCAGCAGCAGCGCAGCAGCAAGCGCCAGCATTAAAAACGGCAATGGCGGCAGCGGCAGGGTGGAGGTGGCAGGCGGCAGGCGCAGGCTGGTCCACGCACCATCCCGGGGCTCATCGCTTTCCGCTGCTGGCGGCTCTGGCAGCAGCAGCGTAACTAACTTAGTCGAAACAGCTGCTAATCGCAGCACACACATGGCTGCGGGGGCCGCATCAGCTGCGACGCCAGCAGCAATACGCAGTGGCGGCAACAATGGCGGCGGCAGCAGTTTGAGCGTGCCTCAAGTGATAGTGGACGACCCGTGCGAGTGGGTGTTTTTCCGAGGCGAGTGGGGCACCACCCCCGCCCCCATCTGCCAGAGCTGGTTCCACCGAGCGGAGCCGCCCCTCTCCCGCACAAGCTTGCAGCGCCTGTTTGGCCACTTTGTGTCTGAGCCGGCGTAGCGGCGCATGGGTGACAGGAAAGAAAGCAGGCTGCCAATCATTTCGTGCATTTGCTGATTCTTGAGTGTGGCTGGTGGAATTTTGTAAACCCATGTGTATCCGTGAGAGATCAGGGCCTTGCTGTCCCTACAGGAGTGGCCCACAGGAGCGGTTCGAAACACTACTTAACACACACGCACACACACGCACCCAGGCAACTCCGGATTACACAGCACCATTGAGCTCGCCTCTGAACACTTGCGTCGCATAGCATCGCTGCTTGCTGAATTCAGCATGGCCCTGCACGCTGCTTGAACTCCCTGCCCCTCTCTTCCTGCTCCCCCTCATATGTCTGGCCCGGTGAGGACACCTCGGCGCACGTGTGCCTGTCCAGCTTCTCGACAACCTGCAGCAGTGGAAGCCAGGCAGTCACGCCAGGCAGCAGTGCAGGTGCTGGCGAGCGGTGGCCGCAAGGCAAAAAGCACACTGCTGCTACCTGCAGACAGGCCGCCGTCGGGTAGTGTGCAAGGGTCGATCACATAGGTTTACTTACTCATCCTTTTGCTCACCTTCTGCAGGTTGTGCACGAAGAGCTGAGCCATCTTCAGGTCGAACCCCACCCGCAGGCACACACGCAGCAGGTGGATGTCACTGCCAGGCACGACAGCAGCACCAGGTGCAGCATGTGTCAGAAGCATTTCGGAGAGGCCAGAGGGCGAGCAGCCGGCACCAGCAGCTTCAATTTGACGCAGAGGAGGCCAGCGCCCCCCACTCCCTGCACTCCAAGCAGCCACAGCGGGTGACTGCCATCGCATGGCACGCAGTGTGGCCGTCACCCCCACCTGGCCCCTGGTGCCATCTTGTAAGCTGGCACCATCCAGTGGTGCTCGCTCAGCCCCATCATCACGTCATACTCGTTGTAGTTGCTGCAAGTAAGTCGAATGGTGGGCAGGGTTCGAAACAGGGGCAGGCGAGACAGGAGACCGGACTGGGCGTATGATGTGCTGCTCGGGGCGACGGATCAGGCAGGCGGGAAACCAGACAAGCGCGTGGGACAGCAGCGTGGCTAAAAGCGTGTGATGCAAGCGCAGCGGGCAGCAGCAGCCCTCAGCAGCAGCCGTACCGTTGTTTGCCGCCCTCACGCGGCTTCAGGCGGAAGGCCAGCACAGGCACGTCACCGGTGGACAGCATCTCAAAGTGGCCTGGCAGGAGGCAGTGGGGGCAGGCCGGGGTGTCACCGACAGCGCTGGGTTGGATTGCTGGCCATGCATGCCTGCATTGGCTGCTCAAGAAGTAGGCAGCGCACAGGGTTTGGCACACTGCATATCACTGAAACAACCCCAGCAAGAGGCTCACCAGTGTCCACAATCGAGCGGTGCAGGAACTTGTAGATGTAAAACAGGTTGTGGTAGGTGCGGCGCAGGCCCTCCTTGCCAAAGCGGATGAAGTTGTAGTACTGCCAGGACAGGCAGGTAATACAATCGTAATTTTCAAGGCGCAACACCAGAAGGGGAAGGCGGGCGGGCACTCGAATACGCAGCCTGCTGAATACACAACCCAGCTCAGAACAGCACTGTGCAGCACAACGTCCGTCCCATCCACCCCAGGGAGCCCCACCTGGCCCACTATCTGTGCGCCCGGGCGCGAGAAGTTGAGCGTCAGGTTGCGTTCCTCCTTGCCCAGGTAGTCAACTGCACAGCAGGCAGCGACAAACAGCAGCCACAGCAGCAGGCAGCATGACGCGTATGCAGCATGGCCTGCTAAAGCCCTCCCCGATTCGCAAGTTTGAGAGGAGCGGGGGCAGCCCTGGCCCTGCGCCATGCATGGACGCAGCAGCTGCTACCTGTGAAGACCATGTCTCGTGGCAGGTAGTGATGGCCGCGCCACACCACAAAGGCGCAGCCGCAGTACACCAGGCCGTACTTGTGCCCACTGACGTTGATGGAGACCACATGCTTCAAACGGAAGTCGAACACAACATCGGGCTGGACCAGGGGCGTAATCAGGCCTGCAAAGGCAAAGGGGCTGAGTCAGGAACACCTAGGAGACGCCGGAGCTCGGAAGCAGCAGACACCAGCAGCTTGGCCCGTGAAACATGCAAAGCCATGTATGCTTACAAAAGCTGGGAACATGGGGCACTTTGGTGCTGTCGCCCATTGCCTCAATTGGCAATACGGTCGCGGGCAGCGGTTCTAGCTTACACCCCGACACAGGACGGCTTGCCTGCATTAGCTGCATCAACGTGGATGGGGATGTCCCAGCCTTTCTCCTGCACCGGGGATGAAAAGGAAAGGGCAGCCCAGGCGGCATGCATGTGACACTTGACACGATGAGTGCAGAAATTGTCCCCTGCCAGCCAACCGGTATATCCATGCTTGAACATCTGCTGCCAGCCCACCTGCCTGATCTCCTCCAGCACCCTGTCCACCTCTTGTACCGGCTCATACTGCCCCGTGTAGGTACTGGCCATCATGCACACAACACCAATTGTGTTCTCATCAATGTGCGCCCGCATTTTCTCGGGGTCCAGCACTGCACACTCACACACGCTCAGAGCCGTGAAGATGGGTCTCTGGGTCATTTTAAGCGCATCGCACTGCCGCAAAGCGGGAGCCAGCAGGAGTGCTGAGCGCCCCGCATGAGACCATGCCACCTTTGACAGGCCAGCTGGCAGGCAGGCGTCAAGCTAGGCCAACTCACCCAGGCAGTCGTGAGAGACGTCCACATAGTGCGGCTCAACATCAAAGTACACACAAAACTGCAGCAGGTGCAAAGACTTGCAGACATTGGCGCAGGCTTGCGCTGCAGGTAGCAGGCAGGCAGGCGGGCGGGCAGGCGGGCAGGCGACGCCCACCACAGGCTGCAGCTCACAGCCTAGCATCACAATGCGTAACTTCAGAAACAAGACTCCATCCAACAAGAGCCGACCCACCTTTGTCCAGCACACTTGAGCAACGTGACTGAACACAAGGTTGGGTTTGTCGGTGGGAAGTCCTGCAGCTTTGCGCGCCTGCTGCCAGCGCTTCTTCATTGCCAGGCCGCCCAGGAGGCATCCCTCACTGCTGCCCACACAGCCTGCATGGCAGCAGGCAGGGCAGTGAGCAGACGAGCCGTGCAACTACTTTCGACAGGCAATGCACCTGCCTGCCAGCCACCCCACTGGCCCATGTTCAGTTGCAAGCACAGTGCTGCGATTACACAGCCGTCCAACCCACACCTGTTCCCATGAAATCCACGTCAGGACAGTGCCACAGCCTGGCCAGAAACTGGACACACCTGCGTCGCAAAGCACCCAATGCGGCGCATACATGGCTGTTCGGCTGATGCTCTCTGCAGCCTGCAGCCGCCAGCCGACCCAGCACCACCCACCGTTTCTCCATCTCTGCCGCCGAAGGATACTGCGCAGAGTCTGCCATGTTGATCGCAGCAGCCTGAGGAAGGCAAGAAAGGCGGAAACGGAGGGCGGTGAATCAAAGTGGCAATCTTGCTGATGCTGTGCCTGCTCGACTTCTCGTGTGCGGTAGGTCGCACGTGCACTTGAACCCCCCCTCTTCTCTTTGCACTCACCGCATGCATCAGCTCCTCCGCCTCGGGCTCCATGTAACTGTTGATCTGCAGGAAGCAAAGCCGGGAGGTTCAAGGAGGCAGGACCAGCGGAGGCATGTATGTGTCCGGGGCTCAACACTGCAGCCCATATGCAGGCCTCAACAATGCCAGAGCCTCTGCAAGCGCTCCCCCTGAGTCACAAACGAAACAAAAACTCACAAATGTCGACAGATTCAGCCTGCAGAGCGCCACCCGCAGAGGTGCAGCGGTCGGTAATCTCAGCAGCCTGCCAGCAAGTTGCCGGCCATGGCAAATCAATTCCTGCTGTTGTCCCATGTGCTTGCCTCCTCACCGAGGGTTGTAGTCAGTCTCGAGCATGTCGTGCACCATTGCCTTGGCCACGCGCGCTGGCATGATGCGCTCTGGAATTCTGCAAGCCAACAATACAGTCTGCTGTGATGCCAGCATCTCGACGACACGGCGGCGGCAGCGGCAGCCGCATACTCTTCGGTCGGCGCGGGCCGAATGGCGGTTCGCGTGGCGTAGACGGGCTCGAAACTGATTTCCTCCTCCTCATCGGCCCCAGCTTGACCCCAGCCTGCCCGGATTGCCTCCTCCTCCTCGGGCCCAGCTTGTCGCCCCCCTGCCTGCAGCACGGCTTTCGATGCGTCAACAACGGCCTGCATTGTTGCTGGTGTTCCGATGGCAAAATGATGCAAAAACGAGCGTGACTCGAGCGAACAACTCGGATCTGGATCCGAGGGAGATGGTACAGCTACCACGCCGCTTCGACATTCCCCCGGCCTCCTCTTCTGCTCTGAAGTGATTCGTCTGGTCCGTTGCACCTGTTGCAAGGCAAGTATGCTATGACCTAGGCAAAGAGAGACAAGAAGAGGGGGGCTGGGGCATCACTTGTGTGCAAGCAAAGTAAAAGGTTGCATTTCGGTTGTTTTGGCGGCCGGTCAGGAGGAAAACGACGTGGCGGTTCAAGCAATGCAGGGCACAAGGTTTCGAAAGCGGAGCAACTACAACAACAAAATGACTATATAAAAGGCCAGCAGTTGTCCTGGAGACAGCCGCGCAGCAGCAGAGCCCGGGAACAACCGCCTTTGGCGAGGAACGTGACAGGAGTAGCGGACTAGTAGTAGAGACGCCGTGCGTGGGCAGTGTGTGCATGCCTGCGCTACAATCTGTGCACACATCAATGGGGAGACTGCTCTGCATGTCGCACAGCCTAATGCAGGCCGATGCCAGGCGGCACGTGGCTCGTGAGGGGGGAGGGCTCTAGGGCGCACGCTGCCAGGTTCTACTCAACAGTGGGGCCTGACGCCAAAATTGCAGATGCCTCCTCGGGTGTCACGTGGCCGCCACCATCCTGGAACTTGACAAAGTTCTGCAGGCAGAATTGAAGGGGGGAGAAACGGCGTCGCAGGATGCACCGACAGGATGGAAGGATGCGATTTTGCAGCTGGCAAGCGCGCAATTGCACTGCAAATTGTCGGGCAGCAAGCACAACGCATCAAAGCTACGTCTCTGCTGCGTGCGCTCCTTGCTCCACCACCACCAGCCCTGCAGCCGCACCTTGGTGAACAGCGATGCCAGGTGGGTGAGCGTCTTGTTGTAGTTCTCCGTATCGGCCCAGCAGTTGACTGGCAGCAGCACCTCACTGGGCACACCGCTGACCTCCTTGGGCACCTGCAGGGGGGCGGCAAAGGGGAAGAGCGGAGATGAGGAGACGAGGAGGCGCCCGGGGCCAGTCAGCTCAATGTGCTACTTCCAACCTTTTATACACAACAGCTGACTACCAATCAAAGCCCGCTTTGTGCAGCACAAACCGTCCTCTGCCCAGCCCACGCCCACACTGCACCTGCAGGTTGAAGGTGGGCATCGTCTCGTACTCAGCAGCCCCAAGCTCGCCAGAGTGGATGGCGTTCACAATCGCCCGAGTGTGGCGCAGCTTGAAGCGGTAGCCGACACCGTAGGGGCCGCCAGTCCAGCCTGCACCAAGGCAGCGGGTGACAATGGTAGCAGGGTGAGAAGTGCAATGGTGGCGACAGCAATGTGCAAGACTCAGGTGTGTTCCTCTGGAGCAGCACAGCACACGTGCAGGCAGGGAAAAGAGCCAAGCGTCCATCAGCTTGCTATCCGGCGCCGCCCCATAGCTTCACGTTCAGCGCTGCACAGGTGTCGTGAAGATAGCATGTGCGCAGGCAGCTCACCAGTGTTGATCAGCCACACATGTGCTCCATACTTCTCCACCTTTTCCGCCAGCATGGAAGCATACTTGGTCTGCAGAAGAGGAAAGCATGGCATTGGGCATACACTTGCTTTAATGAATGGTGAGTGCTGACAGCAAGCTCAACAACCAGCCACGCCCGTTTTGACATGCATGCATCACCCAAGGTCAGCCCAGGCCAGGCCAGGCAGCAAGCAACCTGGCAGCGCCAGCAGCCAAACTACAAGGAGGACCCACCGGGTGCCACATGAGGAAGGCGGAGCCGAAGCAAGCAGAGAAGGTTGCCTCAGGTTCCGTCACGCCCTGCTCTGTGCCAGCAACCTTTGCGGTGTAGCCACTGACAAAGTAGTACCTGCAGCGCGGAGCAGTGCGATGGGCAGTACGGTGAGCAAAATAGCAGGCTGTGTTCAAAGCTGTTCAGCGAGGCGCCACAGCGATCAGAAGCTGTGACCAACAGCATTCCCATGGCATGATTCCCTACCGGCCATACAAAAGAACACCAGTCAGCCAGCAACTCACATGGCTTGCTCCTTGGTCAGCTTTGCCACTGGTGGCAGCACTCCGAAGGCGTCGCAGCACAGCATGATGATGTTCTTGGGGTGGCCGCCCACGCAAGGGATTTTTGCGTTCTCTGAATGAAAGAAACCAGAAGGGGCCACCATGCACGCAGCAAACAGCGGTTTGTCAGGCTCCCATAGCACAACATGCAGACACAAAAGCGTGCATGGAACTCTGTCATCAGTCGACAGCCACAAACGAGGCCACACACCCTCGCTGCATCCATCCAAACAGCGCAGCCAGCATATCACATCTCAGCCATGATGCCACAGCGCAGCCATCAGGGCCACCCAGCATATTCGCCCAGCCCTTTCTCACTCACCAATGTGCTCAATTGGGTACGAGGCGCGGGTGTTTTCAGTGATGGCGGACACGTCATAGTCCACGTGGCGCGTCTCCTCGTCAAAGACCACGTTTTCCAAGATGGTGCCAAACTTGATGGCATCAAAGATGTAAGGCTCGTTTTCCTGCAGGGAAATGGAACCAAGGCAGGCGAGAGAGTGAGTGGAGGGAGCGACACGAGGCACAGCAAAGAGAGAGGCGCTTCCAGCTGGCAACAGTATGGCCCGCACAGCAGCACGGCTAGCGGGGTAGAGAAGCCTCAATCCAGCATCGCACCGCAGAAGAAAGCCACCACTCATTGCATGTGCATTTCAGCAGCTTATCGCACCTGCTTCAGTCCAATGGCCTTGGCGTAGCAGCCCCCCTCGATGTTGAACACACCGCGGTCACTCCAGCCATGCTCATCGTCACCAATCAGCGGCCGCTGCGGGTCGGCAGACAGCGTGGTCTTGCCGGTGCCTGAGGCGTGGTGAGGGGAGCAAGGAAGGGACGTTCAACAGGAGAGTTAAGCAGGGTACTCTCACCCAGCCAGACTGGTGGCAGTGCACACACTCCGCTCGTTGCAGCTCCAGCTCACAGCTGCGCTCATCACCAGCGGTGCACAGCAAGATCGACGTACAGTCCAGGTCACAGCACACCGCGTCGTGCACCGTTTTCGAACCCACCTGACAGGCCAAAGAAGAGGGTAACATCTCCATCCTTGCCCTCATTGCACCCTGAGTGCAGCGAGAGGATGCCCATCTTGGGCAGCACATAGTTCATGAGTGAGAACACGCCCTTCTTCATCTCGCCGGCGTACTGTGTGCCCAGGATGACCTGCAGGGAAGCAAAGCAAAGAGAGGAAGGGGCGGAGGGCGAGGCAGGCCGTGTGAGGGAGCAGGGTGTCAGGGAGCAGAAATGCTGCCCTGGCACTGCTCATAGAGCATAAAGCAAATCGATGCTCATCAGCTCCTCCATGTCGCCAAGTACACCCCACAACCCAGCTACTCACCCAGCGACCCCAAGGCCCAGCCCCCCAGCTGCCCACTCGCTCACCATCTCCTTGTGCTTCAGGGAGACATCGATGGAGGTGGAGGAGGTCATGTAGGAGGTGTAGCGGTTGGCGGGGAAGGCGCCGCCGTTGTAGATGGTGAAGTCGGGCAGGCCAAAGTCGTGCAGCTCATCTTCCGTGGGCCTGCATGGGTGCGCATGATGGCAAGTTGATGATGCATGTGCCAGAAGGTCACAGCACCGTGTGCCACACAGCTGCAACTGCACTTTGGCAGCAGCAGCATTCAGCACAATGTCCGATGCTGCCAGTGGTCCCACTTCCTGCAACACCGCCTGCTCCCTGCGCCCCACTTCCTGCCTGCTGCCGGCTGCCCTCCATCCTGCAAGCCCTGGCTGCCCTGCACCCACCCCAGCCACACATGCGCACCTGATGAGCATGTTGTGCATGAAGAGCGCGTGGTAGGGGCGGGCGCACACCACACGGATCTTGAACCGTGCCTGTGTGTCCCAGCCAGCATAGCCGTCAAACACATACAGGCGATCGAGCGTGTTGAGGTAGTCCACAGCTCGCTCTCTGTTGAGGATGAAGGTGCGCTCGTCCATTTCGTAGTTGGGGCTGCCGGTGCCCCACCAGATATCTGCCTCACTGTCGGGCTCGCGCACCACGCGCTTGTCCCTGCAACCAGCAAAAACAAACAATAGCGAAGAGTCGGCGGCGGCACACAAGCAAAGAGGTAAAGCAAAGAGGTAAGCGTTGGAGACAGAGAGGCAGGCAGAAACTCCGACCATTCCGGATGTTGATTCCAAGTTCACTGCAGACCCAAACCGCACTGAAGCGGCGCTGACAGAGCTCACGGCCAGCCACGTCCCACCCTCCTCCGCTCACTTGGGAGAGCGACCAGTCTTGGCTCCAGACAGGGTGGCCAGTGCGCCTGATGCTACGATGTGACTTGAGGGCTCGTACTTGAGAGCATGCTCATACAGCTCAGGCACGCTGCGAGGCGCAAGAAAGAATGGCATGGTGCGGGGCAGGCACAGGTTGGAGGCAGCGGACGGCAAGCGGTGTGGCGGCAAGGGTCAGCAGCATGACTAATGGAGGGAGGGAGGGCACGCTTTGAAAATCCGCGCAGTTCTGCTACAAGGTTTCCTGAATTCGCCTTCAAACTCAAGTGCATGAACCACAATCCAGCTGCTGGCAGCCAGCCCCAATGGCCCCAGTGTCGCTGCCACATTCTGACAATCCTCTTGGCGCCACCAGCACAACCGGCCGCCCCGCCCAAACCCCTCTGCTCACCTGAGGTTGTGGTACACCACCACTGGTTTCAGACCAATGTCTCCCATCTCATGGAACATCTCTTTGATGAGATCTGTCTGTTCTGCCTCGGCGGCGGCACGCGAGCGCGGCGACTGCGGCATGTACAAGTGCTTGGGCTCCCGGACCACCACCCTCGGCCCCGCCTCCCTGGACTTCGACTTGAGGGTTTCCGACAGGGAAGCAGTCGTGTCGGTGTCATCTGGCAGGCGGCAGGGGAGGCGCGAGGTGTAGACATCGACGTCAGCAGTGCGCGAGGAGGCCGTCAGGCTGACACATCGCTTGAGATCAGTCTTGGTGTGCAGTAGCAACGAAGTCTTCATTTGCAGTGGCAAAGAGCAAAGCTCACCCCGATCCTTGCGGGTTTTCTGCAGGCTCTGCAGCTCGGCGAGGTCGGAGGCGCGGGGCGGGTGCGCCTCATTCACCTGCAGGCGGCAAATGCGGTTGGGGCGGGGCCTGTGGCGCATGTCAAATTGCCCTCGGCGCGCTGCCTCTACATGTGGGGTGTTGAGGGTTGGATCAAGTGCTTTTCTGGGCAGCGGCATGACTAAGTGCGACTCACCAGGCGGCGAAGATCGCCGGCATCCTCGCGGCGTTCTTGAGCCATCTTCTGTTGTGCTGCTGCTGTGGTGATGGGAGGAGGGGGGCTGCAGCAGCAGGGAGCACGGAGCCAACCACCTTGATCGGTCAGTGGGCGGCTGGGTCGGCGCTGGGCGGCTGAACACGCTCAGGACACCAAAACCGACAGATGGGAGGCGAGTCAGACCCGAAACGGCAGGGTTTGCGAAGAAGCTTGCGCGGCGGCAGGTTTGCTACCTCGGCACCCCGAAACGGACTCCCACTCACTTGTTGACACCAGGCATGAGTGCCGGCGTGAGGTTGGCGCGGGTCACGTGTTTGTCAGTGACGGCGTGCAGTTGAGGCTGGAGGGAGGCTGTGCGTAATGGACCCGAGCTCTGGGAGTGCCCTGGGTGCCGGAGAAATGAACGGGGATGCGTGAGGCGGCCATTTGCAATAAATTTTGTCCTGCCAAGTGCCACGAGGGCAGCAGAGTCATCACTCCCGATTTGATGCAATCGACACGCCCGAGCACTCACAGGGACCGTCAGCCATCGTGGGGTGGCTTCAGCGTTGCGTTGACCAACCGAGTTCCGAGACTCTCGTTCGACCTTGCGCCCTCCTGGTCGCACAAACGTCAGAGGAGGACCCAGACCCTCTCGGAAACCCAGGGCGTTTGCGGCGGATTGACCTGTCCAACCGACGCCCAAGGCGGCGGCGATGGCGGAGCAAGACGAGCCCTTGCGAAGCGAGGACGAGGTTGCAGTGCAAGATGCAATGCCAGACAATGAAGCACCTGAGCCGCCTCTGCCTCTCTCAGCCGACGTGGAATCCGAGCTGGAGGATGCACAGTCGCCGCCCGCAGCGGCGGCGAGCGCGGATGGAGAATTGCTTGTCGAAGGCGCTGAGGATGCCTCTGCAGCCTGGCTTGCTGTGGAGGGCAGAAGCGAGGGCCTGGCGGAGGAACAGGGCGCTGAGCAGGTCAATCTCAGCTCAGCAGTGGGCGACAGCGGCAGCAGCAGCGCAGCAGCAGAGCTGCCTCAAGAGCCACTGCAGCAAAGCGACAGCTCACCTCCTCATGCTGAACGCACGCTCCAGCGTGAGCAATCGTCTCCAGCCACCACCGAGACAGCTGAGCAAGATACTACCAACATCACGGCAGATGTGAGAGCAACGGTGTCGCCGCCGATGATGGCTGACGCGCAGCCTGCGACATCGGCGCCAGACAGCCAGGCAGGCAGTCCCCAGCAGAGCGTGCCTGCCCACCTCCTGCATGACGCGCCAGCCGACGACGGGACTGGCAGCGAGCAAGACGGCATCAGCCCCGCTGAGCTATTCCAGCAGGAGCTCAGCGCAAAGCTCTTGGAGGTGCTGTCCCAGGAGCAGCTGGGCGAACAGCAGGAAGAGGAGGATGAAGAGGAGGAGGGGCAGGAGGCGGCACAGGCTGCAGGACGCTCCGACGGCAGCGGCGAGGTGACGGCAGCAGCTGCTGGCACAACAGATAATACAGCAGACGGCGTTGCTCCGATGCTCAAGTGGACGATGCCCGCACAGCACAGCAGTCCTGAGGGCAGGAAGGGCCGCGGCTCTCAGGCTGCCTCCACCTCACCCAGCCCGGGGCCCCAGTCCTCACCAAGCCGCCACCGCATGCTGCCAATTGGCTCACCCAGCCATCAGGCAACCAGCGCCCTGCCTGTTGCTCAGGCGGCCCGCAGTACCCCCACGCGCATGCCGCCCCTGAGCCGCACCACATCCAAGCTCGCGACTGCTGTCGGCGGTAGGCAGCTGGCTGTCTGTGGCTACACATTGCTTCTCATGCCCTCCATGTCCTTCAAGCCCAGGCAGCCTACCAGAACTTCAAGCTAGGCTTGACCCTTCACTTACATCGTTGCTGCTGATCTGTCCAGCTGCTCTTAAACCGTCGTCTCAAGGCGTGACGGAGCTGATACATTTTCCTTGATGTGCAGGCAACGCACCAGTCACTAGAGGCCGCCGCCTGAGCAAGCCCAGCATGGGAGAGATCCTTGGAGCAGGCAGCAAGGGGCCTGGCCCCAGGGCTCAGGCCAGGGGCAGCGGCGCCGCACCCAAGCAGCAGTTGAAGACAGCGCCACCGCCGGCCATGGGCAGGCTGCCCACACAGCTAAACGGTGCAAATGCGCCGCCTGCCTCCTTCCCTGCACTGGCTGGAGCTCCATCCAGCTCGCTGCTGCACTGGAGCAAGCGACAGGCAGGGGTAGCGGGCGCATCCGCACTGCCTCCCGGCTACTTCTTGCCGCCGGGCATGGCTCTGCCGCCTGGTATGCTGCCTGCTGGCTTTGCCATGCCAGCAGCAGGCCCCGCATCCAGTGAGCCAGCTCAGCATGCCAGTGCTCCCTTGGCAGAGGGCGCAAGCGACGGCTCAGCAGCTGCTGGCTCTGCCTGCGAGGTGGCTGCCAGCTGGCCGCCGTATGAAGGCGCCAAGCTGCCGCCACTGCACCAGGTCAGTATTTGTGCCTGCGAGACAATGCCTTCTGCTTTTTGCATAGCAGTATGCCATGTGATAGCCACCGCTGCCGCGTCATGGCTGGTGATTTGAAGGCCATACTTTTTTGGCAGGCTGCTGGTGCTGATCAGTGCAACCTGCCGCAAACCCTGCTTGTTGCAGGAGCAGTACAGCCCTGCGATTGGCCTGATACCTGCGGTACACTCAGCCGCCAGCTTCTCTGGGGCTGCCTCCCGGCGCACTGGCGTCCCCATGCAGTCCTCTGGCCAGGCGTGGCAGGCACAGCCGGCTGGCTACCAAGGGCCGGGGCAAGCTTGGGTGCCGGCAGATGGTGTGCCGCAGCCATGGGCTGGGTACTCCGGGCTGACCGAGGAGCAGCAGCAGGCAATGTATTTGCAGTGCCAGGCCTTTTACCAGCAGCAGCAGCAGCAGTACCAGGCACAGCAGCAATGCCAGCAGGACCTGCACCCGGACGAACCGTACTTCCTGCGGGAACCCGTACCGCAGGTGCCAGTGGCGCTGGACCCATTGGGGCGTCCCTTTAAGGTGCGTTGCGTGGGTGTCTGGATGAGGGTGCTGCACTGCGGGACCAGGCATCGCGGCTGCTATGATGCGCGGTCAATTTGTTGTCGACTGGCTGGAAGCTTGCACTGCCCTGCGCAGGTGTTCCATGGCGTTGCAGCTCGCAGCATCCGCCGGCCAGAGCGCTACCAGGGCGACGGCAGGCCGACGTGGTCTGTCAAGTGATGCTCTGGGATCGGTGCTGTTTCTGGTGGTGTGGAGCACTAAACGGGGTTACCTCCCAAGTTTGTGTCTGCGTGTGACCTTTTAGGGACAGTCTCTGCCATGGCGCATGTAACATACTGTGGCCTGCCGCATGCACCATAATCTGGCCCATGGGGAAGAGGCGCATCTATCGCATCGCGCGCCAGGCGGGTCCGCGTAGGCGGCTTGACCCATGAAGCCGGCCTATTTGCACTGCACGAAGTTGTGTCAACCTTGCCTCCCGTTGAGCGGCGATCATCACAGAGCCCCAGGTTCAACGAGTTAAAGCCGAGCTCGAGCACCGAGTTCAAGCCCGCGGCGAAAAAACGAGCGGCGCCCCTCCCTGCAGCATCTACCGAACGCTCAAGGGCCATAGCTGTGTGCTCCGCGCTGCTGAGCTCGCTTGGCGGCTGCAGCCCCGCTGCCGCCGGTCTTGCCTCGTCTGTGCAATGCGATAAGGCTCTAGTGAACGTTGGGAAGAATGCTGGAAATCGGCAAAGCCCTGAGCTCTCAGTTCGGGCTGGCCGACTGCCGGCTGCTCCCCTGCCCCGGCTGGGACTGCGGCGCGCTTTTCCCGTCGGCAACGCTGCGTGTGGATGGCACATGGTACTTTGAGCCGCCAAGCCCGCCGTGTTTCTGCCGCATCACCTTGCCGCCCGCAAACCGCACCCGTTTCGCCGCCCCGCCAGCCCGATGTATCCGCTGCACCTTCCTGCCATTGATGGGGGTGCTGCCCGGCCGTTTCTCCGTGTCACAGGCTTCCCGGCGATCACGCCACCGCTCCCGCCCTTCTCATCGCGCACATGCTGGCTGGAGGTGCGATGCCCACCCCCTAGATGTCTATACACGCACCGCCCGGCCCTGCAAGCGCGGCTTGCTCCGAGTGCAACATCCGCATCTCCGTTGACTGTGCCCTCACGCCCGTTTGCAGGCCCCTGCTTCTTCCTGAAATGTGACACAAGGAGCTCTAGGCCGCCCCGCCCGTGAGTCGTCTGGCAAATGCAAAATTGCCGCACCGCACCGCCTCAAAACACGAAGCGCTCGTCTTCCTCATATCCTGTCGTATATGTTCCACCTGCAGTTGGTCAGACCTGCACGCACTGCTGACGAGGGACAACCTTGTCGGCATGCTGAAGACCGTGGACAAAGCGGAGGTCATGGTGCTGCCGATGGCGGTGCGAGACGCGGCCAGCAGCACCGCGGAGCTCATATTTGCGGGCTTCATTGCTTCCATGGTGGCAGGAGACTTTGTGCGCCAGGTACGCAGCAGCAGGCATTTGCGCCTGCCTTTCAGGCTCCTGAGCATGTCGGAGGCTGCTGTGTGGTAGGCCCCCCTCCTGGTAAACAATGTGATGCTTTTTGCAGGCAGCCTACTAGTAGCCATGCCGTGCATTGCCTTCAACCCCTCTCGCTTCACCCCTCAACCTGTGCCATGCAGCTGCTCACCACGCTGCGCCTGCCGCTGGTCTTTGACCTGGACGAAACGCTGCTGGTGGCCAAGAGCCAGAGCCAGCTGTCCCGGGAGCTCAAGGCACTGCGTGAAGTCAGGTGCGACTGCTGTGGTGTGCCTGCTGCTCTCCCAGGATGGTCGCTCCCGCTGCTGTCTGGATGTACCGACTGTTGCAGTGATGTAATAATCACGTCAGTGGCATTGTGCTGCCACTTGCAAGCAGGGCGGGTTGCGCACCAGGCTCGCCGACGCTTCAGCTCCGTGCACTGACTGGGGCGGTCTTGCTGCGTGCGCACTGGTTCCGTACTGCAGGCGGCCTGCACTGGAACGCGCTGCCCACGACCCACAGCAGCCACTGAAGCTGCAGGCGCTGCAGCTGGAGGAGCAGCTGATGCAGGTGGGCCGCAGGATTTGCCTTGTGCGTGACTTTCGATCCAGTGCTGCTGACTCCCCAAAGGGGTTCCTAGTGGTGGGCCGGCCCCAGCTGCTACTTCACTTGCTGTTTGGTTGCGTCTTGCAGGAGGACTTGTCCCTGCTGCAGCAGTTTGCCGAGGGGGATGCTGTGACATACAAGGGCCAGCGCATCGTTGCGCAGTGAGTTGCCGGCTGCTGCTGCTGCCGTGTGGGATTGAAGGGCTCGTGTGCTGCCTGGCCTTTGCTCACCTTCACCTGCGTCCACTGCTTGGCACCTTTTGGCTGCCTCAGCTGCCTCAGCATATTCCTAAACAAACCCGCCCTCCTTGGCACCCGCTGTGTGGTGCGTGCTGCATTCCCCTGGGGCTGCGCGCCTACTTTCGCAGTGTTAGCGACCTCCTGTACTGATCTCACGGTTTCCGAATGATTGCGTTGCAGGGTTGAGCAGGCACTGTCCGACACCATGCAGCCCATCGCGCGGCCAGTCATCCGGCTGCCCGGCGATGAAGACACGCTGCTGACAAGGATCGAGCCAGCCAACCCACACAGCTCCATGGTGTTCAAGCTGCGGCCCAACTGGAGGGCCATCTGGGCCTACCTGGGCGGCCTGCTGGACCCCCACACCCACCTGCCCATCACACACTCGTGAGCGCCTGCGCCCCGCCGCTGCTTGTGGCCCTGCCTCTCGCGGTGTGGTCTCTCACCTTGCTACCTGTTGCCAGCGCTCTTGCTTGCTGCTGCTCCTCCCTGACTTTGATGCTCCTGCCGGATGCTGCTCTGTGGCTCTTGCACGTGGGGCTGCTATGCTTGCCTCCGCCCATGTGTGGCGCTCCTTACATTGCCGCCCCAGGGGCAGCCTCAAGCCCCGCTCACGTGTGCTGCTATGTGTGCAGGCCTCCCTCCCACAAGCTGAAGTTCGAGACATACGTGTGCACGGCTGCGGAGCGAGGCTATGCGCTGGAAGCATGGCGAGTACTGGACCCGGATGGCTGGATGATACCGCTGGACCAGCGTGAGTGAGGGAGTGGTGGGGGCCTGCCTGACAGCATGGAAGGCGGTTGGGTTTCGCGCATGGGATGCAGTGTGTACACTGGCGGGTGTGTGACTGACAGGAGATGGGTGGTGTGCTTTCCCAGGCTCCAGGACTGGAGCCGGGGCTGCTGTGTGGCAATTACTAGCAGGCAGGTCGGAAGGCACCAGCTGTGGAAGTAGTTGCAGTGCTGCTTTGGTTGCTTCAGGGGGCGCCCGCGTCACCGCTGAGCTGCTGCCCCCTTGCCTGGTTGGCTGCAGGAGCCCAGCGCCTGCAATCAGGCAGCAAGTCCAAGAGCTTGGCGGCTGTGCTGAACCTTGGGCGGGTGCCGCAGCCCGGCCCTCACGGCACCACCTCCAGCCCCATGCCGCTGGCTGCCATTGTTGATGACAGAGTGGAGGTGGGTGAACGCTTGGGCTGGGTCGCATGGTGTTTGTGCTCTGAAGCCAGGCGTGCAGCTGCTGGCCTGCGCTGGGAGGTGAGGGGACACCTGGCGGGGGCTCTTGTGCGCGTGTTCACATGGCTGACACCGCAGTGCTCAACTATCATACGTACGCACAGGCATGCTTGTCCGTGCCAGCTGGCTGTCGACTCGACTCACGCCAGGCACTGCGCTGCGGGCCCTGATGCAGATCTGGGAGGCCTCGAACCGCGGCCAGGTGCTGCAAGTGGAGCCCTTCAAGCCTTGGGAGGAGCAGGCAGCCCAAGCGTTGCAGCTGACTGGCGCCCCAACCACTCAGGTGTGCCTACGTGTCTGGCGGCCTGCTGAACCCCTCTCGACGCTGGCCCGGTGATCCCTCTCAAGCCTCCTTCAGCGACTGCCTGTCTGCCTCTCCCTGCTACTTCCTCTCTTTGACTGCGGCTGTCACCCTCCCCCCTGCAGTCCCTGAGTGCTCAGATGATTCGGCTGAAGGAGGAGCTGTTCAACCTGCGCCTGCACACCTTCCACCGCACCATGGAGGTCCTCAAGTGAGCTGTGCCCCATGCTCTCCTTGCCTGGCACACTCTGGAGCTCCGGGAGGCTGTCAAACACTGCTTCCTTGTGTTTGCAGCCCGTGGGTCTGCATACAAACTTGCATAACATCGCACACGAACACAGGCAGGCAGACACAGCCTTTCAAGCACGCTGCCACCGGGCACCTCTCCTTGCTGCCTGCCTTCTACCCTGTGTTTCCTTTGCCGCTGCTCAACTATTGCGTGTCGCTGCCCTGCGCTCCATTCGTATGTGCCTGTGGTCTGCAGGCGACAAGTCGACCTGGTTCGGCAGCAGCCACTCACCCGGGACCGACCCCTGCATGAGGCGTACGCTGCTGCTCTGGCGCCGCCGCCCTGGGTCCAGGGCCTGCTGGCAGCTGGCCTGCACCGCCAGCCGCAGCCGGAGCCGCTGCCGCCCTCCCTCCAAGCAGCCATGGAGAGACCGGTTGACCCCAGGGAGCAGCGCCGGCAGCAGCGGCAGCAGCACCAGGAGGGTGCGGCGGCGCCGGCTGGCCCCCTGGCAGCACTGCCGATGCCGATGCAACAGGCTGCAGGTGTGCAGGCATTGGGGGGGCAACAGCAGCAGCAGCAGGGCCAGGTGGCTACGTTGGCGGAGCTGGATGGTCCCGCAGGCCTGGCACTGTTGGCCTCCCTGCAGGACATCTTAGGAGGGGCTCAGCAGCAGGCCCCACCCCAGCCCCAGCAGCAATCCACAGCAGCCTACCCCTCAGCTGGGCAGTCATCTGTTGGGGCGCCCCTCGACCCTCGGTTGCAGCTAGCCAGCCATCAGCGTCAGCAGTTGCAGCAGCAGCCCCCACAGCAGCAGCAGCAGCAGCAGCAGCAGCAGCCGGTGCGGCCCCAGCGGCAGCGGCCAGGCAAGATGCCCGGCCCGGCCTCAGCGCAGGCGCCTGCACCTCCTGCTGCCGGGGTGGCCTTGCTCCAGAAGCAAATGGCGGCAGATCCCCGCCGCCGCGCTCCGCCACCTGCCGGTGGTGTCGGCGGCGTGGCTGCCGCCAACAGCAGCACGCTGTCTGACATGCTTGGCATGCTGCCTTCCAACGCGGCAGGCACAGCAGATCCGCCGCCGCAGCAGCAGCAGCAGCACGCAGGCGGCCCTCGGCCACGGCCCCCTCCCATGGTCAACCGGTTGGTGGGCCTGCATGGGCCGCCGCCTCAGCAGCAGCAGCAGCAGCAGCAGCGGCCGCAGCCGCAGCAGGCGGCGTCGCAGCACGCGCAGCAGGCACGCAGTGGCGGGGTGCATGGCAGCGTTCAGCCGGATACAGGGCTGACACCGCAGCAGTCGGCCTGGGGCACAGTCAGCACCGCCATTCCAACTGGTCCGGTGCTGCCGCACATGGCTGGTGGGGGGCCTCGACCCATGCAGCGCATGCAGCCACATCAGCGGCCGGCCCCTCCTCCTGCCGCCGCTTCAGCGGCGCCGCTGCACGGAGCGGGCGGCGGCGTTGATGAGGAGATGAAGCAGCTGTGGCTCAGCAGCTTTGGCTTGCCGGCAGGCTCAGCGGCAGCGGCAGCAGCAGCAAATCCTGGAGCAGCAGGAGGAGGCGGAGGGGGAGGGCCGCCAGCACAGCATGGCCCCATGCAGCGGGCACAGACGGCAGACCCTGCTGCTGGTGCCAAGCGCAAGGCACCAGATGGGGCGCCAGACGGCGGCGAGCGGTACAAGCAGCAGCGGTACGACCAGCAGCCGCAGCACCAGCAGCAGAACCAGCAGGCGGTTGCTGCGCCAGCTGCAGCCAGCTCAAGCGGGAGGGGTGCGCTGGCGGGGCTGAACGATGCGGTGCAGCAGCTGGGTGCGCGGCTGCAGTGGCGGTGCAGCCCGCTGCCTGACGGGCGCTGGCAGGCAGCTGCTTGGGTTGGCAAGTGGATGGCAGCCCTGCCCCCTGACACTGAGCCACCCACAGGGTTTGGTGAAGGGCACGATCAACAGGCAGCCAGGGAAGCAGCGGCAGGCGCCGCCCTTTGCAACATGGCGTCAGGTGCTGCTTATGCACCGCCGCCGCCTGCTGCAACCGGTCAGGCATATGTAGCGGCAGCTCCCGTCAGCGGCGGGGACAACGGCGGCGTCAACAGCAGGTAAGCTATCAGCGTGCACCGCTCGCAGCGCCCACATGTGCTGTTGCGGCGGTGGCAAGTGCTGTCCAGAGTGTTGTTGCCTCTGTGTTGTTGTCTGCCATTCCTGCGGCGATTTCTTCTTCTTCTTCTTCTTCTTCTTCCTTCTGAATTATGTGTCTGCTTGAATTGCTGTGCCACGCCTGCAGGAATGCGCTAGACACCTTGAAAACCAACTTCCCTCCAGCCACCAACAGCGTGCAGTGGGAGGTGCTTGCCGCCGCTCCCGACGGGTGAGAGCTTGGCCACTGCTGGCGTCACGCTGGGCCTGCTGCCACGACAGCGCCTGCTTGCCAGCGGCCAGCACGAACAAAATCTTTGCCCCCCACTGTTTGGCCGCTGCATGGTCATGCGAAAGCTGAGGAGCATGAAGTTTGGGTGGCAGTTTCAGTGTGCAGCCCAGGTCTCATCCCTGCACCACATCCGCGCATTGCACTTTGCCGCTGCATCTCACCTGCTCGCTCCCGCCTGCCTGCCTGCCTGCAGCGGGTGCCGCTGCCGCCTCGTGATCAACGGCGGCGAGTTCGAGGCGGCAGGCGCCGCCCCTCCTGGGCCCCGCAGCGAGAAGAAAGCGCGGCAGCACGCGGCGCTGCAGGTGCTGCAAAAGGCGGGCTATGCGGTCAGCTTTGACGCACCTGCGGGCGCCCCAGTAGGAGCGAGTGCTTTTGGTTCCGGCAGGGGCAGGGGCCGAGGCAGGGAGCAGCAGGGTAGAGGCCAGGGCCGGGGTCGTGGCGGCATGGGACCAGCCATGCAGCAGTTGGGGCGGTATGCGAACCGCTCCCTCGACACCCGCCATGCAGCGGCGGCGGCGGCACAGCAGCAGGACCAGGGGATGGTGCAGGACACGTATCTCGCTTCCCTGCAAGACGAGCTGGGAGATGACTAGGCTGGTTGGCAGCTGCGCCTGTTGACTGTTGCTTCCTTTGCGTTTGTGCTTCTTCTCAGTGCCCTGCCAGAAGTGTTGAGTTTTGCTGCAACAACCAGTGCTGCTGCGATCCCTGGTCATCCTCTTGGCTGCTGCTGTAAAGGCTCTAGTTCAGCTGCTGTCGTCAAGAAAACTGGGATGGATTACAGTATGGCGTTGTGCCTTGGCTGAGACAGAGATGGGGGCCTGGCCGGTGTCCCAGGCAGGCAGGCAGGCAGGTAGGCAATGGTGAGCGGGAGCGGCGGATAGGTGGCACAAAGAAATGCGTGGTTGCTTTATAATCTACCTGACTGAACAGCACAGCCAGCTGGCGTCGTCGGGGTTGGCGAATGGAGGATGGGAGCGGCGGCTGTGGGCGAAGGAAGAGGCAGGATCAAGAAGGAGGCGGCAGTGTGAGCAAAAAACAGTTTGTGAGCAGGCACAGAAAGCAAAGACAGCAGAGCAAAACAAGCGAGGCGGGGCCCCAGTATTTGGTGCAGCAGCTTGAGCACGCACACAGCGCATCGGTTCACACATCACACTGGCAGGCTGCCTGCCCCACCCCCTCTGTCAGCCGGTGCCACTTTACTAATGACCGCCTTGAAGGCAGGCAGGTCTAGGATGCGCTTTAAAATGGGCATGCGCCTGCACCCACGACAAAGGAACGGCATGGCAGGCAGCAGGCAAGATGATCACAAAGTCAAAGTGCTGCGGCTGCAACTTGAAGCACAACCACGGCACGGAATCTGCAGGGACTGCATTGATACTCAAGCTAGCAGTATTGCAAGTAGGCCAGTAACAACGGCAAGGCATGGCTGCCCACCACACTGTGCACCAGGCCGACAGTTGTAATGGCACATGCTGCACGCTGCGCACCGCAGGTAGGAGAGGACTGTGGGGACGAAAGCGCTGAAGCGCTGCCAAGAAGCACTTTGGCGAGGGGGATGTTGGGCATCACTATTGATGCAGGGAGCTGGACCGTGTTGGGGCATCAGCACAGCGTAGATGATATAGTGCGCCGCCTCCAAGCATCGCACAAGATTGACATTCTGTGTGGCAGTTTACAGCAGCCCACACCTACACTTGCATGCGCTGCAGCGGCTGGCGCCCTGGCACCGATCCGTTCAGCAACTGTGGTGTCGCGATCTCATTACTTGCAGAAAGGACAATTATGCAAAGGGAGGAAGGTCAGCGGGCTGCAAGCAGCCACAGCACAAGTGTTGGTACGGAAAGAACAAGGTGCAACGCATTGGACGCAAATAACACAAGTGGGCACCTCTGCACTTCATGCTGCCACCGATCATGATGCCTCTCCCCATTGCTGGCATTGCCGCTTGAAGCTACGCATATCACGGATTGACTGCTCCGCCTGCAGCATGACTGCCGCCTGCGGGTCTGCCTGCCTGGCATACTCAAGCTGCTCAAAGGCTGCTCGCCATGCTGCGGCAGCTTCCTGCCACTCCAAAGCGACAGGAGTGAGCTTCGCTGCTGGGTCACTGGCGATGCGAGCAGCGCTGGCTTCAGCCTTGGCCTCAAGCTTCATAGCGGAGGCCGCCCATACCAAAGCTGCCGCCGCTGAGGCCTCAGCTGCCGCAGTGCGGCATGTCGGTGCCGCAGATCCAGCTGTAGGGGGCCAGGGAGCTGCCGCGGTGGTGGCACGGGGACGCAGCACAGGTTGGGTGTGTGGGGTATTTCCTGCGAGCTGGGCCTGCTCACGACGTCTCTGATCTTTATCAAATCTGGCCCTCAGAGCTTTGCTCCTTTCGATAGCCGGATAAGTGCGGGCAATCGAAGCTCTTGCACGCGCACACAGGGCTTCGTAGTCAAAGCCATAATCGAAGTTCGCGTTAATCTGCGGATACGAGGGTCGAGCGGAGGGGAGTAATGTCATGTGTGAGGAAAACGACTCAAGTGGGCTCAGCAACCAATGTTGTGCAGCACACAGCATCGGGAGCGACGCTGCAAGTAGCAGCTGAAGCTGAACCACACCTGAGCTGGGCTTGCAGCTGGCACCTGTGTGTCACCTGCCTTCCCAGGCAACTCCTGCGGAATACAGGGCAGGAGGCGGGATCACAAGTCGGCGGCGCGAAGGCGGCGACGCAGAGCATTGGGAGTGCACCAGATACTCACCGCACGACCTTCTTTCGATGGTGCCATTTGAGGAGTGTCATTGGCTTGCTCAGCTGGAGCAGGGTCGTCGCGCCGCAGCGACGAAGGCTGCAGCCATGAAGCTCGCGGTAGCTGCCACGCCGTTGGGCATGAAAGGCGGCGGTGGCGGGTTGCGTGCGCTCCTTGGTTTCGGAGTGACACTTTGCGGCCGAACTGCATTCGCGTGATGTTGAGCGCCATGCCTCAAGAGTCAGCTGGCCGAACGACGTAGGGCAAGCGGACCCATGCTGGCATTGCCGGCCACGTTCGGATTCGTAGCGCTTCGTACTTCGTACTTCGTTACTTCCGTTGACCGCAGCATTTGCGGAGCATCCTGCTGTGTGTGCATGTGCAGCCTTCCTGTTGCCGCTCTCTCCTAAGTCGGAAACCTCTGTTTGATCTGAATCGTGCCTTGAAGCTCAATGTGCCTCACAGTGTAAGGACCGTACGCCTTTACAGGACTAGATCCGCTCTTGCTTGCCTAGCGTGCAAGCTCTGTGGCAGCATCCAGCCAGCCGACAGCAGCAAGGCAATCAAGGAGCAGCTGGGCTGAGGCCAGGGTCGGGGTCGCGGTGGCATGGACAAGCCATGCAGCATCTGGGGCGGTATGCGAACCGCTCCCTTGACACCCGCCATGCAGCGGCGGCGGCGGCACAGCAGGGGATGGTACAGGACACATATCTCGCTTCCCTGCAGGACGAGTTGGGAGACGAGTAGGCTGGATGGCAGCTGCGCCTGCCACCTCTGCTTGCTTGCCCATGTTGCATCTTTCCCGTTGCCCTGTTGGACCTGCTGAGTATACTTCTAGCCAACAGTGCAGCTGCCCATGTCAGTCAGACTTTGCTGTAAAGGCTCTAGTACAGCTGCTGCGTTCAAGCGACCTGGGATGGATCACAGCGTGGCGTTGTGGCTCTGCTGAGACAGAGATGGGGGCCTGGCCGGTGTTGCAGGCAAGCAGGCTGGCAGGCAGGCGGGCAGGCAGGGGTGTGCGGGAGCGGCGGACAGATGAAGCAGAGAAATGCATGGTTGCCCTGTGCATACAGTCCAGGGATGCATTGTTGGGCGGCACCACCAGCTGACCTCGTCAGGGCAGTGATGGGAGCGGCGGCAAGCGGGCAAAGCAAGGCAGGGTTGAGCAAGAGGCAGCAGTGTAAGCAAAAACCAGGTAGCGTGGATAGAATGCGTGCAGGGACAAGAGGACAAAGGCAGAGGAGAGCAGGACAAGAGGGGGGGCCCAGTATTTGGTGCAGCAGCTTGAGCACGCACAGCGCGTCGGTTCACAGGTCACACAGGCAGGCTGCCTGCCCCGCCCCCTCCGCCAGCCGGTGCCACTTTGTTGATGACTGCCTTGAAGGCAGGCAGATCAAGGATGCGTTTCAGGAAGGGCATGCGCCTGCACCCACAGCAAAGGAATGGCACGGCAGGCAGCGGGCTACGTGATCAACAAAGTGTTACAACAAACATCCAACACAATCGCAGTGCTGACACTGCGAGACAGCAACTTGTGCAGCAGTACAGCGGGCTGTAACGACGCCGAGGCCCGGATGGCCCGTCACACCATATGCCAAGCCAGCAGCTGCCAGGCACACGGCGAGCGCTGCGCACCGTAGGAAGGAGAGGACTGTGGGGAAGAAAGCGCTGAAGAGCTGCCAGAAGCCCCACATCTCCAACGCGAAGCCTGCACAGCACACAGCAGACAGTAGACATCAGTGGCGGAACAGCAACGGGCTGGCAGCCAGGCAGCACTCGAGCAACAGCAAGTTGAAACCGAACAGCACGCGAGCAGCAGTAGCACCACATCACAGCTCAACTCAGCAATCGCACGCTTGCGGCGCCTCACCTACAAGCGTCCAGCCCCACAGCACCAGGATCAAGCCCCCTCCGAAGAATGCTGTGCCCTTGTAGTTTTTGGGTCGCAGGAAGAAGCGAAGGGCAGCCTGGGCGCCGATTGTGAGGCCCACTCCTGACAGGAACAGCACCTGCAAGCAGATGAGTTGTGTACGCCACGCACGGAGTGTGGCTGCACCTGGCTGGTGGCAATGACTGCAGCAAGCCTGCCGCGACCTGCTGCACGCAGGTCTGCTGCTCTCAAGGGCACCGGCTGTCAGCAACGCACGTTGCCCATGGCTAGGAGACCTCTGTCAAAGAAGAAGAGCACGCCCAGCACAAAAAATAGGAAGCCCAGGCCGGTCAAGCCCACGCCAATTTCTGCAGGCAGGCGGAGCACAGGCGGTCGTCGGTTGCCGCGGCGGGGGCGTTGCAGCGACCGCAAGCCCTGCTCTGCAGCAAAGGTCACCACAAACATGCATTCGGTACAAAAACACACAGCTCCGGCCGCACTTACTTCGCCGATCGTCTAGCATTCTGCCAGAGGCTGCCAGCCCTGCCCCTCTGCCCCTGGCTGGACTCCGTCACAAAAGTGCACAACAGGTGCCAAGCCCGCTGCGGCGGGCGACTGCTTCAAGTGGGCAAGTAGTTTGAAGCGACGGCCGTGAGGGAGGTCTTATAAAAGTGATCTGGGACGTTTTCAAGCAGAGCCAGGCGCAACTGAACTATGCGCCGATCAATGCTTGGCAGTACATCGATTCTGCTCGTCTGGCAATGAATCTGAGTCAATTCTCGCAGCAAGAGCATTGCCTGGGATTCAATGGACGAAGCAAACTTGTCGAGCCTCCTGACGCGCCTCAAAGCGCAAGCATCAGTCCTGGAGCTGCAGGGTGCTGTCTGCGGCCGTATGATCGATACCCACATGTTTGCAACAACTGCCGCCGCCCGTCCATGCCGCCGCCAAACACCCGTCTCTGCAGGCGACGACATCGAGTGCTTGAGCGATCCAGATGACTTCTTTCAGGAACTTTTGCTGGGCCTCCGCACAGCACAGCACCATGTGACCATCGCATCGCTCTATTTCGGCACCGGCACCGGCCGCGAAGCCGAGTTTGCGGCCGCGCTGGCGGCGGCCGCACACGACACCGCCCGCCCCCGGCTGCGCATCGGGATCCTGCTTGATGCTCTGCGATCCACTCGGCCGACACGCGGCAGCGGTGGTGCAGCACTGACCAGCACCGCCGAAATGCTTGCAACCACGCTGCTGGATGGGCAGGAGCAGGGCGGCAGCAGCAGCAGCAGCAACAGTGGCGGTGGAGACCGGGTGGCGATTGCGCTGTTCCACACCCCAGCGCTGCGAGGCCTGCTGAAGAGGTGCGTGCGAAGACTGATTTGCAGCCGACAGCAGCAAACCAGCACCTCGGTCACAACCAACAACATCCCACCCACCCTTGTTTTTCTTCGCTGCACTGTGCAGGGTGTTGCCGCCCCGAGTGTCTGAGGTAGTTGGGGTGCAGCATGCAAAGGTGTACTGCTTTGATGAAACAGGTGAGGGCAGCTGCTCATCCTAGCCTACGATGCTGGATGGCTGGCCTACCGCTTGACCAGTGTTGCCGGCACCTCCCGCCCTTGCCCCATGCTCTGCTCGACTGCACTGCTGATCTGTCCCTTCTTGGTGTGCCCGGTCTCATCTGCCGCCGCCTGACAGTGATCATCAGCGGCGCAAACATCAGCAGCACCTACCTCTCCACCCGACAAGACAGGTACCTTGTGCTGCGGCGCTCGCCCCAGCTGGCTGCACTGCTGCAGCAGGTGGTGCAGACGGTGGGGAGCTTCTCGTACCAGCTGCAGCCACTGCCGGCCGAGGCAGCAGCAGCCCAGCGCGGTGCCGCAGCAGCGGCGGCCACAGCGGCTGACGTTGTCGGCAGCGCCCGCAACGGCGGCCACAGCAGTGGCATCAGGCGCCGGAGGGACGTCCTGCTGGAGATGCTGCAGCGCCGCCAGCTGCCGTGGCAGCGCCCCACGGCTGCGTCCCCGCTGCGCCCCCACCACCTGCAGCGGCACCACCTGCAGCGGCAGCAGCGGTACCGCCTCGCGCCCTGCCCGGCTGGCCTGGACCCTGTGCGCCAAGCTCAGCTGTTCACCGCGGCGTTCCGGCGGGCGCTGCTGCAGCTGCTGGTGCCGTGCGATGCCTGGGACAGCGTGCTGGACTGGTCTGTGTTGGAAGCCCAAGGGGACGCTCAAGCTCAAGGGCCACTTGCTGTTGGAGCTACAGGCCCAGCAAGAACTGCAGCAGCCAGCAGCAGCAGCAGCGATGCGCAGTGTCATGAGCAGGCAGGCGCACGCGCTGGCACGGCCCCGTGGGCAAGGGCTGCGGCGGTGGAGGCAGCGGCAGCCCAGCAGGGAGACGAAGGGGCACCCCTGCAGAAAGCGCGTCTCCCACAGACGCAGCCCCCCGACACCTGGATCGTGCCAATGGTGCAGGCAGGGTTTGCGGGGTTGCGGCAGGAGGAGCGGTGTACGCTGGGTCTGCTGGCCTGGGCCACGCAGCAGCAGCAGGGGCAGGCGCAAGGGCACAGGCAAGACCAGGCGCCAGGGCAGGTGCAACCAGGTTCTGACAGTGCGGTCCTACTGCAGCTTGCGTCCCCGTACCTCAACCTGGCCCGCCCTTACGAGCGGTTCCTTTCACGCCAGGTGCTGTTTTGCCTTGCCCTGCCTGCCTGCCCGCCTGCCTGCCCGCCTGATGTTCAGTGGTCAGCCCACCTTGCCACTACTGATGCTGATATGCCTTGCATCATGCACGCCTGCACACACGGCATCGCTGTGCATGTCTCACCTTTCACCGGTGCGACTCCCCTTCATCTTCATCCTATTTCTCCTGCCTCTTGCGCCATGCTTGCTGCACTGGCAGGCTGCCGCCGCTGACTTGGAGCTCATCACAGCCTCTCCTGAAGCAAACGGATTTTTTGGCAGCAATGGCGTGTCTGGCTACATCCCTCTTGCATATTCCCTCCTGGAGCAGCGCACCTGGCGGCGCCTCACCCGACAGCAGCAGCGGCTCGGCCATGGCGGCACTGGGGGGCCACCCAGTGGCACCTCGGGCGCATCCGGCGCAGCCTGGCATGCACGCCAGCTGCAGTGGCGGCAGCGCTGGGCAGACCGCAGGCGAGTCCTGGGCGGTGCCAGCGGTGCTCATGCGAGCGAGGCAGCAGGGCCGGCTGGGGGCGGCTTCGCGAGCGGCGGCGCTGCAGGCAGTACGGCGAGCCGTCGGCTGTTGGAGTACTGCAGGAGCGGCTGGGAGTTCCATGCCAAAGGCCTTTGGATCTCCCTGCCAGCCGCCAAACCTCCAGCTGGCTGCACAGCCCAGCTGGCTTCACAGCCACATGATCCGCCCCACGAACAGCAGCAGCGAGCGGGCGGCAGCCCAGACCGAGCACAAGAGTCAGCTTCAGCAGATCCAGCAGGTGCAGTAGGTCAGCAGCAGCGGCTGCCGGCAGTAACCGCTGTGGGCAGCAGCAACTTTGGCTTCCGCAGCTTGCACCGTGATTTGGAGCTGCAGTTTGTGCTGGTCACAACCAATGGCCGCCTGCAGCAGGCGCTGGGTCACGAAGTGGCGGCGCTCAAAGCTCACTGCGCCGAGGTGACGGGTGACGCACACTTCCAGGCGCCCGGCAGGCGTGGCGGCGCCATGGCGCGCGTCGCAGTGCGCCTGCTGAGGGGCCTGCTGTGATGCATTGAGTCGTTGTGCGTTTTGTCATATCATCTGCAGCCTGGAATTCCCTGCTTGCACCCGGTGCTTTCCAGTGTGACGGCGCACTCGTGCCTTTCCTCCTGCTGATGTGCGGTAGCAGCCTGCCCCTTAAATGCTGGTTTGTGCCTCCTAGTGCTATAATCAAAAGGCTCAAAGTAATATCGTGGGATGAGCGGGCAGTATTGCTCAATATCCGGATCACGCCGGCAGGTGGCTGTGCTCAATTAGGCCAGCAAGTGACATGGTAGCAGGCGACAACACGTGTGCTCGGTCAAGCCCTCTCAGCCAATCACGATCAAGCCTTCTTTCCTGAGCGATGCGCCTCCTTCATGGCCTTGAACTTCTTGAAGCAGTCGGCCTTGCTCTTGCCCGGCACCAGCTCAGCCACGTGCTTCCAGCGATCATCCACGTCCTTGGTCACCACCTTCAGCGCCTTGACCAGCTCAACCACCTGCGCCTCACTCCACTCCTCACCCCCAGCAGCGGCGGCAGACCCGTTGGTGGCCGCTGCCGGCACGGGCGTGGCAGGCGCGGCTGCTGCTGCTGCAGAGGGCTCCAGCTGCCGTGCTGCATCGCCCTTCAGGTTGACCTGCGGTGGTGGGAAGGGGGGGCAGAGGACAGGCAGGATGGCATGGGGCAGGTTGAGCTAGAGGCGTCACTGTAGGTGGCGGCCATCCCTCGATTCACATCACCGCACAACACCGCAGGTGCATCCCAGGTCCACCACGTCAATGCTTATAAAACGCACAAGTACAAACCTGCACGTCGGTGAAGGCGCACTCCCGCAGGTCTGCCTCCGCATGGTTGGCCAGGTTGGCCTGCCGCTTCTTGGCCACCACAAAGGTCTCCGCATTCGCCGCCGCAAACTTGCCTGCAGTCGAATCAGCAGTGTACCCAGGTCAGCTTGAAGATAATGAGGAAGGGGAAGTGCTGATGGGAAAGGGCACAAACCAACCCGTGCAGACGCTGCTCAAACCACTGCGCGGCCTGGGCTGCTCGTAGCACCCACACAAACCCTGAGCTGCAGCGAGGCAACCAGCTAAGCGCCCACTCACACCGCACACCTCAGCACTGGCAGCCCATCCACCAGCAACCAAACGAGTGCACACCCGCCGTGCCGCCGCCGCAGCTGCCCATGCCCCTGGCGCTGATCCCCCACCTGCTTTCAGGCCGTGCTTGACCATGTCTAGGATTTCGTCCACAGTTCGCGTGCGCACATACGCCTGCACCACCTCCCACCGCTTGCCGGTGCCGGCTGGAAACCGGTCCAGCGCCCTTCGCAGCATGCGCACCTGCACACAGAGCGGGGAGGAGTGAGTGCTGGTTGGGGGGGATGCACCAGGACAGCAGGCAGCGAGTGGCAGGTGGGGGACAGGCTACCAAAGGCTAGGCTGTACAGGTGTGCGATGCGGCTGTGTGTGCAGCTGTGCGTCCAAACGAGCAACAGCGCGAGAGGCCAGCACACACTCATTACCCGCTCCCTGGCGCTGCCGCCACTGCAGCCTCGACTGCTACCGCGGCTGCTGCTGCTGCTGGTGCGGTGGCGTTGTGCAAGAAAGCAGAGCCTGCCTCACCTCCTCTTCGCTCCACTCGCTCAGCTGCGACTTGAGCTGCTGCTTCTCCTTGCTGGCCTGCTCCTTCAAGCTGGCCGCCACCTGCTGCGCCGACGCAACGCGTTGCGCCGCCTCCTGCTGCCGCGCCTCGCCCACAGCCTCGAGTGAGGCATCCAGCGCCGCCACCTTTTCATCTCCGGCCAAATCCGCCGCCGCCAGCTGGTCGCACAGCTGCTTGAGGCCCTGCAGCCCCAGCTTGCTGCACAGGGTCTCCACCTCATCTGCATTGACATGGCCCGGAGGCAGACCCTCTGCCGCCTCGCCGCCCGCCGCTGACACGCCGCACAGCCGCCGCAGCCGCGCCCGCTCCTTCTGCGTCTGCTTCTTTTCAACCTGCCGCTGCTTGCGGGCCTCTGCGGCTGCGGCCTCGTCCGCCGCCGCCTTGGCCGCCGCCTCCTCCTGCTTTCGCTTCTCCTCATCAATCTGCCGCTGCCGCTCAGCTTCCTTTTCTGCCTTGCGGGCCTCCCGCTCCGCACGCTCCTCCTCCTTGCGGCGCACGATGCTGCGGAAAGCAAAGGATGGACAAAGCAAGGGCACGCAGCAGACGGCGTTAAAACAGCCAGCTGATGACATGACACAGCAGGATGGCCGCAGCAGATTTAGTCGCTGCCCAGCGGGTGCCAGCCAACCGAGACCGAACCGAGCAGGGAAAGCACCACAAGATCAAGCGCTTTCAATGATGACATCAAGCAGAATGCACAAAAGGGGGTCACAGCGGCACAACACACTCCAGCTGGCGGTACAGCTCCCACAACACTCACCGCGGGTCCTGGCGGTACGCATACTCCACAAAGTCGCGCACCCGCCTGAACTCTTCCTTCTTCCCCTTCTCGCGCAGCTTGCTGTTGATGCGGTCGATCCAGCGGCGGTGCTCCCGGGACTCAGCCTGAGTGAGTGGGTACGAGCGGGGGGCGGGAGGGGAGCAGGCACAGGGGCCATGGTTGAAAGCAACCCAGAGTCGAGAAGACCTGGTTGCATTCTCGACGAGCAAGCGATGACAGAGCACTGGACGGCAGGCACTGTCTGGGCAGCAAGCCTACCTGCACCCCGACATCAACACCGACACCCTCAACACACCCTCACACACCTGCTCAATGTCCTCCTCATCGGGGTGCGGGAACTCGCGCCAGCTCTTGAAGCCGTACCAGAAGTTGTAAAAGGCATCCACCTGGCGGTACACATAGAGGGGCAGGCGGTACAGCGAGGGCAGGTCAGCGGGCACAGCGGACAGACCACGGCGACACTTTGCAGGAGCACGCTTGCAAAGGCGCCTGCAAACGCCGACTGTGTACCTACCCCTCCATCCACCCAGCCATCAAACACACACCCTTCACACAACACGCAAGCAATCAACCACACACCTTGTCCAGCGGCGTCGTTTCATCCCCCAGCTCCGGCACCGGCTGGTTGGTGGACCAGCGGGCGTTGCGGCGGAAGGCTACACCAAACACCTGCAACACAGCAACAGCAGGGCCAGCACAAAGTGGGACTGAAACTTGCCACTCAGCTGAGCCTTGCTCATGGTGCAGCGAGGCTCCCATCCACAGACCAGGTCGCCTGTGCGGACACTGCACCACACCCAAGCCTTTCCACGCCGTCACCCGCGACTCACTACCCACTCAGACCACACCCTGAGCCGTCCAGGCAGCTGTCCAGAGCACGCAAGACCTTCCACGGTGAGCCTCACACTCGCCCTCACACCCTCGCCCTCACACCCTCGCCGTCACACCCTCCCCTCCGCACACCGCTCTACCGCCCTTCAGCCACAGGCGCACCTTGTAGAAGTCTGCTGTGGCCACCTCGGTGGGCAGCGAGTCGTCAAAGTCGTCTGTGGAGTCGTACTCCCGCCGCTGTGTGGTGCAAGGGGGAACCAGGCATATAGGGGTGCGAGTGTGTGAGTCGTCGCAAGTATAACGGTCTTACAGTGAGTGGTGGAGGTGGGCTAGGTGTGAGTGAAAATTCAGAACCAAGGCGCAGCCCCACTTCACCCCATCCCATACCTCTCCACATCACGGCCTCACACCCGCCCCCACCGCACCTTGGTTGGGTCTGACAGCGTCTCATACGCCTCCTGCACCCGCTTAAACTTGTCTTCAATCGCTTTCTTTGCATCCTCGTCGTCGGTCATCGCCACACCCTGCAAGAGGAGCCGGCACAGGCGGGAGGTGGGTCGACGGGCAGGCACAGGGAGGGGGCTCGGCAGGCAGGCAGAGGAGCGGCAAGGTTCACGCTTCCTCCACCTGCCAGCACTAGCCACCGCTCTTGCACCGGTGCACGAGAAGGAGTGGCACTGAGCGGGGCTGTCACAGAGCGCAGTCAGAGGTGCAAGGTGCGGCGCAAGCGGCAGGCAGCCATGCGCACCATTTTATCGGGGTGGTGCAGCAGCGCGGACTTCTTGTAGGCCGCCTTGATCTGCTCAGCAGTGGCTGTCCAGCGCTGCAGGCAAACACAGAGAGCACAAGCGGCAGAGCAGAGGGCGGCGGTGGTTTGTGGAAAGAAAAAAGGGGCTGAGACCTGACGAGGCCGACAAGCACTGGCTGCAGAGACAGCAGCAGCTGTGAGGCATAAAGCAGGCAGTCCATGGTGAAGCATTCGGCTGCAAGCATGTGCTGCCATCCAAGCCGCCGCCGTCCGCCCCTCACCTCATTCTGCAGGCCCAGGAGTCCATACAGGTCGTCATCCCCCGACCGCTTCTTCTTCTTCTTCTTGCCCCTACCCTTCCACTGAGCCCTGCACCACAGGCAGCGGTGGTGGCAGCAGGGCAGGTGTCAGCAGCGCACGCAGACGCAGCAGGTGTGGAGCAGCAGCTGGCGCAGAAAAATGCACAAGCAACAGCACCGAGCTGCGGTGTGAGGTCACGGCCGAGACGCACCCCGCCACATTCTCCTCCTCCAGAGTCGCAAAGTCGGCGGTGCTGTTTTGGCGGCTGGGCTCGCTGCTGGAGGGTGCCTCGTCACCCGTGTCTTCCTCTGGATACTCTGCACGTATATGTCAGGGTAACCCAGGTTGCATCACATTGAAGTCACAGCAAAACAGCGGTCAGATCCGGGCTGAACGATACTGCAGGAAAACGAACGGCGGCGCCCGGTTGATGTCTGTGACGCGCCCACGCACCGAACAGGCCCGCCTGCTTGAGGGCAACTATGTGGAACAGGTGTCCTGCTGCGTCCTTGCCATAGCTGCGGGACAAGGCAGTTGTCTTGGCAATGACGGCGCTGCCGCCGTCGGGCACCAGCGAGGCATCGTAGCCTAGCATTTTTCGGTGCCGGTGGTGGTGCCCATGATGGTGGCGCGTGCCCCCCATCGCAGGCGTCCGTGCAGGTGCCGATGAAGGTGTCGCGGGAGCTGGAGCTTCACTCGTTTATGGCTGACACATGCACGGTCGACGCAGCGCAAGGGAAGGCTGGTGGCGAGCAGCACAACGAAGCTTGAACGCAAATATGATTGGATTGCATGCAGTGCGGCCGCCTGACCCCGCGCCGCCACATTTGTTTGTACTGCGTACTGCTAAGTCCGCTGCCCATGTGGCTGGAAATGGAATTGAACCCAAAGCCTCTCTGTGCATGCCGATTGTTGTTGCATCGGCGACCGCATCAGGCTCAGTGCATTCTAGCCGGCCAGACAATATGGTGTGTGGGCACTGCTTCGAACGTGCCCGTTGTAGGCGCATTGTGGCCTGCATCAGCTGCGCACTCGCATACCATCACACGCGCAATCTGCGCTCCCGCTGCGGTTGCCGCTTGCCGCCGTCGGACTTGACATCCCCCCTGTTGTTTCTGCCCTTTTTTCGTATTAATGGTCGAGATTTACAAATTCACAAGTCGCATCCTTTTGCTGTGCCATCAACCTCGCAGGCGGCCATCACAGCCACCTCGCAGCAGTCCCGCTTCCACATGGAGACCCTGGAGACCGCCTGCCAGGATGTGGACCTGCGAGGTGTACAGCTGGCAGTTGGAGATCGGGAGCTGCTGGCAGACGCACACCTGCGCCTATCGTCAGGCGTGCGCTACGGCCTCGTTGGAAGGTCAGTGCCCGCTGGAGCTGGTACCGCTGGGGGCCTTCATTGACAACTTACTGATACATGATATGTGGCAAACCACGGCTGACACACGGAGTCGTACATGAACACATCCAACTCCTCCCTCGCTGCCATCAACAGGAATGGCATCGGCAAGAGCACGCTGCTGAAAGCGGCAGGTTGGGGCCTGATCATCGGCTTCCCAAAGAGCCTGCGCTGCCTGTACGTAGACCAGCTGGAGGGCGCAGACCTGCAGCAGAGCGCAGTGGAGGTGGTGGTGGCGGCAGACACGGCGGCCCAGCGCGCCCAGCGCGAGGCAGCAGCCTTGGAAGCAGCGCTGGAGGAAGGCGACGGTGCTGACATCGCAAGAACAATGCGGCGGCTGGAAGTGGACAGGCTGAGAGATGAGCTGGAGGAGGCCAGGCAGATCGCTGAGCGACGCAGCGGCGAGCGTGGCCTGGCTGCCCGGCAGGTGCTTGTGGCGGCAGAGGCGCGACTGGCAGCCGCCCAAGAGGGCCTGGATGCGCCGGTGGCGGCGGAGGAGCTCCACGGAGCGCTAGGGGCGGCACAGGCAAGCTCGGCTGCAGGCAGGCTGGTTGCAGCACTGCAGTGTTTGCTGTACCTGCACCTCTGCTGCCCTGTTGCAGGGTGTTGCGGTGCCTGCCTCCCTCTCTCCCTCCCTGCCACAAGGCCGCGTCCGATTGGTTGCCTGTGCCCGCTTGCCGTCCCTGATTGGTTGCCTGTGCCCGCTTGCCTTCTGTGCTGAGACCGACGCGCGTCAATCTCATCCACCCACCGCCTCTGCTGGATGCTGGATGCCTTTAAGCTGGATGCGCGCCCTGTGCAGGACTTGCTGGGCGACCTGTTTGAGCGACTGGCTATCCGAGAGCCGGAAGAAGCGGCAGCCCAGGCCCGAACCATCCTCACCGGCCTGGGCTTCACACAGCAGCAGCAGGAGGCGCCGCTGGGCCAGCTGTCTGGCGGCTGGCGCATCCGCGTCTCCCTTGCCCAAGCGCTGTTCCTGCAGCCCGACCTGCTGCTGCTGGATGAGCCGACAAACCACCTTGACCTGCCAGGCATCATATGGCTACAGGTGGGGCTCAAGGGGAAGTCACGGGCTCAGTTGTCAAGTGCTGTAGGGCGGTCAAGCGGGCCCCTCCAAGGGTCCAGCACATGCAGCAGGGGGGGGGGGTCTGGAAACAATCCCCGTGTGCACGCAGCTGCAGCCAGTGGGTTATATGCTGTTGCGCTGTTGTGGCCTGCGAAATTTACTTTGAATGCCAGCTGGCCAGACCGCCTCAGCTCAGATTGTGACCAACCTTTGCTCGGCGCCCCTTGCTTCCACCCCTTGCAGCGCTACCTGCAAAAGCTGGAGCACACGACTCTGGTGCTGGTGTCACACGACAGGGCCTTCCTCAATGCCGTAGCTCAGGTGGGGCGGCAGGGCGCATGCTGCTGGCATGGCCTCTGATATCCCGCATGCCGCTGTAGCTGCCGGTCCTGCTGCGCCTCCAGCTCGGCGGCGCCCTGGGCCCCGCAGCACCACGTTTCAACCAAAGTACTGGCACTTGCTGCTTTGTTGACTGCCTGCCTGTCTGTCCATCCGCGTGCTAGCATCGCAGGAGATCATCGTGTTTAAGACCCAGCAGCTGACCTACTACACTGGGAACTACGATGAGTATCGCCAGCAGGTGGAGGAGAGGCAGCTGCACCAGCAGCGGCTGGCAGATGGGATAGAGCGCAAGCGAGATCACATGGAGAAGAGGTGGGCAGGCGGGCAGGAGGAGGGCAAAAGGCGGCAGGAGGAGGCAGGGACCTGCAGGTGCAGCCGCAAAGGTCACCGGGGGCGGGGTCCAAGGAGGATGTGGGACTGAGAATGGCCACACATGGGCCGGTGACTTGGCGGTTGGGTAGTGAGCAGGCCAGCCAGGCAGTCAAGGTGAGCTGAATTCGTATTGTTGCCCTCCCGCTGAAGCAGCATACAGGAGGGGATGAAGCAGGCGCGCAAGGCTGGTGATGACAAGAAGCTTGGCATGGTGGCCAGCCGCAAGTGAGTGGGCCTGCTGGGCTGCTGCTGCTGGTCAGCAATGCTGCGCCCTGCTGCGTCACACTGTGTGCTGCATGCACTGCCTACTGCGTCCGTGATATGTGCCGTGGCACGTCCCTCTCCCCTTGTGCTTATTAATCAACCCTCCGTCTTGCTGCCAACCTGCTTGGGCAGGAAGAAGCTGGAAAACCGGATGGTGAGCCCGCCTGCCTGCCTGCCTGCCTGCCTGCCTGCCTGCCTGCCTGCGCTGAATCCGCTCCCGTGTCGCCCACGAACCCGAGGCAGGACTCGCCGGGGCATTGTGCAGTCTGGGCCGCTGTGCCAAGGTCACTGGCATCAGCGGGATGCGTTATTGACTGGTTTCTCTGCGACTGGTGGGTTCAGGGCATGGAGAAGAATGCTGCGGGGCACAGGCTGAAGATCAACAAGGACTTGGTGGGCTACTTTGACACCGCACGGCAGCAGGGTGAGTGAGGGGCGGTGTGCTGTGCAGTGCAGGGTCGTGTGCTGTGCTGTGCTGTGTTGTGCTGCGCTATGCTGTGCTGTGACGTGCTGTGCCGTGCTGTGGCGTGGTGTGATCTGCCGTGCAGCGGACGTTGAGAAAGAGGAGGCGGTGCCGCCTTGGAAGACCCCGGAGCCGGACCCACTGCGGCACAAGGGCCCAGTGGTGCAGGTGGGCAGGCGGTACGGCATAGGGCAGGGGGTACACAGTACAGGTGGACCTTGTGCCCATCCAGCACCCGCTGTCCCTGGTCACCTCCTCCGCTACAGTTTGGGCGTGTGCACGTCGACCTGGCTCCACTTGCGCTGCCTAACCCAGTTCTTACCCTTCCTTGGCTTCTCCCTGCCTGCCCTACCCTGCAGCTGGAGGCGGTGAGCTGCGGCTACCGCCGGAGCCGGCCGGTGCTGACGGGAGTGACGTTGTGTGTGGAGCAGGGAGAGAGGGTGGGGCTGGCTGGGCCCAATGGCGAGGGCAAGTCCACGCTCGTCAAGACACTGGTCGCGCAGCTGCCGGCGCTGGCAGGGACGGTGCAGGCGCACAGGTGGGGCGGGAAGTGGGGACCCAGGATCTGCCGGCGCTTCGATCCTGTGGGTACAGCTTGCCTGCGCTGCTCCGCATCATGCAGCTCTGTTGATGCCGCCCTTCTCGACCACCCTGTCTGCCAACCTGCCCGTCATTCTGCGCCGGCCATGTGTGTCAGTCTGCATTCCGTGGCACACTCCTTGCTTGAGGCGTCCCATCCATCCACTGTGCTGCGGCCCACCCCACATCCCGCAGCTCGGCAAAGGTGGCCTACTTCCAGCAGACGCAAGTGGAGGAGATGTGTGCCGACCACAGCGCCACAGCCATCAGCTACCTGCAGCAGCGCTTCCCAACGGCTCGGGAGCAGGAGCTGCGCAACCAGCTGGGCTCATTCGGCTGCAAGGGCGGCGCCGCCACGCAGCCGCTGCACACGCTGTCAGGGGGGCAGGCGGTGCGGGTGGCGCTCGCCGGTGTCTTCTTCAGCCGCCCTCACTTCCTCATCCTCGACGAGCCCAGCAACCACCTGGACCTGGAGGGGGTGGAGTGCCTGGCGGCGGCGCTGCAGCAGTTCACGGGGGCGGTGCTGCTGGTGTCTCACGACCAGGCAAGTGGAGGCAGGGCAGCATTGGATGGCCTTTCAATCCAGGCAATTGGATCTGTTGCCAGACTGGCACAGGCAGGGATTTCTTAATTGTTGGCAGGGACTTTCTTTCCTGCTTGTTCGGACGTCATCCCTGCTAGGATGGCAGGGATGTGCGTATGCCTGCAGGATGCGTTGCGTGAGGGACGTTTTGGAGGGGGGGAGGGGGGGGTGTCACAGGGATGCACACACACAACAACCTCGTTTGTGGGCTGTCGCCCTGTGCTCCATATGCAGTGGCTGATGCAGCAGGCAGCCCAGAGAGTCTTCCTTGTGGCCGGCGGTGAGCTGACCCTGCTGGAGGGCGGCGTTGCAGAGTATGTGCAGCAGCTGAACGGCAGCAAGAAGAAAAAACAGCAAGCGGCAGCCGGCAGCGCAAGCAAGGGCGCTAGTATGAGCGCCGCTGCGGTGGCAGGCAAGGCGGCCAGCATGAAGAGATTGTTAGGGAAGCGGTGAATGCTGCTGCTGCATTTTCCAATTGTGCCAACAATGCTCACTGTTGTATTGACTCGTATATAAACAGCACGCACACACGCACTCACGCAGTGAGCAGCGTTGACATTACCACTATTAGTGTTGACAGGACTGGTGTTAACAGTTTGAGAAGTCACGCAACCACAAAGGCAACCCGCCCCTGCTGCTTCAGTCAACTGAAACTTCAAGGGTCGAACGAACGCCGGTTGGTCAGCTGCACGCCAGAAGCCTGCTGCTGGTATGCGTCCCAGCCCGGCTGCTGCACCGGTGATGGGGCGGGCATGCCCCAGCTGCCCGCGGTGTCTTGCGGGCCTTGAGGGTCATCAAACCTGCAGTGCATGTGTGCCCCAGAGGGTGTTCAGTTTTGTAGCTGCAAGCAGCATTTGCCGCAGCAGGCAGCGCATGCCGATGCCTCATGCCTCACGGAGGCGCAACACTTCACCCGGGCAAGCTGGGCAGCTGCTGCGCATGCGCACACGCTGTGCGCTTGCCTCTCAAAGCGGTTTGTGCTGAGCGGGTTGGCGCCCCTCTGCAGGTGCCGCCGCCTGCGGTGGTAGTAAATGGCGCCCAGCGCGGCCGCCGACACCAGCAGCACTGCAGCAGCAACAGGCAGGCAGGGCATGAAGCAGGGGATGCAATGGGAGGGGAGCTGGGACGGCATTCAGGCACTGCGGTGTAGAAACATGAAGCCGGTGGGCTTGGCGAGGAATTGCGTGGCAAGTATATGAGCATGTTTCATAATGAGCTGAACAGTCTTGCCAGAGCTGCTGCCTTACCCGCGATCACAACCCCGGCAACCGCCCCGCTGCTCAGGCTGCTGCCGCCGTCGCCGTCCTTGTCAGCTGTGGTGGTGTTGCCGGGCGGCGGCGGCGGTGGCGATGGCGATGGCGGCGGGGGTGGATCGTCCAATGCCGGTGAAGCTGGTGGTGTTGAGGATGATGGGGAGGGTGCCTCAGCTGCATACACACAAAGACACACACCAAGACGAAGCAGTGGAAGATGCGAAACGGGTGATGGCATGTCATGAGCAATCAAAAGGCTTTCGCGTTGGCACAGCACAGCTTGAGCAGCACAGCCAGGAGAGCCCGGGGGCAGCAGCAGGCACCGCAAAGAGCGGTGTCAGCGGGGCAGTGGTGGCACACCTGGTGCTGGTGCCACGGAAGGCGGGGTGGTGGTGCCTGTGCAGGTGGCGCCTGAGTAAGCAAACTCGTCACAGGCAGCGCTGTCGAAGCTATTCCCGGTGAGGTTGACGGTGGGCACAGGCGTCAGGCTAGAGATGCTGCTTCGCGCCAGAAACTGCGGCAGCACACCTGCATGGCAAGCGGCGGCCACAGAGGTGAGGCAGAAGTCTGCTTGCCATGCCCCCAACAGGACGTGCACCCTGGCAGCAGGACACAGAGGCAGCGCAGGAGAGCAGCTGGGCTGCTGTTACTTTGTTGGCGGCGGCAGGGGCCCGCTCTGTGCCAGCAGGGCAGGAGAGGCGGCTCACCTGTGAGGGAGTTGTTCTGCAAGTTGAGCCTTGCTTGAGCGGCGGAGGTTGTGGCATTGGGGCTGACGGCGCCAATTTGAGCCCAGCTGTCAGGGATTGACCCTGCGCAGGACCGACCGGGAGGGACAAGTGAACTGGGCTGCCACACAGCAGGCAAAGCAGCTCTGTGCTGACAGCCTCACGGCCATGCATGCCTGCTTGAGGACCAACCACGAGCCGCCAGCATCATAACGATTTGGTGACACTTTAAGCAAGTGCAACGCCGCATGAGGACTGCCCAACGCAGCAGCTGCGGCTTGCCTGAAAACTGGTTGAAGTCGGCATCCAGGACTACCACGCCGCCAAACGCAGGGTCGCCATTGGCATCGCTGCCAAGCGCGGGCAGGGTGCCGCTGCAGACACAGGGGCGAGGCAGCAGGCACGACGGCAACGCGTCACACACAAGCGCCAAAGCAGGGCAACGGGCTGTGTGTGAAATGTTTGGGGCTACAAAGCAGAGGCAAACCGGGAAAGGGAGCAGCAGCAGGAGCAGGAGCAGCGGCTTGACTTGCTTGAGCTTGTTGCTGCTGACAACCAGCTGCTGAAGAGTGCCGAAGTCTCCAAATCCAGCGGGAAACACCCCCTGCAATCACCACACTTCACGTCACAGGCCCAGGCACGCTCAAGTGCCAGTGCACGAGTGAAAAGTGTGTCAGAAGACAAGCAGCACTTTTCCCAGCGACAGCTGAGAGCAACAGCCGGCCTTGCCTGCAGCTGGTTGTTTGCCAGGTTGAGGCTGCTGATTGGAGACAAAACAGAGCCTGTGGTCACGCCAGGCGAGTCGAGGCTGCTGGGGAGCTGCACAGCAGGCATGGCAGAGGAATGCGGCGCTGCCTCTGGCTCAACTGCATCTGCCATGAAACAGCATTACGTGCACAAATTGGCATCCAATTCCCAAGCAAGGTCTTGCATACGCGTGGGTGAACTAGAGGATTTTAGTGACAGCTGGACGCAGCTGAGAAGCGAAAGCCCCTGGCTACTCACCTCAGTCAGCTGGTTGCCGGCGACGTTCACTTCCTCCAATCTCGCCGGCCCCTCAAACCATTCCCGTCCAAAGAAGGAGCCTGCAAGAGAGGATGGAAAGCAGCTGGCCACGCAGACTCAGTGAGGGCTTTTGTAGCGGTGCTGCAGTGCTGCAGGAACGCTGGTGCTGCGCTCGGGAGCAAGCAGGCTTTGGATCCAAGCACCGTAATTGCTGTGACGCGCCTGACAGGCTGTTGGAGCTCAGATCCAGACGGGTGAGGTTGGCGGGGAAGCTGCCAGCACGAGTGGTGCCATCAACCAAGGTGGGGTACAGCGTGCCTGCACACACACACAGGCACAGACAGGCAGAGCCAGATGACAGCAAAAAGAGTTAGTAGGGGAGGTGTGCAACATGCCTCGAACATTGCACGTGGGGTCATGTCGGCCGTTGCCCTGCAGCACGACCGCCGCAGACTTCTGAAGCAGCCATGCCGCCTCACCTGTCAGATTGTTGGAACTCAGGTTGAGGAAAGTTAAGTCCGGTGGGGAGAACCACGACTCCGGGAGGGCTCCTTGGAGTGCATTCTGCAGGCCAGAAGCATCACGGGGTGGACCGAGACACCACACGCATGAGCGTTATATCTCTCCAATCACCTCAAGCTCAAGGCTCAGCTCAAGCCCAAGCCCAAGCCCAGGCCCAAGCCCAAGCCCAAGCCCAAGCCCAAGCCCAAGCCCAAGCCCAAGCCCAAGCCCAAGCCCAAGCCCACGCCAAGCCCAAGCCCAAGCCCAAGCCCAAGCCCAAGCCCAAATCCAAGCCCAAGCTCAAGCAGTCTGTTTGTCACCGCACGCTAAACCTTGACCGACCAGCTCACCTTGTTCAACAGGAGCACTCGCAGCGGCGAAGTGAACACGAAGGGCTGCAGAAGTGCAGGACAGACAGGCATGTGAGCAGTGCTGCTTCTGGGCGCACCTCACCAGGGGAGCCAGGTTGCTCAGCTTGTCCCACTGCCACATTGCAGTGCATGCCATTCCGGGCAAGGCTGATAAAGTAGAGAACTCACAGGGAGAGTTCCTGACAGCTGGTTGTTTGAAGCCCTCAAGTCCAGCACCGCAGTACTGCAGAAGGTGCGCATGCGGCAAAGGACAGGACAGCTCTGTGAAGTGAGGCAAAAGTGCAGAACAAGGTTGTGTGAACACACAGCGGCAGGACACAGTGAGTGTCCGCCAGGGGCGCCACTGCAGCAGTACCAGTGCGATACGCCTCACCTGCCAAACATGCAATCTGGCACGGTGCCATTGAGTTTCATGTCATTCAAGCTCAACGCCCTGAGTTTCTGCGGAACGCCGAAAGATACAGATCGAATCAAAAAGCCGTGCCAGGCGCATGCAGCAGGACATGGACAGCGCACAACAGGTACTGCACGCCCCAAGTAACATGCTCGCGTGTTGGACAGCAGCAATTAGCAGTTGGCAGAGGGTGCAGCGTCTTCACCTGGGCCAGCAAGCAGGCACCATCATCCTGGCCACCAGCTGACAGGGGCCCTGTGACCCCTGTGCTGCCATCTAACACCAGCTCTTCTAAAAAATCCAGATCTGCCAGCGAGTCTGCTATTGCACTGAAACTTCCCTGCACAGCCCGGGGGAGCAGGGGCAACAGCTGTGTGAGCATACTGGCAGGCCTGGGCCCACGTTTTGGCGGGGAAGCATGCAGGGGCATGTGTCTACGCCACAGCCAGCAACTGCACCACCGCAACCGCCACAGCAGCCGGCTGGGGCAGGCATTCATTGCTCTGCTGCGCAAACGGCTTGCCGTGAGGGCAGGGTTGTCGGCCAGATTGAGGTGTTGCAGCTCTGTGAAGTTTAGCAGGGGAGCAAGCGGGAACTCGCACGTCAAGTTGTAGCCTGCAGAACGGGCAGGGACAGGAGCAACGAAACGGAGCTGAGGGCAGTACAGACTCTGGGAATGCGCTCTCATCTCGATAATCCCTCAAGCTGCTCGTACAATCCATTTCCATGCACTGGTTTGCTGGTTTCAATCACCGCGCATGTTGAGCTGCAGCAGCTGCCCAGCCTCGTTGCAAACGTTCATGCTGAGGGCGCACAGGTTGCCGCTATAAGCTTCCTCATTCTGCAAAGGGGCCAAGGGCAGGCCGGGATCGTGCGTGCGTACGACTCGAAAGCAGCAGCAGTGTGAGGGAGCTGCAGTAAAATGGCGGCAGTTGCACCAGCGCTACCAAAACATTCACAACAACCCACCTCTCTCCAGGTCGGGCAGTGCTCTGGATCATCGTGGCAGCAGCTGCACTTGCAGAGGGTGCAACGTCAGCTGTCAGCTGCAGCCTTGCACGGCATTGCATTTCAGGCTGAGCAGGCCGATGCATGACTGGCTGCTCAGGCAGCACGGCTCGGGCATCATGCATCTAGAGACAGCCACAGCTTGCCTGTCATAGATTGCCACTGCAGCATCCTGTTCGGCTTGAGTTGAGATTGGGGTCTGCGCAAACTTGACACTGCACGACCAGGCAGGGAACTGCCGTGTGAACAAACAACTGCACACCCAAGCCACAGCTCCGGCTTCAGGCAGGCCAGGCCAGCACAGCAGGCAGGCCAGCACCTGAATGTGAAGGCGAGGGGCGAGCTACTGGGGCCACGATTGTAAACAGCACACCTACACGACAGCACAGGCAGGCAGCAGGCACCCAAGTAAATGAGACACACTCAACAGCATCTCCCCTTGCATGCTGCAGAGGCTCCACCACCCCGCAGAAAGCTTCAGCTGCCGGGTAACAGCCTTCTAAAAACCTTCTAAAAAGGCGTCAGCTTGCAGGACGCAGCAACTCGATTCGCTGGCCGAGGGGCACCTGACTACCGTGGAATTCCCATAGTCGTCTGCTGATATGGCTACGCTCGGCGGCAGCACTCTTTGCTCTGCACCACACAGCATTGCAGACGAGAACAGCAGCAAAATACTTGCCAGGTGGTCCTAGCGCATTGTGACCGCACCGCTGGCAGCTCAGCCAACACGAGAATTGTGCCAGGCACAATCCAGCACGCCGCACAGTGCACAGAGGGCATCTGGGCGGCAGGCATCTGGGAGGAGCGCATAAACATCGCAGGGTTTGTTCGAGCAGCACTTGCAGGCAGGCTTGCATGCCCCTGCGGCTGTGCCCACCTCCACGGTAATCTGTGGATGGATTGTCTACGCTTGGCACGTCGTCATTCGAGCTCACTGTCGAGTTGCCTAATAAGGAGCAGTACAGGGCAGGGCTGCCACTGCTGCCAGCGGCCGCTGCATTGAGGGGCAGGGACTGCGTCAGTGAAGCCCCACACGCCACGCTGACGGCCACCCAGATACACGTGTCAGGAGCAAGCATGGGTGCTGCCTCGATGCGCTGCCTTGTACCTGTGACTGACAGCTCCGTGGTGGACGCATTCTGGGGCAGCGAGACGTCAAAGACTGGAGTGGGGCTGCCCTGCAGGGGAGGCATGGTGGCCAAAGGAAGCGGCCAGGGTTTGTTGCAGTACAAGGAACAGCAGCACCAAATTGAGGCAGGAACACAGCTTGGCAGCCAGATTATCTGCTTCATGCAGCGGCCGCTCACCGATTCAACGGTCCCTGCGTAATCGCCCTCCTCTTCAATGTCGACCGGCTGAATACTCGAGCCGACTTGCTGAGCCAGACCAGGCGCTGCGGCCAGAGTCAACAGCACAGCTGCCACTAGCAGCAGGGGTGGCCGTGTGGCAGCCATCTTGGCGACTGCAGAGGGAAGCCACCAGTGCATAATGGATCGCCAGCCTGACTATCAAAGTGGGGGTGCCCGATCACCGGCGACGGAACTCTGAAATGGCGGCTGCGGCGAAGTTGCAGCGGCGGCTGCAATGAAGTTATGGTGACAGGCACAGATCGCAGCGGCATCCACCACGATGCGCGTGTGCTGACCTGCTGCGTGACTGGGCCGAGGCTGGAGGGCTATGGAGTCTGAAAATTTGTGTTGCAGGGCGGCGACCTTGCCCGTCGCACCTCCGATCGCCTGTCGATGCCCACAAAGCGACAGCGACGCGCTTGGGTTGCGAGGCGCCGCAGATTGATTCATGATTTCAATATTGTACCGCATGCCGCCGGTGCCCGCCAAAACACAATCCTGCTGGTTACATTGACAGGTGGTGTGCAACCGCCTCTCATCAGTGCTCTCATCTGCGCCTGCCGCCCATGCGCCTCCCAGCCGTGCTGATGGAAATGAAGTCACACAGCCTCACTGGCTGCATCACTGTAATGTTGCCCTCCTCGTCTGCCGCCTTGCGCAGCGTCTTGTCTTCCAGCCGGCCGTCATGATAGGCGTGACGATAAAAGCAGGAGGTCCTGCGACGATGGGGAGGAAGGTACGGAGGGACAGAGGTGTGGCAGATGGACGGTGATGCACGCAACAACTGGCAAGGCTGAGCAGCACAGCGATCCTTCTAGCAGCACCGCATCCAGGAGGCTGCCAGCACACTTGGGCGGCCTCCTCAGCAAGCAGGACAACAGCGCAACGCACCCAAAAGGACAGCTGCTGTCTCCGAAATTGAAGTAGCGGCAGTCAACCAGCGACAGCTTGGCCTTGTAGCCTGCGAGCCAGCGGGAGCAGGAGGCCAGCCGGTGGGCAGCCAGCCACAGTGCTTGCAGTCAGCGTGTCAGGCTCGCACCCAGCTATGACGACCCAACAGGCACACAGGTGCAGAGACTGCGCAGTTGTTGTTGTTCAAGAACAAGCAAACCAAGACACTGGGCACTGCACACCTGCCACAACCCCCTCTTTCTCCTCTATGCTGGTGGGCCAGACCAGGCTGGGGACTATGTAGTGGCTGGTGGTGCGGCACACAGGGCATGTGCGCAGCGCCTGCACCACAAACCCAAACTCCGCCGCTCAGGCCAAAGCAGGTGGTGCGGCTGGCATGAGCCAGGCGATGGCAGGGGAGCACCAAAACAGGCAGCAGCAGGGGGGGTGGTACAGGCGTACAGGCGGCAGCAGCAGGGGTTGAGCAGGGAGGGCAGGTGTGGCGGGAGCAGGGCCCAGCAGGCGCCTCACAGTGTCTATGTCTGCCCCAGCATCAGTTTTCTGCCGCCAGCTGCGGATGCAGCTCAGACAGAAGGGGTGGTCACACCTGCAGTGCCATGGCAGGAACAGCATGGCAAACTGCAGGCCGGGTCAGCAGATTAGTACACATGTGCCATGAGTACAATTGTGCAAGCACAAACAGCCTTCATCCAAAACCCAGCACACCACTCTTGGTGTGCAACACCGGGAGGCAGCCAGGTCACCGTCGCACCCCGTCAGCAGCCCAAACTTGCGCTCTCCGGGAGCAGTCTTGGCCAGCACTGCCTCCAGGCAGATGCCGCACTCCACCGCAGCACTGCGCGCCCTCGCCTCCAGCCGCTCGTGCCGCAGCCGGCACTCTGCCAGGTGCTGCTCCCGAGCGGCCGAATCAGAGGGGTGCAGGGCGTGCTTGTGGCAGTGCTGCAAACATGAACAGCACGAGCAGAGGAGATTGGAAGCAGCGAAAAAGAGTGAGAGTGTGCGCGGTCTCAGAGCAGGTTCGGATCCGCAGGCAGGCACCCAGGGCAGTGAGCGGGCTGGTGCTGTCCAACAGGAGTGTGAAGCGAAAGGCGGGCTGCCCTCAGCCTACCTGGCACAGCTCTCCGTGCAGCAGCTTGCAGCCACTTCCCTTGTTGCAAGCACCCGTGCTGAACCACTGCATGCACAGCGAGCGCAGCGAGGGGTGACCGGCACCCTGCCACTGCTCTGCGTCGCCGCCACCGGCAGGAAGCGACCAGGCAGCGGCTTGCGTGTCGCCGTCGCCGCTGCCGTCGCCTGCAGCGCCGTGCTGCTCCTCCCCGGCCTGCCCTTCCTGCCATCCCACTTCCTCTTCGCCATAGTACTCTCCTTGGTACCCTTCTTCCCCCTCGCCTTGGTACCAGTGGTATTGGCCCCCTCCTGCAGCTTCCTCGTAGCCCTCCTGCAGCCAGTACTGCCCGCCATACTGCCCGGCGTCAGCATCCTCCTCAGCCCGCTGTTGCCACTCGTCCACTGCGTTGGCCGTTCCTGCCACTGCATCCGCCGCGCCGCTGGCATCGCCTGTGCCTGCTGCACTTCCAAAGGGGTCCAGGGGCAGCACAGGTACCGGCAGCGGCAGTGGCAGCGGCACAGGGACCTTGCATGCGGTTGCAAGCACCAGCTTGCTGCTGCTGCTGCTACTGCTGCTGCCAGCCGCTGCCGCTGATGCCGCGTCAGGCGCCTGACCGCCCAATCGCAGCCGGGAAATGGGCAGCTGCTCCGACAGGTCATCAGCTGCGGGCCGGCGAACGACTTGCGGCGTGTAGCCTGGTGATGGGCCCGCCTCTTGCTTGCGGCCGCCCCACTCCGGCTTGATATGCTGGTACCTGCAGCGGTCCCCGTAGGTGCACTCTCCACGCTGGTAGAAGCGGCAGACCTGCCAGGCGAGTCAAAATGAATCAATCAATGGGGCTTGAATTGCATCTGCAAAGGTGAGCATGCAATGCTGCAGGGCGCGATGCATCGATCGCCATTGTCCCACCTGTGACTCAGCATCATCCAGGTTGTGCGAGAAGGCGCAGTCGGCACCCAGCTTGCAGGCACCGTGAAGATAGTAACGGCACAGCACCCCGCTCGTGCCACCCATCACGACGTCGGCGCGGCGGCAGCGGTAGGCGATGGCAAGGATCGGCAGAGGGCCTCAGCGACCGTTGCCAGCAGAGCGTGCGGACAACCCTACGTCAATTGAGCTCAAACAGCGGGCGCGAGGAAGGCTTGACGCGGTCGACGAGCAGCAAACACGCCTGCGGGGCTAAATGAAGTTGAGATCGATGGTAGCTCACTCGCGCCGGACGATTAGGCGGCCAATTGAAGGCCGCCGCTGCCGCTGCCGCCGCCGGCTGCTGAGCGTGACACGCAAAAGTCGATTTACATTCTGCGCACTACTTGGAAAGCCAAAAGGTGTTGAGCAGCGTGACAAAGCCCATTGTGAATCCGAGAACGATACACACCACTGCCAGAGACCAGCTGAGCGTGGAGAGGTGGTGCGTGCGGGTCGACACCCTCAAGATGAGGAAGCCCGGAAGTATGAAAGCAATGAAGGTGGCTGCCGTGGCTCCGGTGACAGACATTGCCGTCCACACTGCACACATGGGGGGAGCGCCGGGAGCGGAGCAGGTTCACGCAGGCAGGCACGCAGGCAATGCTCACGCAGCCGACAAACAGGGCACACGCCGCCTGCGCTCCCGCGCAGCTCGCACAGGCAAGGCAGTATCCGAGCCTGCAAGTGCCCAAGGCGACGGCCGCAAGCCGGAAGTTGTGCAGCCGCCCAGCACCCACCCGAGGGCACCAATATGGCCACAAGATAGATGAGCACTAGCAGGGAGTAAGACACAGCATAGAAGCCCGGTCCGGGCAGCATGGGTGTCTTGAAAATGAGCTTGGTCACCGTCTCACGCAGCGCCCAGTTGAGCATGGCAAAGGTGGCCTGAGGAGAAACAGGGAGAGAGGCAGGGGACAGCACAGACAGGATATGAGACATGAGGTGGCTGACGCTGGCTGATAAGGAGCGCAAGCTGCTCTGGCTGCCTTGCCAGCAAGGACTAGCAGCAGCAGCAGCAGCTGAGCCGTGTGTTGTTTGCTGCAACAGCAGTCTTGTGCAGACGTTCAACGTTTCTTCTCCACCACCGCCGTCACAACCACAATTCTAGACTCTCTCCCACCCTCGTTGAAACATGCTCCCCCATATCCCAGGGCCTCACCGTCAGGCTGATGCAGTAGCCGAGTCGGATGGAGAAAGAGAGGGCAGAGGCGACTGTGGTGCCGACAATGGGGGACAGGCTGCTGGGCGCAAGGTTGTTCAGGATGTTGGCCTGAGTGCTGGAGCCAAACAGCAGGTAGCCGCCCCCTGCCACGAGGGTGAACACAAAGGTGCAGACCATCAGCTGCAGGCAGGCAGGCAGGCAGGCGGCTGAGGGTGTAAGAGCAAGATGTTCATGAGAGGGGGGCCTCAGTGGCAACAACAATGCTAGTGGAAAGGAGGTCGAGGGAGGAGCAGCAGCTCACATGCAACAGCGTGGAGAGATGTGCGATAGTCGACAAGGCGCAAAGTCTGCCCAGCACCACGGCATTTCTCCAGGATATACCCACAGAATAACGGGGCATTTACACGGCGGCAGCCTGCCAGCACAGCACAGGGCGTGCCAGGGGCCACTAGTCCCAAGACGGCAGGCCTAGTGCAGCCAAAAACTCACCGCCCTTCGAATCACCATCATCATGCGGCGGTTGCTGAACCGCTCCAGGCTGTGTGCGATGGGGTGCACGTTGTAACTGCGGGGCAGGCGCAGCGGGGTGGGGTTGTGGCAAGGGGCTCAGGCACAAGGCGCGCTCTCTAGCCCGCCGGAGCCCGAGACATCCAAAGGAGGGGCAGGCATGGCTGTCGTGTTGAGCATCCAAGGAGCGGCACAGGTCTCCTGACAGCCCAGCCACCGCAGCGAGTCACTCACTGGCAGACAAAGGACAGGGAAATGACTGGCAGCACTGCCAGCAGGTTGACCAGCACCGAGGTGGGGGTGCTGCCCATCATGTCGTCCGTGGGCAGCCAATGGAAGTCTGGAGGAGCAGAAGGGAGGCGGGGGCTCAGGTATAGGCAGGGTGCAGGGTTGAGACAGGGACAGGGTGAGGTGAGGGCAGAGGCGAGCGTGTTGGGCACGACATGAAGAAGCATGACACAGGCTAGTGGCAGACAAGGGCAGCAGCAAATGTTGCCGCCTGCTGCAAAGCTCTCACACACACGCTGCATCGGGCCGCTGCTGCAACGCGCTAGCATGCCGCGCACACGCACACACCAACCAGGCAAGGCGGGCTCACCTCCCAGCTGTCCCTTGAACATGGCGATGCCGGTGACAGCCACCACCGAGGCAGCAAAGAAGCCAGCTGTGCCCACCCCAACTGAGGACATGGGTCCCAGGCGGCCTAGGTCCCGCAGGCTCAGCAGCGGGGCCAGCACCGCCAGGCAAGTCACACCCAGCACAAAGGGACGGCCGACGTACCAGACTGCAGCGGGCGGGCAGCGAGGAGGCAGAACGGCGGGTTGAAGGGAGGTCAGCTGACTTGAGGCAACAATGGAGGAGGGAGGGGGGACCAGCAGGTCGGGAACTGCTGTGAGCACGCAGAGTGACTGGCTGCGGGCGGCTGGTATTGCAGAAACTCACCGGAGGGGTCATGCACGCCCACCAGGTTTGTGATCAGCCCGTTGTATTCGGGGGCCACGCCGCACAGCACATCAGCGATAATGATGAGGTACACAATCTGTGAGGCAAGAGAGAAAGGCAAGGACAGGGGAACGCGCGCTTCTTTAGGTGGCTTCAAGGTGTGCAGCAGCTGGCTGCGGGGCCAGCCCAGCACTGGTGGCCGTGCTGTTGGCCCCGCACAGCTGCGTGCGTTGGGGCAGACCAGCACATGCATGGCAGCCCAGAAAATAGCGGCGGCCATCGCACAACCAACCCAAAACCACACAACAAAGCAGCAGCACTGCACGGAGTCGTTGCACACCATGGACCCAGCATTGTTGATGATGATGGCAACCTTCAGCGCCATCAACCCCGGCTTGCCATACTCAGCCTCAACGACCTCGTGATACGTCCAGCGCTGCGTGAGTTGCGACACCCTGCGCGGCCCATCGATGGCAGCAATGGAGTGGGGTTCGATGCAATGCTGGCAGCTGGGACATGCCGGCTGGGTTCCAGCGTGCATGCAAGAGCTGAGGCGTGCTAGAACACATTTGTGTGAGCACGGTGGCACTTGAACGCGACAAACAGCAAGACACAACAGCAACACACGACAGCAACACACAGTGATAGCGACGAAAGAAGCAGGCAGCAGCGCTGAGGACACACGGCGGCGCACCTGACCAGCGAGCCAAGTGAGAAGAAGGAAAGGATGAAGATGAGGCCCAGCATGGTTGCACCCAGCACCAGACCCAGTGTTGCAAAGGCGCGAGGTAGAGCCATGATCCCAGCCCCAATGATCGTTGTGGCAAGGTTGGCGGTGGCCTGCAGCAGCAGCATATTGCAGCGCCGCTCATCACTGTGTCAGACCGGGACATCAGGCGCAACAAAGAACCGATGATGCAGGCAATGAAATGAAATGCGCACAGTAGGCTGACCTGGGTGAGGCGAGTCTCTCCGTTCAGCATCTCTGCGGCAAACTGCGTCATGTCGGCGGACGTGCCTCGTGACATTGCGTCCTCCATCCAAACGTCATCTTCCTGGCCGTCATGCTCAGGCCTGTCGGCATCAGCAACAGTGGTAACTTAGAACTTAGTACAACCAAAACCGCCGGCGGTCAGCGGGCGGGCGCCGCATGTGCAGTTCACACAGGGCGAACCCGGAGTGCAAGCGCACCTCAGCATGTGCTGATCATCTACACTAGGCAGCAGAGGCGCCTCGGCGTCTGGGGGCTGCGAGGGCATGGTGGTATGGGCGGCCGCTCAAAAGCCGGGCTTGATGCTCAACAAATGCAGCGCCGAGTCCCGATAACCAATTGTGCTCCAAATGAGTGCCAAGGGAGCAAGTTGCGCGCTGCTCGTCGCACAAACGTTCGTTTCAGCTTGAGTGATTGATAGAGGATCTTCAGAGGGACTGATTGCACTTAAAAAAGCTGCGCCCTGCTCAATGGCGCCTGTGCAAATCTTACCGCACGTCCCGCCAACCGCCGCCGCAGCCGGGCCCAGGATGGATTCTCTCCCTAACATGCTAGTGACTGGACCTATTGCTGATGCACGTCTGTGCCGCTTGCTTGCACTGTTGCTGTCAGAGGCTGGCATGGCCGGAGCACAAGGCTGAGTGCAAACGGTATCAGTGGCCGCGTGCCTGATGCCTTGGAGTGGCATACCAGCATTGAGGCATGAGGCATGCAGGAAGGGCGCCTTGAGCTGCATGACTTCTTTTCCTCCCACGTGATCGGAACCGGAAAGCCTGTATTGTGATTGTGATTATGAGGATGTTTACGCTCGCTCGCATACAAGGTACAATTCATGAAGTGCATTGGCGGAGTATGTGAAACCAATGTCAAACGAAGTGCTGGGAAGGCAGTGCTCTGAAGCAATATAAGGTGGAGATTGCAATTCACATAGCAATGAACAAAAAACGAGTGATCACCAGCTTGCTTGCAACTGCCTCATTTCTTCTTTCGCACCCTCCTGCCCGAAGGCGCACCAGGCGTGTGGGGTGCGCTGGCTGCCGACTTTTGCGCACCCACAGCCTTTGCAAGCATGACAAAAGTGATGCCTCCCAACACGTTGTTGGCCCCCCGGACGGCAAGGGTGTAGAGGCGGAACAGGGACATGGGCATCAGGGGCTGCAGGGCCTGCAGCAGGACGGCACACACGGCGGGCGGCACACACTAATGGGCAATGATAGGCTGCAGCACAGCTGGACAAAGCGCTGCTTCAACATTGCTGAGACGCTTCAGCTTAGGCAGCAGTGAGCAGCATGCACAGCGAAAGCAGCAGCGAAGGCAGCAGCAGCAGCAGCAGCAGCGGCACCAGCAGCGGGCAGCACGCCGCAGCGGCAGGCAGCGCACCATGTCGAGGCCGTTGAGCAGCTGGTAGCGTGAGTTTGCAGACAAGGCCATGTGGAGGGACCAAGCGGCGGCATTGCCCATGACGCTGGGAGGCTCACTCTGCAGCCGACCAATCACATTAATGGGGGGGGCGAAGCAGCTTCAATGAGCCAGCGGGGGGCGGCCCGTACAGCGGTGCAGCAAGCCGCGGGGTGGCAAAGCGCCGAGGGCAGCGCTGGCAGGCAAAGCGAATGAGCAGTCGATCCAGCTGCACAGTGCACTCAGCTACCACGTTTTGCTGCCCCATGCTGTGCTGCACGGTGCCGCTGCCCGACGCCTGCTCGCCTAAACCCACCTGCGGCTTGAAGGCCGGGTTCATGCGCTTCCGCAGCAGCAGGAGGGCGTTGGAAAGGGCGGTGCCGATGACGCCAGCGCCCATGCCAATGACCGAGAACACCGCTCCCTTGTACAAGAAGTTTGTGGCCCGCTGGCCTAGGCCAAAGCCGGGCTGGAACATGTGGCTGGCTGCACACAGGAACGGCGTAACAGTGTTACAGCATGCGGACAAGCAGCCAACCAGGGTTCAGCCACGCAGCCGCAGGTGCTGGCTGCTGGAGAGACAGCGCACCTGGGGCGCCCCAGCGGTTCAGGAAGTACGAGCCAAACAGCTTTTGGAACAGGCCTTGGCGTGCGGCGCCACCAGCACTGACAGCCACCGGCGCCAGCAAGTATACTGCGGAGAAATTGGCAATGGATCCAACCTGAGGGCGCCAGAGGCAGGCAGGCAGGCAGGCAGGTGAGAATCCAGCGGGCAGGCAGGGGAAGCAGGGAAGTTGAGCAAGGGTAGCACACTGGCCGCAGCAGCGCGTCGCCATGGCACCTGCGTGAGCACACAAGAGACCACTGCAGGCCGCAGCACCACCGTGGACACTCTGCCGCATGAAACAGCCTAACCTAACTGTTGCGAAGCAAACTCACAATGACTGTTGCGAAGACTAGGTCAAGTTCGTCTAGGCCGTAGTTTGGTCGGGTGAGGAGGTCACCAGCTACCATAGATGTGACGCCGATCAGCAGCTCTATCATCATCTTGTAAGCAAACTGTGGGTCCACAGCCACACGGTCCTGCCATCCTTTCCACCCGATCACGGGCTCCGGCATGCCGCTGCCGCCCGAGCCACTGCCATCGCCGCCCTTGCCGCCGCCGCCTGAGCCGCCGCTGCCTCCTGAGTTGCCGCCTACCAAGCCACCGCCCCCGCTGATGGCCCCAGCTGACAGGCGCACTTCTTCCCAGCTGCAGAAACGCGCCGGGCTAGGAATGCTCAGGCTCTGAGCGGAGGCAAGGAAGTGCAAGGCGGCGGCAAGGCGGCGGTAATCGGCTCACCCTAAAAGCTTGCGGCCGCTGGTGATTCGTTGTGACGGTAGCCTACACAGCCTCGTGGGCCAGCTGCTGCCTGCGTGCTTGGCCACTCGCAGCTGGTGCTGGCAGTGGACCTGGTGGCATTGCAGAGCTACTGCCATTGCTAGGACCATGGCCCTGCACAGCTTAATCGTGGCCGAGCGTGAAGGCGCCAGTGGGAGGCAGAAACCGACCAAACCAACCAAACCAAATCAAAAAAGCACGTGGGTGACACAGAGCAACGCAGTGTGAGTACGGTTGGAGAGGGAGCCCAGCCCAGTTGATGCGATTGGAGATGTGCATTGACCAGCCAGCTGTCGATGCCGCCACGCAGCTGAGGAACCGACCTCATGCGGCTGGCGCCCAATGTGGGCTACCTCAATGCGCTAGCTTGTGTTACATCTGGCATGACAATCAGCCATGTATTGTGTTGCTCATGCAGGCGATACGCATTCAAAGCAAAGCAACGCTACGGGCTTGCTTGATCCTCACTTCTTGCCCTCCTGAGCGGCACGGCTGTCCGCCGCAGCCTGCAGGCAGGGGGGTGACACAGAGCTTGACTGCCAACCCGATTGCATTTGCGCAGTAGAGGATGACCTCAGTCAGTTTGAGCTTACCTGGGCACGGGACGCAAAGCTACCTTTCTCCACGCCTCCGCCGCCAGCGCGTGCCTCAGCACTCTGCACTGGGGTGCGAAGCTGTGCTCGGCTGGCACGGAGCGCAGCCCGTAGCAGCTGCCGCGCAGCATGGCATGGCACTGGCACTCACTTGGATGCGTGCGGCATCGCTCTGGCTCATCTGATGGCCTCCGCCGCCACCACCGCTCTTGGTGGCGCCGCCGCCGCCACCGCCCTTGCCTCCGCCTGCGTCAAAGGCAGCAGTCGTGCAGGGCGTTGTGCATCCTCTCCGAGGCATCCAAGGCGGTGGGAAAGGGTGGTAAGGGCGAGGGGACACCAAGAAAAGGAGAGGGCACACTGCAGCCTGCCCCGCACCTTTGTCGCCGCCTGTCATTGTGATCTGACCTGAGGGTTGAATGAACAGGATTGTTAGATCGGGGGAAGGGGAGGTTGTTGTGTGTGTGATGGGCGGGTTTTAGGGGCAGCGGCGGTCCTCGTCAGCGACCGCATGGGACCCAACACAGGCAACACAGAATGCCGCCGTTTGGGATGCCGCCGCTGCTGCCGCCGGGCAGTGCATGGTTGATTAATCTTGCGGTTTGACTGTGACTGAGATACGAGAGTGTAGGGAGATGTAAAGGCTGCGGTTGGCAAGCACACAGCAAACACGTGTTGCGCCCCATCCTGCCCACCACCTGTGCCCGCTGAGCTTCCACATCATGCTTTACATCATCTTTAAACTGTACAGACCCCTAGGTAAGACATGTGCATGCAAAAGGCAACTCGCTGGCCCTCCCATCGCCACTCAATCATCGTCGCTGCTGCAATCGGAGTCATCTGCTGCAGCGTTCTTGGCTGCTGCGCTCTGCAGGCGCAGGCGCAAGGCATGCAGGGCAAGGCACATGTCACGATTCGGCAGCTGCCACAATGCTGCTGTCAAGCTGGAAAATCACAAACGACAGACTTGCCTGTGCGCGAGAGGCAAAGCTGCCCTTCTCCACAATGCCGTCATTAGCGCGGGCCTCTGCGCTCTGCATGGCGGCCGGCACAACAGCAAGAAGGGTTGTGTGCCTGCACAGGCTGAATCTAGGCTGCAGGCCACGAGCTGCTCGGCAGCTGGCCTCACCTGGATGCGAGACGCGTCAGTCTGCGTCATGGGCGTGTGCTTGCCGCCGCCACCGCCCCCGCCCTTGCCACCGCCTCCTTTGGCGCCGCCACCGCCCCCGCCCTTGCCACCTGCACAACAGCAAGCAACGCCAAGCGTGTGCAAGAGTGGTTTCAGCCTGGGTTTGAGGGGCAGATCGCTGTGTGGGTCGATAACGCAGGCAGAACAGAAAACGCAGCTGCTGGAAGGGCTACGGCGCACCCTTGGCAACAACCACCAGGCTCACACGTCCGGGCCTCACACACAGGGGCGCGCACTGCAGCATGATGTCGCACATGGAGGGTGAATAATAAGGAGTGAGGAATATTAAGAAGGCAGCGTCAAATGCGGCGCCACGGCCAGCACAGCCACCACATCCCGCTGCCTGCATCGGGCACAGCTGCGATCGAATGTTTCTCTTTGATCTGGGCTTGCAGACGTCTGCTCCAATCAAGATTGAGATAAACCGCAGCCATTTCCAGGAGAGAGCCCGCTCAACTTCGGGCGGCGGCGGCAGATGTTTGTTAAAAAAAGCATTACAGATCATTACAAAGCCTGAAAAAATGGCAGGCAAGCTGGATGCAATCACAGCGGCAGTCTAGTATGAGAAATGCAATATGGGAAAAGACAGGCAGTTGCGGAACAAAGAGTCAACGGGCCAGCTGAGACGGTGCGTCGTGTAGCGTGTCGCGTAGTGGTCAATACTGCTGACCTGCCAACAAAAAAACCTGGGACATACATTGGTTTAAGTGCGTTATGCAGTGGGTTGCAGTGTTGTGATGTGATGACGTGGTGTAATTTTGTGGTCCTAGCACGGCGCGACGTGACATGTGGTGCGTAAGGGCAGCGCGGTGCCCTATTGCGCAGTGCCCTCCAGCTCGGCCCGCCGCGTGATGCAGGCCTTCTTCCAGTGCAGGTTGAGGCAGGCCTGCAGGCGCGCAAGCACACAGCAGCGCATTTATGGCGCTTTGTCATGCAGGCCCAGGAGGGCCGACACCATGCTGACCGCGTTGCCTGCTGAACAACAACGCAGGTACACGGCAGCGATGCGACGCGAAGTCCCATAGGGACTGCAGGTCAAGCAGCAAGCAGCAGCGCGCGGATCCACTCACCGAGCACTTGCCGCAGCGGTCCCTGGTCCGAATGATTGGGTGCAGGAACAAGCGCTTGCGCCCCTTGCCGCTCTTGGCATCTCGAGCCTCCTGGCTGTGTGGCGCTGCGCTGTATGACACACCCTCCTCCTGCTCGTCCTCGTCTCCCTCACCCCATGCCCGCTGCTTCTTCTGTTTGCCACTGCCGCCGCTGGCCCACTTGCGCTTTGGGGGGCTGCCAAGCCCAGCCAAGCTGCTGTCTTGTGGCAGATCTGAGCCATACTCCTCCAAGCTGCATGCCTGGCGCTCCTGTTCACCATCTGGCAGCACCGCAGGCAGCACTGGCAGCTCGGTACCGTCCAGCGGCAGCCGCAGCCAGCGCACCTCAGGTGTGGGCATGGGCGGCGGCGGCGGCGGCAGGCCCTTGCTGGCGGCGACCTTGGCGGCTTGGGCCGCCGCGCGTTGGTCCTTGTTTTTCCAGGGCGCATTCGACTTGGTGGGGATGCTGGGTTGCAGGTAATCGGGTAGCACCACAGGCGCGCCTACACACACACACACACACAAAGACCGCCATAGGCACACAGACAGCCGCACTGACCGAGCCACACGGCCGCGGCATGAGGCAGCAAGCAGGCACGCACGCATCTGCCAGGTGCGCGCAGGCGAGAGAGGCGAGCAGCCGCTGTCTATCCGCTGCAGCACACAACCAAGCCAGCAGCAGGCAGCACCCAGGCAGGGCGCAGCTGCAGGCAGCACCCAGGCATCACCCACCACTGGTTGCCTGGAAGGCGCGGAAGCAGACAAAGCCGTGGCTGAACATGTGGGCCACTTCAGGCCTCCGCATGCCCTTGCACATAAAGTGGATGCTGCAGGGCAGGCAAAGGGTGCAAGCGGGAGCCAGAGAGCGTCCTTCAGAAACCCTCAGATTTCTCGCATCTCGTAGCCCCAGCCCAGCTCAACTCCCAACTAGCAGATGAAAGCAGCAACAGCAGCAGAAGCAGAAGCAGACGCAACACTTAGGCTCAACAGTGAACACCAGTCACAGGTCAGCACAGCAGCACACGCTTCGCACCTGTGGCCAAAGTGAACGGTGGAGGGCTTGCAGGCGTCAAGCACGGAGCGAGGCAACTGCATCCGAGGGCAACACCGAGGGTGACGCAGGAGTCAGTTGGCTCAGGGTACAAGATTGCCTTGACAAGTAACCCTGAAGCCGGGATGGAACTCGTCTCCAGTGCAGCAACAAACACACTGTGTCGAGGAGTGCGGCATATGCCCGCACCTGAATGGGGGCCTGGCTGGAGCCGTGGTCAGCAAACACCTCGTTGACCTGCAGCAGTGGTGCAAACACCACCACAAAGCAGGCTATCAGTGGTAGGTGTTTGCCCTCAGGCCTGAACCCTAAATGCCACCACAAAGTGGCAGCTGTCAGCCATCTTGAAGTTGAGTTTTGATACCACTGGCTGCCGCAAGTGAACAGTGCATCACTGCTCCTGGTCCTCCGCTCTTTTGTATTGGAGTGTGGAAAAGCTGTGCTGGCCTCATTCCCATTGCAGCTGAAGTGCCACCGCAGGGCAGGCCCCCATTCACTACAGGCAATAATTGGCACCCGTCCACCTAAGCACCCACCTGAAAGTAAGTTCCGTTGAGCGCAAAGCGGCCTGCCAGCGAGGTCCTGGCTGTGAACAGCAGCAGGCCAGGTGTGAGGGGGTCCTCCAGAGGAGCCGCAGCTGCTCCTGCCCCTGCTGCCGCTGCCTCTGCTGCTTCTAGCCCTGCTGCCTCAGCGGGCAGGCCATCGATGGGGAGCTCAGAGGGTGCCCTGTTCAGCACCCCACCGCAATCTGCGACTGCTGCCTCAGCAGAAGCACTGACGGCAGGATCCGCCGCCGCATTAGCCTCGGCATCAGCGGGGCTGTCGCCGCCTGCTGGCGCTGGAGCAGCACTCAGCTCCAGGGCAGCCTCTGCATGGGCTGCTTGGCTGGCTTCCAGCTCTCCTACCTCGCCCTCCTCTGCTGCTTCTTGGGAGTCTGCTGCTGCAGCTGCAGGTGCCGCTGCTGCTGGCGTGGGCGGCGCCAGCTGCACGTGGCTGCGAGCTGCTGCCGCAGCAAGGGCCGCCACGCCGCTCTTGCGGCTGCGCTTTTTGAAGGTTGGGATCGCGGCCAGCGGCAGGAAGAGCAGGGGCTCCGCGGCCAGGCTGCTGCCTGCTGCAAACTGCTGCTGGTAGGCGGGGTGCAGGAGGCCGCGGGACAGCAGCTCCTCAGGCGGTACCAATGACACCTGTACCGCCAGCCGATTGGTGTTCCACACCACCTGCTGCAGCAGCTCCTCTGCGTCTTGAAAGGGAATGAGCGCTGTGCCGTTGCCTGCTGCCGTGCCGAAGCCAGCCCCACCCTCCTCGTCTCCGCTGCCGCTGCAGGCACCTGCGTCGCTGCCTGCCTCCAACGCCTCTGCTCGCTCACACACAAACTGCATGGCTTGGCTGGCAGCAGCAAAGGCGTCCTTGGCAAGGGGCAGGGCGCAGCGGTCGGGATGCACGAGGATGGACAGCTTGCGGTACACACGCTTCGCTGCAGGCAGTACAGTTGGAGAAGATGCACAGGAGATGCAGCGCACGCTTCAAACAGCATTATGACTGCCAAACAGCAACCCAGCAGAAAGATTTGAGGCAGGAAGACTGTCAAGACAAGCAGCAGGACTCCGGGACGCTGGCCAGGGATAGGGAGAAAGACCCCAGTCAGCGGCAGCCTGCAGCCTGTGCCTCTACGACCCAACCTGCACCCTGCACACCTGAGGCCAGAACCAGGGTTGCTGACTCGCAATCCATCACTGCCTCCAGGCCCAGTGTCAGCAGGCTCACCTCCACAAGCCTGCGCTCAAAGGGGAGCAAGGGTGACGACGGTGCGGGGCCTGAGCTCTAAGGCAGCCATGTGCTGCTGTCCTCCTGAGTCGCAGGCACCGCTGAATTTGAGGCGCCTCCGCTGGCATTAGCGTGCAGACCACACAGCCAGCACTGACAGCTCACACGCAGCACACCCAGTGCTCACCTGAGTTTGAAGGCAGTCAGGTCTGTGCCCGGCCCCTTGCCCTCCGCTATCAGCAGCGCGCGCTGTGCTGCCGCAAGCTCATGGCCAAGCCCTGCCAGCCGCTCACACTCGCTGCCAGCGTCCGCGATGTGCACGGCAGCAGCCGCGGTGGCGGCGGCGGCTGCCAGCTCGGCATCACCCTCTTCAGCTTCCGCGGCTGCTGCCGGTGCCTCCCCCACTCCTGCCGGCACTCCTCCCTTCTCCTCCACCTGCGCCGCCGCCTCCTCGCAGTCCGCGGCACACGACGTCTCGAGCATTGCTGCGTCGCCAATCAAGCCGCTGTCTGTTGCAACGCTGATTATCATTGGTGCCACTTGTGTGCTGTCTGCTGCATCAGCCACCGCTGGCAGGGCTGCAGCCATGCTAGCAGCGACGGCCACCAACAGCTGTTGCACGCCAGCGCCGCTGCTCTCCAGCCCAGCAAGGGCAGCTGGCAGCAGGGTGGGAGCGGCTACAGCAGGGCCACGGGTTGCAGCAGCTACCGCCCGCAGCTGCGCAGCCAGCAAAGAGACAGCTGGAGGCAGGAGCTGCTTACTAAGGCTGCCACTTGCGGCACCGGCTATCGGCAAGGGTGGCAGCTGCCTCAGAGCCTCCGCAGGCTGCAGCACATGTCCGCACGCTCGCTCCTGCCGCTGCTGCTCCTCCTCCTCCTGCTCACATTCATCATCAGCCTCTTCGCCATCTCCAGCATCTGACACATCCACCACCAGTGTTGCTGCCACCTCTTCCTCTTCTTCTTCCAATGCACCATCCCCCGAATCAGCCACACTGCCAGGTGGACCCCTTGTCTCGCACGCGGCGGCCGATCCGGCAGCTCCCCCGGCTGCGCCGCCATCTGGCGCGAGCGCCTGCCGCCGCGTCGGCATGCGCCGAGTGGCGTGTAAAACCATCCTCTCGCCGCACGCAAGGCGGCGGTCTGCCTCGGGGGACAGGCTGGCGTCACGTTGTGTGCCATCCTCCTCCCCTTCATCCTGACTCTCCCGCTCATGCTCTGGCTCCTCCTCTTGCTCTGCCTCCCTCTTCCCATTGCCTGGCTGCGCGGCAGCAACAGACTGCGCCATCGAAGCCTGCGATGCCTTGGCACCTCCTTTCTTCCCACTGGAAGGAGGCGCAGCGCCAGCCTTGCCAGCTGGCGCAGCTGCCGCCGCCGCGGCGCCACCGCCCCGTGTCCTGCCGCTGCGCCGCACCACGCCACCTGACGCAGCGGGAGTGCCGCCACGCTGCCTGCCGCCGGCAGCGCCTGCGCCCCCTGCCACGCCCAGCTGCTGCAGCAGGTGCTCCACCTCCTGCTCCCCAGACTCAGCCAGCAGCTGCTGGAACTCCCGGCTGCGCTTCAGGCGCCGCACTCGCTCAAACCGGGTGGTCGGCAGGCGCAGGCCAGGTGTGCGGCTGCGACGAGGCGTGGCTGCCACCAGCGCTTCCAGGTCCAAGACTGCAAGGTGGGTTGGGCAGGCGGGCGGGGAATTATTTGGAAGCAAAAAGAAGGGAAGACAGATTGAACACTTGCAGGCAACAGGAAGTGAGGATAAAAGCAGCGCACAAACCCTACCAGCCCACACGCCTGTTGAGCAGGGTGCATCAGCGCGCTGCCGTGCGCCTCTGCAAGCAAACTGGCATGCCGGCGACCCCAGAGGCAGAAAGGCCAGAAAAAGGCAGCAGCTGGATGCAAGCAGCAGCTGGGCTCAAACAAACGGACCGAAGAGGCAGCAGCAGCAGCTGGTTTCAAACAGCAGCAGCAGCAGCAGCAGCAGCGGCAGCAGCCCTCACTCACTCTGCGCCACCAGCCCCTCCCTAAGCTCCTCCTCATGCATGCGCACCAACCGCTCCAGCGTGCGCCAGTGCACTCGCTGGCGGCGGGCGGTGGCCTCTGCCATGGCTGCCGCAAAGACCTGCACAAAGTCAGCCAGTGAAGGGAGGGCAGGTCAGGCTGGGGAGAAGCACCAAGCAGCATGAAAGCGGTGGGTGAGGCCAGCGAGATGGAGTGGGAGCAGGGGCTTGACCGCAGAACAGCCGCGAGACGACAGCCAGGCGGCAGATCGAGCAGGCAGAAAGAGGCAGGCACAGCGGCGAAACGAACAGCGCGGCGTTGGGTAGTAAGTGGTGTGTGGTACGAATTCACACTGGTGCACACAAGCAGGCAGGCAGGTAGGTAGGCAGGGAGGTACTTGGGCACCTGGCGCAGGGTGGGCTTCACAGGCGGTACATCCTCTTCCTCTTCTTCCTCAGATGCGTACCGCCGCCTCTGTACCGCCCCACCCCCCGCCAGGCTCCTCGCCTGCCGCCGAGTCAGCGGCGGCGGGCCCCGGCGCTCTGCATCCTCCTCCCCTTCCCCCTCCTCATCCTCCTCCCCGCTGTCTTCGCTGTCTGCCCCGCTGTCGCTGCCGCCACTGACGCTGGTTGTGTAGGTGGCGCTGCTGTCCGCACCGCCATCCCCATCCCAAATGGCGCCGCCGCCCGCAAAGAAGCGGCGGCGGTCGTCGTCAGCCAGCATGGGCGGCGCGAAACCGTCGCCAAGCTCCGGGGCTGGCTGCCGCACTCGCTTGCGGCCATGCAGGGAGGGCCCATTGTTGATTGAATACTCGCAGGAATCGTGCAGGGGGCACGCCTTGCTGCAGCACACAGGTGAGGAGGCAGGCACGAGGGTGGGGGGTGCGGTTGCAGGCTGCCAGACTCAACCCGGGGGGCCATGCGACGCCAGCCAACCAACCAACTCATATTGCAGGTCGCACTAAGTCAGGAGGCCGGGGTTTCAACCCTGGGCAGCCTGGTGATCCCTTCTGAGCAACACACCAGCCACGGCCAGGCTCTCAGCCTCACCAGTTTGGGGCCTGCTTGTTGCAGAACACCTTGCCCAGCGTGATCATCTGGTAGTGCAGCTCGTACAGCGTCTCCACATCAAAACCCAGCAGCCTGCAGCAGCAGCAACCACAAACGCCGTGTTGCAAAGTCCGCAAAGGCAGAGAGCGAGAGCCACTTGCGCAACGGAGCCACACAAATACAAGCAGAGCCAGCGATACCAGCAAAGCCCTGCCAGTAAGAGACACCAGCAGTGCCATCAGACGCTTGCACCCAGCGCTCACCTGGAATGCAGGTACGCGTGTACCTCAGGCTCCGGTGCATAGTCATCCAGGTCTTCCACTGCCTGCTCAGCATCCAGCGGGATCCAGCCCAGCCTGCGACAGCACCAAAAGCGTGGGCCCCAGTCAGATCAAAGGCTAATTCCACACAGGTTGATTCAAGACGCTCAGCTATCAGCTTTGTCAGCATGACATGGCAGGCTTAAGGTTGGCAGGCAGGATAACTGGTGATTGGCATCTAGGCACAGCAGCAGCACGGCCGCTCCTTGATTCAGGGCGTGCGCTGAAGTGTTGCTGCAGCACAGGCCGGCAACACTGCTGCCTGCGTCCCTCTGCATTTGTTGCGGCCGCACAGGCAGTGCTGCTGCTGAGTTGGCCTGCCGGCCCACCTTGCGCAGATGCGCCCCACATTTGTATCCACCGGAAACTCCTTCTTGCCCAGTGTCAGCAGCATGATGCACCCCACACTCTTGCGCCCCAGCCCTGCAGCAGCAGAGACAGGGAAGGAAAGTTCACAGGCCACAGAAGGGGGTGCATGGCCTGCGGCGGGCAGGCTAAGCAGCCAGTGGCATTGGCTGCGCAGGCATCCGCGTCTGGCAATGGCATGTCAAGCAAAAAACTCAAAGAGTTGCGGTATGGCGCAGGAGAACGACTCGTTGCAAGTCAAACAAACAAACAACAGGCCAGGCAGCCTGCAGCAGTGTCATGAACGGAAATGCCCCCCGACCTCAGCCCCCAGCCAGCCGTAGCACCGCACCGTTTATGTTCATGAGATAGCTGCGAGCCGCCTCATCAGGAGCCTCCCTGAGCCACTCCAACGACAGCAGCTCGTGCGCAGCAAGCTCCCCACCCGCCTCCCCACCGCCGCCACAGCTGCCAGCCCCGCCTGCAGGAGCAGGCGATGCCGCCACTGCAGCCTGCTCTTTTGCTGAAAGTGTAGGCGCTAACGCTACACCCCCTCCCGCTGCTCCTTGTCCTGTCCCTGACTGCTGCTGCTGCTGCGCCTGTGCCTCACTTTCCTCCTCATAGCATAGCGCAATGTGGCGCCGCCGCGGGCTGCCGCCACTGCCTGGGCCGGCAGCCGGAGCCGAAGCTGCTGAGTCTGGCATGGCTCCCATGGCACCTGCTGCCGCACCTCCTGCACCTGCTCCGCTGCCACTTGGCTCCGCAATGCTCGGCTCATCATCGCCCGGCGCAGCAGCTACCCGTGACGCTGCGCCTGCCTCTGCTTCCGCTGCAGCCGCCGCAGCGGCAGCAGCAGCGGTGGCTGCCGCCTCTTTGGCTGCGGCACGTTGCTCCTTGCGTAGGCGGTGCATGTTGTGCTGCCTGATCTGGTTGAGGAACTCAATGATCTGCTGGGCCAACCTGCTTTAAAGGGGCACACATCCCTTCACATCAGGTCACGCAGCAGAGGAAGCTAGAAGCAAAAAGGCGCCCTATCGGGAAGGTGCCGAGAGGCTCGACGCGCCTCTCTTCTTCTCTGGTATACCCGCACAATGCGTGTCGCCCCGGGCTGCAAGGCACCCCGCTGTCCAGTGGATGGTCTGCCAGTTCATGTAAATCCCCATCACTCATCACCCCACCGAAAGAAGTGGAAGAAAAGCACCCACCTGTGCTGCATGCCGCGGCACTTGATTGCGTCACTGAGTGCTTCCCGGCTGGACAGCCGCACCGCCTCCCAGTCCACGCTGTCCTCGCAGCTGGCCCAGTTGCCGTCACCGGGCAGCGCAGCGGATGCATCCTTGGGGGCAGCGCCACTGCCGGCCTCCATCAGGCGGCGGCGGCGGGGTGGAGGAAAGCGCGAGGCGAGCTCCATGTAGGCTCTGCTGGACAGGTGGTCAGACACGTTCTGCATTGGCAGCGCGGGACCACGTGGGGGAAGGAAGGCAGACAGAAAGGCAGTGATGCGGCGGACTCATTGCTGTGGCCAGCAAGGTGCTGGCAGGCAGCCAGCAGGGGCCAGCAGTCTAGCAGCTGGCGGGGAAGCTGAGGGTCCAGGCACAGCTGGCAGACAGGAACCTCAACGGCAGTATGTGCATGGCGGCTGCCCGCCCGCAGGGGCCACAGCTGCCGAGCCCGGCAGCTGTGGCTACTGGGCAGCTACCTGCGTCAGGAACACACCCACAACGCTGTCCAGCACGCTGCCGCCCCACTTGAATGTCAGCCGCCGGTCGCCCAACACCCCTCTGCACACACAAGGGCAGGCACACGCGCGGGACCGTGCTCAAGCTGTGGGTAGATGGGCTGCCACCAGCATATGCACCTTTGAACCTTGAGCAAGCCAGTGCTGCGGAGGCTCCTGTTGCGCGTACAAGGGCACACGCCAGCATGCATGCCACACCCTCTAAATCTGCTCTGCAGATGCCACCACAGTACCATGCTTCCTCCTGCTCCCCGCTTATCTCCCTTTCCCAGGCCCCTCCCCAGCGCTATCACCCGTGCACACACAAACACACCTCATTGTGTGTTGGAAGGCGGCTACCCTGCGAGTCCACAGCAGGGCTTCATTAGCGCCATACGTGATCATGGTCAGCTGGCCCTCTCTCATGATTCGAGCTCGCTTCCCTGTGAAGGAGCGGAGTGCATGGAAGCAGGCAGGGGAGTCAGTTGGTGAGGAAGAGGGAAGTGTGAGGTAAGCAACCAGGTGGCTTGGTGACGGGGGGGTAACGGCGGGGCGGGTAAGCCGGCAGGGACGGCAGGCAGCACAGTAAGGGCAGGCAGGCATGTGCGGAAGCAGAGCAGGGGACGCGCAACAGCTCAACAGCCGAACAGCGGCAGCAATGAACCTGGGCAGGGCGGACAGACCGCATTCAGCAAGCTCAGCATGTGCGGCGCCTGCTGTCACACTCACTGCGAGGTGCCCGCTGCCCCGCGCCCTGCTGCCCCTGTTGCTCGTGCTGGGCCAGTGGCTCTGGCATGGGTGGCGGCGGCGGCAGCACCATGCCTTGGAACCCAGGAATGCCTAGCGTGGCTGGCAGCACATCAGCCGCAGACCACATGGGAAGCTGCAGCATGCCCGCCAGCTGTGGCAGTTGCAGCTGCAGCGGCGGCAACGATTCCGAAGTCAGGGTGCCCGTGCTGCTAAACAGCTGCACAGGTGAAATGCCTGCCTGCATCGCCACGCCTCCGGAGAAACGTCTGGCTGACGAGTCGTCGCTGCCTCCTGATGGGCCTGTTTTAAGTCCGGCTGGGGCAGGCAGCTGCTGTGCTGCTGGGGTGATGGGAGACTGCAAGCCTCCAGCAGAGCTTGCTGCAAGCGTTGGTGTCAACCAAGGAAGGTCCTGCTGCCGCACAGGTGATGCGGCCTGTTGCAAGTTGCTACCGCTCACGGGTGCAGCGGCTGGCGCCGCCGCCTGGAGATTATGCAGCAAGCGCATGATGGCAGCGGGATCGGGCTGCATTGTCGCCATCGTTTCCATGCCTGGCAAGGCGGAGGGCGGCTCTCCGGTAGCCTTTTCCTTCGATCGACGAAGCCGAGCGAGCGATTCACGCCCGGGATCCCCAGACCCACGCAACGCAGGCCACTGGCGATTGCCGAAAGGTGCGCAACTCAGGTTGCTGACGGGAAAAAAAACCTGGTGGCCGATGGAGTGCCGGAACAGTGTGCAGGCAATGGCGATGGCAGTTTGTGGACCAATGAATGCGAGATCAAGGCGTTAAAGCGACTTCAGCAGCACATGCCTTCGTGACCGTCGCCCGCATTGTGCCCTGCAAGCTTGCAGCAATCGCAATTGGACCCACGATGCAACTGCACGATTCGTGCGGCGACAGGCAGCAATGCCGCAATGGAAACGGTGGTGCGGCGCAGACAGGGCGGTGGCGGCAAAGAGGCACAGACAACGCACGCAACGCCGGGCGCAGGCAGTGCAGCTTGCCAGGACAGCACCCACTGGCGCAGACTGTACGCAGCGGCAATAAGGACGGCATCGATCTAGGCTACGTCACAAGCTTTGCGCTGGCCAAGGAAGGCCTTACCGCCAGGCTTGCACTGCAAAGGCAATGATGGCAATCACAGCCAATTTGCAGCCACCCATCATCAAGCATGCTCAGCTGCAGATCACAGAGTGTATCTCATGGCATCGACAGATGCTTGGAATGGGCTGCCGCAGAATTGCTCATCATGCGACACTGGATGGCGGCGCACATTCAACCGACTGCGGTGGGTGGCCACCCATCCGCAAACCCATCATCTCTCTGTCGTGCACGAATCGCGGCATGGCTGCAATCGCAGGACACGCAGGTAGCAGAGGTGAATAGACGGCAGAGGGAGGCCTCCAGCGCCGGAAGAGAGGCAGACCTCCGCCTCCGACAGGTGACACAGGGGGTTGGCGGCGGGTGCTGATGTCTGTCACGGTGGTCCCGCACACTGAGAGCGGGGCAGGCGTGAGTGCCGCTGTGATGGTAGAAGGCCTGTGTGCGTGACAAGGAGACCATCAGCGCAACGGCAGGCCTCATCTCACGCGCACAGTACTGCGCGTGCCGCATCCGCATGCCACCACCCGTAAACCTGCAACAGACTCGTGCGAGACCCCTGCTGGCAGCCAGGTGCGATTGCAGCCTTCCTCTTTGTGTGAAAGCATGACACCAGCCATGTAGCAGCCCGTCGATGTTGGGGGCCGCCGCCGGCGCTCGCGGCGCTCAGCCAGGCTCAGCCCCGCGTCAGTACAAGCCAGCGTTGCATTTCTGTCCATCTGCTGTGCTGGCTCACTTTCACAACACACCACAACACGGCTGCAGGTGTCTCTGCGTGATTTGACCGCAGGGTGGAAAGCTTGCCGCCGCCGCTGGTCATGATCACACGAAACAGGCTTAATTTGTGACTTTCAACACGCTCTTGCTGCTGCTCAGTCGCTCAGGGGCCAGCCGATCGCCCGCCACTCGCTGCTGGTTCGAAACTGCGATGGCGCCAAAGCGCAAGCAGCCCGAGCGAGCAGAGGAGGACGATCAGAATGAGCAGATCCGAGCCAACCAGCAGCAGCCATTGCTGGCAGCCAGCCTGCGCGCCGCCGCCAGCAATCGCGCCGTCCGCAAGCCCTTCAAGGTGCGGCAGCGCTGGTGCAGCACCCCATTGCTCCATCCGCTGTGCTATCTACTCACAAAGTCTGAGCCTGCCGGCAACCAGGCAGCAAAGGCGTTCAAAGGCGTGCCTGGACAGAAAGCGCAAGCATGCACCCGCCTGGCGTGCACGTCAGCCCTTTGAACATGCTCTTCGCCCTCCTCTCTGCAGCCTCCTATGGCGTCCCGGCCTGAAGCCAATGGTCGCAGTGTGCAGGTGGGGCTCAGCTTCTCGCGGCTGGCCCTGCTGGGTCCTGGCGGCCTGCTCCACGCGGCAGTCACCAAGACAGTCTCCTTTGGGCGGCGGTTGGGGGAGGGCCTGGCTGACGACAGTGACGCTCCAGACGTGCTGCTGTTCGATCCGCAAGACTACCCAGGCAAGGCCCGCAGCATGATCACTACTGCCTTGCCTTCTGCTGGCACGGGCAGAGGTGCTGCCGCTGTCGCTGCCGCTGCTGCTGTCGGATGCTGTTGGGTGCTGCCTTGTCCCAGCGCTGCAGCTCGTTTGCTGCGGCCCAGCTTTTACTGCCCTGTGCTGCACGTGCTGCGTGGCTTCATCACCACCAAGTCCGACCTAAAGCGTTGCTTTGCGGCCCCCATGCCTCCCATTCAGACCTGCCGCCGCCTCCAGAGGGCCAGGCGTATGTGAAGGTTTTGGTGGACAACTTCATTGCCAGCAAGCTGCGCCCCCACCAAGTGGAAGGGGTGAGTGCTGATGTGTCACTGGGGCTGCTACAGTGCTTCTTGAGGGGTGGTGCTGCTGAAGGCGTGGCTGCTGGAGGGGTGGCTGCTTGAGGGGCGCACAGCCAGGTAGCAAGTCAGCTCGACCAACATGCATGGAGGCGGCCAGCAGACGGCAGCCCTGATGTCGATCAACTAGTGTAGGGCTTGCTTCCGGAACGGCTCTTCCTAGACTGTGACCGTGGCCCATCCTTCCTGCTCATTCTTCCTGCAGGTGCAATTTATGTTCAAGTGCCTTGCAGGGCTGAGGCACGCCAACTTCAGGGGCTGTATCCAGGTGGGCAGCCAGCGTGTGTGCGTGCAGGCTGCATTTGTACCCTCAGCCCTCAGCCTGGTACTGCCCCGCTTGGGCCTGTCTGCCTGCCTGCCTGCAGTCTGACAGCATGGGCCTGGGCAAGACGTTTCAGAGCATCTGCTGCCTGTGGACGCTGCTCACCACAGGCATCACGGGGCGGCCCACCTGTAGCCGCGCCCTGGTCATCACACCCACCTCGCTGGTGGCCAACTGGGGTGGGTGGCTGGGTGGTTGCTGGCGGAGAGGGGCCAGGTTCAGCATGGCACGGTGCCAGAGTGAAGGGTGGCGAGTGTACTGCTGGCAGGGTGGCAGGTGTCTGATGCTGGCACTGGATGGTGAGTGCCGGCTGCCTGCCTGTGCATCAACACGCCTAGGCGTGAGTCAGCAGCAGGCTCACTGCTGACTGGCTCTGGTCTGTGAATGGAGAATCAGGCCGCTGGCTGCCCTCAGCACAGGATGATGCATGCGTGGTTGATAACGCCCTTTGGCAAGATGAGGTGCCAGGCACCAAGCTTCACTTTCTGCCGTTCATCGCAGGACGCGAGGTGGACAAGTGGCTGGGGGGGCGCATCAAGCCGACAGTGATCGAGGATGCAGCTCAGCTCAAGGTGCAGCCTGGCCTTCCAACCACCATCGCAGGGCATGGCCGGCTGGCATCAGCGGTGGCATGCGTGCAACTGCACTACAGGCCCCTGACTCCAAGCTTCCAAAGCTGGCCGCCCCTGCCTGACCGCCACGCAACCTTGCCCGCACGCGCTGAGCCTGCCCTTGACCCGACCCATGCTCCTGGTGCCCCCGCAATCGTGCAGGCCGCGCTTGCGCGGCTGGGCGGCGGCTATGTGCCCCCTGGGCGCTGCTCTGCGGCGGTGCTGATCATGTCGTACGACGTCTTCCGCCTCAACCAGGAGGCAGTGTACTGCAAGAAGTTCGAGCTGGTGATCTGCGACGAGGCCCACAGGCTCAAGGTAACTCGTTGCACATGCATGTGGCCGGCAGTGCTTTCTGTGCCTTGCAGCGGTACCATGTAGCAGTAGCGGCAGGACAGTGCAGCGCTCAGACAAGCGCCTTGCAGCGGCAGCAGCGGCAGCAGTACGGCTTTGTAGGTGCTGTGTGCACTGGCGCTGGAGTGAGCAGCAGCAGGCTTGCAGTCCGAGGGGTCGCAAGCATCGGCTGGGTTGCCGTGCGTGCTGCCAGTTACACCCAGCTGCTGCCGTTTGCTGCCTGCCTGGCTGCAGAACGGTGCGTCAAAGATCAACCAGGCCGTGTTGCACCTGCCCTGCAAACTGCGCCTGCTGCTGACGGGCACCCCCATCCAAAACGACCTGTCGGGTGAGGCGCCGCAGCCGCACAAGTGGCGGGGCATTGTGAGGGAACCAAGCTACCATCCTTGGCACAACCAAAGTGGTCTCAACGGGAGGCAGGGCCGGTGAAGTTGTGGAATGAAGATGGTTTGCACCCTTCTCAGCCAGCTATCAATACCCAAGCATGCTGCCTGCATATGCTACCAATCCGGTGAGCGTCATGGTAGGGTGCTTGCCCTGCAGAGTATTACGCCATGTTCTCCACGGCTTGCCCCGGCCTGTTTGGCACGCCGGCACAATTCCGCAAAAAGTACGAGGTGTGTGTGTGAGGGTGTGTGAGAGTACGCGTCTGCGTGTGTGCCTGTGCTGGGTTGGCATGCGTGACTGTCTGTGCTGGCCTGATGTTTTGCTTCGGTATACCACACCAGTATCCATTGCTTTCCATGTCTCCTGTGAGGAGAGGAGCGCATGAGTGGATGTGCATCTTGGGTTCAGACTGGATTCAGGGTGGCGCTTTCTTCTGCTGATGAATCCTACACGCCTGTGCCGCTGCTGCAGAATCCGATCCTGGCGGGACGTGATGCTGGCGCGAGCGACAAGCAGCTGCAAAACGTGCGGGACGGAGGAGCTGCACAGTGCGCCCTGCCATGGCAACCAACACATGCCGCTGTTCATGATGCTTTCAACAGCAAAACTGAGTCTGCTTTCAGGCCCCTCTGGAAAGTGATGCCAGGTGCCAGTCACAGCCGCCGCTGCTGCCACTCTGCCTGCTGCAGGGCAGCGCGGCGCAGGCTGATCTGGTGCAGCTGTCATCGCAGTACATCATCCGTCGCTCCAGCGAGACGCTGAAGCAATACCTGCCCGCTAAGATCCAGGAGGTGAGGGGGCACCCCTGCCTGTCTTGCTTTTCCTGTCGTATTATACAAGCGCTAGGCGCGTGCCGATGGCTACGCCAGCCCGCAAAGTGCCTAGCAGCTTGGTGCAAAGCCTGTTTGCCCTCCCAAACCTGTGACGCACCATGTCCGCCTCCATGCCAGCTCCCTGCAGGTCATTTTCTGCAAAATGTCCACCCTGCAGTACGCATTGTACCGTGGTTTCATCGCCAGCGAGCCGGTGCAGGGTACGTGCAGCCCTGCACAGCCTCAAACCCTTCGCAATCTGCACGCATGTGCCGCCAGGGCAAGCTGCATGCAGTCGGCTGCATATTGGCCAGGTGGTCATTTGCTGGTGCCTCCTGCCCTTCGACCTCACAAATCTTGCCCTGCTGGCTCCCTCTGCTGCTGCTGCCGCTCTGTCCCCTGCTGATACGTCCCTGCTGCAACCTGCCGCATGTGCAGCTGCGCTGGAGGGGAGGAAACTGGAGAGGGACCGCGCCCTGGCCACCCTGCCCGCCATCAACGCCCTCAAGAAGCTGTGCTGCCACCCCGACATGGCACGCGGGCTGGGGCTGGGGCGAGGCTGTGGCTGGATGCACACAGCGGGGGGCAGCATCCACCAACCGGGCTGGGTACTGCCACATTGCTGTGCCGTGGGTTGACCGTCCCTCTGCCTGCCTGCCTGCCCGCCTGCTGTGCGATGGCAGATCTGGAACCTTCAGCGCGGTCCAGGCGTAGCAGTCCACAGCCACCTGCTGGGTGGCGCGCACAGCAACGGCAGCGGCAGGGCGGCCAAGCCCAGCGGCAAGGGCAAGGCGTCGGGTGCGGGCGGTGAGCCGCGAGCGGTGGTGACTGGCATGGAGGGGCTGGGGCCAGTGTTTGGCGGCAGTGACGTCTACCCCGCATACTCTCCTGGAGGCGTGCAGGCCATGCATTCAGGTTGGGCTTGGGAGCATGTGCATTATGCACAGCGTGCACTTGTTGCTGTGCGGTGCGGTGCAGGAGCGGCCGAGAGACGGCAGTGGGAAGCCAGAGCCTGCTGTTGTAGCCCGCACACAGCAATGGGTTGCAGCCGGGGCACAACAAAGCAGTGCTGCACCCTGGCTTCGTGCTGTGCTGCGCTACGGAATCTCACCTCTTTGCTCTGTGCTTTGAACCACTTTAGCGTGCGTGTGCCCCTGTCGCAAGCCGCAGGCAAGATGCAGGTGCTGGTGTCTCTGCTCAAGGCGATTCGGGAGGGGGAGGCGGGGGACAAAGTGGTCCTGGTCAGCAACTACACAGAGAGCCTGGCCCTGTGCGACAAGGTGAGCTACTCAGTGGACCAGTAGCAGCAGCGAGAGGGGTCTGTAACCATGGCAGTGGCTGTGGCTGTGCCTGTGCCTGCGTGCCAGCAGGCGGCGGTGATTGTGGTTGAATGGAGTGTTGGAGGAGGGAGATGGGGGACAGCTGGCATGGGTGGGAGGCTCCTCGCGGCAGCGCAAGCAGGCAAGGCTGCAAGCATTGTTGCGGGCCAGCTTTTGCGGTTGCGCCCGACCACATGCCTGCTTCAAAGCGAATGCATACCTGGCACTCTGTGCTAGCCTGGCTTTTTATGCAGCCAGGTGCCTGCCTCTGTGCGAGTCTACACCTGGCTCTCCGTGCCTGCCCGCCTTCCTCCTGCAGATGTGCAAGGCCAACCGCTGGTCCACCCTGAGCCTGACTGGTGACCTGGATGCACGCAAGCGGCAGGTGGGAGGCGGGCAGGCAGGGTGGGTCGAGCCGCTGAGCAGGCCGGAGTGCAGGAGGGGCAGGAGGGGCAGGAGGGGCAGGAGGGGCCTGAGTGAGGCACCCACAGAGGCCAGCCATGTGTCAGCTGTCAGAAGCAAGAGATGCAAACCCTTAGCCATCTCAGGCTGATTGCCTTGCAGCCTGTTGTCACTCATACCCGCTTGCCTGCCGGCCTGCCTGCCTGCCCTCCGCTGTGCGCACCTGCCGGTCAAATCTGCTCTGGCCGCCCACTTCGGCACCTTTCTTTGCGCCGCCGCCGCTTCAGGCCCTTGTGGACGAGTTCAACTCGCCCGCCCACCCCTCCTACGTGCTGCTGCTCAGCTCAAAGGCAAGAAGCACACGCCAGCTGCATGTGACAATTGGTGGCGGTTGCACCTTCCTTTCCAGCAGGCTCGCACCACTTAGCGCCTGCACAACGCTGCCGCCTCTACTCACGCATCACATGTGTCTGTGCCTGTCCTATGGAGTCTCAAGCCTAAGCATTGGCAAAAGGTTGCCTCGCCAGCACACCAGCACACCAGCCAGTACCCGCCTGCCATTCCACAACACCCCACAAAAGATCCCGTGATTGCAGGCAGGCGGCTGCGGCCTGAACATCATCGGTGCCAACCGCCTCATCCTGCTGGACCCCTCCTGGAACCCAGCCGACGACCAGCAGGCCATGGGGCGCGTGTGGAGGGAGGGCCAGAAGAAGGACGTCTACATCTACAGGCTGCTCACCACAGGCAAGTGCAACGGAGCCCAGCTGAACAGAGGGGGTGGGCGCTGCCGCTTGCAACAGCCTGCGGGACCACCCTCCTTTCTAGCGCCGAGCAGTTCAAAGTCAGCAGCGCTTGCCTGCCTGCTTGCCTGCCAGGCTGCCTCTTTCACACACACCTTCACACTTCCACACCTCCACACTGCCACCCTGTTCAACCCTCACAAGACCACCACTTTACATCACGGACTGCCACATCACTCACTGTGCCCCCGCCCCTCCCTCCTTCCTTTCTCAGGCTCGATTGAGGAGAAGATCTTCCAGCGCCAGCTGGCCAAGGAGGGGCTGTCCCGGGTGGTGGTGGACGACAACGCTGATGAGCAGCGCACCTTTTCCAGGTGCCAGCATGGTGTGGGTTGGGGTGTAAAATGGGACGTAGGTGGTGGTGCAGGGGGGTGGGCTTCAGCACCAGAAGGAGCAGGAAAGTGAGGGGCAGGCAAAGCAGGCCTGCAGAAGCTCACTGAGTCCTGCCTTTCAAGACTTGCGGGTGCCAGCTGAGCCAGCCCCGAAAACGGTTGCTGCTGCCGCCGCATGCCGCCATGGCTGCAGGGATGAGCTGAAGGCTCTGTTCAGGGTGGACCCCCAGATCCAGTGCGACACACACACCGCCATCAAGTGCTCGTGAGTGGCTGGCGAGCCGCAGCTGACTGACGCTGCTCCCCTGCTGGATGGGCTGGTAATGGCCTGGCCGCGGCCTGTTGCTTCAATGCCGTGCTGCTGAACCATTCTCGAGTTTGTGTTTGTGTTTGTGTGTCTGTGTGTGCAAGTGCAGGTGTGATGGGTCATGGCCGCGAGCACTGGAGCCAGTGATACTGCAGCCGCGCCCGCCGCAGCAGGCGCAGCAGCCGGTGGGCGACGGCGATAACAGCACAAGCTCAGACGCAGGCATGACAAGCGGCAAGCAGGTAGGGTGGAGGCTGAGGCAGACAAAGTGCCGTGGAAATCCTGCCCTGTGTTCTGGGGGCGAGCATTTCTGTCCTGCCGACGCTCCTGCTTGCATGCTGACTTGCTCCCTTCCACATCTCCCTATCACAGCTCCCAGCCACAGCGTCAGGCAAGGCATCAGGCAAGGCATCAGCCGAGTCAGCGCCGCAGGTGTCCCCACCGCCGCCGCAGCAGCCGCAGCAGCCGGCAGCAGCCAACCCCGGCAGCGTGCTGAGCTGGGCGCATGTCAGGGATGTGACGCTGCTGCCTGACCGCGTGTGGCAGCGCGTGTCTGCGCCCATCCGCAACGCTTACATCACCTTTGCGTTCTCTGGTGAGCATGCAGCATCTGCGCGGTGCTGTCAATAGCTGATGGTGTGGATGGCGGCGCGGATGCTTGTGTTGGGTGCAGAGTTGCATAGCTGTGATATCTGGCTGGGAGTGAGGACCATGCGGCTTGCTCCTGCCTGCTCCAGCACAGCTGCCCTGCTGCAGCCTTGTTTGCTCACCTGCCGCTTGCTCACTGGCGCCAACTGCCACACACCACGCATACCACAAATACAACACTGGAACGCTGGTGTTTCCCGCCCCTCCCAGACTTCAACCTCGAGGAGAAGCTGGATCTGAACACGGGCGCAGAGGGGGAGGATGATGGGGGGTGCGTGTGTGCCCTGCATGCGCTGGGCAGCCTCGCCGCATGGCGGCATCGGCTGGCTGTGAGCCGGGCGGGACCAGGCCTGTTGCCAGGTGCCAGGAGGGCGCCGCCTGATTGCTGTAAGGGTGGGCCCCTCCGCATTTCAGCAGCCCGTTCCGCTGCTGCTTTCGTTTGTTGCCCTCATCAACCTGCAGTGACAGCATAGACCGCGAGGCGGCTGCCAAGGAGGAGCTGGATCCAGAGGACTGGGAGGGAGAGGGGCCTGCAGGGGGCGACAGCACCAGCGACGAGTGACCTTGGAGGACTTGTGACCGCGAGTGGCTCTCGGGGATGGTGGCCGTCATATCATTATCACACTTGTTCAAAGATTTCATCTGGCATTCATCAAACATCATCATTTGCTGCAGCTTGTTCGTTCTCTGCAGCTGGGTGCAAGAGCAGTGCCCGCCAATCTCCTCCCCTGTGGGGTATTGAGTCCTATTGGCGCCGCAATGCGGCGTTAAGGGGTCTGAACTCGCACATCAGACGAGCTGGCATCGCCACCGTGCGTGTGCTGTGGTAGCATGAAATGCAATGATCAAAGAAGTGCAGCTTTTGTTATCTGGCGGTTGTCACTGCTAGTCGGCGCCGCATGGGATGCTGAAGCTGAAGAATGCAAGCCGGGGGGGCTGCGATGTCAGCACAGGTCAGTGTCAACTGAACCTGCATCGATGTCAGGTTTGCAACCCCGAACCGCTGTGCTTGCTGGTTCGGTCAGTTTCGAGGCAGCAGTGGGCGGTCTGCTCAACATAGAGCTTGCTGAAGTGTCTCTGTGTGTATGAGGCTGCGCGTGGACTGCTGTCAGAGGATGTCGAGCCCAGGGCACTCTTCGAGTCGGGTGGCGGCAGGCGGTGGTGGCACGGGCAGTACGGTGCGCGATGAGAGCGTGCCGTTGTGCTGATGGTCTCCTTGCCACGCACACAGGCCTTTCACCATCACAGCGACGCTTCAAGCCTGCGCCATTCTCAGTTTGCGAGACCACACTGCGCTTCGATGGCTTCCCGCTGCCCAGAGGTAGGCCAGCGCCCTACATCTGCTGCAGTTGAAGTCGGGTGAGGTCGCGCAGGAAGGGTTCCAGTCGGGGATCGCTTCGCTCACATCCGGTGGGCCACCTCTCCTCCTGGGTTGCCTGGCATGTGCAGGATGAGCGGAGGGCCCCGCCCAGGCCAAGCGGCAGCACGGGAGCAGGCCCTGCCGCGAGATCGACTGCCGCACGTACGGCCCGCCCGCCCGCACTTAGCTGTCGTCATGAGTTCTTGCATGGGCGCAGATTATGTCAGTTCCTGGCCCAGGGATGTTTATCACGTGTGCCTGCGCTCCTGTTGTGCGTGTAGATGCGGCTGGCGAGCTTGCTCTGGCGGTGCTTGCCCCTGCCGGCCCGCCGCAGCTGACCATCCTCGGCCACCTTCACCAAGAGGACAAGTGAGCCTGCTGCACGGCTGTTGATTGTTTTCTGGTGCCGACTTTATGCGTCACGCCAGTGCTGCAGGATGCGGCTTGGATCCACCTGCAGCAGCCTGCGGCAGGCCAGCCTGACTTGGTTTTCTGAGGTTTTTGTTCACATGTTTGTCATTATTGATGTGGCATCGCTGGCTGCCTGGCTGGAACGCCATCCGGGTGAGGCGTCGCTGCTGCTGGCTGCTTTGTGCCGGGTTGCATTGAGACAGGAAGCTCAGTTCACAAACTGTCTGACACACCTCTCACGCTGTTTCTGCCCCGTGCAGCCTGGCTGCACGTACGCGATTTGGTAAATGCTTCAGATGATGCTGTCGAACACAAAGCATCAGAGGTGGAATGGAATGACACCCTCACGGCCCTGCCACCCGCCCAAGTCACCTCGTTGGCTGTCCGCCTGCAACCTGAACTGCCAACATCCGTATCCACCCTCACCGCGCTCACCAGGCTGGAGTTCACAGCTAATAACGGCGAGGATGAGGAATTGCGTGGCAACCTTGACACACACCTCCTGCGCCCGCTGACACGGCTGAGGCACCTGAGGTTGGAGAATTGTGACCTAGGCGTCACTGCAGAGGAGCTGCTATCGCTGCCCGCACTGGCGGGGCTGCAAGTGCTGCAGCTGCCCTTCTGCGATTTGGAGCAAGTGCCATCAGCTCTGTCAGCTCTGACACACCTGACCTCCCTCGTGCTGTATAACCCAATCATCATGTCGGCAGCGCCGCTGGCTACCCTGTGGCGCCTGGAGAGCTTGGAGTTGGATTCCTGCCGCTTTGAGGCCGTGCCACATCAGCTGTCGATGCTGACTGCCCTCACCCGCCTGAACCTGCACGACAACCCACGGCTGGTTGGAGGGTGGCAGCACCTGCTACCCATGAGGCAGCTGCGGGAGCTCGACTTGTCCTGGTGCTACCTCACAGCAATTCCGCAAGAGCTGTCAGCGCTGACGGCCCTCACCAGCTTGGACCTGGGTTTCAACAGGCACATGTCTGACGGCTGGCGGCACCTGTCTGACGGCTGGCAGCACCTGCTGCCCTTGAGGCAGCTGCAAGACCTGTCTTTGCACGGCTGCGGCCTCACCGCAGTGCCGGATCAGGTGTCAGCGCTGACGGCCCTCACCAGCTTGGCCCTGTCTCACAACAAGCTGGAGAGCGGTTGGCAGCACCTGCTGCCCCTAAGGCAGCTGCAAGGCCTGAACTTGTCTGAGTGCGGCCTCACAGCAGTTCCACAAGAGCTGTCAGCACTGACGGCCCTCAACAGTATGGACCTGGGGGGTAATAAACATCTGACAAGTGGCTGGCAGCACCTGCTGCCCCTGATGCGACTGCGCAACCTGAACTTTCGATTCTGGGGATTCACATCAGTGCCGGAGCAGGTGTCAGCGCTGACGGCCCTCACCCGTTTGAACCTGTCTGGCAACAGGCTGGAAAGCGGCTGGCAGTACTTGCTGCCGCTGTTACAGCTGCAAGACCTGAACCTGTCTGAGTGCAGGCTCACATCAGTGCCAGAGCAGGTGTCAGCAATGACTGCCCTCGCTTGCCTGAACCTGACTGGCAACACATTGCTTGTCGACGGCTGGCAGCACCTGCTGCCCCTGAGGCAGTTGCTAGACCTGAGCTTGCGCGGCTGTGGCGTCTCAGCAGTGCCAGAGCAGGTTTCATCACTGACCGCCCTCACCTGCCTCAACCTGTCTTGGAACGACCACCTGTGTGTCGGCTGGCAGCACCTGCTGCCCCTGAAACGCTTGTGCAAGCTAAACTTGATGCAGGTTCCTTTCAAGCGGGTGCCGCATGCGCTAGCTGCCCGGCTGCACCTGCTGTCCTCTGCATAGGACCTACACATCCCAAGCCTGTCTATTTTTCTCCTTTCTTGCTGCACAACACCCAATCATGTTGTGCGGCGACGAACTTGCTTAATCGCAGTGGCGAGCAGCACCTTCGGTTCAGTGCATGCAACCATCAACTGTTACACTTTCGACCCCCTTGCAACTCTAGGGTTGTTGTGGCACGGCGAAGCCCGCTGCCAGCCGGACCGCATGTCGCTGTGCGCCTCGAGCTCTGCTGGTGCTGTGCTGCGGGAGGCTGCTGAGGCAGTCAAGCAGGCAGTGACCGCCACTCAGTACATGAGGGAGCCGCACTGCTGAGGGAGGTGAACAGGGAGACGAAGAGGCACAGCCGCTGCTGCTCAAGAAGCCGGATCAGGCAGCCATCCTAGCAACATGCGACTGCATCACGGCCTTGATTGAATGGACGAAGGGGCTGTGAGTGCAAACAAGCATCTGTAAAGAAGTCTTGCGAGCTTCAGGCGGTGGAGAGCCTCCCAACAGGTGTGCTATGAGCTATGTCTTGGTGCACCGCAACAACGTAGTGCGGCCACACATGAGATGATATGGAGATGAAGGCAAAACGCGTGCTGACCCCTCCCATTGTGTGCCTTGATGACATGAACCTCCTCAATGCTTGTTAAACCTCTGTATCAAACTTACACAGCCTGCTAGAATATGCTGCTACCTGCCGCCCTCCTCCTGCTGCCGCCGTTCTTCCTGCTGCGGCTCCGGCTGCTGCTGCTGCTGCCCCCGCTGCTGTGCACGTTCAAGGCATCGCTTGGCCGTGCCCGCAGCAAAAGCCGAGAGCTCTTCACAGAAGGCCGACACAGCGGGCAGGTGCTGTGGGTCGGTGGCTGCAGGTCACAGGCAGGAGGGGGAGAGGCAGACAAGGCAGGGGCATGCACCATGAGCAGGCAGGCAGGACACTGAAGGCCTTATGCGCGTGCAGCCTGATACACCCGCTTATGGCTTCAGTTGCAGAGTACCAGCAAGTATACCGCAAGGCTCCAGTGCAATGTTGCTCCGCAGCATTGCTGCATCTCCAAGTGACGTGTGCACACCCACCTGTAGCCAGCTCGTCCAGCAGCCAGCACAGCACCCCGGCAGCCTCACTTGGCTCCAGCCCCCGCAGCTGCCGACATGCCGCCGCTGCGGGCACCGACAGCGCGCCGTGCCTGTGTGGCAGGCAGGGTGAGCACGGGGCGTGTGCACACAGGCAGCAAACAAGCCAGGGGGATGGAATCTGCCACCTTCCCTTCATACTAGCGGTAGCTGCCTGGGAGAAGCAAGGGGCCGGCACCGCTGCATACACACGACGTAAGCACCATGGTTTAAGCAGCAAGACCCAGCACCGGTGCAGCCCTACCTGAGCGCAAACACGTATTCCAAAAGGTCGCGATACTGGGCATGCCTGTCCGCGCTGTATGCTGTGCCTCCTGCCCTTCCAGCCGCCGCCAGTGGCTCTGCTGCCGCGTCGCCACTTAATGGCAATGCAGGCTCAGCAGCACCGCCTATGCCGTGCGGCGCTGGCAAATGTTCCAAAAATGCCGCCGCTGGCGTCGCGCCATGGTCGCGGGCTGCCCCTGTCGCCGCCGCTGCATCGGGAGACGCAGCTGGCACGTCGCTCGCGCGCTCCTCTCGCCGCCGCTGCTGCCTGCCGCCGGCGCCACCTCCCCGATCCCTGTCCCTACCTCCTCTGTCTGCACGCTGCTGCAGAGGCGTCCTGCTCCTGCTGCGGGTGCCGCCGCGCCGCTGCACACCCTCGCTGCTGCGGGCGCCGCCGCCGCGTTGCTCCTGGGAGCGCTGCCGGCCAAAGCGCTGCCGCCGGTTCCTGGCAGGGCGCTCCAGGTCCCTCTCTCGGCTGCGCTCCGGGCTGCGGCTGCGCCTGCTGGCCCGCGCCCCGTCCCGCTCCCGCTCCCGATCACGGGGCCGCTCCCGCCGCTCTCGGCCCCCATCCCGCTGTCTGCTCCTGCTCCTGCTCCTGCTCCTGCTTCTTCGGCGCGGCTCCCTGCTCCTGCTCCTGCTGCGCCTGCCTCTGCTCCTGCTGCGCCTGCCGCGGCTGCTGCTGAGCTCGCGAGTGCCTCCGCGCTGCGCCCTGCCACGATCCCCGTCCCTGCTGCCATCCTCCCACCCTCTCCCATCTCGTTCCCGGTCACCGCCCCTGCTGCGGCTGCGCGCACGACTCCTGCTCTTGCTCCTGTCCCTGTCCCTGTCCCTGTCCCTACTGCGCTGCTTGCTCAGGCCTGGCGCGTCCACTCCTTCCTGCTGCTGCTGCTCCTCCTGCTTCTGCTGCTGCACGGGCGGCTGCCCATCTCTACTGGCACCATCCGCACCCGAAACCCCAGCTGCTGCTGCTCCTTCTGGTCCTAGCTGCGGCTGCGCAGAGCCGCGCTCTGCTGGCGCCTGCCTTGCCACTGCCTCCTCGCCATGGCGACCTACTCCGTTTGTGGTGGCTGGCTCAGCCGCCAGTTGCGGCGGCGGCGGCCCAGCCTGCGCCTCACCCTCATCACCCAGCTTCAGCAGTCGGCCACGAAGCCACTGATAGTCTGGCTTGTCAGCAAAACCCAGGCGCTGGAGGTATGCGCTGATTTCCACAACAGCCTGCAGCAGATAAGAGTACAGTGCAGCACACAGGCACGTGTATTTGCGAGCATGGCTGGTTGCTTTCCGCAGCAGCACGCAAATGCAAATTGGTTCAGCGACTGGCGAAGGTGCCAGCGAGGAGCAAGCCATGGAGGGGTGAGAGGCAGGCACAGGGGTGAATGGGTAAGCCAGGTGCAGGGCCCGGCAGGGACGCGCAGCAGCAGCAGCAGCAGGCGCAGCAGCAGCAGGAGCAGCAGGATCAGCGGGGGCACGTAGCGACACACCTGCGGGCAAGGCATCGTGGAAAAGAGCAGCTGGGGCTGCTGCAGGCACTGCAGCTTGCTCTGCCGGATCTGCTCCTTCTCTTCGTCCCTGCGCAGAGCCCCAGTCCCTGCACCTGCTTGCTGCTGCCCCTGGAGCGGCCCCGGCTGACCGTCCTGCGGCGGCGAGGGCAGCAGCTGAGCTGCCACCTCGCCTCCCGCCCAGGTGCCGCCGCCCGGCGGTGCGTCGCGCTCTGCTCGCCAAGGCAGTGTGCCTGAGGGTGAGAGACGGGGGGAGGCACATAGTAGCAGGGTCGTGTAGGGCCAGCAGCGGCAGCTGGAAACCACCAGCAGATGTGCATACAACAAGCACACACTTCAAACGTCGAGTGTTACATGCAGCGGCTGGCCTTTCCAGCACAACTCGCTGCCTGAGTCCATTTCTCCCTCGCTCAGCATCCACTCACCATCTAGCAGCTCTACAAGGCAGTACAGCCAACCCCACAAATCGTCCCGCCGGCTCTGGTCTTGCCCCTCGTGGCAGTTCACTGCGGGCAGGCAGGCGGCAGGGCCAGCCAGGGTGACAGACAAAGCAGCCCAAGGTTCACACAAGACAGGCCTGGCAACACAGGTGCTGCCCTGCCTGCCCGCCCTGGCCTGTGTCTCGCGACCGGGACCACGTGCCAGTCCAGTCGATGCAGTGCAGCCGCACTGCATTGCCGCCTTGCTGGTGATGCTGCCCTCCCCCTCCAGCTCGCACCTGAAGCGTATGTGCTGCTGCCGCGGAAGGATGCCTCTGGGCGGGCATCCAGGAGTACGCCTTGATCGGTCATGTACTGCTTGGCCAGTCCAAAGTCCACAAGCGTCCAGGTGACTGCGCGGCCAGGCAGGGACACAGATGTGCAGAGGGGGAGTGGGATGATGCAGCTATTGCTGGTCCCGTGGGAATGCAGGGCACAGGTGATGTGAACCTGCTTCGCTCTTTGGGGCCACAAATTCTGTTTGGAGCCGCAGCACAGATTGCGTATCAGAAGCGTGGCCTGCCAATCTTCCGTTCACTACATGCTGATGGATGTTTGGCCCACACGCGCTTTCCGCACATTCTTTGCCTGGCAGCAGAGCGGCTGGCCTCAGACCAACTCACCCTTGCTGGGTGTGCCCTCGGTGCCTCGCTTGGCGCAGAAGTTGGCGGGCTTAACGTCCCTGTGGATGAACCCCTGGGCATGCACCTCCTCCAGTGCGCGCAGCATGCTGGACCCCACCACCAGGGCAGTCTGCGGGTCTGCCTGCCCCTCTGGCAGGGCTGTGCGCCGCACGTGGGCCAGGTTGCAGCCCAGCAGGTCCATGACCATGAAGAAGCGGGAGGTGGGGCCTGCAGGCAGGATGGTATGGATGGATGGTATGCTTCCAGTGGGACAGAGAGGTACTCGATCGGAGGGATGCAGGGCAGGCGGTCAGGCCGGCGTGAGTGTGGTGGTTGAGCGAGGAAGTGGTGTGAGCATCAGTGGGGAAGGAGAAAGTAGGGAATGGTGCGTCGGACTCCGTGTGCAGGGCATGAGCGATGCAGGCAGGCAGGCAGGCAGGCAGGCAGGCAGGCAGGCAGGCCAAGCGCACGCACCTGGGCAGGGGTACTCGCCGCACTCGTACACCCGCACCGACTGCCGGCACTTGTCCTGCAGCCGCTGCAGTATCTTGTACTCTGCCTTGACTGTGCGCACTCTGGACGTCTTCTCAATTTTGAGTGCGCGCTGCAGGTGACGTGGCCAAATGCCATTCGGGGCTGAGCTGGTCGTAAATCATGTGCCCATGGCTCGCACAGCAGCACTGCCCCGACAACTTGCACAAGTTTGCCGCCTGCACACCGCCGCCGCCGCCGCCGCACCTCGTCCTGGGATCCCAGCTCCAGCACCAGGTACACCTCGCTGAACTGGCCCTCACCGATCTTCTTCACCACCTCCCACCGCCCTCCTTCCTGGCCTTCCAGCTTTTCGCCCTGCATCAGGACCGGCATCGCGCTGTGTGCAGCGTGGTGCTGCTCTCGGGACGTCTCGTTGACGCGTGGCGATGCCGATCGCCGCTGTGCGGCCTGAGGGTACAAAAGCGTACTTGCAATGCAAAAAACACACATTTGAACTGCGAACACGCACCGCCGCTGTGTGGCACCGCAGGCCCAGTCCAGTCAATTTCAAGAACCGGCACCATGATTGTGAGTAGGACTCCTGCTCCCTCGCTTGTTGTTGTGCTGATCGAGCAGCCATTGAGCTTGCAGATGCAGGGTACGCAGCCATGCCGACACTCGACACGCCGACGCTTGCGCCGCCTCCCGCCGCTCCACCGTCCTTGACGTATCGACCTTCCCTCCTCTGTGAACAGATCTGTGTGGGTCCAGTGTGCATCCCGTTGCATCTGCTCCTGCCCTTCCTTATCACGCTAGCCCACCAACGCGGCTACCTGAAGTGGTTCAAGCGCGAGTGGGTCACATTTCCCTGGTGGAGGCAGCAAGTCCGCAAGGCGTTGGGCAGGCAAGACGCAGCGGCAGCGCAGCAGCAGCAGCAGACCGAGCTCCAGGGCTGCAGCAAGGCGGCAGCAGAGTGCAGCAAAGCCCCCAGCACGACCGAGGGTGTCGAGGGCACCGCAAGCAAAGGTGGCCGATTGCAGACGAAGGCAGGCAGTGAAGTGGCGCCGGGGCCCCGCCAGCCAGACAGCAGCGGCAAGGGGCTGCGCGGCCGCACAGGTGCAGCCGTTGCGTCTTTGAGTTGATCTGACTTTAAGTTGAAGTTGAAGCAAAACACTCCGCTGGTGTGTGGCTAGTGTGCTTCTTCAACTCTAGCTGTAACGTGTTGAAGCTGCTTGCGGCATTACAGGGGCCACCACATCTGTACAGCCCTGGCTCTCCCACAGAGTGAGCAGGAGGGCACAGGACGGAATCGAACAAGTGCACGGAGGAGAAAGCTGTGGGGGAGAGGCGTGACAAAAGGCCGAGTGTCAGCAGGTTGGGTGGTGGGCATGGAATCAGATCAGCGTGGCTGGGTGTATACAGAACAACGAGCGCCCCAGGCCTTGACCGGAGGTATCCGAGGCCAGGGCAACGTGGAGGCAGCAGAAAGTGACTGTGGATGTGGCTGTAGGCAGCAATATGGCAGGTTGACGGAGGGCAGGCGGCCAGGCAGGCAGGCGCGCAAGCAGGCGCTAGCCTCCTCGCCTCCCAGCCAGCTCACAGCTGCCTGAACTCTGCGAGCTGAGTGGACCCTCCGGAACTGCCGCCGCCCATGTCACCCTGCCTGCTGGCAGAGCCGAGAGACTGCGGCAGGCCGCCAGGGATGATTGCATCAGGCTCTACAACTGGTGCACCTCGAGGTGCTGCAGCCTGCTGAGCTGGACTCGCTCGCTGCTGAGGCGGCTGCCTGGAGGCAGGTCCGGGCGGCGCCTGGGCGCGCGGCTGCTGCCTGCCAGGCCCACCCTGCTGCTGCTGCTGCTGAGGGGGTGGTGTGTACTGCTGCTGCTGCTGCTGCTGCTGAGGGGGTGGTGTGTACTGCTGCTGCTGCTGCTGCTGCTGCTGCTGCTGCGAGGGCAGGGGCGCGCTGCCAAAGTTCCCGTCGGCATCGCGGCGGCGATACGGTGGCGCTGGCGTGGGGAAGATGGGAATGCCGTTCTGTGGCGGCAGCTGAGCGGGTTGCGATGACGCCTGCACCTGCTGCCGGCCCTGCGGAGGCGCTCCGCGTTGCTGCGGCTGCTGCGGCTGCTGCGGCTGCTGCTGCTGGGGCGCCCTGGGCGCGCCACCAGGCTGCGGGTATTGCTGCCGCTGCTGGGGCGGAGGCCGCTGCATGTTCTGTGCCGCTGCTGGCGCACCCGGCTGCTGCTTTAGCTGCTGAGGGGGGAAGGCAGCATACTGCTGTGGGGTGGAAAGTGGTGGTGCTGAGCCCCACCCCCCATCACCACTGCCACCGCCACTACCCGCCGGCATCGCCTGCCGCTGCTGCTGCCGCAGCGCCTGCTGGTATGTCGGCTGCTGCTGGTATTGCTGCTGCTGCGGCTGCACCGCCTGTGCAAAGGTGGTGCTCTGCGGCGGCGGCAAGGCACGCGGCTGCTGTGGCGGCTGGTATTGCGGCGGCTGGTACTGCTGATACTGCTGCTGTGGCTGCTGGTAGCCGTAGCCCTGCTGCACCCCACCCTGCTGCTGCATCTGGCGGTCCGGCGGAGGAGGCATGTTTATGCCCTTGGTGGTGGCGTAGCTCTCTGCATGCTCTGCATACCATGCGCGATACGCGGGGGAATCCCTGCACACACCCAACAAGCAAGGAATACGCGCATTTAGCGCATGGCAAGGCACGGACGGCAACGCGGGCTGACAAAAGGGTGCAGGCGGGGAGCCTCGTGCAATGGCCTCATGCAACCACTGCAATAGATGCTCTGAATGCTGGGTGTCAGCACACCGCAGCACACCGCAGCCAACGTTAGTACACTGCGATGCAGTACACGGTGGCGGTACACACACCTGTACCGCAGCGACTCCTCCGCTGACATCCCTGCAATCGCAGGTTCACCACTGCCCTCTGAGTCAGCGCCACTGCCTGCGAGTATGTCGAGCAGCTTGGTGAGCCCCGAATCTGCGATGCCGTCGTTTTCCTTGATTGCCCTCAGCTCGGTGCCGCTGCACAGCAGGATGGGTGGGGAGGCGGGGAGGCACGGGCCGTGCTGTGGGGGGCGTCAGAGGGACGGCCCCGGAGGAGGGATGTACGAAGACAAGCACAAATAACGAGCTGTACTGCCGCAGCTGGTAAGGGAGGAGACAGCGGGCAGGGTTGGGTCAGCATGTCTAGCTAGAGCTCACACCAAGCCTACACAATGTCTGTGCTGCGGATGGTGGTGCAGCAGCGCCGCTCACCTCCGCACAATGAGCCGCTGGGGACCCAGTGCCACCACATCCTCCCAGCTGATGCTGTAGCAACTGCAGAAGCAGCGGCAGGCGGGCGCGCAGCGGCACAGGGCGGCGTGTCAGCAAAGCAGCAGTCAGCAACTAAACAGGACCGGCACACAGCCAACAGATGGCGAGATCGAGGCAGGTGCATGCGACTTGTGTGAGGGCCTTAGCCCCTCAAGTGCCCTCTGCGGCGGCAACTCTGCAGCCTTGCCTGAGCAGCGCCTGAGGCACCCAGGGCTGCCCCAGCCTGTCGTATTTGATGGTGGAGATGGCGCCATTGTCGGGATCAAACAGGAAATCCCTGCAGAGCGGGGCGGGCGCAGGCGACAGGCAGGCTGCCGGTCAGAGACAGCGACCTGGAACAGCAGGCAACGCTTGCGATTGAGCTGCAGACAGCCTGGCACAGGCTGACATTCCGCTACCCTCCACTACCCTGCTGCCAGAGCAGACCAGAACCGAGCAGCAGCCTGCGAGCACCCGGCACCCATGTGCGGGGTCCTGCACTGCAAAGCCGATGACCGACACAGCCCAGCTGGCCCTCTGCTGCTGCAGCTAAAAATTGGATCACCCATATCACCATTTCTACAACGGCGATCTACAAGAGGACTCCGCTGCTGTGCGACAGCCGCACCTGACGCGCCCCAGCTCCATCCCGCCCTCTGTGATCACTTCCGCCCCCGCCAGCTTGTAGTACCCTACTTCATCATTGGCGGGTGGGTCTGTGAGCGCCAGCTCATCATGCACCAGCACCACGTCGCTGATCTGGCGCATGCTGGCCAGCATGATGTGATCTGCAGGCAGGCAGGCAAGACAAGGCAAGGCCAGTGACGTTTGCTGTCAGTGAGAAGCGTGTAATGAGTGACAGCTGGTTTGGATACTGCACCCCAGCAACAAACGCACTGCACTGCACATGCTGCGGTGCCGTGCCCCAGCACGGCTTCGCACCCACCCTGGCTGCCAGCAAGAATGTTGGAGGCGTTGGAGCGCAGGTAGAGGGAGGCCACAGAGAGGGAAGTAGGGTCCACAAACAGTTGATTGACATAGCCCAGCCGTCGGGCAGTCGTCCTGCACAGCAGGCAAGGCGACACGGGCAGGAGGCGATCGCTCTCAGCACGCAACCGTCACCGCAGCTCCCAAAGCCATGGTTCAGGCACATACAATGCTTGACAGGCAAGCAAAGGGTGACTAAATGCCGCATAGGCCGCAGTTCGGGTGGTAACACTCTCAGCTGCAAGCACATGCCGACCTGGTGATCACTTCCTTCCCCATCAGCAGCGAACGCGGCAGCACCATGTCTGAAGCAGAGTCACCCTGCCTACGCTGAACTGCAACCTGGTCAGGGATGTAGTCCGCTGCTGCTGCAAGCTGCCGGCCGCCGCCGACGCTGCCCTGTGTCAGCTGCTGTGTGAACTGCTGCGGCTGGGCGGCGGTGCCCACACGGCGGCGGGGAGGCACGGCAGCCCGTTGGCCCTGCTGTGGCGCAGACGGCCGCTGCTGCACGGGCTGCTGGTACTGCTGTTGCTGCTGCTGGTAGGCTGGCTGCTGTGGGAACTGCTGCTGTTGAGGCGGGAACCGCTGCTGTTGAGGAGCGGCGCCGCCGCCGCCACCCGCCGCATACTGGCTGGATACGCTCACCGCTGAGCGCCTGGGCTGGCTGAGCCTCAGTGAGGTCGTCTGGAGGCTCAGGCGTGGCGAGCGCCCCACAAAATTGCGGGTGGCAGCGCGGCTGGGAACCAACATGGCTGGCTTTTAGCCTGAACTGATGGCCTGTGTGGTTGCTGGTGCAAGCGCAGGCAGCTAGGCGTCACCGAAGCCTCGACGAGCCAAGCAGCATGCAGAGTCGCTGCGGGCCCCGTGGACTCTGGTGGGGTTCTGTTATGACAGGTACAAAGAATGTGGCGAGTTTCAGCGGCTAACATGCCGCCGAAGGCGATACTGCTGACCCGCCCCTGCCACGCGCACAGGTGTCGCTCCGCTTTCGGCCGGCCATCACAACATCAGGAACGTATTACAAGTGATTTGGTGTAGCCTCTTGTCGGGGAACGTGCTCTGGACTGTGCCATGTTCACATGCCAACGCTTCTGTAACGACACGCCAGCACTTGCCCAGCGAGTGTTACACGGCACTGCTTGCAAAACCTGCATGACTCATCAAGCCAGGTCGTCCTGCAGCAGCAGTGCGGTGGACGCAAGCACCCACTTGCTGGCCGGCTCCAACGTCTTCAGCGTGAAGGTGCTGACCAAAGGGGAGTACACCTGCAACGGCACGGCACAACACCTCACTTCAGTTGACCCTGCACCCCGCTCGAGGCTCATCGCCAACATCCTCACATGCAGGTGTGGCATGTCAGCAAGCAGCTCATGAACGGCACTCACGTTGGCGCGCTGGCCGTTTGTGTAGAGGGGGCAGAGGTAGAGGTCTCCTGCCGCCAGCGCCTCGGCATACACCTCTGCCGTCACCGGCCGCACCAGCAGCACGGGCAGCGCCTGGCGCAGCTGGTTGGGCAGCGAGTCGCGCAGGCAGCCGTCCTTGGCGTCCCAGCGGGCACCCTCCAGCGTCAGCCCGTGGATGTACACACAGCCGTCTGGCAGGCGCCCGGGAGGCAGCTGCGCCGGGCTGGAGAAAGCAGTCACCTCAACCTGCGCAGGGCGGCGGCGGAGGGGCGTGTGGGGCAGGAGCTTAGCATGTGGCATCACCAGCCTCAGGTCTGGACACACAACAGGAGCCATCCACCTTGTCCACAGCGCCATGTCAGAGCAGCAGCAGCAGGTGGTGCCCCATGCAAGTTGGCGCAGGTGCACACTGGCATGAAGTCGTTGCTGATCAAGAAAGCACTGCCGTTGTCCCAAAAGCTGCAGCGCACAGATGACCACGCCAACAACAGCAGCAGCAGCCTCACCAGGAATCGCATGACGTCCAGCGGCAGCCGGCACTGCCGCGCGTGCGCCTGCATCACCGCTGTCAGGCACGCCTTGGGATTGAACAGGCCGGGCAGCCAGATGGAGTGCGGCGGCGTGATGTCGCCGCTTGTCCAGACCACCAGCTGCTTGTGACGCGCCAGCACGTCTGCGTACCAGGCAGTCAGCATGTAGACCTCCTGCAATCCAGGAGGGGGAGCACCATGTTTGCTTGTTGATTCGTGTTCTCAGCCTGTCTGTTTGTAAGCAGAAGCTTAAGGTACAGACACGGGGAAGGCGAGCAGGCACGAAAAGCAGCCTAAGTGCGGTTTGCCGGGCAGATGGTATTTATAGCGGCAGCCAAGCGCCGATGTTACGCCCTTGCATCCTTCTACCCAACGTGGCACACGCACATCGCACGTACAGGCAGCAGAAGAACAAAAGAACGCCACACAACAACAATCAGCAGTGAGTGGTGTGCTTCAGCCTCCTGCCCCTGCCCCCAACCTGCGGCCCACCTGGATGCGTGTGCTCATGCATGCCATCCATGAGGAGGGCACACGGCCCCCACCCAGCGCGGCCAGCAGCTGCTCCATGGCAGGTGACATGTTGAGGGCGCCGTCCAGGCCCAGCTGCAGCTCCTCCATGCTGCGCCGCATCTCCGCCAGCAACCCATTCATGCGCTCAGTCTCCTGCAGTCGGTTGACGCAAACAGTCGCAACGCAGTTCAGATTGCACTGTGGGAAACTACCACCACCATTGCTATCAACAGACACCACCAGGGGCGTCAGAGGCACGAAGAGCAGGGCACCCACACCAAACAGCACGCAGTCGAGCCAAGGCGTACCGGCCCCTGCTTGCCTGGAGAGCCACCACCACAAATGGAGTCTTCTCCTTCACTCGAGCCTCAATCTCCAACAGCACCAGGGGGGCCGGCAGCCGCCCCAGCAAGTCGGCCAGCCGCGCACGCACCGCGGCCTCGCCACTGCCAGCAGCACTGGCAGCTGAGGCGGCCGTGGCGGCCGAGGCCGCAGCCACGGCGGCGCCGCCACCCACACCACCAACATCCAGTATGGTTTGGAACAGCGCGTCGGTCTGGCTGTTGAGCAGCGAGAGCTGCGCGTTGTCGTGCATGGCGTACAAGGCAGGCGAGTCGGCTGGCAGCGTCTCGATGTACTGCCGCATCGACTCGTAGTCAGTGGGCGGCGGCGCATAGAAGCCCGGTGCGAGCTCCAGCGCTGTCGGCCGCCATCGCCGCCGCCGGGGCTCCCCATCCTCGCCAGCCCCCTCCTCCTCCTCCTCCTCCTCCTCTCCCGCAGCCTCTGCCTCTGCAGCTGCCTCTGCCTCGTCAGCGGCCGCGAGGGCCGGGTCTGTTGCTTGCGGCAGGAGCTCCTGTCGTATGATAGCATCCAGGTAGGTGCTGAGCAGGCGGCGGTCGTAGTCATCGACCACGTGGCCGCCTGAAAAGATGGAAGGGCGAAGATAGAGATTGATTGACGTTCACTGAGCTGTCGACACATGACATGTGCAGGAGGTGAACCAGGTCAGCGTGGCAGTGTCAACAACCACATCAGGCACCAGCACCAACACCAGCACCAGCAGCAAAAGCAGCACAGCAGAACAGAACAGCAGATGAAGCAGCACTCTGACAATGCCCCAAAGTACACCCAAGCAGACACCCACACACGTCACCGGCCGGCACACGTATACAATCATGTGGTGACGACTCACCATAGAACACCTGTCCCAGCAGGTACCTCAGGTCCTGCCAGGGCACACCTGCCCCCTTGCTGGCCTCCACATAGTTCAGGATGACGTCGCCACAGGTGGCCAGGTCCCCCTGGTTGAAGGAGTAGGCTCGGCAGTAGCCCAGGCCGCCGCCGCCGGCAGCTGAGCCGCCGATGCCTGCGGGAGGATGGTGAGGGGGGGGGGGGGCGGCCAGGATGAGGACAAGGTGAGGAAAGGTGACAGTTGGAAAGCAGGATGAGGTGAGGTACATTGTGGCACACCCAGAACTGGAGAGGGTGGCCGGCTGCAAAAAGGACACGCAGCAGGTCCACATGCCAATCGGACAGACAGCCAGCCAGCCCACCTGTGCCGAACTTCTTGCGGCCCAGCAGCAGGGAGTGGAAGAAGGAGAGGCCGAAGATGATGCCCCTCAGTGCCCGGCGCTTGGGCTCCGACGAGGCGCGCTGGAAGAAGTATGGGGAGAAGGCGGCCCAGGCGCGCCGCATGTTGGACTTGATGTCGGATGGAGGCTCGTTCGACACACGGATGGCGGTCTGCGGCGTGGCAGGCGGAGAACCGATGTTCAGCTGCTGTTTATGAGGCGCACAAAGAAGGGCAGGGGACAAGGGGCGCAGGGATGCAGCGGCGTGCGGTCGCGGCAGCGCCGGGAGACGGGCAGGCACCGCAGGGTCTGGCGGTGGTGGGCGGCAGGCAGGCAGGCAAACAGGCAGGCAGGCAGGCAAACAGGCAACAGCAAGCACAGCTTCCTCGCACACAGCCGCCCTGGCCCTCTCACCATGCCAATCCCTGTCCCCAACCTAGACCCCCCACCTGCAGCAGGCTCTCCGGCATGATGGCGGCGTGGGGCGCCCCCGCAATCGGCTCTGCAGAGAAGAAGCAGCGGAAGTCTCTGTGTGCGCCCTCCGCCGCCGCCTCCAGCTTGCGCTCCAGGGTGGGGATCCAGCCGGACATGAGGTGCGTGTTGTCCAGGAACACCCAGCCGCCCTGCATCAAGAGGAGGGGGGAGGGGGAAGGAGGTGCAGGATGGGTGCAGGCAGGCTAGAGCATCTGAATGCACGTGGTGAGACGAGGACAGCACAGGTAGCTGCCCCCAGCGACAGTCAGATGCCTTAAAACAGACCACAGCCCGGATGGCAGGCATCGCTGCAACCACCTCCACCCAGGCCCCAGCCCCCCCATCTCTCACACACACACACACACACACACCTCCTTCATGTACTTGTCCAGCACCCGCTCAGCCGGCCCCTCCTGGCCCTGGCCCAGGCTGATGATCTGGAAGTTGCCTCGCTCGGCTGTGCGACCCGCTGCGAAGGGAATGGTGAGCAGGGGGAGAAGCGGCGGCAGGGAGGGTCACAGGGTGCTGCTAAGAAGAGGCTCGCTCAGCCGCCAGGCTCCCTGGGCACAGATGCGGGGGAGGGCAGGGATGGCAAGGCGGCAGCAGGGACAGGCAGAGCTGCAGATAGAGCAGCCTTGTCTTCCAGCTGCACCTGCTTGTTTGAAGCAAGGTAAGGAAGCGCAGAGCAAGGCCAGCGCCAGCCAGCCTACACGCAGCTTAGAAGCAAGCGACACAGCAGCGCCGCTACAGCAGCTTCATCCCTCAGCCCCCTTGCACTTGCACTCGCCTGTGCGAGCGTATGCCTCGATCTGTGCGCTGGGGCTGTAGCCCGGGAACAGAACGAAGAAGATGGGGGTGGCGTGGCTGCTCTCTGCCAGCAGCGCTTTAGCTGAAAAGGGCTCCTGGTTGACGTATGCGGCGCCCATGACTCGCTCGCACAGCGCGCTCAGCGCGGCGGGCATGCGGTCCGGCTTCAGGGCGCGCAGGATGAGGAGGCGGCGGAAGTCGCTCAACTTGGACCACTCGCCTGCGGGCACAATGGGTCAGCGGAGGGGAGGCAGGAAAGAGTGGTTGGAGGCATGGGTGAGGTGAGGGAAATGGGGTGGAGGTTAGCTGGAAAATGGTTGACAGATCAGCAAGCACATGCAAGCCATTCTGACTTGTAAGCAGCAAACAGTGCTAGCTGCGAAGTTTTTGGCGCAAGGCAAAAGAGAAGGACAGAGAAGTGTGAGCGAGAGAGGTACGAATGTGCCTCCAACAGCTGCCGACAGCCTCACCAGGCATGGGGTCCGTCTCAGGCGAGTCCCCAGCCGCCCACTGGCCCCACTCGTCAGCTCGCTTCTCCAGATCCTTCAGCAGCCCGCCAAAGGCAGGCAGCTGGGCCAGGGGAGCCAGCGCCGCCATGCTCGCCTCACTCATCCACTGGCCCAACTCGTCGCTCGGCGGCGGAGGAGCGGCGGCGCGCGGCCAGCGGCACAGGTGCTCCAGCTCTCTGGCATCGATGCTGCCGGACTGCAAGGCAGGCAGGCAGGCAGGCAGGCAGGCAGGCGGGACGGTCAGCTGTCAATGCATGCCGCGTTAGGCATGGCATTGCCTAGCACAGCAGAATCACAGCTAGTTCCATCACCAGCAGGTGGGGCTGCCAGCAGGGTGTGCGTATGCTATGCGAAGAAAGACACACACACAGGAAGGCAGCCTGTTGCTGGCAGCGCCACTGTGGAAGCTGAGAGCCCGTACCGCTCACTGCCCCGCTCGCTATGCGGCTGACCAGACACACACCTTGAGCAGGATCTGTGTGGTGAGCAGGGCTGTGAAAGTGAGCTTGTCCCGGTCAAACAGGCCCCGCTGCGTGTAGCTAAACACAGTGTAGGTGCAGGACTGCAGCAGCGCCTCCAGACGTGCCACCAGCTGCTCGGGAGTCAGCTCCTGCGCCTCCTCCTCAGCTGCAGCTGGACCCAGCACATGGCCCGGGAAGCGAGGGCCTCCGCCATGTGTGGTACGCTGGCTCTCAGAGGCGTGCAGCTGCGAGGTGCGGCGGGGGCCGCCCATGCTGCTGACCCGCTCCTTGGCGTGCTTCAGGGTCGCCTCTCCCAAGACCGACTGGCGAGTGCTGGCAAGAGGGGCGTCGCTGTCCTCTGGTCCAAGCTCTGGGTGGGTGCCTGCCAGGCTGATGCCGCGCTCCCCACGGCCACCGCCCATAGTGGACCGCCGGGCGTTCTCCATTGCTGCTTCAAAGCCCAGAGGCTGTCCCGTCTGGCGGCGCTGAGTCAGCTCCAGCAGAGACGTGCGGCGATGGCCCTCGCCGCCGGAGCCGTGCGGCGGCTTGCGCTTGCCTCCAGGCGCCACATCAATGCCCCGCTCAAACACGTCCTGCGGCAGGATGGCGGTGCAGGCAGAGAGAGCGAGGGAGATGAGCCACGGCAAGGTTATGCAGGCAGTTGAAGATGAGCTACCGCAGGAACAGCAGCCAGGCCGCAGCTCAAGGAGGGTCAAGCGCCTGCATAGCAGTCGAGCTGTCCCCACCAGCAGCTGCAAGGTGTGCAAGGAGTCCTTCCCCTCTTCGACTGGTGGCCTGCTCCGCCGCTCGTATTGCTTTTGCCGCCCGCTCCTTTACTCACCACAAAGGCCCCCAGGCTGTACTGGTAGAAGGCGTGCATCTTGCCCAGGCTGTTGAGCATGAAGAAGAGCATGGCGCCTCGGGCAGCCACGCCACGGTACACGTTGCGGGCCTCGTTGATCTGCACCGCAAGCAGGTGGAAAGAAGTTCGAAAGAAAGGCAACATGGGGGAAAGGCGGGGTAAAATTGAGCGGTAGGGCGTGAGGCGCAGCAGCCCTCATAGGTTCACACTCTCACCCCCCTCCGCCCCCACCTTGATTTCTGTCTCCCGAGCTTCCACCACCTGCACGTCATCAGAGGCCAGATGACAGTATTAAGGCAGGTCATAGCACAGGTGGAGAGAGATGGGAAGACCTGCAGGCGCCTTGCACTTTGCCTATGTTGCAAGCACCTTCTACTTCATCACCTTTCCCCAGCCTCAGCACCGCCCCACCTTTTCTGAGATTTCGTCGGCCAGAGCCTTGGACTCCTCAAGCTGAATGATCAGCGCCTCTGCAATCAGGATTAGGGTAGGAGAGACGTGGAACATCAATCTGTAATCAATCCGCAAGGGGCAAGGTGGAAAGAGACGTACGCGAGGCCACAGCCTGGGTTATGTTGAGCAGCGCTGGCAGCGTACCATTCTCAGTGAGGTCGCCCTGTGCAGTGCTCAGCTTCTCCAGCAGGCCGTCCTCGAGCTGCTTCAGCTTGATCACAAACTCGCTGTTCTGCAGGTTGATCATGCGAGAAGGAAGGGCAGCGGACGCTGGCAGTGAGGCAAGAGGGAGACGAGCCAGCGCCAGCACCGCTGCCAGGCAATACCACCAGTCCAGCAGCGCAATTCAGCCTGCACATACCGCACCTGCACTATCAGCTGCGACTTTGCCTCCTCCAGGTCTTCCCTCTCCTTGTTTACCACCAGTGCCAGCAGCTGGTCCTCGAGCCCACCCTCAGTCACGGTAAAGTTGATGAGGGTGGTCTCGGCCTGCAGCAGCAACACAGCAGACAGAGATAATGAGAGGTAAATGAACTGGACTGTATGCAGCTGTTACAGCCGCCACCACAAGCCGTCTCTGATAAGCACAGCGATGGGAGTCATCCCGCAGGCGGCTTAACGCCTTCTCAGCCGCTTGAGCTTGCGGCTGCTCTGGGCCGCTCACCTGGACCTCTGGCGCGTAGTGTGGGTTGCTGAGCTTGGTGTGCAGTATGCAGCGGAAAGCTCTGTTGTACTCCACTTCTTTGTCACCCAGCTTCAAGTACAGCGCTCGACCCTGCACAACATTTCACAGCACAGCACAGCGATAGGGTTCATGCAGGGCGCAGCTGGAACTGAAACGAGCTTGCGTTGGAGGTGTGCTTGCTTTTGAAGGAGGCTTGTTAGCAGCCATGCCAGCAGTACACTGGTGGTGGAAGCAGTAGAGCCTCAACAAGGCTGGCAGCAGGGGCTGGCAGGACTGGACACATGCGCTGCGCCGATGTTTTCTAGCCCGGCTGCACACAGCACCCTGCTTGCCTTCTTGAATGTCGCGCGTGTGATGACTGGCGTCAGCACTGCGTCGATGCTCTCGCCAATGTTTTCAAACAGCACTGTATGACCCTGCAACAAGGCATGAGCAAGTAAAAGGCAAGCGTATCTGCCTCTTCTGCCCAACGACTGCCCTACTGACCATCTCTGGCAATAATGCAAGGCTACACTTAAGAATGCACACTAATGCAGGAATGCAAAAGGCGTGAAACACTTCGCACCTCGCTGATGGCTCGCTCCAGAACACGCAGCATGTCGGGTGCGCCCATGCGCAGGCACACCAAGCCCTTCTTGGCCAGGCGCTCCTTCACCCAAGCCACACCCTGAAGCTGCGGATCCAGCATCAGCGGCCAGCGCTCTGCAAGGCAGGAAAGGGAGAGACACCGCAGCACTTCAACACACAGTGACTGGGCAACCCTCAGGGTGGCCTGCAGCCAGGGTGCGTGCTGCTCTCCTCTGCGCTGTGCTGTGCATGCTCTGTCCTCCGACCAGCTCCCGCAGCCAGCAAACATCATGACACCATCCCTACCTGAGTTGGTGAGGATGGTGCCGTTCTGCACTGAAGTGGGATCCGAGGGCAGCCCCTCCCGCACCCAGCCCGCCACCACAGCATCGTCCACCAGGCACTTGAGCGGGTCTGACAGCCCGGGGCTCATGGGCACTCCTCGCTCACGCAGGAATTTCAGCCAGTCGGCCACCAGCAGCTCCCTGCAGAACGAAAAGGAGGGAAGGAGGAAGACAGCCAGGCGCCAGCTTTGGAGCATGGTCAAAAACGATGTCGGCAGCCGCTAGAGCCTCAACCACACTGTTGCAAGCTCACTTTCTGCACCAACAAGAGCAGTAGCAACATCTTGGCCTGGCACCGCTTACCTGAATTTGGAAGAGAAGGGCCCGGCATAGCTGATGAAAGCCGCCGCCAGCAGCATGTCACCTGCACTAGCATTGCTGTGCACCGAGAGCTTCAGTGCATTATCTTAGCTAGATCACTGCACTTGTTGCTGCTGTGACCTCCAAATCAGATACAGCTGCTAACAGGTTGCGCAATCGTGCAGGCTCTGGCTCGGCACTCCAACCAATCGCACCGGTCAGCACTCGGTAGTCGCCCCGCAGCTGCTCCACAGTGGCCGCCCACCGGCCGCCCTCTGCAAACACGGTGTGGTGAACAAATCAACGTGTGTTAAACCACCACAGCAGGGACTGTGTGGCGTCAGCAGCAGCAGCAGCACGAGCACAGCACAGCAACAGCAGCAGCAGTACGAGCACAGACACAGCAACAGCAGCAGCAACGACTGCTGTCGTATAAGGCCAGGCGGCCGCTCCCGCCAGCAGCAGCTAAAATACTTCTTCACCTGAGGCGAGTGCAGCAATCAGGCGGTTGGCAAGGTCCAGCCTGCGCTGGCAGGCCTCGCTCTGCGCCAGGGCTGCGTCCCTCTCAGCCGCAGCTGCAGCATACTGCTGTTCGAGCGCCTCCAGTTGGGCGTTGAGGGCAGCCACCTTGGCACGCACCGCCGCCAGCTTTTCATTGGCCTCCTGCAGCTTGGCGTTGGCTGCACACATATGCGGGGAGCGGCAAGCGGGGGTCAGAGGCGGGGAGTTCAGCAGCACTTGCTAAAGCAGCAGCCGCTCTGTGAAAGGCGAACTACTTCTGTAGCTAGCAAAGCAGGCAATGGTGGCAAGGAGCAGCAGCCAGTGGCGTCCACACAGCTCCACAGCACAGCCAAGCACAACCACCAGCTTAAGGCAAGCTATAGCCCCCAGCTCAAGCTTGGAACCCCACAAACCGCACCTTGTGCCAGCTCCTGTCGCTTGGGCTCAACGGTGGACCAGACATCGTAGTACCGCACAATGTTGATGGCCCAGCTGCACAGCCCCGCGGCCGCCTTCGACTTGTTGCTCATGGTTTCCTGCAGTTGCACAACAAGCACCGTTAAATCGAGCGAGGAAAAGCTATAGGTAGCTGCGTGGCGCCTGCTGAGGCCTGTCAAGCCTCCGATATCGGTCTACCAAGACAACCAAACGGCTGGGGTGGGGCGCTGCAGGCACAGGGCACCTTGTTGAAGTGTGGCAGGTCGAGGTAGGTGCGGCAGGCGTCCACATTCTTCTGAGGCACCTCGCCGGCGTCAATCAGGGGCTTGAAGCCCTGCACAAACACACAACAACAGGCAGAAGTGAGTCGCGTGACAAGCGCTGCCTGGGCAGCGGGCTGTGCAGGGCTGTTGTCATCATTCTTCACAAGCCAGGCTCCTGGTGGAAGATAAGCACCCTTCACCCATTTCACCTTGAGGCGAGCCATGAACTGATCCACTTGCGACATCATCTTGGCTGCAGGCAAGGCATGAAGCAAGGGCAAATGTGGTTCAGCTAACAGCAGATGGTGGCAAAGCGCTGCTGACTGCCATGCTGTTTGTGCATGTGAGTTGAAACAGCGCTGTATGTGTCTGCAACACACACACATACACACACAGCCCAATCATCTGGAACTGCCGGGCAGGCTACCTAAGCTGCCACTCACATGCCGCCCCCCAGCTCTTGTCCCGCGGCACATTCTCCAGCAGGCACAGCACGACTGCTGTGATGTCGTCCACGCCAGCTGGCGGGTTGCGCAGCGCCTTGAGCTCGCCTGCATGTGCAGCACATCAGGGGCCATCTGTGAGTGAGACGCAGTGGCAGCCCCAGACAGCAAGCTTACAATGAAGAGAGGTGTACTTCGTTCTTCCCATGTGCACAGTCGAAGAGACAGCAACACATGCGGCTGGCAGCTGGGGGCTGCCCATGCTAAGCCGAAAGAGCAAGAGCAGAGGGAGGGCAGCGGGCACTCACCCAAGTCTTTCTTGGTCAGAGTGTCCAGGGCCTCCTGTGCCTGTGCCACCAGGGGCTCCGCCGCCGCCAGCTCCACCTCACACCTCGCCTGCAGCTTGGTCACCTCGCGCGCAATGGTGGCGCAGGAGTCTGCCTCCACCTGGGCTGCCGCATTCTCTGCGTTCACCTTCTCCTTCTCAACGCCGACCTGCGCGTTGGGGTTGAGGCATGGAGGCGAGGCGGGCATTGGCAGGAGCAGTATTGGCATGAATGTCCAGCCAGGAAGCCGATTGGAGCACAGATTGCTGCTGAAGGCATACACCTGCTTCTCTCAGCCTGCTTCGCACAGCCACAGGCTCCGCTTGCAGCCGCCCGCTGCGCCATCGCATTGCGGCAGCAAGATGCAGCAGGCTTCACACAGATAAACCCACCTCCTCAGCAAAGCGGGATGCTGCCGCCACTTTCTCCTCCACCTCGACAGCCATGACCCGAGCCTGCTCCACCAGCACATCCACATCCTTCTGGGTCTTGGTCAGCTTGGACAGACCCGTGGACAGTCGCTCGATGCTGACCTGCACCTCCTGGCGCTTGGAGGCCTGCAACATTGCCAGACAGCGTCAGAGCAGGAGTGAGGTTTTTTTATTTATTGCAACTTTGCCGTGGTGGCAGGGCTGTGGAGCATGCATTCATCCTGTAGAGCGGCTTCGACCAGCCCTTGCCAGCTGCTGGCCTTTGTGGCTGGGCAAGTCAAGATAAGTAGGCGCTACGTCCGCTGACTCCTGCAGCCTGTCAACACGCACCAGTAACGAGCGGTAAAGCTTGATGAGCTCCAGGAAAGTCTTGGGAGTCGAGTAGACACGCCTTCAGAGCAGCAGCATTGCCGGGACGGCACAATGGTGTTACTTAAGCACACTCGAGTCCTGCATCCCTTCGTTTTGATGCATGTGCCTCATCCAAGCACCGCAAGACGGCGCATGCTCAACCCGAGCGCTGCCGCTGGCCAGACCTACATCTCGTCTGTAAGCACTGCCAGCCTTCCCCACAGGACCTCACTGTGTTTTGCCTGCCAGCCGTGACAGGCAGCCACCTTTGCACCCACCTTCGCTCCTCTCCCAGGTACTTGCGAGCTGTGGCACCGACTGAGGAGAAGGAGGCGGGCATGAACTCCACCACAGCCTTGCGTACCTCCTCGCTTTCCACCTCCAAATCGTCCAGAAACTTGCCAGCCACAGAGTGAAGAGAGGCCTCAGGCCTGCACCCCAGTGTGATTGTGCATCTCATCAGCACCAGTGCAACAACTAGTTGCAACAGGCATGGACCACAACAGACAGTCTGGCGCAGGCAGCATCGTCAGCTGGCAGCTGTGCGGCGTCTGACCGTACGCTGAGCCCTCCCGACCCCTCTTACAACTCTGCTCCTGCATTCAGCGCCTCACCATGGGTGGAACCAGTCGATGGTGGTGGAGTTGACGGTGGCCAGGAAGCGCTGGGAGCGCACGCGGAAGGCGTCCCCCACGGGGGAGCAAGTGAAGCACACGTGCAGGTTCCTGACCACCTGCGGCAACGCACAGCACAGCAAACGGCACTGTCGAAGGCAGCACACAGCATTATCGAAGGCAGCACACAGCGGCTCAGCGAGGTAAGGGGCCATGCTCACGGTGCAGGACGCACACAGCCGGCAAAGCAATGGACGGCAGCAGACGAAGCAGCACCAGAAGGGTTAGGCTCAGCCACCGCCGAAGCAGGTGTCATACACATGATCGCCCACACCACAGCAATGGGCAGGGACGCGTGACAGCAGCTCACCCGCTGGATGAACAGGCGCCAGCAGTTGTCGTTGGTGTCGGGCAGGCCTCGTGCCTTGGCCTCGCCTCGCATGGCCCCGATTATTTCCTCTCGATCCTCGGGGGCAAAGAGGTCGGGTATGTCGCCGCTGGACAGCAGGTCGTTCACATAGACCAGCTGCGAAAGGAGACAAGTGGGGCAGGGCAGGGCTGGGTTAGATGGGGCAGGATGGAGCGGGGCGGGACAAGGGGTGCAGGCCGGGAGTTGTTCTGCTGCGCAGGCAGGGAAGGCAAGGCAACGACAGAAAAAGCAGTGAAAGCCTTAAAATACTCCACCAGAGGGCAGGCAAAGAGGTAAGCAATCCCAACACGCAAGGCAGCAAAAGGGAGACTCTAGCCCGGGCTTCCTGATCCACCCACCCACCCACCCACCATCTTCTCGTCCACAATCTGTGAGTCTGTCAGCAGGAACAGCACGCCCTCGTCCTGCAGGCGACAGGGGGCAGACCATAACAGTGAACACACACTCAGCCCACAAGCGCCGTGTGCTTGACGGCAGCCTCAGCCCCGCCTAGCCCAGTCGCAGGGTTGCTGGCGCAAGATCCTGCCCAGCTCTGGAGGTACGCACATCACCAGCTGCTATGCGCCCCAGGATGTGTGCCACCTGCATTTCTGCCGGTGTGTTCCACCTCACCGCCATCCCCACCACTCCTACCACCACCACTCCCACCACTCCTACCACCACCACTCCTACCACCACCACTCCTACCACCACCACTCCTACCACCACCACTCCCACCACTCCTACCACCACCACTCCTACCACCACCACTCCTACCACCACCACTCCTACCACCACCACTCCTACCACCACCACTCCTACCACCACCACTCCTACCACCACCACTCCTACCACCACCACTCCTACCACCACCACTCCTACCACCACCACTCCTACCACCACCACTCCCTCCACCACCACTCCCTCCACCACCACTCCTACCACCACCACTCCTACCACCACCACTCCTACCACCACCACTCCTACCACCACCACTCCCTCCACCACCACTCCTACCACCACCACTCCTACCACCACCACTCCTACCACCACCACTCCTACCACCACCACTCCTACCACCACCACTCCTACCACCACCACTCCTACCACCACCACTCCTACCACCATTGCCAGCGCTGCTGCTCACCTTGAGCCCCGCCCGCTTGTACATGCGCAGCAGGTCGTCCCTGAAGCTGGCCAGCGTGTAGGTGCCAGATATCACGATCGTGTCACACGCATAGCCGCACATGTGGGCCGCCAGCCGCGCCAGGCTCTGCTTGCCGCTGCCGCCCACGCCCACCAGCAGCGCGTGGCCTCCCGGGTTGGAGATGATGCGCGAGATGCGGCAGACGTGCTTGATGGCGTCATCAAACAGCACCAGGTCCATCACTGCGGGTCAGTCAGCGGGTGAGAGGAGCCGGCATGGTCGAATGCAGTTGGCAAGCAATCAGGTCGGCCAACTAGAGGCGGTGTGGTCCGATTTCAGTGGCCATGGGCGTGCAAGCAGCAGGGAGCATGCCAAACGAGCTGCTTGCCTATGCCACATCCTGCCCTGGCTGCCAGGCATTTGGGAACAAGCCACAGCGCTGATGCTGATACACAAGGGCTGCTGCATGTTGTGTGCCATGCATTGCGCCAGGCTCCCACCAAGCACACATCAAGCACCCACAGAGCAAAGAACACGCACCTGCGTTTGTTTCGTTATACTCCCCAAGGCCTTCGTTCAGCGTGCGCTGCAGGCGCTTCCAGCTGGCGGCGTCGCACACCTCGCCATACTCGCTGCCGCCGCGGCCGTTGGCAAAGTGGCAGAAGAGGAGGGGCTTGGGGTCCTTGGCTCGGTAGTACTCCTCAAGATCTGCAGTACAGGTTGGCGGGACAGCGGTACAGCAGATGGGCTTAACTCCTGTTTGGTAGGTTGGTGTTGTGCATGTCACGCTGCCTTGCTTGGCTGATGTCGCTGCCCAGCCCAATGTCAGGCAGCATGCGCTGGCGGCACGGACCTGGCAGGTTAAAGTACTTCTTGGCAACCACCAGGATCAGCTTGGAGAACTGAGCCAGGTCAGCAGCGCTCACCAGCCGATCGGCATCTGCGGGAATGGCACGGAAACAGAGGCAGAGAGGAAGCATTGCCGCTGGCCGTGGCCGGTTGCCAGCGATGCTGCAAGCAAGCACCAAGTTTGCAGCAAGCGTTTTGTCACTTCCATAAGCAGCACAACAGGCCCAGACATCGCCACTCACAGGTGCGCTCGCTCTCGTGCAGCCACAGGCGGATGAGCTTGGAAGGATCTGCAGAGCAAGGAGGGAAGCGTCTTGCACAGGCACTCAGCACCCAACCAGCGGCAGAGAGACCGGGCAGCCTACACGTTGATCTGCCACCATTGTGGGGCAATGCCTTAGGCTGTCGCGATACAGTGTCACACCTGAGTTGTAGTGCTCTGGCGTGCTGGACAGCAGGCCTTGGAAGACCTGTGCCAGGTGGCGCACTGTGAACCTGCAACCAGGCAGTGAGGGGCGGTAGTTGAGCGCGCACCATCTCAACTGCTTGCATTGTTAAATTGTCAGGCCGCCTGCGCCCAGCCATACCTGCCTGTCCATGTCACATACCACCACATACTCTCTACAGCGGCAAGCACCCCAGACCGACAGATACTGATACTGAGATCACACGCCGGCTGACATGGATTCAAACCCGTTTCTTGTGCCCCACATACATGCACCATATACGCACACAGACGCACAACCCCAACGCAGACTCACTCGTAGTGGAAGTTCACGGCAGTCTTCCTGAAGGTGCCTATCACCTTGTCGTGCAGAGCCAGGGCCGCCTGCAGCAGCTTGGTGCCCAGCTCCTGGACCTCTGCACACAGTGGCCACCGCACAGCGTGATCAGCGGCAGCAACTTTTGCAGAAGGAGCAGCGGCAAAGACACCAGGCACTAGCCAGCTGCCAGCTGAGAAACAAGAGCGTGCCTACTTGCACCTGCCGCTGCTGTGCAAGCAAACGCTGCGCTGCAATCACCAGCAAGTATCGGCAATCAATCATACATACATACAGCTGTTAGCTGAAGCACAGGCAGGTACCTGGGGAGAACTTCTTGAGGTGGCTGGACAGGAAGGTGCCGTATATTTGCATCAGAGAATCCACGCCAGGCGACTCCACGGCCAGTGTCACAAACAGGCGCTGCAGCCGTGGGTCGACCACAAAAGATCCCGCGGTGGGGTTCATGCAGGCAACGTATCTGCAAGAGGCGAGAGGGCAGGCAGAAGAAGGCAGGAACCAGGGAGAGGGTGGGCGCTGGTCATGTGCAGCTGCCTCAGCAATATTGCCCACACACAGCCACACACACACACACACAGACAGCAGCGACCTTGCAGCTGCGGCCCTTGGGTGCTCCTTCGCCCAATGCAGAGTCAGCAGCAACTCCAGCCCTAAGCTTGCAGGGTCCTGACGCATACTATTACAGGCCGCCTCTGCAGCACTGTGTGCCCCACACTCACTGTGTGCCTGAGATGGTCTTGAGGGAGAGCTTGGTGCGGTCGTACCAGTGCCCATAGCCCAGGTGCTGGCGCATGAGGGAGATGGGCATCGCGGTTTCATAGGCATCCAGCCGAGGCATGTTCAGGTCGTCAACAAAGTAGATCTGCTGCCTGTTGGCGGGGGGCGCGTGGCTGCTGCCCGCCTTCTTCTCCAGCTGCGACTCCAGGATCTGCTCAAGGCAGGAGGCAGGCAGCAAGGGGAGGTGAGGTGCAGGCAGTGAGTAAGAACACTGAGTATAGCCATGCTTTAGAATGCAGAGGGCGTGGCGACCCGCAAGCAAGCAAGTTGTGCAACTTTGTTGCGCCTGTTCCAGCAGTGTGCTCAGCAATGCACTGCGCCGCTGAGAGCGCACTGCATGCAGTACAGCTTCCTCGCCTTTTGGAAGCTGGCCACATCTGTAAAGTAGTTGAGGCTGATGGACAGCGCTGCCTGCTCCTCGCCCAGGCCTTGCAGCTTGCCCTTCACCAACTGCGTCTTGCCCTGCAAACACACATACATCACACAGCCAGCTGCCGGTCAGAACAGCGCAGATTCACCAACAGCCGTCATGGCCTTGATTTCTTATCATTCCTTCGCAGCAGCTGACAAACTGCTGTCCCCTCAAGACTCCGCCGCCAAGCTCACCACGCCGCTGCCTCCAACAAACATGATGGGCTTGCGCAGCGCCAGCATCATGTCCAGGAAATAACGCAGGGAAACGGTCTCCGGTGTCGGCACAAACACCTGCATGGGGCAGGTTGAGTTGCGGCGCAGTGCGGTTTGTTGCGCAAAAGCAGAGGCTCATAAAGCGGTGCACAGACTGGGAGGATCACGCTGTGCCGGGGCATGGCACGGCCGCAGGCAGTCTGCTCTCGGCTGATTCCCAGCCGACGAGGCAGCAGGTGCAGCCCTGCAGCTGCGCAGCCCTCAAACGGCCTAGCTAAGTTTATGGTGAACCGTTTACTGAGCGGACACCATCCCGCCCCCTGCCAGCCATGCAGGGCACCTGTGACATGGGCACTGAACCGTCAAAGTCGACTGGCTGCACAAGGTCGGCCCAGGGCGAGAACTTGGAGGCGCGGAAGTTAACGTAGTAGTCATAAACGGTGCCCTTGGCAGGGAAGCGCACGGCGGACCAGGTGCTCTGCAGTCAGTGGGGCGAACGGGGGGTGATTGGGGTCGGCTGTCTGTGTGTGCCTGTGTAAGGGGCCGGCTCAACCCATGCAGATGCGCATCACTTGCAGCTTTTTTCGGGTGGCTTATGAAGGGGAGAGGTGGAAGCGCATGCTGTGCTGAGCTGTGCTGTGCGCTGCCGTGATGTGCTGCAGTGTGACTGCTCCAACTGCACATCCACCCACCTTCCACCATTTGTCGAACGCCTGTCGGTACTTGACGCCATCCTTCTCGCAGAGGGCGCCGCCAAAGGCCCACACGCAGGCAAACACAAACGCCATCTCAAAAAGCGCAGGGTCGGCCTTGGCCGGCAGGTTCTCAGGACGCAGCAGCCCCTGCACAGAGGCGGCAGCACTATGTGCCCGTGAGTAACACTGATGCGCCATGCGTCTCTGTGGCAGATGCCGCTGATGCATGGCCAAGCAGGCCTGTGCAAGCGCAAGTGGGCAGGCTGAGCAGCAGCCTGTGACATTTACATCCAGCGGACTGTGACCCGACCGCCTCGCAGACAGTCAGCCAGCCAGCCCACAACCCCAGCAGGCCGCCAGCTGCTGGAATGCCCTGGCACCTCACCTCAATGATGGAGCAAAGGGTGCCCACAAAATTCATCGGACCCAGGGGAACAATGTGGGAGAAGGTCTTGCGCATCTCAAACACAGTCGGGGGCACGTACTTTGCAAACAGTTCCCTCAGGAGCCCAACGGGCACCTCAGGATCAGACCACCTGGCCTTCTCCGCATACGCCCTGCGCATGTGAGAGCAGCAGGCACATGGTTGTGGCTTGCAGGCAAGACGAGCGCAACTTGTGCAACAGTTCAGGCGGGAGAAGCTGATCAGAAAAGCATCTGTGTTGTGGCTGTTATCAGGGGAGCAGCTGTCAAACGACGGTAATCCCCCCCCCACCCCACCCCCGCGGTCTGCCGCCCTCTTCCTGCCCCTGCCAACTCGCCTGGCCACGCGGCGCAGCCACGACTCCACCATGCTCAGCCACTGCCGCCCCTCGCTGATGTACAGGATGCCTGCCCGGGTGGCGGTGGCGGGGGTAGCGTAGCGCAGGTCACGAATCTCGAAGATGAGCTGCAAAAAAGATGCAATGAGAGACAGCCTCAGGGTCAATCTGGGTGGGCTTGGGGCTTCTGAAATATGCGGCAAGGCATGCAAATGCCGACCGCAGCACGCAGCAGGGGAGCAGGCAGTCACATCACCAAGGGGTGAAGTGACAGCAAAGGCAGCAAGAGTGGTGGCAGCCGCTGCAGGCACCTTCATGTGTGGCAGCAGCCGGATGCGTTCGTTAGACGGCAGGGTGAGCAGCTTGTTGTCGTCCATCAGACTGTTGGCACTCTCAATCCAGTTGGCATCTGTGGAGGCAAGCAGGGAGGGAAGCGCAATAGCGCCAAGCAGCGGCAGTTGCGCACAAAACATAGAAGCAGCGCTTGCGTACAGCACAAAACAGCACCGTGGAGGCACTGCACCACATCCAGCGTGTCCGTGTCTGGACAGCACTAGCACCGGGGCCCGGCAGCAGCAGGGCCTGTATAGCAGAGTCTGTGCAGCAGCTTTTCTGCGAGCACACAGACTTTGAAGCACATTGAATCACATCATGGACAGCACAAGCGGGGAAGCAGCAGGAGCCCACCCAGGTCTCCGTCAAGCACTATCCACTTGGGGTTGTCGTCAGGCACGTTTGCCAGCTCGCGCAGCGTGCAGGACAGCAGGCCGTCCCGCCACTCGCGGGTGGCCATGTTGACGTAGCCGTACAGCTCTTGAGTGGTGATGGACTTCGGGTTGAGGTCACGCACCACAACCTGCAGATTTGGTGGCAGGACAGGAGGCAGCGGGGCGGGGAGGAGGCAGGGATGAAGGGCGGGCTATGATGGCACGGCAGGCTTGCAGGCCATGAGGAGGAGCTTCCCCAAGCCAAGCGGGAGATTGCCGCGTGTGACTGCGCTGTGCAGATGGGTCCACACCCAGCCGGCGTCCGGCCGCGCAGGCGGCACCGTCAGCCGTCACCAGGTGCCCGCTCACCTTCTTGCGGTTGTTGGCTTGCAGGTAGGGGTTGGAGGGCGCGCTGCAGCCCGCAGACATGGCCTTGGCCAGCACCCGGATCACTTCTGAGCGGCCGCAGCCGCTAGGCCCCATGAGGAACACACAGTGGCGGATGGCCAGCAGCTCGCTGCAGTCAGAGAGGGTAGAGAAGGTTTCAAGAAGCATGTCAGGCTTGCAGGGAATGGGTGCGTTGGCGTGAATGTGTCTGCCTCTGCGCCGCGCTGCTGTCCGTTGACACCTTGACCGCCGTACAGCCTGCTGAGTGGTGCCGCACTCCCACAGTGGCGCCCACCTCACAACCCTCACCCTCAAGCACCACATGTCACCCTTGCACCCAGGCCCTTCAACCCTGCCTCCTTCGCCCGTAAACCCACCTGAGGGCCACCACCTGGTGCACAAACTCCTCGTCTGGCTCCAGCCCCATCTCGATGGCGGTCGACTTGATGACGTCCTCAAACGCGGGGTCTCGCTGCCGGGGCGGGTCTGTGGCGGGGAAGATGTCTGCCAGCAGGCCGTTGAACACGACCAGGTCTTGGGCCAAGATCTTGGGCAGGTTGAAGTCGCTGCATTGGGGGAGGGAGGGCGAGGGAGGGAGGGCGAGCGATGGATGATCTGGAACGGGGGGGCAGACGTGGTCTGACGTGCAGAAAGGCAGCGGAAAGGGTGTGGCTGGGTGGCGCAACCCTTTGTTTTTGCACAGCCCAGCATCCGGCACCCAGCTAGTTGGTACAACCCTCAAGCGCCGATCGCTGCACCCAGCCACTCCCTCTCCCACTCTCCCTGTCTCTCTGCTCCCCCTCCCTCCTCTCCCTCTGCCTGCTCACCGCAGAGCGCGGAACAGGACGTCCGTTTCGTCCTGGCCTGCCGCAGAGCGCAGCAGGCCTCCCGCCACCACCAGCACCGACTTGATGGCTCGCAGGCCCCAGTCGTAGTGCTTCTGGGGGGACAGCAGGTCCTCAAGCAGGTAGTAGAGAGCGGCAAACTTCTTGGCCAGCGCCTTGGCTGCAGTTTTGCAACAGGCAGCAAGGAAGGTTGTGAGAGGTGTGAACGTGATGGGACATTGGAATGGGATGCAGCAGATGAGGAAGGATCCAGCAGGCAATTGTGCTTGGCAGCGGCATGCGTGCTTTTTTAGGAGAGCAACCGGCAGGCAAGCCAGATTCCAGATTCCATGCAGGCAGGAAGCTTTGCTGCCTGCTTGTGCTCGTGAGGCACAACACCAGGTACCACACAGCGCAGCAACCCCCCTTCAACTCAAAGTTACCCGTCACAAAGCCCTCAGCCATCAGCATGTTCTCCATGATCAGCTGCCGGTCGGGCACCACCACAGTGATGGGCCGGAACAGCGCCTTGAGCGACTCTGGCAGCTCGGCACGGCCGATGTAGCCGGGGTTCATGGTGATGAACACGCTGGTGCCCTCCTGCGGGGTGAAGTAGGTGCATACATGTAAGCAGGACCAGGTTGCAGAGGGCCCAGGGTTGGCTTGCAGTCGGTGGGAGGTGGTAGTGCGGCCCCAGGTTGTTCAAGGCAAGAACAACAGGAAAAGGTGGCAGTGAGCGCAGCGGGACCCAAGGAAATGGCAGCAGGGGTGCACAGCCGCAACGACACAGGCAGCTGGGTGCCCGCTCAGCTCGTGGGCTTCACCCTCACCCAACCACCTTCCCCCACCAGATTTCCCCAGCTTTGCCCCAACCGGCCTTCAGCTTCCTGTCAGCTTCAATCCCAGCCTTCCCCTTTCAGCTCCCCTCAGTCCTACAGACTCCCCCCCTGCCTCCTGCCTCACCTCCAGCGGCATCTCCACGCCGTCAGCCGCCACAAACGTGAAGCCCTGGACAGCCGCCTGCTTGGCGCCGCGAGCATCCACATACTCCAGCCCGCGCCCAGGCAAGGCCGCCTTACGCCGCTGTGCGTCTGTCACACACTTGTACTGCACAGAGCACACTGACAGCACCTCGGGCACCAGCGTGCAGGGGGGCGAGGGTGCGCGAGGCAGCGGTACGGCGTCAGTGCCAAGTAGTGTACAAATGTGGGTAACGGGCCAGTCACTCGCTTGCAAGCGTAACGCAAGCTTGGGAGGCAAGCTGGAGAGGCAGAGTTGCTAATCAAAGCAGAGGTGAGAGCAGCTGCTGCAGTTGAGCCACCTTCCAACCCACACGGCCTTGACCTTGGTCTCTCCCCTACTGGCCCCACTCATCTGTTGAATTCGTCCATGCAGCCAATGGACCCTGATGCCGCCAGGCCTTTGAAGATGTTGCCCAGCGTGTGGTAGTCCATCTGCAGTTCAACAGATATCAGCCAGGCGAAACGGGTGGGTAGATGTCAGCCGGTGACACTGCCGCGTCAGTGGTGAAAGGAGGCTTGGTGTTTGCGGACCGCGATCATGAACTGCTCTCCGCTCTTCTGAGGAGCGCTGGCCACCTTCAGACCCGATGGTACCGCCATGCCAAGCATTGCAGCCGTCCACACATGCTCAGCTGTCCACCAGGCAGCACCACCTAGCCTCTGCTGCCGCCCGCACACACCTGACTTCTGCTGCCGCTGCGCCACCGCAAACCCACCCACCTCTGGCGCGCAGTTGAACACGTAGCATGCCTTGCCCAGCTGTGCCGCCAGATCCTTTGTAGTCTCTGTCTTGCCCGTGCCTGCAGGCCCTGCTGGAGCTGTGCCTAGGCTCAGCCACATGGCCTGTGTGGCTGTGACGTAGATGCGGTCTGTCAGTGGGGTGATGACCAGGCGGGGCCCGTTGCCCAGATACTCGTGTCCGTAAGGGAAGGAGGCGTCGCAGATGCGCACCCGACAGTCGCTGATCTCACTGCACACACAGTGTGCACACGCAACGGCGGCGGGGCATGGGGTTGAGTGAAAGGATGGTTGCGGGAGACGTTGTGCCGTGCCTCTTCGTCTCCCCACCGCCAGCATCGGCTGACAAGCGGCAAGCGTTCATTGGTTGAGGGCTGGACAGGGCAGAAACAGGCAGTCGGGGTCGAATGCACTGCAGTTGTTGTAGGACAGGGCAGCTCAGCATGCACCCACCTGTCCCAGTAGGTTCGCAGCTGCGACTGCCAGGCGAAGCAGTCGCCGTCTGCTGCTGCCGTCTCGACTATGTTTGCCACCACGTCACGGCTGTGAGCATCGATGGTGATGTGATTCATCACCTGAAACGAAGAAAAGGCAAAGGCCGCAAAGGCAAGGGCTTCTCAGTGAAGCAATGCTAGCGGCAAGGTACAGGTGAGTGGGAGCAGGAAAGGGTACGAGGAGGATTGATATTGAGCCGCCCAGCCTACAGCTGCGCTGAGCGGCAGGGCGAGGGCGGTCAAAGGTGTGCAAACAAAGTGGGTGAGCTGCAGGCTCACCTTCTGGCGGTCTGCCTTGCTCAGCTCGGTGCACGTGATCTCAATCAGCCGAGTGAGCTGCCGCACCTGGAGGTCGTTGTAAGCCTGCAGGTGGACGTTGGAACACAGACAACCAGAGTGACATTGCGAATTTGTGCTACAGCTTGCACTGGTCCGTGCTTGCAAGGCAAGCTGCACCAGAAGCAGGCACATAAATCTGATCGTTGGGCAACATGTGTGCGACTGCAGGCAGGCATTCAGCAGCAGCACGGGACTCGGCACGCTGCACAGCTGAGATAACGTGCCTTCATGGCTTGTTGGTTGCCACGAGCCATCTTCTCAAAAGCTTCCTCAACGGCCAGGCACCAGTACATCTGGTTGACCATCTGCAGGCATCAGCAGAACAGTCCAAGACGTCGACTCAGAAAGCGACAGAGGCTGGGGTGCCTGATCGTCTCCCGACTGCATGTGCTGTGTTGACATCGCACCCAACCTGCGCCCCGCACACTGTGCAGCCCATTACACGATTACTGACATCAGCGCTGGCATCAGCCTCCCTGCCCCTACCAGCACCCAGCACCGGCCCTATCCACCACCAGCTCCGGCATGCAACTGCTCCACAGCTACCAGCCCCCGGCCACCCACCAGCGCGACCTGGCTGGGCCAGTCAACCATCCATTTATCGCGTGGCTTGGAGGGATAGTCACGGACCGACTGCCCCATGACTGAGCGCAGCTCTGACCGCATCTTATCCACCACCCCGCCCATGTATACCTCAACCTGCAGGCAAGGATGCGAAGGGGAGAGAAACGGAACGCTCCAAGCAGAGTATGAGAAAGGTAAGCCCACACGTGAAGGACGGCAAAAGCAACTGCTTCACAAAAAGGCTGCATGACTGCCTGCACCTGCCCTTTCGCCTGCACCCGCACACACTATGTAGCCCACCCACCTTGCCGTCAAGCGCCAGAGGCGTTGTGAATGGGACGTACTCGACGCCAACGCAAGACTCCATGCCCAGCGCCTTTGGCCTTTGGCCCGCCGCTGGCTTGTCGGTGTCAAGCCGCAGCTTGTCGATGGCCTGACAGGGCAAGGTGGCAAGCAGGGCCGATTAAGGCGTGGAATGAGACACGTCAGCAGCAGCAGTGGCGGCGGCGCCAGCACTGGCACACTGGCAGCTGTGGGTTGTGTACCACACTACAGCTTCCCCGCACTCTGCAGCAGGCATGCCAAGCCCCCACCTGGAAGCACTTGGACATGTGAGGCATGACGCGAGCGGGGTTGTTGCCGTTCTGCGAGAGAGAGGTGGGGGCATCGGTGGCAACATGCAGTTCGTGACGCTGTCAAAGAAAGTAGACTTTAGCCGCCTTGCTCCTTCATGCCAAACCACGCAGGTCCATCACCCAGACGGCAGCCACCCTCAGCTGCCCGCGGGGCACCCAACTGCAGCCATCTACCTCGCTTCGCTCCTCCAACTCACCGACAAGATCTCCAGCAGGTCAGAGGAGGAGACAAAGTAGAAGCGAGGGAAGGCTCGGCGCTTGCTCTCCATGAAGTCCGCCAGCGCTTTTTCACACAGCTCCAGCTGGCCCTGCTGCACCTCCAGGTGCTTGAGCAGGCCCTCCTTGGTGCAGCAGTCCACGCAGTTCCTGGTGGCCGCCATCTCCAGCAGCACGGCGCGCACGGCGGCGTCGATGCCCGCAAAGCGCTGGGTGGCCTCGGGGAGCTCCCGCCGCACCTCATCCGACTGGATGAATAACGATTCGAGGTCTGCACGAAGGGGACGGGGGAGAGGGCGGGCAATGGGAATGATAGAGCTGGTGGGTCGCCAGCAGGCAGGCAGAGAGTGTGCCTTCCTTGTGCAGCAGCTCGCCAGATGCACACAGCTGCTGGTATGCAAGCAGGCACACCAGCCGCCGGCTACAGGGGCACGCCTCTGAAAGCCAAGCATGCATCAAGGCAGCTGTCAGAGTGTCGGAATGAAGACTGCTGAGTTAAGTGCGCATCGAAACCGACACCCCTGTAGGGCAGCGCGCTCACATGCCCAGGACCGCTGGATCTCAGCCATCAGCTGCACCACGTCTGCCACCGCATTCAGCTTCTTGTTCCAGGCCTGCACCTCGTCCCTGAAAGCCGCCACAAAGCGGCTCGCCATCATGCCCTGCAAGCCAGTGACGGCAGGGGCAAGTCAGCAGGCTTCTGAGGTTCAGGGTTAGCCACTTCTTGCAGGCACACTGCCGCTGAGACAGGAAGCAAGGTTGAATGTGTTTCTGCGTTAAACGGTGGCACCTTCTCCACTCCAATCGCACTCGCATGACACACACCCAATGAGACACACGCACACACACACACACACCCAATGAGACACACGCACACACACACACACACACACACACACACACACACACACTGCAACACGTGCCTGCACCAGCACTTGGTTGTCCTCCAGAGCAGCAAAGTCGTCCTCCTCCATCTTCACAGTGGACACCTCGCTGCTGCCACGGTGGGGCTGGAAGGCAAACGCAACCCTGGCCCAGGTCTCTTGCAGCTTCACCAGCGCCTGCACGGCAGCATGAGTGGCCGGAAGGAGGCAAGGTTCGCTTTTCATGGTGCACAGCAGCAACGCTAAAAGAGTAAACGATCAAGGCGAGCGTGTCGCCTTCATGACTGTGGCGGCAGATGGCTGCAGCCCCATGACAGCAGACCTGGCCAAACCCACAACTGCCTGGTGGTGCCAGTCCGCCACCCTTCTGTTCAACTCACCGTCTCCATCTTCTCCTCCTTCTGTGCGCGGTCCACGATTTCAGCCACATCCTCGCTGTACTTGTGCAGCTGCAGCTTGAGCAGGTCCTCCACTCGGAAATCGGCGCCCATCACAAAGTGGACCTGCGGGGGAAGCGAAGGAAGATGGTAGTGGGAGAGGGGGGAAGGCGAGCAGGGCGAGTGGAGGAACATTGAGCAGTCGTGAGGCATGGTTCGAAGCAGGGGCAGCCAGATGATGCCGGCCAGGCATGTCTGCTGCAGCAGCACAGGCAAAGCAGCATCCACACGCACGAACACACAACAGCGGTGTCGGTGCCCGCTCGCCTCCCGCCCACCTTTGTGGCTTGCTGCAGAGCCTCCCAGTGGCGGGGCCGCATTGCAGGGCTGCGCAGGTCGCCGATGAGTGGTACCGCCGCCATGTAGTTCTTGACCAGCAGGTCCAGACCCTTGAAGCAGTCTGCAGGTGCAAGGAGGGCAGGAGGTACAGCCGGAGAGTGAGGTACAGCGCAGTACAGAGCATAGCAGAAAGGGCCTCGACGGCAGGAGGTCTTTTGAGGAATGAGCTTTGAGAGAAGGAAGCAAGAGAGGGAGAAGAGAGGACAAAGCCACTGCCAGTTGCGGACGGCGCTGTTGCTGCTTGAAAGTGCCGCCCAGGGATGCAGGGCAAGGTGGTACTGCATGCGTGAGCACACCGGCAGACGGGAAAGGTGTGGCCGCCCACCTTGCTCCTTGATGGCTGCTGGCAAGGCCTTCACTTCCTTTAGCAATGCCTTGGCACCCGCCTCCAGCTCCGCCACAGCCACCTCGGCAAACAGCTGCAGGCACAGGAGAGGGGCACGACAGGTAAAGATAAAAACTGAAGTGGAATACTCAGGTCTGTGTTCCTAGATACGTGTATTTAGATATAAACCGGGGTGCAACAAAGTCATTCAGGAGGCAAGCAAAAGCCAGCCAGGTGACAGACGCTCAGGCAGCAGCTCGGGCAGGCAGGCCGCCTTCGCTCGCACCGTCTGATTCCACTGGGCCAGGCGCGCCTCCGAGGTTGCGGCCAGCTTCCACAGCGCGGACAACGCCTGCAGCTCGCTGTCAGTTGCCTTGATGGTGGCGCCTGTCTGCTCCAGAAGCTCCGAGCAATCAAAGAGCTTGCTGAGGGCGTGGATGCGGGCATACTCAGCGTGCATGGCTTCCAGGTCCTTGAATGTCTGCAGGAGCAGAGGGAACACAACAGCACATGACAGCGTTGTGGTCAGCGGGAAGCCAGCCCCCCGGCAGCTGGTGTGAAGTCTGGCACGCTGCACCTTCACATGTGTCCTTTAAACAAATGCCGAAACAAGCACTGATTTCCTGCATCTTGTTTGGCCGTCACCCCTCCATCACCCACACACACCGCCACACCTTGTCACAATCAGCAGTGGCGGTCTCCACGCCAGTGGCCCATGCAAAGAAGCCGCGGCTGGTGTACACGGTGCCTGTGTACTGCGCCACCGCGGTGCTGAAGCGCTGGATGTCTGCCTTGACTCGCTCGCACTCGGCCTCCTGCGCGGTCTTGGTGGAGGCTCGCACCTGCAGACACAACACACGACAACAAAGCTCAGATGGCCCCTGCTGCTGCTTGAGGCCCTTTCTCGCCCTCTCGCCGGCCATATGCTGGGCTGGCAGCCAAAGCCCAAGCAGCATCAAGGCTAGTGCACCAGCAGCGGCACCTTTGACATGGCCCTCTGGTGGGGGTGACCTCACTCTGTTCTTCATAGCCCGCCCTCACGTCTCACCTGCGGCGCCTCTTTCTTGACTGCCTCCCAGCGGTGCCGCAGCTCATCCAGCTGGCGGTTGGTATGTGCAGCATCTTTGAAGCGGTGCTCTATGGCCAGCTGCTGGCAGGCCTCCTTGAGCTGATCGAACAGCAGGTCTGTGTGGCGCCGCTTGGACCGCACAAGGTACAACGCATCCATCACCTGCAGTACAGTTCAAGGTAGCAGGCAACCTGTTCAAATACGGCAAGGGAGGCAACCTGACCAAGAAAGGCAAGGGAGGGGCGCGTGGCAGGCACAGGCCGGCAAGCGGGTCAGACCGCAAGTGCAGGCTTGCACTGGGTGGCGACAGCCAGCCCGCCTGCTGCCGCAGGCTGCCGCTCAGCGCTTTGTAGCGGCTTGCCAGGGTTCAGAACACTCTGAGCACCTTGATTGACAGCCAGCAAACACCAGCACACAACAGCAGAGCCACGGGCCGGCAGCCAGAGCAGTCAGCGGCCTTACCTTGAGCAGGGTGTCTGTGGTTTCAGCCTTGGCTGCAAGGTCCAGCCCCGTCTGCTGCTTTGCCACCCAGCCCTCCAGCTCCTTTGCCGCCGCCACCACCTCGGCCTTCATCTTGGTGCGGAAAGAAACTGCCTCTCGAGCCTGGTGCAGGTCGATGCTGCGCAGCAGGTCCAGACGGCTGCTGCCAGGCGAGGCGGCCAGGCACACCAGCTTGCCGTCGTGCAGCGCCGCCGGAGCTGCAGCCTGCCCCTCACCATCATACAGGCACTCAAAGGTGAGGGTGGCCACATCCAGCAGCCAGGCATCGCCCAGGGGCTTGCCGCCAGGGCCCACGCCGCCGTACAACAGCAGCCTGCCGCTGCTCAGCTCCTGCAGCAGCGCGCCCGCGCGCGGCGGCGGCACTTCCCCGCACGTCTGTTGCTGTCCGCAGCGCACGTGGGTCTGGCTCTGCATTTCGATTAAGAAGAGATCGTTGAGCAGCACGCCCTCGCCCTGCTCGTCAACCGCACAGCCGCCAAACACGACGGCGAAATCATCGCCGGCGGCGGCTGCTGCCGCTCCCTTGCGCGCGCACGGCAGCACTCCTTCGACAGCGGGCTCCACCCAGGCCTGAGGCGCCTGCAGGTGGGACAGGAAGGCAGCAGACAGGCAGGGTCATTGCAGTTTGTTGACTGAAGTGGCCACTGGCGCTGCATCAGACAGCAGCACAGGCAACCAGCATCACCGCCACCAGAAGCAGCAGGAGGTTGGGCTGCGTGCGGTGAGCCAGCGCTGCTTGCCTGCGCCGAAGTGTCCAGCAGGCACAGCTCCTGCAGCAGCTGGCCCTGGTGCTCGCCGCCAAAGGCCAGCAGCACGCTGCCCAGGGCCACCAGGCAGTGACCGCTGCGCTCTGTCGGCACCTGCTGGCCGCCCTCCGGCCGCTGGTGCAGCTGAATGGCGGGGCCCTCTGGTTGCCAGTGCCAGCTTGGGCTGGAGGCTGCTGACCCGCTGCAACCGTTGAGACTGCTGTTGATCAGCAGCCTGACGTCTTGGAGGTCAGAGGGGTCTCCCTCCAGGGCCTGCCCGCCGCTCACCACCAGCTGCTTGCCTCCGCCAGTGACTGCCCACGAATGGGCCTTGCGCGCTGCGGGCCTGTCTGCATCGCCCACAGCGCTCCACTGCCAGGCCTCCGCCACAGCAGCCTCACCTTCACGCTGAGGTGCGTGGTGGCACACTGCAGCCGGGGACCTGTCGCCCCCAAACAGCACCAGGTCACCACCAACAGGCGCCAGCACGGCGCCGGCGCGCTTGGCTGGGGCTGTCCCCGCTAGCTGCCGCTGCTGCCAGGGGTCGCAGCACTCCACGCTGAAGGGGCTGCCCCGGATGTGGGCTGTGCACCCCTCTATGCCAGGCTGTGAGCCGCGAACACAGATCTTGTAGCGGCCCGGAGCTGGCGCCCTGCGGCAGCCAGGGGGCAGTCGCAGGCTCAACTCTTCCAGGCTGATGCCTTTGTCAAATCGTTGCAGGCCCTGTCAAGAGTGATGCAGCGCTTGCAGGCCGCCGGAGTGCAAGCTGCAAGCTGCAAGCTGCAAGTTGCAAGTTGCAAGCAACCGTGGTGAGGGGAACCCACCTGTAGAAACACTCATAGAGGCCGTTGCCTCGGTCCACAATGCGAGAGGAGCCCACCACCACTCCCGCCTCGCTCTCGACGGCGATCTCAAAAACGTCGCCGCCGCTGCTGCGTCTGTGGTTGGAGGTGTCCTTGGCCACCAGCAAGAAGGGCATCTCGATGCCGCATGATACCTGAAGCAGAGGCAGCAGGCACCAGGAACCCACCATCGCACCAGCACCAGGGCTGGAAGCACTAACCAGCGACAGCAGGCAGCCAGCTAGAGCAAGCCCAATTAAGTGCACTGTTTGCAGGGACCAGCCTCGGTTAGGGAGCAGCAGCCCTGGGAGTGTCTGATGACTGCCTCATACCTGCGGCAGCACGCCCGGCCCAAATGCCACGCAAGCAGAGGCCAGCATGTTTGAAAAGTATTGGAACTTCAGGTGGTTGACCGTCCAGCCGCCGCCGGCGACGCTGACCGCCACCTCACAGGGCAGGGCGCCGTTCTGCTCGTGCTGCGGGGTCTTGAAGTGTACCGCCTCGCTGCTGGCACAGCTGCCGTCCACCACGATGTCTCCGCGGGCAGACCTCAGCCGCACACGGATGCCTTCCCTGCAGGCCAATCGGCACAGCCAGGCAGCACACGGTGGCATGCGGTTGGCAGTACAGCGGTTGGCAGTACAGCGGCGGCATCGGCAAGCGCTGGATTGATCCCAGGCATGCCTGGTCTGCTGCTGGCCACCTCCATGCCGCCACTCTATTGGCCTTCCTGCCAGGCGGCTCACCTGAAGCGAAGGCCGGTGATGGTCACCTCTGTGCCTCCAGCCACTGGGCCTGTTGCGGGGGAGATGCCCAGGCAGGCATAGCCTGGGCCGATGATGCTGCTGACGTCAGCACGCCAGGTGTCGCCCAGCCACCGCCGTGCAAAGCCACCAAACATGAGCAGGGAGAAGGTCTTTGCATGCCAAGCCCAGGCTGTGTCCTCTCGACCACATGGCCGCTGCCCTGCCGCCAGCTCTGGGGAAGTCCACTGCTTGGCACCCGCATCCAGCACCTGCACAGCAGCATGGCTCGGTGGCAGTGGTAGGGCAGAGCTGGGCAGCTTGCAAGGATGAGGTCAATGCTCTGCAGGTTCAAAGGAAGGTTTGAGGAGGCAGGTGCCGCAGCTCGCAGGCCGGCCAATGCTGGGAGTGCCTGCTTGCCTCCCAGCCAGCTGCACAGCCCACCTGGATTGTGTCGATGTGCTGCAGCGTGCCCTGCTTTCCAAACCCCGCGAATATCTTGTGGTACGGCACGCTCTCCACTCCGGAGCAGAGGTGGTTGCACACCATCTGACAGGGTCAAGGCGGGGGCAGAGCAGGGCAGGCAGGTGGGCAAACACTTGGCCAGGCAGTCATGCGGCCAGGCAGGCAGCCAGGCTCTGGAGCAATACACAAATTCAACACGCGCATCTGAGCCCCAACAGCACCCTGGCCAGCAGCAGGGCAGCGAGGACAGGGGTCTTTATGTGCTGCTGTGCGGTGCAGCGGCGGAGTGCGCTCACCTCGCCGCCCAGCGGAGGCATGCCGTGGTCCTGCAGCCAGCTCATGCTCTCCAGATCCAACACATGCATGTCTGAGAAGTTCTGCGAGCTGTCACGCCCACCCAGGATGATGAGGCGGTCGGGGGTGCTGCTGTTGGCCGTGCATGGGAAGATGGCGGCGGCGTGGTCGAAGCGCGGCTGAGGCGCTGCGCCCCCCGCCGCCACCTCCTCCCAGCGCAGCACCTCTGGTCCCAGGTGCAGCACCCAGAGGTCTCCCAGGGCTGTACCGCTGCCTCCGTAGCCGCCAAACACAAACAGCCTGTCGCCCAGCCTGCAGGCCGTGTGGTGTGCGCGCGGCTGCGGGGCGGTGCCTGCCACCTCGACCGCCTTCCAGCTTGCCGTCTGCACGTCCAGGACCCAGCAGTCGTTGAACTGCTGCTTCTGGTCGGTGCCGCCCCACACCAGCAGGCGGCGCTCGTCGAGCGCCACTGCGGTGTGGCGAGCGCGTGGTGGAGGTGCATCGCCGGTGGTGGCCAGGGCTTGCCAAGTGACGCCGCCGTTTGCGGGCGTCACACGAGCAATGTGGGCATCACAGAGGTAGCTGGCTTTGCTGCCTGCGCCGCGGCCTGCGCCGCCAAACAGCACGTGTGTCTCGCCGCCTGCCAGCGTGGTGAGGGTGTGCCCGGAGCGGGGCGAGGGCCCGGCGACGGCGGGGGCGGGCGAGCCGCCGGTGACGCCGCCGCTGGGCACCCAACAGAGCATTGGATCCGCTGTTAGCACGCAATTGGGTGCCGCTGCATGCAAGCGGAGCTGCCGGCTGAGGGCTGGTCGGTGGGAGCCCAGCAAGCTCTCGGACGGTCAAAGCTTGCGGCACAGGTCGTGCAGATTGCAGATGACGGCCACGAGTTGCAGTCCACGCCACTTAGCACGTCGTGTGTGCGCAGCGAGGGAATGCGGAGCGATATTGGCAGGACAGTACCGGCCATTGCGTCGCCCAGCAGCAGTTTGTTGGCCCGGCATTGATTGCAGCAGCGTGCGCTTGCTTGTGAAGCGAAACCGCCACAGCTGGCACTTTGCACTTCTGTCGTCTTCTGTTGACGCCCATCACTGCCCTGCCCAACGCACATCGCTTCTCTGAGCCCAAGTCCCGCTGCCACCGCGCTTGCTCAGCAAGCTCCCTGAAGCTCGCCTGTGAACGCAATGGGTGTGCCTATCATGGAGCCGGTCACCAGCCCGACAGACGCGGAGCTCGCGGTGGTCAGGCGAGACAGACTGCTGCCGCCGCCCACCTCCCGCTCGCAAGCCCCGCCTTCTTGCTCATTCATTTCCTGCCTATTGCAGGGCCGAGGCCTCGCTCCATGCTGCTGATGCCTCCCTGAGAAGCCTGTCATCTCTGCTGCTGGCAGCACGAGGCGCGGTCGCTCCAAACGCTGCCCCACCGCACGGCAACACAGATTGGTCGCTGGGTGTGCCCCTGCGCTTGCACGGGCCGCTGCCCACTCTGCGACCGGGCTCTGCTCGGCCGCGCTTCTTGCCAGCGCACATCTTTGAACTGCCGCAGCTGCCGTCAACAGATGCCGCCCTGTTCGAACCAGGGACGTCGGAGTCGCCGTCGCAGCCGCCGCCGCTCGCCTCGGCCTCTGCGTCGAGCAGCAGCGAGTCCGAGTCCGAATCGGAAGAGTCGGAAGAGTCGGATTGGGAGAGCGGCGAGGCGCAGCCGCTGCCCGCTGCCCCACACGGCAGCGATAGCGCTGTGGACGACCCGCCGTGCCCCTGGGGCACAGCAGGCATGACCGACGAACTGATGCAGGTATGTGTGTGGGACGATCAGTGTGTGAAGCAGCAGTGCGCACTCGCTTGAGCCACGTTGCCACTGTCCCTGATCTTTGAGTAGCCGTGCCTTCGCTACGGTCGATCAAGCAGCCGGGTCGGTCAGCAGGCGGCGCTGCTGCGAATGACACTGCATCTCCAACTCCTGCCTCCCCCTGATGTGTTGCAGGACGCTGTGCCGCGGAGATACCCCGCCATCGCCTCAGTGATGCGCGCCTCCGCCTTCCGCAACAACTACTTCAGCGGCAGCCACGCTCGCAGCGAGGGCTTGTGGGGGGCACCCGGCGGGCGGGCCCCGCGGCGCCATGCGCTTGCTGCCAGCAGCCGCGGGGCAGCTGGGGGCCTTTCTTTGCAGGCTGACCTGGCGGCTATGGCAGGCCAGGTGGCGGCTCTGGTGCGTACGCATCAGCGCCAGCTAGGCAGCGCCGACCCACACATACGGGCAGGGCTGCAGGATGTGGCCAACCATCTCTACCGACTAAGCAACCAGCTGCACGTGGGGCCACCGGCACCGGCATGAGGCCGGGGCAGCATCCACCGAGCCTGCTGCCACAACGCGTGCTTATGAGCAGTATCTCTCAAGCCTTTTCCCTAGCTCGTGACCGCATGATTCATTCCCTCAGAGCTTCACCTCCATTTTCCAAATTCATCTGCATCTGCAATTCACCTGCCCGTGCTCCTTGTGCCACTACGACTGTTCTCTCGCCTTTTGCTGTAGCCCTGCCTCGCCCTCCTGCTGATCCCAACGCCAGTTCCTGCTCCTTCTGCCATTCACAACTATATGTAAGCAAACCACTTCCTCTCTCTTCCTATGGCCACAACAAATTGCAAGCTGCGTGGTTACACCTTGAGGAAAGGAACGCAACACACTCTGCAGCATGCGCTGCTGGAACTGGTACTGCTGCCGCGGGAGGTGCGAGGTGCTGCTGCTGCTCACTTCGCGCTCTTCTTGAGCTTGTTGAAAGCACGGCGGACCTGCGAGCTGCGCTTCATCTTCTGCACCGCCGCCTTGTAGCGATCGAAGTCGCTCATGGCCGCCTTGTCCACGCGCTTCTGCAGCTTCTGGCCCCAAGCGCTCTTGGCAAACTTGGCCTCAACCTCTGCAAAGGCGGGCAGGCAACAAGCGCAGACAGCCACAGGCACGGCAGGCGGTGAGCTCCACATCGCACCCTCCACTGCAAGCCACCAAGGGCAGTGCTGCTGCCTGCGAAGCGTCTGCTGCCAGCCTGCCAAGCTTTGCAAGATGCTTTGCTCTCTGACAGGCTGCTGCGCTGCTGCATCCACTGTGCTGCCGCATTCCTGCCTCCCTCTGCGGCCAGAGTCGGCTGCCAGCCGCAGTGCAGCTAGGCTATATTTGCCCTAACTGCCAGCTGCCGTCCGGCCAAGCGGCGCATCCAGGAATCATAGCGCAGCTGCCTATCTGAGGAGTCAGCAGTCAGTCCAGCCCAACTGCTGCCAGCGCCAGCCCCAGCTGCGCAGTCCAGCATGTACACCAGCTGAAGGTACGCAGCTGAAGCCATGGCACCCATCCCAGCTGGTTGAACGCCAGGCTGGTGCAGCTTCAGCCGTGCACACTCCCTGCCGTCCCTGTCTGCCGCATTGTTTAAAGTGCCACCTGCCGCTGCACTCGCCAAACAGCCTCGCTGGCGCTGCACCCCCGCTGCTGCTGCCCCGCACGCCTGCTGCCATGTCGTGGCACAAGATCGCACGGCCATCGCATGGCGATTGATCTTGCCAAGCGGCAAGGTGGTTCAGTGCAGTACTGGCAATGATTGCAATGGCACCAGCAAGCTTGACGCTCAGTCTACCCCTGACGCACCAGACTCAGCAATCGCCTTGGTCAGCACAGACTTCTTGGCCAGACGGGGGATGTCAATGGTGAAGTCGGTGAGTGCCAGCCGCTTGAAGCTGATCACGCGGCGGGTCTGGCCGGGGAAGTCCACCAGCGCCTGCAAACAGATTAGTGCAGCAGAGACAGCATCAAGGCGGTCAGCGGCATGATGCATGGCAGTGCTGCAAAGCGGAGCTGCTCTGCTGGCATATGCTTGCCATGCCGAGATTCAATGCTGCTGCTGCTGTCCCTGCTGTCGCTGCCTCACTGCCGCTACCACTTGCTGCCAACCTTGCCGTCCTGATTCCAGTAAGTCTGTCTTGCATCCAGTCATTGCATGTGGCTGCCTGCTTGAGCGATTTGGCCATTCCGCAGTGACCAACAACCATCCCAAACTGTCGCTGCCGCCGCTGACATGCCAAAGTTCAGTGAGTGGGTCGCCCTGCTGCTTGCCATCGGCCCGTGGGCTGTATGTGCTGCTGGGCTGCGTCCCTGCGGCTGTCCCTGCGAGAGAGACTGAGTGCAATTGGCCCAAACTCACCGCGTTGGCTGACACCACGTCGCTGATGACCACCAGCTTGCCGGCCTCTGCCTCAGGATACTGCACGAGCGCGACGCGCCCGATGGACACCTGCCTGGCGAACGGCATCCTGGCTGCCTCTGGACGCCGATTATCCTGCATACATGGGAACGAAGCCGTGTCGGTTCCAGGGCCCACGGAGCCCGTGTGCAGCGATGCTGGGGCGGCGACATGCGCTGCACTGCAGGCTGCTGTTGCAACGGCTGCGGGGTGCTCACCACTGGCTGGAAGAGGGGGTTGCGGGCCTCGCGGGGCGGTCTAGTCGGCCGACCCCGACCCAGGCTGGCACGTCAGAAAAGTTGCAGCGGTGCGGAAACAGCATTAACCGAGCGGATATGTGCCTCCCAGTCATGTGAACGCACTGGAACGCTTCCCGGGCCAATCAGCCGACATCGCCCCGCCGCCCGCCGCCGCCTGCCGCCACCGATGCCCTTCCAGTCTGGATGCTTGTGTTGTGACCCTCAAGGAATTCACGATCTGTCTTGAAGGCGGCTGTGACCACTTATGACTAGTGTCAGCCCCAGACAGTTTCCAATTCGCCATGTTGCTTGTCCGGCACTCACTGACGTGCTGCGCATGCACGCATTAAAGGCATTTTGGCGCGGCACACCAGATACATTGCTCTGCGCCACAGGGGCTCAGTGTCACGTTCACAAACAGCTCGGTGCATGCGTCAATTAGACCGCCTGGCGGCGGCAACGCATGAGACGAGGGCGGTGCGGCTGTTGACTGGTAGCGTTGCTGACCAGGCTCAGCGATGGCTCGCATACAATTCCTGGCTGCTTGTTGTGTGTGCCTGTCCATCAGCCCCAACAAGCCCGCTGGCGGCGGCGGTTTTTCGGCGGCGCTGAATGCTGCACACCCGCCGTCAAGTGATAAACACTCGCTTCACCAGTCAAAGCAGGCCTTGTTCCATGAACTGACTGTCAAATTAAGTGTAAAATTGGCCAAAAGACGATGCCCCTCCCCAAGATGCCCTCAGCTTCCCGAGGGCTGCACTCCACCTCATTGGGGCTCGATTACAGCGTTTGCGAGCTCCCACCGGCCATTTTGAACGCCCACACTCGGCCTCAATGCAGGCCCCACGCAATCTGGGCTCCCAGGCAGAGGCCGTGGCTCAAGCCGTGCTCCAAGACGACGTGGAGCCGGCCCTGGCCGCTGCCCTGCGCGCCATCTTTCCTGCAGCCGCAGCCCTCAGGTCGGTGGGGTGGCAGTTGGTCACTTGCTCAAAGCAGCCGGCTCCCAAAGCGCCTCCGCCGGTCCTACCACCCGCGTCGCCGACCGGCTCGTGTTTGCCTGCATCTCTCCCGCCCAGCTGCAGGCTCAGTGTGCTGACAGGGGACAGCCAGGTGCTGGCATCTGTCGGCTCGCTGCTGACACCTGGCCGCCTGGCCCTGGCCCTGCACCCGTTCACCGCCACTGCTGCCGGTGCCGCCATTGTCAGGCGAGCGCCCATGTACCTGACGCAGGAGACTGTGGCGGGGCTGCCCTGCTACGATTTTGAGGGTGATGCGGTGCTGAGTGTACCCATACTGCAGCCAGCCAGCCAGCCGACAGACGCCGCGCCATATATGGGAGCGCTGCTGTTGAGTTTTGCAGCGGGGGTGCAGCTGGATGCTCGGCACGCCGGCAACCTGCAGCTGCTTGCCGCTGTGCTGGCCCCGCGCCTGGGGCGGGCAGCGGCGGTGCTGGTCGAGCACTGCAGCCTGCTCATCGGTGCTGCAGCGAGCGGTGCTGAAGCCCAAGCTGCTGATGAGTTGGCCAGCCAGGGCAGTGCTGGCAGCCTAGTACTTCTCACCGGCAGCTCAGCAGGAGAAGAGGAAGAGGAGGAAGGGGTGGGATTGGAAGGGGGGCCAGGCGTAGAGCGGCACACCAGGCAGCCAGCACAGCCAAGGCCAGCAGTGGGAGGCCAGGGCAAGGCGGAGGGTCAGCCCGGCTGGGCGTCGGGAGAGTGCAGGGATGACCACAAAGCGGCCTACCTCCCACACGGCCCAGGCAGCCCGCCGCCCTCAGCAGTTCGGCTGGCAGCACCGCCAGGGAGTGATATGCAGGATGCAGAGGCGGCGCAGGCTGCCGGTGCTGCCGCTGGCACTGCGGCTGCGGATCAGGCGGCAGCAGGCGCTGTTTGCAGCGCTAGCAGCAGCGCTGGAGCGCAGTCAGCTTGGTGGGATGCGCCTGCTAGCCAAGCGGGCGGCTTGATGGCGGCAGTAGTGTTTGGCAATAGCAGGAGCCCTGGAGGCGTGCAGCCGACGAGCCCATCCCTGGAAAAGGTCAGAGCAGCCACCCGCCCAGCTTGCGCCGTTGGCAGTGAGCTGGCCACAGGCAGCAGCGCGGGCAGCTGCAGCGGCGGCGGCGGCAGTAGCAGCCTGGGCAAGGCGCCGTCCCAGCTGCTCAAGGTGTCGTCTTCTGGTTTTGGTTCAGCAGGCTTAGAGGCGGCGCTGGCGGGGGGGCTGGCCAAGTGGCGCCTGCTGCGCTTCGCCCATCCACAGCTTGAACAGCGCTTCGCAGCCTGGCATGCCTCCCAGCTCGCTCGCAGCGACGAGACCAGCCTGGGACTGACAGGAGCCCTGCAGCTGTCACTGGCTGCTCGGAGCAGCCCAGGCAGGCTGCTGGCTGCACAGGGTGCACCCCTGCGTTTGGCAGCTTTGGCGGGGCCCCTGGCGCTGCTGGTGCTGCTGCACACGAGGCGTTCGGCGTGAGTGAGCCGTCAGCTGCGTGCATCCAGCAGCAAGAATCACCAGTGCAACCGGTGCAAGAGAGCACATTGCATGGTGGCGACCATGCAAGAAAGTGCCAAGCGGGGAGGTGGCCTCGATGCATTCACGCCAGCGTTACCTCCACACAGTGCCGCAGATGTGTTGCCAATCTGTTGCAGATATGTGCACCACCGGGATGCCCTGCTGGCCCTGCTGTACCTGGGCTGTGCCGTCAACCAAGTATATGCAATGCACAGCAGCAGCAGCAGCAGTGCGACGGCAGCCCTTCAGCTGCCTGAAGGGCTGGCTGCGCTGCTGCAAGGCGTGCTGGCTCCACTGATGCTGTTCTCTGCATGCCAGGCGCGTCCCTGCCAGCGTCTGGCAGACAAAGAGTGCACTGCACTGCACTTGGTCGGCGCCCTAGCAAGCAGCTGCTACTAGGGCTTGAGTGCTAAGCTGAGTGCTTGTTGTGCTGCCGCAGGCCCGCCTGTGTCTGCAAGGGCCTCTGCAGCTGCTGCTGTTTGTGTGCCACACCTGGCCGGTGCTCAGCTGGACCTCCGACACACCTGCCTTCCCTGAATCGCTGCGCTGCTGCCTGGTGAGCGTTGCCAGCCACACAGCACAGCTACCACAGCACAGCAGCACAGTATCGATGTCTGTCTAGCTGTCCTTGGCACAGAGCTAAGGCACAGAGCTCCTGTCACGTTCCTGCAGGCCTTTGCGCTGGCGGTATTTGCGCCCCTGGTGCTGCTGCACAGGTTGGAGCTGCGGGCACGGCACAAGTTCCTGGCCTGCCTGCCCCGCGTGTCACAGCCTAGCTGACGGCTGCTGTCAGGTGGCAGCACGCAGTTGAAGCAGCCTCCCTGCTTGCACGCCCCTTTGACAGGTTTTTTACAGGTGCTTACCTCGTTGCACATAAACGAAGTGACAAAGTGCCAGGCAGGAATGGCATAGATGTATGGGCAAAGCCAGGCTGTGAGCGGCACACGAACAGCATGCCTGCAGGCCCCGAGGCTCACCACCAGGACACAGGCAGTGGCACACGGGGCCTTGATGGGTCGAGCAGCAGGCGTCCGCGCTGCGGTTTTTATCCTGCTGCCGTCATATAAGTGCAGGCACAGCGGTCGTGCCGGCGCTCACAGCGCCTGGTTGCCTTGGGATGAAGCCAGGTGTGGGGTGGAGGGTACCGATTGCTGCACAGACAGCAAGCTGTGGCTGTGGCTGTGGCTATGGGCACTGCCATCCAGGTCTGGCGCCTCGCACATCACAGGTCCACCTTGCACACCTTCCTGCCCGGGTGTGAGGCACACTCTTCAGGCAGCGGGCTCCTGCCAGCCAGCAGCAGCCGAATGTCTGCAGGCAGCGGTGACAAGCCAGAGCGCGCGGGTGAGCAAGCAGGTGGCACGAGCAGCTGCACGGAAATGTCACCCAGCGAGTGGGCGAATGCATGCTTGCTGCAGCTGCCCTGGCCTGCCGCACTCCTCACAGTCCTGGATGCTGTGTGGCTCCAACCCCACTTCACCCTCTCACCGTCTTCGGCATCGGCTGGATCAAAGACTGGGCTGTAGCGCTTGCGAGCCACACCATCCTTATCCACAAGAAACTTTGTATAACTACAACAGGGTGGGCAGGAGAGCAGCCAAGCATGCAGCTGAGCAATCAGCCACGCAGGTAGGTAGACAAGACAGCAGCCAGGGCGGCAGACACGAACACAGGCATGGCCACCGGCGGGAACAGAGGAGACGGAGGCAGCACTGAGTGGGGGCAAGTAGCACAGCAACCAGGGAGCACACAGCCACATTGGCGGCAGCACACGCACTTCCAGGGGATGCGGCCGGGCTGTTTGCGCTTCAGTGCTTGGTAGACCGGGTGAGTGCCTGGGCCGTTGACCTCAATCTTGTCAAACACGTCAAACTCAAACCCAAACTTGCGCCACGCCCACTCCCGCTCGTACTGGGAGGTGCCGGGTGCCTGCCCCCCAACTGCAGAGACGGCGGCAGCGAGCGGCACCAGCGGGGGAAGTGAGGAGGCAGCAGGAACCAGGCAGCACAGTGAGTGAATGTGACGTGCAAATGGGGTACAAAGCACAACAGTGGCTGCGATAGAGGCGCAGGGATGCAAGCCGGGCGTCACTCACACTGGTTGCAGGGGAAGGCGATGATGTTGAAACCCTCGCTCTTGTACTTGTCGTACCTGCAAGCAGGTGAGGGGATAAAGGGATGAGGGATGAAGTGGAGGCTTAGGGGCCATGGGCTGCGCATGAATGTGTCATGCTGCATGTTGAAAGCATTCAGCATTCAGAACTGCGTCACGGAAAACGACGGCAGCTCACAGTGTCCTAGAGCTGGGGTAGTTGACGTTCTGGAGGGGTCATTCTGACGCCACGTTCATGACCAGCAAGACCTGCAACGGGAAGCACAGGAGCGAAAGTGTCAAGCCACTGGGCGCGCTGCGAGGCCGCGGCTAAGCAACCAAACATCCCTCATAGTGCCTCAACCCATTACTACCTGGCCTCTGTACTTGCTGAGCTGCACCTCCTCGTCAAACATGAGGGCAGAAAGGTCAAAAATACTGTCAGGCTCAGCTGCCCTTGCGAGTTGCTGAGACGGGAGTATCAGCCCGCCGGCAAACACAGCAGCTCCCGCCACCAAAACCTGCCGGCGGCCGCTTGAAGCATACGGCATGGCATCCTGGTGCTCACTAGACGCTGTTGCGCGCATAATTAGCGTGCTGCGTGGTGAAATCCTGCGAGCAGTGGCCACGAGGCCCAGCCTGCCGGGCTGCGCCTGGACTGCCAGCATTGTGGGTGGCAATGTGGTCTCTGGTGGTCGCAGCGCCTTGTTTTGTGGTGCATAGAACAACAGCGGTACGCATTTGTACAATCGATTGAAGACTCTCGCCAGGACAGCCGCCGATGCTTCAGCAACCGCCCACGAAGCTGCGTTCCATCACTGGTACGCATCACACCACATTTAGGTTTTCAAAGAGCAATCGGCCGCCTTCGAGGGCGCTGCATCGTTTGTGCTGTGGTCTTGGCTCACCGCGGGTCCAGCTGGGCGTCAGGCGTCCTGGGCCGCAGCTGAAATGCCCTCAGTGACCGCGCTCCGTCGCTGGCTGGTGTTTGTGGCGCTGCTGAGGTTGTTCTCAGGTGAGCAGGGTGACTGCCATCACTCACACATGCAAGGGGCAAGCACAGTTGCCTGCCGCCACGTCCGTTGCGCTCCCACGCTCGCCCCTCTCGATTTGCGCGCAGTTGGGCTGGGCTATGCTGCGCCTCACCGCTTCCAGACCAACTTGTACACCAAGCAGCCGGAAGGAGGTGAGGGGAGATTACAGCGACGATGAGCTGAGCTGCCTCCTGATTGGAGTATCACCTGAGCTGCATTTTGCGCATGAGCTCCAAGCCCGCGATGCCGCCTCTTGCACATGCAGTCACGGATTTGGCGGGCCGAATATTTGCGACGTGGACGTTGACGTCATGCATGCTGTGCCTCATCTGCGCCCGCAACCCACGTGTGCCGGCCATCTACGGTAGGTCGCTTGCCGCTGAAATGTTCAGCTGGCCGACAGCGAGCCTCTCCGACCCTTTGTTGCGCTTACCGTCTTGCCACGCATGCATTGCACACGAGGTGCTTGTTCCCCATGCCCTGCCGTACCACAAGCAGTGTCCAGCGTTACACCAGAGCCACACACGTAGTCACTGGCTGGGGAGGAGTGTGCCCTTGTGTGCAGGCGCGACGCTGGGCTCCTTCCTCATTGCGCTGCTGCACTTCTTGATGGAACTGGTGCTGTTCCAGACAATGACGCTGAAGTTTGCCCTGCAGCCCATGATCGTGGCTGGTGCGAGCCTGCAAGCTATGCTGTGCTGTGCTGTGCGGCCACTCTGCCTGCCTGGAACCGCCAGTTCCCAGCTGCACCAAGCCTGGCTGTTGGTCTCGCACTCCTGCAGGCATCTCCAGCTTGTGGATGGCGCTGGGCTGGAACTACTACACAGCCTACGCCGACAGGGCTGAGCCAGCAATGTCGGAGGACATCACTGTCACGCAGAAGGAGGATTGAGAGCCATGCTGCGTGTGCTGCTCGCATCTCTTTGGCCGTGTGCGAGCTCCTCGCCAAGCAAGTTCTCATGACCGCAGCAGCTTGCATGTACCGCCCTGGCAGCTCTGGAGGAAGGACTCGCAGCAGCAGACCGACGTGTGAAGCTGTGTGTGCCGCGCTCGCGGCTCAAGCCCTGAGTGGTCCCTCCTTCAGACGCATTGCTGCCTTCATCGTGGCACGTCTTGCCTTGCGCCTTGTCCACTTTTAAACCCCTTGATGATTTGCACTGTTTCCAGTTCTGTTTCTTTGAATGCATTCGCCCTCTGTCGTTACTGCCTTGCCGGCCCCCGGTGCCGCCACCGTGCCCTGGGGTGCACAAGCCTCCGTTTTCTCTGCATGACCCTGCACCTTGGGCGTCCACGCTGCCCTTGTGAAACGGCGCCGCCGTGAATGCGCCTGACGAGGGAGAATTCGTGCGGCGGCGCCCTGTCCCTGGTTTGATAGAAAAACTCGTTTCATTGATCCCGCTCGTGCATCGCTTATCACTGCACCCATCCACGCACACAGCAGCGCTCATATCGGGAAAAGCTGTCTGCCGCCGCATCCCGCAGCCATGGCAGAGGAACCCGCTGCCACACAACCGCAGACGGACGGTGAGGGGCGGGCTCCACCGGGCGCCGCCTGCAGCTGCAGACGGCGGACAATGCAATCACCACGATCCTCCGCCGCGGGCTGGCCCTTGTGACCACCGTGAGGGGCGTGCCTCTCAGGCTGGACCACCGCCGCATGCCTTGCAGGCGAGCCCGACTTCAGCCAGAAGCACGCGCTCGAGACCAAGTGGACGCTCTGGTTTGACAACCCAAACGGCAAGCAGAAGCAGTCGACATGGGGGCAGACGCTGCGCGCAGTCTACACCTTTGACTCGGTGGAGGACTTCTGGTGGTGCGTGGCCGCCTGCTGCAGCGCTCAAACCTCCACCATCGCCTTGCCGGCCAGCAGGGTCACACCGCCGCTGCTCGCTCTCGCCCTGCTGACGTCGTGCTCTTTTTTTTCTGCTGCGTGCGCTCGCTTGCTTGCTTGCTTGCACGCCTTGAAACCTTTCCGCTCATCGTCGTCTTCCCACCGCTGTCCCTACCCTCCACCTCTCCCGGCCCCCCCCCCCCCCCCCCGTTGCAGCCTGTACAACAACATCATCCCGCCTAGCCGCCTGTCCCCAGGCTCCGACCTGCACTTGTTCCGAGAAGGCATTGAACCCAAGTGGGAGGACCCACGCTGCGAGCACGGCGGCAAGTGGACGGCCATGGTGAGCAAGGCAAACCGCGAGCAGCTGGACAAGATGTGGCTGCACGGCGTGCTGGGCAGCATTGGCGAGCAGTTTGATGATGGGGAGGAGATTTGCGGCATCGTGGTCAACGTGCGCCCCAAGCAGGACCGCATATCCGTATGGACAAAGACTGCGGCAAACGAGGCGCTGCAGGTGTGTGCTGCGGGTTTGGAACAGATCAGATGTGCCGCGTGTTCGTGTTGTGTTGTGCGTTGCGGCACATCATGTGCCTGGGTTGTGAGGGCGTGATGTATTCTGGGCGCTGCGCGGGGAAGGCTGTGCATCGCAAAGAAAGCTGCAAAGCTGAGAAAGCAGCCCGCAGCAGGTTGGTGTGCAGTGTTTGCACAGCAGTGGAAGGGGTGCACGATCAAATGCCCTTGGCGCACCTTCCAACCCGCTGCCTTCCCCTGTGCCTGCCCTCCTCCCCGCTGCAGACGAATGTGGGGCGGCAGCTGAAGGAGATGCTGATGATCCCTGACACTGTCAAGATGGGCTTCATGGCGCACAGCGACGCAAAGCGGGATGACCGCCGCGCCAAGGAGCGATACGTTGTCTGAGCGTGCAAACTGCTCCTGGCTTTGCTACAGTCGTTTTGCATGCATGCGCAGTGCAGACGGACCGCACAACACAGCGGTTTTGTAACAACAACCATGCAGCCTGGTTCAGGGGAGGTTGCAAAGAAGAGCAGGCTCATGCTCAGCAGGTGGATGGGACTAGCTGAGATGGGAGGGAGCTTGCTGTCCGCTGCAGCTGCACCCTGTGGGCTACACTCTGTGCTGCGCGCTCCGGTCAGCTAGCTTTTCACTGAGCTGGCAGGTTCAACGCTCTCCTCTGGGTTGTGTGAAGGCTTGAACGGCACCTGCTCCATTGTGACCTGCCACACGCTGCCGCCGCCAGACTGCCAGTGATCGGCGCCAGGGAGCACCCTCTTCGGCAAGTCGAGCTGCTCGCGCTGGCGGCGCTTGTCTGCTGTACTGATGCCGTAACGCTGGTCTCGCTCGTCAAGCAGCTCTTGGTGCAGCTGGCCGTCAGCAGTGAAGGCCATCATGAGCTGAGGGGGGCCTGCAAGCATAGCACCGCTCAGCACGGCACCTACAAAGCTGAGCCTTTGCACCCGCTTTCTTGCTATTGCATGCATTGGCGCTTGAGCTACCTGCAACGCTCAGCGCTGGCACCGATGTACACCACTATCATGCATCGATGCTTGAGGAGGAAAGGAGCAGTACAGGCCCTGCATATTGCTCACCGTACGGTAGCGGGTCGCCCCTGTCCACCTGCCACATGTGCCAGGTCTTGCCGTAGGTGCCGCACAGCTTCTGCATGTCCTGCCGCTCTGCAATGCCAGGCACCCTGGGTGCCACCAGCTGCCCGCTGCTCACCTCGTACCTGCAGCCAGGCCCGTGGCAGAGGTAGGGATGAGGCACTGCCAGGGCGACAAAACACTCAAACGACACTGCACCGTGCTGCTTGGTAGGGTCTGTGTCTCATGATCTGGCAGCCAGCAGACACACTGACTGGAGACGTATCCCAGCAAGCAAGCAGGAGTGCGGGTCCGCAGCCTCACCTGTGGCTGTGCCAGTACTTCCTCTCCTCCTCAGGAAGCTCTGCAAACAGCCGCTCTGAGATGATGTACTCCACGCCCATCAGGCGCGCCCCTGCAGGTGGAAGCCAAGAGGAGAGGCAAATACATGGAAAGGCAAACAAGAGGAACAGCACTCAGAGCTGCGCTCATGACTGAGGTACACAGAGTGAAGCCTGGAACTGATCGAAAGACTGCAGTGTAGTTTCAACAGCAGGCGATGGCTGACGAGTTGTTAGCTACTGCGCAGGCCGGTTGCAAGGCAGCGCATGCTTGCAGGGGGAGTCCAGCCAGGCCTGCAAGGCCTGCACGGCTCGCCTGCTTGCTTGCCTTTCTGGTCAGAGTCGAACAGGCAACACTGCCGCACTTCTTCAGAAGGGTGGCTGCAGAAGTGGTGCACCTCCACCTGGCGGCTCATGTCGTGAGCGTAGAAGTGCCAGGCGCACACATGCTCATGCACGCTGTTCAGCGGCTGGAAGGACTGGAGCAGGTCGCGCCCCACGTCCAGAGCCTGCCACGAGGATCAGGCGGGCAGCGGGGCAGGCAGCGGGGCAGGGAGGCACGCAGGCAGGCAGGTATCAGGGCAGGCAGGCAAACAGGGGCGAACATTTGATGCAGGCAGGAGGTCATGCAGGCTCTCTCCCGCTGCCTCCTGCTGTACCTTGAGCTGCGCACCTTGAGCTTCAGACCGACCGGCTTGCCAGGCACCTGCGACTTCGTCTCTGACGTCTTGGCCTCCTGCATGGCAGGCGGGCATAGATGGGTTATAATGGGAGGAAGCAACAGTGTTACATGGCAGGACGGCACGCAAACAGTTGCGACAGGTCAAGCGTCTGCAGCATCGCATCGGCAGCTAGCTCACCGGGCCGACACCTGGGTGCAGCGGGCTGTCCGCTGGGGGCTCTCCTGCCGGCGCCACCGAGTGCACCCCCTCCTCGCCTGCGCCAGCTGTGTGTGTGGGAGACCCAGGCCCTCGTCCCCCGCTCCTGCTCAGCGCTGCTTTGGCGGCAAACGATCCAGCCAGGTCTGCTTCTGGGGAAAGGTCCTCCGTGTGGTGCTCTGCAACAGGCCTGGCACACCGTATGTGAAGGAAAGGGAGAGCGTGCCGCCATCGCCGTTGCCGACGGAATTCTAGCAAAGCGAGGGGCAATTGGCGGCGTCGTGGCTCTCTCTGATCGGCTCGCAGCTGCAAACCTGCATCGTAGTGCTCCACGTGCTCCTGCAGCTCCTCGTCGGTCTCAAACAAGCCACCACCGGGCAGGGATGGCAGGTCGTTCACAATTTCCTTCCTGCGGTCCATGGCGGGTTGCTGTCCCACAGTTTAAGGATGTGTTTCGTTACGACAACCCGTGCCCGGCGGAAACAAGGCCGGTGACATTTAATGTACTGCCTGAAAACTTTCTCATGAAGCATACTCAATCCGCCTGCTGCTGCACCACACAAGCACTGCTATTCAGCACGCATGGCGACTCTGGCTGGCGCCCAGGCTGGCCAGGCGCTTCGTTCGGCACCATCACCGCGCTGCAGGCACAGTCGGGCTCCCGTCGTCAGGGTGGCATGTCGGGCCGCTGGATCAGCGCCGCCATTCACAGGCAGCAGCAGCGGCGCTAGTAGCGGCAGCAGCGGTGGCGGTTTTGGTGCCGCCAGTCCGCAAGTTGACGCCGCAGCACGCGGCAAGCGACTGCAGGACCTGCAAGCACTGCTTCGTGAGGCGGCTGAGATCGCCATTGCCACGGGGCCGCGCAGCATCACTCGCAGCGCGCAGGCCGTTTCGGCGCTGCTGTCTGTGGCACGCGATCAGGCGGTACGGTTGCAGGCAGGACAGTCCCCTGAAGCTCCCGCTGTAGTGCTGCGCAAGCTCTTTGAGCGGCTGGGCGCCACGTACATCAAGCTTGGGCAGTTTGTTGCCAGCAGGTGGGCCCACGGTGCCGGTTAATGAAGTCAAAACGGACGTCTCTGTGAAGTAGCAGGGGGCCTTCTGATCTGATTAAAATGTTGCCAAATACCCTCTGCTCACACCCTGCAGCCCCACTCTGTTCCTCGAAGAATACGTGCTCGAGTTTCAAAAGTGTTTAGACAGCACAGAGCCTGTGTCCTTTGACGTCATCAGGTGCCCGCCTGCTGCTTACTCCACCTACCTGCTCTGCCGCCTTTCCGCCTCACTGGCTTTTAGTGCTTGCACCCTGCGCTGTGCACTGCGTAGTACAGCCCGTTGCTGCTGTTGCACCGGCACAAAGCCGGCACACGAGCTGGTGAATTGCACTCATCAGCAGCAGCACCGACCCGTTGCTTTTCGCTGCTGCCCTTCTTTCTCCGTTGATGAGCCGCAGGCCCATCATCGAGTCTGAGCTGCGCCTGAGCCTTGACGATGTGTTTGTGAGCGTGGACCCGCAGCCGCTGGCCACCGCGTCCATTGCACAGGCAGGTTCCTGTACTTGTGTGTTGTGCCACACTGCTTTGCGGCCTGTGCTGCCCGGCTGAGAGCTGACAGTCACTCATGCTGAGGCTGTGAGGGCCACCCCACAGCTGAATGCCAGGCTGGGTTGTGGCCCGGTGCCGCACAGCATCCTGCTGTTCGGCTTGCCTGCCTGCCTGCCTACCTGCGCGCCTGTCGTCACGCTGCTCTCACACCAAGCGTGTGTGACTGTGTGAGTGCAGGTTCATGCCGCGGTGTTGAGGGGCAGCAACAAGGAGGTTGTGATCAAGGTGTTGAAGCCGGGGGTGCAGGATGTGCTGACTGCAGGTGGGTGTCCGCGGTGGTGGTGGTGGCAGGGAGGGGTGCCAGGTGGCAGCTGGGGTGGGCGAGCTGGGTGAAGAGCCGCAGCTGCAGCACCAGTAGCTTTGAAGCCGGCGCAGGTGCCATATGGGGCCTAGTGCATGCAAGGAACGCGCTGGTGTGCCAACCACTGGCGTGTCAACACCTTGCACTCTTGACTGCTTGCCAAACCCAAGCCGATGGCTCCCAGCCCAACCCACTCCCCCCACTTCCCCCTTTGTCCATGTCCATGTGATCCGAGCTCCAGACCTGAACTTCCTCTACCTGTCCTCCAAATTCCTGGAGTTCATCTCCCCGGACCTGAGCCGCACCTCGCTGTCAGGTGGGCACGCAGCTCGTGGGCGGTGTGTTGCATGTCGCACTCTGCGCGCTGTGTGGCGCGACACGTAATCCATGATCAGTGTTCCAGGTAGCAGGTTGGAGCAGTGCCGGGGGTCTGGCATGGCAGGGAGCTTGTGGGCCTCTGACTCACACACACACACCGTTCATGTTCACGCCTCCTCAACCCTCTCCCTCCCAGCTCCCCCACACTCGCTGCCACCCACCGCCTTTGCCCTGTTCCACGCTTGCTCCCTCATCTGGCCCTGCCTTACCCCCTCACCCCCAACACACACACACGCACACATGCACACACACACGTCCCTCCCTCCCCACCCCCACCCATCCATGCAGCCGTTGTCGGCGACATCCGCGCCAGCATGCTTGACGAGGTTGATTTTACAAAGGAGGCGGCCCACCTGGCTCAGTTTGATGCATACCTCGACAGGGCGGGGCTGAGGGGCGTGGCCACCTGCCCGGGCATCTACAGGCAGTTCTCCAGCCAGCGGGTGATGGTCATGGACCGGCTGCGGGGCGTGCCGCTCACAGACCTGGCAGCTGTGCGCAGCGTGACGTCAGGTGATGCCATGCAGGCTTTCAAACATTGCGTGGTACTTTTTATGGCGGGAGGGAGGGGTGCAGGGCGGCTGGCGGGGGCCTCGGTTGCAGCGGCTGCGCTGCTGCCCAGCAACTGATGCTTCGCAAGCCGCTCCTCGCTGATCACTGCCTTTGCTGCTCATCGCCTCCACCACCACCACCGCTCATCACCGCTCATCACCGCTCACCACCGCTCACCACCGCTCACCACCGCTCACCACCACAACCACCGCTCACCACCGCTGCCCGCAGTTGACCCGGAGGCCGTGCTCATCAACGCCCTCAACACCTGGTTTGGCTCCGTGGTGGGCTGCGAGACCTTCCACGCTGACGTGCACGCCGGCAACCTGCTGGTCTTGCCCGACGGACGAGTCGGCTTCATCGACTTTGGCATTGTGGGCAGCATCAGGTGGGGCAAGGGAAGTTGGTAGGGCAGCGTGGCTTTGAGGGAGGCGCGCTGGTGCTGTGGATTCAGGGCAGCTGCTGTGCCTGCATTGCATTCCCCTTGTCCTTGACAGCGTGCTCAACCTCATCTGTGGTCGACTCTTTCACACACACACTGCCTCCCCTCGCCCCTGTGAGCCCCCGTTCTCCTCTCACACACATCCAACGTGCCAGCCTCCCTGCCTCCTCTCCCTGCCTCCTCTCCCTGCATCCCTCCGCTTCCTTCCCCTGCTTGCGCTCCTTCCGACCACGCACCCACACACTCATGCACCTGCCGCGTGTTGCAGCCCCGTGACGTGGCGCGCCATAGAGGCTCTGCTGCTGGCCACCGGTGCGGGAGACTACGACACCATGGCACGCGCACTGGTGACCATAGGGGCGACCATGGGGGAGGTGGACATCCAGGTGAGGAGGGGTGCAGTGTGTGTGTCTGTCTGTCTGTCTGTGCGTGTGTTTGTTGACGGGTGTGTGTCCGCTCAGAGGCTTGCAGTACACACAGACTGTCAGCTGGCGGATCGCAGCGTCTGGTGTGGTTTCGTGTGGGATGGGGCGGTGTTGTGTACTGTGGGGATTTTACCATTTGCACGAAGGGAAACGACAGGATGCAGGATGTGAACGTATATCATCTGATCCTTTATTTGCTTGCGGGGAGACAGCTCGGATGGCCTGCCTTGCAGCAACACAATCGCAGTGCCTGTCCGCCTCCCGACCCCCCGGGCACCACCTGCATTCCAGCTGTCTGACCAACCTGGGCTCCCTCCCTTGCTCCCCTTGCTCCTCACCACCCTGCAGGCCTTTGCAGCTGACCTGGAGAAGCTGTTCACCAGCCTGAGGGACATCGACACCGAGCTGCTGGTGCAGGCGGGCAGCGGCGGCGTGTCGGCGTCGGTGGCGGCGGACGATGCCGCAATCAACCGCTTCCTGCTGGACCTGGTCAGGTGGGTGCTGCTGCTGCTGTGCGGGTAGTGCATCCACGCTATGCTCTGCGTCCGCTTGGTGGAGCTGAGAAGCAGCCAGCACGCCTTGAATGGGCCGCGGGAGTGACGTGTGATTGCATGGGCAAGTACCCCTTGCTCGTGCATTCCCTCCCCTGGCTGTGTGCCTGCCACCCAGCCAGCCGCCATGTGCCACGTGTCACCCAGCCCTGCGTGAGTGCTCTCCTCCGCTCTTTACTGCACAGGGTGGGCGAGAGCAATGGCATTCGCTTCCCCCGGGAGTTTGCGCTGCTCATCAAGCAGCTGCTGTACTTTGATCGTTACAACCGCATCCTGGCGCCCCAGCTGCGCGTCTACGATGACCAGCGGATCAATCTGCGCAAGGTGTGACGTGTGGCGTGCCTGCTGGCATGTGGAGACGAAGCATCGCAGGCTCGCTTTGGGCAGGGTGCTTGGGCTGCAGAGGAGACGCGCTTTGGAGCACCCATGGTGGGCTCCCGGTACAACAGGAAGCCTGGCCGGGCTGGCAGCAATTCGATTGCTGCCTCGATGAATCGTGATTGCACACGTGTGCTGCTGCTGGTGCTGCTGCTGCTGTGTGTGCAGGTGGACCTTGATTACGATCTGCAGTAACACCTGCAGTAACACCTGCAGTGACACCTGCAGTAGCACCTGCAGCGGCACCTGGTCTCTCCCTCCTGTGACAGCAGCAACAGCAGCAAGGCATCAGCATTAGCCTCGAGCAGCCTGGAGTCATTTTCTTTCACACCTACCCCTATACGTCTGATCCTTCAAATCCCTTTCGTATCCCTTGCCTGCTTGTTTGGCAATCCTTGTAGCTGATATTATGATCCACACGCAACCACCTCATCAAGCGCTGACATTTAATGCATCTGACGCTTCTTGTGCACGTTTGTCACGACGATGAAAGGACACAGTGGGTCGCGGCTGGCCAAAAGGGTAGAGGTCTGTCATCGCTTTAGGGGCGTAGGCATCGCTATGATCCTGGGTGGCACCGCCATGCCCACGCTGACCACAATCTCCAGCCCTTCTCGCACTGCATTTGGGTGGCGCAGGTGGGGTTGCTAGGCCTCGGATTGAGCACAGAGCACCCAACCTGGCGTGCAAACATCCCACCCACTTGTTGTGCATGGCAAGGCGGCCCCAGGGCTTGGCAAGGCAGCCACCACCAGCATCAGCAGCAACCCCTCACCGCCGCCAGCCAGCCACCCACCCGAGAGATTGTTACGGATGATGTCTCTGTCTGGCAGCAAAAAGATGTCGCCAACATACACATGGTTTGTGGCTGCATTAGCAGGGATAATAACAGTCAGGAGCCAGTCGTCTGATTGCAGCGCTGAAACTCATGAATACCGGCAAGGGCTTGAGCCACGCCAGAGGCTGCCGGAAGCAGGGCTGATAATACGTCTGCTGCTTCACGCCTTGTTACATCCCTCCACTCACGGATGTAACAGCAGTACAGCGTCTCGTCCCCGTCCTCCATCTGCGGTACAAAGGGGGAAGAGTCGGCAGGAACACAGATGTCTGTCCAACATGTGCAGGACGACACCCCTGCTCAGCCACTGCGTCTGCCCTGCCAAGAAGAGCAGTGACCAGCCTGAACCCAAACCAACAGCATGCCAGCAGCCTGCCAACAGTCGAGAGCGTGCCCACAGCCAGCAGCCTCCAAGCAGTCTGCAGCATCCCGGCAGCGTCCCACCTGCAGCACCGTCTGCCCTGTGATGAAGGCAAAAGCAAACTCGCCGTCTCGGCGCGGGTGCCGTATGATCACGCACTCCCTGAAGCTGTTGGCCTGCTCATTGTCGGGCGACACAGCAGCAGAGACCTGCGGTCGCGACAGGCACATGCCAATCGCAGCAGCGGTCCGGTGTCAGCAAGTTATACTGCGACCTGCTCCAGCTGCATCCAAGGCCAGCACTGCACGGTGCTGCTGTCCTGATCTGTCACCACTGCTGCGCCTGCATTTCTTACTGCATGGCTCACTGCATTGCTCACTGCATTGCTGGCGGCCGGTGCAGAGCTGCATCCCACCTGCTTGGCAGCTGAGTAGATGTGCTTGACCAGCGGCAGCCGACGGATGATGTATTCCCCCATCCCCATGGTCACACTGCCCAGCCATGTGGACGTGAAGACTGCAGCAGCAGCAGGAGCAGCATGCGTGCGCGGGCAGGCACGAGCGGGCGTGCTGTGTGAACCTGGCGAGTGGAAGTGTTTCCTGTGACGTTGCATAGGACAGGGGCGCCCCTGCGTACGACTCCCTCAGGCCAGCTCACCTCCCGACTCTATCACGAACATCACCATGACTCATGCCTGCTCGCCTGTCACGCTTCACCCGCCCCCCGCCCACCCATGCCCGCGCCCCTCCCAGGCTCCACCACACCACCACCCTTTCGCCCTGCTCACCTCCCACGCCAAACACAAAGAACATGGTTGTCAGGAAGCCCAGGCCAAACACGTGGAAGCCAAAGAGGAAGTCGTACAGCGGGGAGAAGAAGCCATCGAAAAACTCGAGGAACCACCACATGATGTAAACCGTCAGCACGATCGGCAGCAGCACGGCACTGCACACAGCAGGTGAATCTCATTGTCGGTTTGTGTGTGCGCCACATGATGCACGCGGCCAGCAGCATGGGCAGCAGCATCGCGCTGCAGGCAGGCAGGTGCAAGGGCGGCGGGCAGGGACGGGATGATGTGCTCGTGGTGGCAAGGCGCTGCCGACTGAGTACTTGTGCATGATGCCAAGAGGGTAAAGCATGCAGGGTGAACTATGCGTTTGCCAACGGTTCAGCAACCCACCAGCCGCTCATGAACCGACGGGACAGGTAGCTAGAAAAGATGCTCTGCGCGGCTTCTGTGGTGGTGTTAGACCGCCGCATGGAGTAGGCGGCCCTCGTGCGGGGGGTCAGCTGCTCCACAGAGTCTGGGCCCAGCAGGTTGGCTTCCTCCATCTCGATCTCTGCATTCTTCATTCCTCCGCCGGACACAGCAGTCGGCGACAGGGAGGATGAGGCGCCCCCGGCCATGCCACGCACCACCGTCCTCTGCAAAGGACATCCATGGCACTTGCTTCGATGAGTGCTGCTTGCATTCGGCGCACTGGCGCAGCCGGCGCAAGCCGGAATGAGCATGCTGGTGGCAGCGGCGCGGTGGCAGCGGCGGGTGGCGGCGGTGGGCCCGCTCGATGCTGGATCGTTTTGAGGATCGCGGGGTTGCGCACCTGTGTTGCCAGCGTGATTTAGCAGCGTGATTTAGCAGCCAGGGAAGCAGGGGTTGAACGGAACAAGAGGCGGCAGGCTCAATAAGCTGAGTGGCTGCTGCAATTGGCTATATGTTGAATGCTTGACAGAGATGGCTGATAACGGCGGCGGGCTGAACACTTTCGAATTGAGGGTCAACAAACTTGGCGCTCTGTTGATGGGTGCTGGTGTGCATGCAGCAAACTCGCTGACGATATGATCGGAGGAGCAACATTGAGTTTGTACTGCATGCCCCGTCATTGCGCCTCGACGGGAGGGCAATTGAAGCACAGGGATCACACCCATCATACGTGGTCACATTATTGGCAAGTTCGCAACAGAAAAGACCACCTTCGAGACAGTGCCGAGAAGCCGAGACGCTTTGCACCGGCACAACGCTTTGCAAATCGATCAGTCAGCACAGGTGCAGCTGCCGACTCACACAAAAGCAACAATCATGGGCTCTAGCGACCCGCCGCCGCCACCGCCGCCGCCACAGAACCCGCTACTGCTTGTGCCGGGGGTCTGTGGCACGCAGCTGGCGGTGCGCAAGAGCGGCTCGTCCGGCGACGGCGATCGCTGCTGGGTGAATGTCCGAGATGGGGCAGACGAGGTGTATCGCAAGGTGGGCTTGCCTTTCCATAACCTCCGCCAATCGCTGCTCTACTGGCTTCCAGCTCTTGTTTGCGCCGCTGACCCACTGCCTGTTTGCGACTCATCCGTCATGTACTATCTGTCACCTCACCGTGCCCACCGCAGCTGTGGGGCCGGTACGAACACAGTTCGGGCCGGGTGCAGCTGCTCACTCCAGACATGGAGGTGTGTGTGCCCGAGGGCGGCGACGACAGCGGGCTCTTTGCTGTGTCTGGTGGGTGCTGCCGCTCTGTGCCTGCTCTGCTTCCCGATACACCTGCAACCCCACGCTGCAAGATTCAAAACCGCTACAGGCTCCGCACATTGGTCCCAGTCTGTCACTGCTTCGTGCTGCTTCAATGCGCATCTGCCCAGCTACCTGCCCATACTCAAATCCTTCCAATGCCTGCAGTGCTTGATCCTGATGTGGGCTTTGCAGTGAAGGCTGTACACTACTACGAGCCCCTCATCACCTTCCTGCAGGTACAACTGGGTTGTGGGCTGGTGTGTTTTGTGAGGCGAGGTCATGTGCTGACTTGTCGTGCCGACCTCAAGGCCCAGTTGCCCAGCCTGTGCTTCGATTTTATAGTTGGACACATTGTGGCTGGTCTGCCCTCGTGGTTGATCTCCCGCCCCCCCCTTTAGCTCTGCAGACCCAAGGTTACACGCAAGGCACGAACCTGTTTGGTGCCGGCTACGACTTCCGGCAGAGCACTCGCGTCAGCGCCCTCACGCTCCTGGCTCGGCTCCAGGAAGTGTCGCAGCGGTGCGGCGGGGCACGAGTCGACGTGGTGACCCACAGCATGGGTGGCCTGGTGGCACGCAGCCTGCTGGCAGACCGGCCAAAGGAATTTGGGGCTCTGGTGCGTAGCCTTACGCTGGTGGGCGCCGTGACGTGGTAGTGGGCGGAGTAGCTGTAGCGTGTGTGGAACAGCAGTGGCAGCGGTGGTGTCTTGTGTTGGGAAGGACCGCGGCGGCCCTAAGGGTTTGAGGAAAAGCTGCTGATGCTGGTACCAACACTGCCGCCATGCATTGCCACCGTTCAAACGTCTGAGCGCGGTGGCCACAACGCGGCTACCCAGCGCTGCTCGGCCCAAGTGCTATTCAACCTGCACCTGGCCGACTGCATTTGCCTGCAGGTTGGGCGTTGGATTGCCATTGCCTGCCCCTTTGGTGGTGCACCCGGTTACGCCACAGACGGGCTCATCACCGGCATGCAGTTTGGCGGATACCTTGGCGACACATTCTTTGTCAAGAGGTGAGCGTTTTTTTCGGTAGAAAGAAAGAAGGCACCAAATGCGCTGCTGCTCGGCTCTGGCCTGCAATCAAATGATCGTGGCTACAAACGAACGCATCGCGTTTATAAACGACACTCCTGCTGTTGTGTATACGCAGGTCCACCTTTCTCCAGATGGCCTGCCAGTCTCCTTCTGTGTATGAGATGCTGCCGCCGCTTGACTTCCGTTTCACGCAGCCGCCGCCGCAGCTCACCCTGTGGCTGAAGACGCCCATTGCAGAGGGCGGCGGCGGCAAGGGTGGAGAGCAAGAGGCACCCTTGCGCTGCACCTCCCATGCCGCCTTCACAGTCCACGCTCAGCCACCAGCTGCGACACGTGGCAGCCTTGCCTCTGTTCCACAGCTGCCGCGCCTGAGCTTGGCTCCGGCAACGGCTAGCGCGAGTGGCGAGCCTTGCACTGGAAGTGGTGGCAGACTTGTCAACTGCGGCGCTCACCAGTACGTGTTCCACCTCAATTCCCTGCCTAGCCTGCTCACCAAGCTGCTGAAGGACAACACAGGTGCGTGCGGTGCATGAATTGCAATGTGGGTCGCCAATCTTGCTGCTTCCCTCTGTTGCATTCTTGCGTTCTGAGTATTTAGCCCTTCATGACCTGCCTTGCTCGCCCTGCGGTGGATCAAGGCTGCTTTATGTTCGACACGTGTGCAGCTTTGCTCGCCCCTTCATGGCACACACTCACGCGCCTGCCTCTGCTTCTCCTCCTGTGTGGCTGCTTTGCCCCCGCAGTTAGCGTGGAGGGTGCCAGCATACCGCTGCCGTTTGACCCCGAGCTTTGGAAGCTCAGCCAGGCCACGCACAAGTGCTGGCAGGGCGCAAAGCTGCCCTCCTCCTGCACCTTCTACAACCTGCATGGCTCTGGGCTGGACACGCCCTACGATGTGCAGTACGGTTCCTGGTGGTATACAGTACAGGTGGGTGTCGGCCGTACAGAAACAGCTGCAGGGCAGCAGGCATGCCACCACCATTCCTGCCTCACGTCGCTGCACCTTCTTGCCGATGCTGTGTGGCGGCGTCACAGGGTCGACTGTTGATTTGAACAATCGGCCTGCCTGCCTGCCTGCCTGCCTGCCTGCCACAGGACTTGGAGGCGGTGCCGCACACCAATGCAGCTTTCTCCTACGTCGACGGCGACTCAACCGTGCCCACAGACTCCGCCATGGGCCATGGACTGGACGCGACTGCCACAGTGGCGATCAAGGGGGCCCACCGAGACCTTGTGGGCATGGAGGTGAGCCGGGCTGGGTGGGGAGTTGCAGAGGCGTGTTGGTTTAGCTTGCAGGTTTTTTCCTGAAGGAGACGGGTGCATGCAGGCCAGCAGACCTGAGATGCGGTGGTGGTATCAGCCGCGTTGACCGAAGTGTGTGCGATCTGCGTTGCGTGTGCAGGAGGTGTGGATGCAGCTGCTGGCCTGGCTGCAAGCGACGCCCGACAATGCAGCAGGGAGCAGAACAAGCAGTACCAAGAGCAGCGGGAAGAGCGAGCTTGCTGTGCCCACATTGAATCGTGTTGTAGTGCATACACAAGCGTCCCAACCTAGGCCGAGCGGCACACCGGAATCAGCTGCTGCAGGCTGCGCGGCCGACAGCTTTTGGAACCCTCTGGTGTGGCGAGGCATGCTGGCATGACGCTTGGACCGTCCTGTTGGGTCCCATAGCAACATAACATAACACGCTTTGCATGTAAATGTGGGAGTTGGTTCAGTTTGGCGAGGATCGACACGCATGGCGGGCGGCGGCGAAGCCTGCTAGGCACCCCCGATTGACCTGATTATCGCCCGCTGCTTCGATTTACATTACCTCACAAATGTGTCAAACACTTGCGGCCCGCGTTGCTCGTTTGCTGCGCCCACAGTTTGCGCTGACCGTGGTTTTTGGCCGATAGCGAGTTGATCGGCGCTGCAAGCTGCAATTCCTTCCAATCAAGTTGGAGGGTGGCCAGTAAGCCAACAACACGGCCAGATGGCGGAGGTGAGCTGCCCGCCCACTGACGAAATGAGGCGCAGCCATCATCAGTTTCAGACAATTCAGTTGCCATAATCACGTCACGCAATGTGCGCAGGAGGGTCTCGCCGCCGCCGCCGCTGCACGCGCGCCGCTGGAATTTGGCTGGGTACCCGCCGAGGCCGTGCGCAGCCTGGTGGAAGAAGTGGGCAACTTCCGGGCTCGCGGCGTGGCCATTGAGCAGCTGCACGCCGCCGTGTTGGACGTGGGTGTTGCGGTGGACGTCGCCGCCGTGCGGGCGACTCTCTCTGCCTTCCTCTCCTTTCTGCTGCACCTGGTGGCGGATCACAACTTTCGAATCGCAGCATCGTCCATGGCGATTTTGGAGAACTTGGCCCAGAGGCTGGGGGCTGACTTGCAGCCGTACCTAGGCAGCATCGCAGTGCCGGTAATCGAGCGGCTTGGTGACAGCGTGGCAGCCGTGCGGGCAGCGGCGGCTCGAGCCGTGCTGGCGCTTGCTGGCGCTCTGGGCCCAGCCCCGGTGCTGGAAGCGCTGGGGGGTGCGCTGGTGCACCCACACTGGCGCACGAGAGAGGAGGGAGTCAACGCCTACACAGCCGCCCTGCTGGCCTTCCCCCAAGCCAGCTTCGACTACCCAGGTGCCGTACGGGTGCTGGCCGCCGCAACGGCAGATGACAGCCGTCGAGTGGCTGCCGCTGCGCTGGAGGCACTGGCGCTGCTGCATGCCAGATTAGGGAACCTCCTGCAGGGCCTGCTGTCGGCGGTGGGGGCGTCAGAGGCGGCAAAGCGAGCGGTGGCGGAGCGAGTGCGGGCCACACCACAGCTGGGGCTGCCTGTACTGGACGTACGAGGGCTGGTGGTGCATCAGGTGTGCTTGACAGGGTGGGTCGGGTGGTACTTGCAGCAGGCTCTGGTAGGGTCGTTCTTTGGTAAAGTGCGTGATGCAAGCTGAACCCTACGCAGCTCTTAGGACCGTTCCGTGACGGCACCTTTCCCCAAGTAGCAACCGCCCCCACTTGCTGCCGCAGGCACATGCCCGCCCACCCAGCGCCGTCCAGCAACCAATGACTGCCGCAGCACAGACCCCTGCCACCAACGCTGCTGGTGCCCCAGCTTCAGCACATCAGCTTACCATTGCTGCAAGCCCCTTAGAAGTGCAGTCCCTGAACCCCCTCCCTTCACCCCAGCCTGCAGCACTGCCTGCAGCATCGTGTGCTGCACCTGCTGCCTCGGAAGTGGAGGCCAGCGCTTTCAGCTACGCCAGCGTCAGCAGCACAGGCCGCAGCAGCATGGCGGCAGTGGAGGTGGACGGCGAGCAGCAGCAGTCAGCCGAGCGCTCTGGTGGCTCCCTTCTCGGCTGGGTGCTGCCCGCGCGCCGCCCAGCCCAACAATCCTTCACTGCTGTTGCTTCCCGCAGGCCCATCAGGCCGTCAGCAGACACAGGTGCCGCAGCTGCGAGTGTGCTGGCATCAGCGGGCAGCAGGGATGGCAGCGTGCGCGGCTTTGCACGGTCACCCAAGCTCATGTCTCAGCCCAGCGTCCCGCGCCCCCAGCCGACAGCCCTAGCTGCGTCTGCAGCTTTGCCTGTGCTCAGCCACGCAACCAGTGACACGAGCGCCGCTGGGCCTGCCCTGTTTGGCAGCGTGCGCAACTGGCAGCAGCAGCGGGGAGGCGGGGCAGAGTGTGAGGGAAGCGCACCACCAGGATTGGCAAGCCAAGAGGGTGGAGCAGCAGTGGAGGCGAGGTCAGACTCACTTTTGCAGTGGCACCTGCCACCTCGCGCAGCCTCGCACAGCAGGAAGGCTGCGGCAGGCTCGCAGCGGCAGCAGCATCCGGCCGCAGCAGTACCACCAGCACCAGCAGCACCTGTGCCTGCCGCCGTGGCTCCTAACGTGCCGGCACCTTCAGCGTTGCAGCGCATAGGAAGTGCGTCGCTGCGACGCACGCTCAGCAGCTTCAAGAAGCGCGTGTTTGGCGCTGATGGTGCAGGTGTTGCTGGGGATGAGCAGGGGCAGTGGAAGGCCGCCCAGGCTGAGGGTGTGCTGCAGCAGCAGCCGGGCAGTCCTGGCTGGTTGATTCCAGCAGTGCACGACCTGGCTCCAAGCTCTGCAGACGCTGCCGGCAGCACAGGGACCACCCTGCCAGCTCGAGCCAGCAAGCAGGAGGAGCAGCAAGAGATCCCCAACTTGGCTGGCGACAGGATGAACCGGCTAAAGCGATTGTCGGAGCGGCGGCGTGTGTCCAGTGCGCCGTTCGGAGCTTTCCCCTTGCTGGCTGCCGACGCCCCTGAGCAGCAGCAGCCGCAAGGGACAGTAGCAGGTTCTGATGACTGCAGCGGCGCCCACAGCCCGGGTGTCACTAGCGGCGAGCGGTGTGTTGAGGAAAGTGTGCCAGAGGCCCGGCCCGGCCTGCAAGCGCTGAAGGCTCGGGCACGCACCGCCCGAAGCAGCAGCGCCTCTGCTCCGTCTGGCACGCTTCTGGCGGCGGCAGGAGGAGGAGGGCCCAGCTCGCAATATTCCATGGCGGCTGTTGATGATGTGTTTGGACCCGACAGGCCAGTGCGCTCGCTTTCTTCCTGGTCGCCGCTAAAGGCAGGCACTGCCTCTGAAAGCAGTGATGGCGGCAGCCCACCAAAGGTGATCCGCGTTTGCTGTGAGCTGTGCTGAGCGGCCGCGCTCAGTTTGCCCTGGGGCCCATGCGCCATGCTCCACCATGCAACACGGAAACACTGCTTATTGATCTCTCTGTCACTCGTCTCTCCTTCTGTCTCTGTTTGTCTTGTCCAGAGGGAGTCTGGTTCTTCTTCGCAACCTGCCACTCACCTAGTTACTGTTGCTGCTACGCACGCGCCTGCTGCAGACCGCAATCCTGCGCAGCAACACCGTGCCGCCCGCTCTCTGGCCCGGTAGCCCCGCAAGCGGCAGTTCCTCACCCGCCCGCTCCTCATGGCATGCCCCAGACCAATGCCCTGGTGCCATGTCAGCAGCCGGCAGCCCCCAGACGCCAGCGTGGACGGCGGCAGACGGCGGCACACCCACTGCCTTCAGTCCCACAGCAGCAGAGTCAGGGCCGCTGACCCAGCCTGAGGCTGCCTTACAGCAGGTGCTGGGCAGCTTGCAGCGCGCGGCGCAGAGCGGGATAAAGGAGGTAGACTGGCAGGCGCAGTACCAGGCGCTGAGTACCGCTCGCCGCCTGGCACAGCATCACCACACCACCCTGGCGCCGCCGCTGGCTCTCAAGGCTTTTGTGGCTGTGACTGCCCCCGTGATAGACGCGCTACGCAGCACACTGTCCAGGCTGGCAATAGCAATCTTCGTGGTGGGGCTTTTAGCAGGGGTGTTGGGGCGGTGGGAGTGGTCTGCAGCGGGATGTGATTGGGGTAGGCATGGAAGTGGATGTGCCAGATGTTGCCCAGTCTTGAGTGCTGTGCCACCATGATTGGTTGGCCTGCCACATTACGTGTCACATGGCTGCTGGCCTGGACATGAGCGCATATCAGTGCACATGGTGCTTGCTGCCCTTTGAAACAAGCCCCTAGTTCCCAAATGTGTGCTGCTACTGCTGCCGTGCAGGAACTGGTGCAAGGGCTGGGACCTGCGCTGGATGCAGAGCTGGAGTCCTTTGTGCCGCTGCTGCTGAAGCGGGCAGGCCAGGTGCGGCGGCAGGCACAGCCGCTAAGGGTTGGTGGGGCCGGCCCTGACCTGGTGCTGACCTGGTGCCGCGCTGCTGCTGCCACTGCTGTGGGTTGCACGTGCCAGCGGCCACGGTGCAGGTGCAATCGTGGTGGCAACCGTGCAACACTTCAACGCCATTGCCTACAACTCATCACTCCTTTGCAGCCATACGGTGTCAGCCATCCCTGCGCTCCCTACTACCTCCCTCGCTCCCCTCCTGCTACAGATATCGATAGCTGGGCGTGACAACTTCTTGGCTGTCGAGGCTGACCAGGCACTGGCGGCCGTCGTGGAACGTGCTGGGGAGGCCAAGGTTGCCGCCGTGCTGCTTGGCTGCCTGACCAGCTGCAAAGCTGCAGACATGAGGGCCAAGGCTGCCATGCACCTGGACGCTTGCGTGCAGCTCCACGGGGAAGGCCTGGTGAGCCTGCCAGCGTGTGAGAGACTGAGGCTGGTGGGATGCAGTGGCATCGTGTCAACTTGGCAAGTGCACTGCGTGTGGCGGAATGAAGAGACAGCGGCGGGGCCATCCTTGCCGCCGGTCTGTCTTTCCTCAGCCTTGCCAACCAACCTGCTCCGCATTTCCCGACGTTGCCGGCATCTGCTGTTGCGGTGCAGGTGAGGCAGTCTCCTGCTCTGGTGCCTCGGCTGCTGCGTGCCGCCGTTGGGCTGCTAGATGAGGGGCGACTGGAGGCACGCTCTGCTGGCAAGCGCATGCTTTGGGAGCTGCGACGGCAGATGGAAGGCAGGGTGGGCGCCCCGGCGGATGACTTCAAGAAGGCGCTTGCCAGGCTGGACTGCAAGACAGACAAGGTTTGAGGCTTAGGGTGTTGTTGCGTACCTGTGGGTGCGTCACTTTTGCCGCAAGGGCGTGTTGCAAAGACAAGTGAGTGCGGAACACTTTCTTGCAGGTGTGGGACGTGTTTGAAGCAGCCGCCATGCCAGCGCTGCCCCTCACTCGCGCCACCTCTGCCAGCCTGCGCTGCACAACCGCTGGGTGCGCCGCCTGCCCGGCCTGGCCTGCAACTGGCAGCTCAAGTCCTGCACGGCAGAGCATACTGACAGGCCATAGCTCTGGGCCCCCGGATGCAGCGTGGGGCAGCAGCAACCCTGGCAGCAGCGGCAGCAGCAGGACCAGCAGCGCAGCTGTTACAGCTGGCCCTGCGCAGGCAGGCATCAGGCCTGGTTCCACTGCCGGCAGGGGCAGCAGTGGCACCACTCCCGGCATCTATGGCGCTGGCAGCGCGTCATACGGTGGTGGCGCCGCCGGTCGGCGCGGCGCTTCTAGACCTTCCAGCGGTCGGTCAGTCGGCTCAGCAGCGGGCAGCGGTGGCTTTGAGGGAGGGGCGGCTGGGGGCCCTGTGCCCTCTGGCTCCCTGGCAGGTGTTGCTCCAGAGCTGCAACAGCAGCTGGAGGCAGCTGAGCCGCTGCTGGGCAGCATGGAGTGGAAGCAGCGGCTGCAGGGCCTGCAGGTGCTGCAGGCGGCGCGCGGGCTGCCGCCACAGGCGCAGCTGTGGGTGGCTGCAAGGCTGGCGCAGCATGTAGTGGACGCCAACCTGAAAGTGCAGCAGCAGGTGGGCCGGGCTGACAAAACACAAATCAGCTGGCCTGCCACACAGCCCCGGCTTCCCCGCTGATTGATTGTTCTGCACGCTTGTTGTTTCCCTACGCTCTCGTTAATAGCGATGCCACATGTCTATCTGACTACCTATTGAGATGGTGACCCAGACCCCAGACAACCCACTTCCGAAACCTGCCTGCAGGCTCTGCTGTGCCTGAACCAAGCGCTGGAAGCTGGGGCCCCTAGCCTTGCGCCGGCAGCAGGCGGGCTGGTCCCCGCGCTATGCAAGTGCATAGACAGCGGCAACCCGCTGGTCAGGCAGCAGGCAGGGCTGGCGCTGGATGCAGCAGAGCGATGCTGGGACGCCGCCGCACTAGTGCCACCCCTGTGTGCCGCGCTGGGAGCCGCCTCGGGAGGGGGTGTGCGCGGCACTTCCGCAGTACTGGGCAGGCTGGCGGCGCTGGCACCCTCGCTGTGCACGACCCGGCCCGCCCTGGTGCGTAGGCAGGCGCTGCCAACGCTGCTGGCGCTGCTGGCAGTTGAGCGGCGCCCTGAGCTGCGGCAGCTGGTGGTGGGGGCGCTAGCCGTCCTGGCGAAGTTTATGGGCGGCGAGCTGACAGCGGCGGCAGCAGCAGCTGGGCTGGCTCCCGCTAAGCAGCAGGTGGTGGCCCGGCTCGTGGAGGAAGCACGAAACGGCGGCAGCGGCAGTGTCGCAGGCTTGCTCTAGTGCGGAGCAGCAGTGCCAGCGGTGCACAAAACCACCTCGAGCTGATTTCAGACAGGCATGACTCTGCCAGGTAACAGAACTTGGAAGGAAGGCAGATGCCAGGGATCACTAAACGGGTATGAATCAAAGGGGAGCGTTCTGGTAGGCAAAAGAGGAGGTGGGAAATAATGCAGTGCAGCTGAATGGATGGCCGAATGGAGGAGAGCTGGAGGAAAGGAAATAATGGGTCAGTTCACATCAGGGCGAGCAGTCAGGGCGCAGGTCGCTGGGGGATACGAGCATGTCTCTCTGCACACAAAGCAAGCGGATACCAGCACGTGGATGATTGTGTGCCTGCCTCGTCAAGCGCAGGCCTCAACCTCGGCTTGATGTGCCAGGGTGGGGGAGGAGCGGCTCACGCGCAGCTGACCTTTGGGCGTGGGGGAGACCAAGCAGGGAGGCAGCTGGTGCTTCTGCCTCCAGGCTGGCAGCTGCTGCACCGCCGCCTCGACCGCCACCTCCGCTGCTGTGCCGCCAAACTCCACCGGCGTGATCTCAAGGCCCATGCTCTGCAGCAGCACCCATGTGGTGGGTGTAAGAGGCGGAGGCATGCACATATTCCGCTGCGTAGCAGCAGCTCAGGAGGGCATGCTGACACGCTTCAAGCACTCAATTGAGGTGCTGTTGGTTTATTGTGACACAGAGACGAGCTGCTGGTGGGGCTTCTCTCTGCTCAATGGTTACTGACCTCCACCAGCTGTTTGCGCCCGTCAGCGCCATACACAAAATGGATGCGCTTGCGGGTCGAACTGCGCAGGCGCACATGGGGGGCAGCGAAACAAGGCAGGCTTCAGGACAGAGCAAGCACCACCACCTGCGAGCAACGCGCGGTGGCCGACGCGTGTGTGTGTGTGTGTGTGTGCGTGTATGTGTGCGCCTGCGCTGCACCTGCGCCGACACCACACTGTGCGCGAGCCTGCAGCCTGCAGCCTACAGGCCACAGGCAGTATGGCAGCCTGGGCAATGCGCTTACATCCCTGTTGCCAGGCAGACGGCACTCACGGGTCGATGAAGGGGCTGACCAGCTTCCACAGTCCCCAGAAGATGGTGGGTGCCTCCAGCATCCATATGTCCAGTATGCGCTCAGGGAAGTGCTGCTCCAGCATCGCAAAGGACGCCCGCAGCGCGGAGGCATCCAGGTTCTTGATCTGCAGGCCTGCAACAGTCACAGGGCAGCAATGTGCGGCAGGCACGTCGAAGTGCAGCAATGTATCTGGCGAGCATTGGCAGGCAGGCAGGCAGGTAGGCAGCGGCAAGAGGATAACGGGCATCGGCGGCAGCAGGAGCGGCCCCAGCTGGCACTGCTGGTTGCAGCTGCAATTGCTGCAATACTCCTCAACTCAAGGCCCGCATTCTGTGCGCTCAACCGACAGCGACGGGCATCCCCTCAGCTTGGCAGCCAGCACACACCGCTGAGGTCAAACACCGCCACCAGCTTGCCGTCGGGGTTCGCTGGGTGGTGGCAGTAGTGTGAGGAGGCCTCCAAGCAGAAGTAAATAAAGTTGTTCATCAGCTGCGGGGCAACGCCCGGGCGATGCAGCCGTCCCTTGATGATCAGCAGCGGGCGGCCCGCGCTCTCGTCTGTTGGCAGCTGCAGCTGGACCTTGCCGAGAGCCAGCTCGGGAGCAACGTCCTCCTACGGAGCAGCAAGACGGGGCAGGACAGGCAGCAGATGAGCCAGAACTGATTCGGCACGCATGTGGCCCCGATTCGAGCTGGTGTGCGGTAACGACGACGGCGGGTGGTATGCGGCTCGAATCGCACCTCTTCTACCCTCCCGAACCCTTTGCGCCACGCAGATTGCTTTTGAAGACGTGAAAGGGCCTTGACGGCGTCCAGTTTCTCTGCCCGTAAGTAGCGCATCAGCAGCGTGGTTTCCTCTTCATCTCCGCCAGCGGGCAGCTCTGATGAGCCCTCGAACGGTGCCAAGACGTCCTTGCCAACGCCGGCCCGGCAGATTGCCAAACACGCTGCTTCATCGGGCGCCACAGCTGTAGCACGGCCAAACACCTTCTTCAGCATGTTTGTGGGTTGAGTGGCGACTTACAGGCGACAATGCGATGATCAGGGCGGCTGCCGGCTGCAAGCAATCTCCCAGGGTTCGGGTGTACGTACTGCCCAAGGCGGGGGCCACGCCAGGTCTCATTGTTCACTGTTAGCCTAAAATATTACACTGCTGCACAGAGAGCTCAGCGCCTGTTACCACAGGCCTAAAACATTCCAGTGTTGTAAAGGGAGCCCAGCACCAAGCCCGCATCCTGGCAACCGCAGCTCTCGGCGAGACGGAACCACCTGATGGCTGTGGGCGTATCGGCACGAGTGCCCTCGCCATCCAGCCACAGGTATCCAAGGATGTGCGACGCCTGCGCCAGCACCCGCCGACAGCCAGCTGGTGTCATCAGGACCGGCAGCTGCCGCGGTGCGGCGTCCGGCGCCGCCGCCGCTGCAATCACCAGCGGCTCGAGCTGCCGAGTGGCGCGAGACAGCCACATGGCAGCCTCCTCGCAATCATGTGCCAGGCCCATCAAGCCCTGCAGGGGCGGGATGCAAAGGCACACTCACAGACCGGGTCACAATCACCAGTCTGAACCTCGCAAGCCATGCCAGTGAGCGCCTCACGCCAGCTGTTGCACACTGTGACATATAAGCTTACAAGCAAGCAAGCAGGCAAAACGCCGGACGCGCTCCGCTCTCTGCCTCACCTTGTAGTGACCCCAGCCAAGCCTCCATTGCGCCTCCGGGTGGCCAGCCTTTGCTGCACGCACCCAGTAGCGTGCCGCATCATCCCCTGGCCCACACGCCCAAGCTGGAGTGCCAGCGCCTGCCGCCTCAGCCGCCTCAGCCCCACTGGCGCCATACCAGGTTGCAGCTGCCCTGGCAGCACTAGCTGCTGCATCAGCGGGCGGCTGGTTCGACCTCAACCGCCCCCGCTGCTCCAAGAAGCGTGCCGCCGCCACTGTGGCAGCCACATTGCCGGCCTTCACGGCCAGCTCCAACAGCCACGGCAGGGCGGGCCTGCTGCCACCGCTGCTGCCCCTGCTGCTGCCCCTGCTGCCCTCCTTGCTGCTGCCCTCGCCGATGCTACCGCCCCTTTCCCTGCTGGCGCTGCTGCTTTGCAGCTCCAGTTTCTGGAAGTGCAGCAGGCGCAGGGTGCCGCGCTCACCCCCCAGCCCCTGCCGCCAGGCAGAGCACACCTGACTGACGACTCGAGCTGTGTCGGGGCTGTGACCGGTAGCTGCCAGCACTGCCGCCAGCATTTCGGGCTGCAGCTCCGCCCAGCGCGAGCGCTCCAGGCTGCCGCGGTGGCTGGCAGGAGCAGCAGGCAACAGCGCCCTGCCGCTGCCGCGCCCAATGAGCTGCGGGCTGCTTGCCGTCGCCAGCGGGGCATCACCTGCCTCTGCCAGCGCAGCATGCGTCAGGGCAGCGTGAGGTGCCAATCTGTTGGGAAGGCTGCCAGAGGAGCTGGCACAAGTGCAGCCTACCACAGCAGCAGGCAAGCCGCTGTGCCGAGCTGAGTCTGGTGGTGCATCAGACCGCGGCGATTCGCCGTGCCAGCTCATGCTCGTGGCACGCCCAGCAATGCTCCACAGCAGCTGCTGCCGCGGATCTGTCTCTGTGACCTCCTGCTGCTGCCCGCGCTCCCGCTCCTGCTGCTGCGCCCGCTGCTGTGCGCGCTGCTGCTGAATCTGTTGCTGCGCCCATTGCTGCGCCTGCTGCTGTGCCTGCTGCTGCGCCTGCTGCGGCGCCTGCTGCTGCAGCGTGTGTGGGTGCATTGAAGCCGTCGCTGGTGCTGCTCCAGCGGCCTTGAAAGGGTGCAGGCTGTGCATGGGGGTGCTGGGGCCTGGCACTGCCATATCCCCCTCCATCTTTGCATCCAGCTGCTGATTGTCTGCTGCCGCTGCACCACCATGCAACGGCCTGCGCAGCAGCTGCTGTAGCCTGGCCTGCTGCTGCTGTCGCTGCTGCTGCTGCTGGTCCAGGCACCGCTTGCGTCGGGCACTGGTGAATGACCTGCTTCCAGAAATGGCTGGTGTGCCGGGTTCGCTTGTGGCAGTACTGCTTGGCACTGATCTCATCTCATTGTCTTCTGTCCACGTGCCAATCAACCGCCACTGCACTCCCTTGCGCATCCGCCGCTCAACCAGATGGGCCACCTGCTGCTGCAGCTGAACCTCCGGGCCGGGCTGGGGCAGCTGCAGCACAGCGTCACCACACACCTGCGTTCCCGCCAGCGCAGTTGCCAGCTCATTGCCGCTCTGCGAGCCGAGCGCGCCGCCGCTGTGCTGCCAGAACACGCGTCCAAATCCTGGTACGCTGGCATGGTACAGCTGGCCCTGTGCGAAGGCGAAAGGGAACGCAGGGGTTGGCGGGCAGAGGGGAGCGGGGCGGCGGCAGCAAAGGGCGGGTGCTCAAGCGGCCACGCCTGTCCTGTGACAGCCTTTGTGTGGCCTCACCTGCTGCAGAACGCATTGGGGAGACGCGCCGGCTGGTAGGGCCTCAAGCACCACTTCAAGTGCACACTCCTGGGCGTGTAACAAGAGGTAGCGCATGTCGAGGCCCCGTGCATCCACCAAGCAAGGTCACAGGCAATGGGATCGCTGTTGACTTGCCGCCGAAACAGCCACCCTGGCACGGGGTGAAAGTCCGCAATGCGGCATGCAACGGCTCTATCATTTCAACATGACCACCTGCCCATCCGTTACCAGCATCTCGAGGTCGCCCCTGCCTCTCGGAACTTGCACGCCCCGTTGCTGGGGCTGTGCGCCTGTAGCGGCTCTCAAACCGTGCTGCAGCCTTAGGTTTGCCGCTGCTAGGCTGCCTCGCGCTCACCGGCGCTGGTGTGGCTCAAGAACGGCAGCGGCAGCGGCAGCGACGACTGCAGCGGTAGCAGGGACGGCGGCAACGGCAGCAGCAGTCATGCCTCAACTTGCAGCTGAGCTGGCTGCTGCCGTGGACGAGGCGCCTGTGTGGACTCTGGACCAGGCTGTGGGACTGGTTTTTGGTGGCCTGCTGCTGGTCCTGTATCTCAGCTCCTCACAGGTGTGTGCCCGTCTCCTGTGCCTGCCTGCCTGCCTGCCTGCCTGCCTGCCTGCCTGCCTGCCTGCCTGCCTGCCTGCCTGCCTGCCTGCCTGCCTGCCTGCCTGCCTGCCTGCCTGCCTGCCTGCCTGCTGTGCTGCTTTTGTCGGTTCAGCACGTCTTGACAAACCCAGCAGCTTGCTTGCACGGCCAGCGGCCAGCTGCAGAGCCGTAGCAGGCTTGCAAGCCCCCGCTCTGTCTCACCGGGCTGCTCCCCATGTGTGCGCCGCCGCCGCAGGTGGATGCCTTTGTTGCCAGGCAGCAGCGGCGGCAGCTGGGCCTTTGTGAGCGATGTGGCGGCCTCAATGAACCGGCGAGCTGCACTGAGAAGGGCTGCCCCGTTCGCGAGCAACAAGCATGAGGCGAGGCTGCGAGGCGTGGTCTGCTGGTCTTCTCAAGGCTCACTGCCTTTGCATCACATCGAGTCACCTCATTCCAATTGCCAGCTTCCGTCATGCGTGTGTTCTGGCTCTTGCACTTGCCGTGAAGTTTCATGTGCTGCAAAATGTGCAACTGCTCATGGAGCCATGTGCTGTGCAATGTACTGGCCGACATCGTACAAAACTGAGAGGCATGCCGCGGGAACGGCATGTCGACTGCGGGGGGCTGGCTTGACGGCAGCGCCGTCCACCTGCATCGGCGCTGGCGTGCGCGCTTGCTATGCGTCTGCATACCCCTTGAAGTGCTGCTTGGTGAACTTGCTGAAGCTGAATCCTTTGAAGCGCTTCTCGCCACCAGTCAGCGCCTGCAGCGTCTCATCTGCCAGTATGTAGCTTCGGTCAGTTGGGTCCTGCGCATGAAAGGTGAGCAGGTGAGTTGCAGCCAGTAGCACGGTGGATTGGTGAGTGGCATGCCAGGTTGAGAGGTTGTCAGTCAGAGGCGCGCAGGTGAAGATGGGTGGCTGAGGCGCTGGGAAACGAGCAGGCCACGGAGAAGCGTGCTCGAGCAGTTCAACGCAACACTTGTGCCGGCAGCATGCCAGGTACTGGTGCACCACAATGGGATGCGTCGATGCGGCCATGGACTGCAGATGCATGCGGTGCAGTGACCCACACAAGCACACATTCACACTGACACACATACACGGTTGCGCACCTGCAGCTCGTGCTGCTTGCAGTAGGCCCAGAAGTGCTTGGTGACTGCTGGCCGAGATGCGGTTTCGCTGCCCATCCACGCCGCCATTTCAGGAGACAGCCTGCAGGGTGATGCCAACGTACAGGGGTACGTCAGAGCACAAAGGTCGAAAGGTAACTGGCTGCAGTGACGGTGACAGCAGCAGGCGCAACTCTCTACCAACCAAACACACACGCAACCAAGCAAGCAGCAGGGGCCTGCAAATCAGCGCCTGGCACAAGGCGCGCCAACACTGTCTCCAACGGGCTCCCTGTGTGCATCCTCTGCTCAATTAGCCGCCGAGAGGCAGGCAGTCACCCATGCAACGGCAGTTAACCATTGAGGCCAGGCACAGCTCACTTGCACTCCTTGGTGAATCCACCGGGCTTGCGAGCCTTCTCCTCCCCCCCAGATGCTGCGGCGCTGCTGGTGCTACGCCGACGTGAGGCTGAGGGGGCGCTGCGGACGCGCTTTGCAGGCTTCACTTGCTCCTCGTCCTGCTCATCACCCTCGTCCTCCTCCCCCTCTGCATCCTCCTCCTCAGAATCACTACCGCCCACCACGTCTGAACGTCATGACACGCCGCGACAAGCAATGAGGCATGCAAACAACACAACGGGCAGGTGTGCAGCCCAACAGGCAAGCAGGAAGCAAACAGGCGGTCACTCGCAGCTGCACACTCCACCCCTCACAATGCCAGCTCAAGCAGCCAAGAGCAGCGCAGGGTCATCAACTTGAACAATCCCGGCGTGTGCTGCACAGCCGCCTGCAGCATGCCCCTATATCCCGTAAGCAGGAACGACGACCCTGCAAGCGGGAGAGCCAGCCTCACCGCTGGTTTTGCAGTGCTTGGATAGGTGCTTCTGCAGCTTGAACATGCTGCACTTCGTGCCGGGGAACAACTTCTTGAGCTTGTCGTCTGCAGGCAGCACACACGGGATAGCGGCGGCACGGAATGACTGCACGGCGATGCTCGGCGCCGCAAGCCAGCCCATCACATTGCAGCCAACGGCAGGGAAGGACAATGATTGCAGCACAAGCACATGTCAGGCAGGCTGACTGCGCCCAGCTACGATTGCGTGAGCATTGGGTGGTGCGCAGCAGCAGCCAGCCAGGGGCTGCCCACAAGCAGCTGTGCATGCAGGCTGCCCATGGCACACCGTAGATGATGGTGCGCTTGTCTTTAGGGTCTTGGAGGTTGTGCTCCTTGATGTACACCCACAGCTGCTTCACCACCTGAAGCCAGGGACACACACAAACACACACATGCACACAGCGGCGGTGGGCACGGCGACGTGTGTTCGTGTGCCTCAGAATGCTGCGGAGTGTGCCGTGCCGCCCGGTGTGCTGCTGTGGTGCACCATGTGCCTTCGCGCCCCTGGGCTACTTACGACCAGCCCAGACAGCCGCATCACGGCTGCTCAGGTTGCAGCACTGGAATGCCGCGGGGCACTGGCTCACCTGCGTGCGTGGCATGCGCGCCACCCCCAGGAACTCTTCCATTTCAGGCGACAGGAAGGAACCCAGGCTGCTGCCGGCCGCCTTGCGCTTGCGTTTGGCGGGTCTGCATGAGGCAGGCGTCACAAGAAGTCAAATGTGGGTTTGTATGGGGGCGAAGGGGGGTAAGCAAGCGGCAGGGGGGGCGGTGCGACACAGCCATTCCGAGCCAACACGCTGCTGGAACACAGGCAGCGCTTGAACGTACAGCACAAAAGTTGTAACTCACGCCGCTGCCTCCTCCCCCATCTCCTCCTCCTCCTCCTCGTCGTCATCAGCCGCAGCCTTGTCCTGCACCTTTGCAGCACGTCAGCCTTGGCGAACAGGTGTGCAACGTGCACGTGCAGTTGCCTCTGTCAACAGACAGCCGGCAATCCTGCTTGCCTGCCTGCATGCCTGATCACTTGCACCAACTTCAGACGGGGCTGCTCACCTGGCCCTCCTTCTCCTCTGCCTCTTCAAGATACGCGTTGATAGCATCTCGCAGCAGCGCCTTTCGGTCGCCTAGCTGCAGCCCATACTCGCCCTCCAGCCGCCGCCGCAGCTGCTTCTCTGCACAGCCGTGGGCGGTTGGTGGAGGCTGGAAAAGCGCAATCTAGCAAGGGAAGGGCCACCGCCTCAAGGGACATCTGCACTGCTTGCTTTGCTTCTGCATTCATGCATCACCAAAGCAGGCTATACCAACACCTCACATCTCCTCCCACACGATTAGTGCTACCTGTTGTGGTGGCCAGGTCAACTTCTGTTAGCAGCTGGCGCAGGCGCGCCAGCAGTGCCTGGTCGCTGGGCGGCTCAAGCGGCGGCGTTGCGGCCAGTGCGGCTGCCGCCTCCTGCTTTACAGCAGCCTCCGCCTTGACCTCTGGCGCCGGCTCTGCTGTAGACGACGGTGACGCCTCCTGCTTCACAGCACCCTCCGCCTCGGCCTGTGGGCCCGGTGCCACCGCTACAACTGGAGGCAGACTAACTGCACCGCCCGGCCCGTCACCCACTGGTTCAGCTGCTTCAGCAGCGGCGATAGGCTCGCCTTTCACACCCTCGCCAGTTGGTGACGGTGCCGGTGCCGCCAGTTGAGGCTCCGCGATGTTCGACGTTGTGGTGACCGCTGCCTGCGCTGTGGCAGGTGCTGCACCTCCTGTGACGAGAGCAGGGGCGTCCGGCAAACCCAGCGCGACTTTGACGCCAGCTATTCGTTGCGTGTCGGGCGCTTCTGAGGCCTGTTCATCCTGGATGTGACCGGCAGATGCAGCAGGCGGTGCAGCAGCCGGCAGGGCCCTTGTGCCATCCGCCATCGGGCTTCCTGGGGCAGCAACCAGCGCAGTCTGAATGGATTGCAGCTGTGGAGAGAGATGCGGGCAAGCAACGGAACAGATCGCACTGCTCGGCTTGACCAGTCGGATCCGCCGCCGCTGCCAGTGCGCCGCTGACAGCGGCGGTGTTTAGGCGCTGCAACACAAGCGATGCACGCTTCGCTTTGCTTTGCAACAGCTGTTTCGAAAGGTATGAAACGCATTTTGACGCTCCCCAGCCCCCTGTCAAGCGCGGGCAAACTTCACCGGACTCCGCCTTCAAGCGCCGGTGCACTAGCCTGACGAGTGTTATGCGTGTTGCAAACACGATGCAGCATAATGCGCAATGTCATGCGAGTGGGTCCATGCTGACACAGCTGAAGTGGCCACATGAATGCTACACGAGCTATCTCTGCGTCTCTTTTCTCCATCGTTCCCGCAGTTTGCACCCGGGCTTCACACACGGCAGTGCAAGCATGAACGACTCTGCTGTGGGCTGCCCGCTCACAACATCGCTTCCACACTCGTGGGGCGAGCACTCTGGGCCTGGATCTCAGCTGCCAGACATCAGGTGAGGGTCGTGGGCAGGGCGGCGGGCTGATCGACTCGGGGTAGAGATAGCTTGGGCCGCGTCAGCCAGCTGCGCGGAGTAGCATTGGCGCGGCACCTCTTTTCACAAGCGGCTGCCGCAAGCCGCCGCTGCACGCCCGCCTTGTGCGTGCAAACACTGGGGGCATAAGACTGCTCACACCTTTGCGCCGGCTGTGACGTTGATTTTGTCGACGGTGACGCCTCTTACGTGGCCCCATGTCTGGTTGACCGAACGCATGCCACTGACTTGTATGCTCTGTTGCCTGACCCCACAAGCGCAGGGCGTACAAGCTGGGCAAGAAGCGTTGGAGCTACAACCAGGTGGAGCTGGTGTTGGGAGAGGCTAAGGGCGGTGCACGCACAGCGTCCGTACGACAAGTGGTGCATGCCGAAGGCACCAAATTTCACCAAGCCCATCAGGCAAGCATGCTAGTGCACAACCCGTGCATACTTAAGCTAGCACATCAAGCAAGCACCGCGAACCTGTCCTGAGCCAGGGACAGGACATGCCCTGGGCATTTATGTGCTGGCTTTTTCCTTTTCCCGCCAACTAATGCAGTGCCTGCCTCTATGAAATGCTGCTCCTCTTTGCAGGACTCAGCGGTGGCATTCCATGTCGAGCTGGAGTCAGGGGCCAAGCTGCAGGCACAAATCTTCCTTTGCTATGACAGGCCTCCTTCCAAAGCTCGAAGTGACAGCGGCAGCGGCGGCAGTGCCAGCAGCAGCGACAGCGGGCCGGCCGCAGTGGCAGGCAGCGACCATCACGCATGGTGAGCATCACTAAACTCTCCTGCTCACCTGGCATTCTGTGGCCTGTATCAGTCTCGCACGTTTCAAGATATGTATTGTGCTGACCAGTCATACCAAATCTTGCATACCATATCTTGCGTGCAGGCATCTCGTCACACGAAAAGACTGCTGCAAGAAGTGCGAGGGCCGCGTGCTGCGATCCATCCAGGTGTGCCACCCCCTCCGCTGCTTGCTGTTGTGCTGCGTCTTAGCTGCTCCAAAGCACACGGTGTTGGTTAGATGTCGTGCATGCAACCAAATGGGGTGAACCTGCTACAACTATCTGCACCCTCTGCTCACAAGTCTTTGCTCCTTCCTGGCTGCAGCGCTTTGGCCGACAGGGCAAGCGGTGCCGCAACGGCGACGCCAAGCCCGCAGCTGCACCAGAAGGCGATGCAGCGGGCAGCTCAGTTTCTGCCACTCCTGTCTCCTCGAAAAAGGTGCGGCCTGCACAGCACTGCACAGCTGCTTCTGCTTTTTGATGTTCGCCTTGGCAGCGCTGATGCCAGGCTGTAGGCACCTGCTGTGCTCTGATCATATGCACCACCCTGACCCACCTGTTGTTATGCAGGACCCCAAGTTCATGTACCTCTCTCTGGATGAGGCCTGCACCCACGTGGACGCCTCCGCCTTCCGCCTTGTGGCTGGCATCTACAACCGCCAGGGCACCCGCCTGCTGGCCACCTCTGTCAGCCCCCCCATCCGTGTGCTGGCTAACAACGATGTGCCCACCGGCGCGGCTCGCATCAAGCTGGAGGCGCACTTGCCCGCAGACTGGGAGGGCTGGAGTCCGCAAGCCCCCCGGCCAGCGTCCTCTCGCCCGCTGACCACCTCTCGGCCCCGCAAGCCCAGCACGCAATCTGCGCGACCCAAGCCAGTGAGTTGCAGGGCAGCTGCCCGTGGTGCATGCTGCTTGGGAGTGTTGCTTGGGGGGTGTATGATTCGTGGCATCATCCATGGAATCATACATGGCCTGCCAACTGTTCCTCTCCTTTCTTGCTTGCTGTTTCTTCCAGATCAAGACAGAGTCGGCCAATGTGACCAGCGGCACCACAATGCTGTCAAGCTTGCCGCTGCGTGCCAACCCCGTCCCGTCTCTCTCCGTCAACCCGAGCAGCAAGGAGGTTTTTCCGCAGCGCCCCGCCAGGCGCCAGGCTGTGCAGCAGCAGCAGTTCAGCGAGCTGAGCAGCTTTGATGCGTGGCAGCTGCCTGCAAGCTCCCTGGCCTCCAAGCTTCCGCAGCCTGCCCGCAGCAGGGAGGCCAGCGGGCATCTGGTCAGTGGCGGCAGCCTGCACTCACCGGCTGCCGGCGCGATTGATTACAGCATTGAGGTGCGTTTTTTGGCTGTTTGATCGTTTTTGATGCGTTGATGCCCGACTACTCGATGTTAGTGCCGACCGTCCTTTGCTGTTGTCCCCTGGTGTTTCATCCCACTGCCGCCTGCCCACACTTCCGTACTGACTTTTTGTTTGCCATGCTTTACGTACGTGCAGGGTTCAACAACTCTGACATCGTTCCCCACAGCTGCACCACACGGCTGTCCCGAGCCGCCAAACCATTGGCTGGCGCCTGCTGGGCTGGCTGAACTTGCCAGCAAGGCAGGCAGCTTTGTCCCTGCGGTCGATGAGGCTGCGCAGCTTGAGGCCGGGCGGCAGCTGAACCTGCTGCACCAGCTCAAGGCTGGGCTGCTGGCTGCCAGCAACCAGGAGGCCAGCACAGGCTACGATTCTGTGCCCGCAGCAAGCCCAGTGCCTGTGGCTTGGACAAGTGTTGCGCCAGCAGTGCCTCACCTGGCAGCCCCATTGAACGATGGCTGCTCCGCGCTGGCGGCCTGCTGGGAGCAGGAGGTGGCCCATCTGCAAGCTTCATCCTCCTTGGAGGCTTCAGGTGTGTCTGCTGGCACTGCTGCTGACCTGCTTGCTTGCCGGCCACATCACCAGTGATAGTACATCCTCTCCCTGTGCCCTGCAGTTTGCCTGTCTACCTGCTCACCTACCTGCTTGTTGTTTCCTCTCGCAGCCTCTTTCGTGATGCCTCGGTGGCAGCCCACCTCGCACTGCCCGATGCCTGCTGTCGATTCGCTGCTGATGGACAGCTTTGCCCTTGGCATGCCGAGCAGCAAGCACTGCGACTTTGGTGCCGCCAACCAGGACCTGGAGGATCAGCTGCACATGATGCTGCCAAGCCATCACGACCTGCCACGGTGAGTGTCTGCTGCCTTGTCCTGGTTGTTGCAATGCACACAAGCGCGGTTGTGGCAGTTGCTTGCTCATACCGCCTGTTTGCGTCCTGCTGACGACTTTGGCTGCTGCCTGGTGTTGCAGGATTGAGATGTTGGATATCGATATGGTCCCCCTCTTTCCCGGGGACCTGATTGCTGGCTATTGATTGCCATCACCACCCATTCTCTCCAGCTGTCTCCTTTCATTCCTGTCTTTTTGCTAACTTTTGGGAAGCTGATCGGTGTGGTGCGCGTGCCAGCCATGGTGCGCATGCCGTACAGTGTAGGCTGCCGACCGCTGCCAATGGGTATGCGGCTGCGCTACACCACCGTCTGCTTCGTTTTTGCACCCTTCAACCTTCAGCACACCCCTTTTCACCCCTGCCAGCCTTCATGATCATACGGCCTACTCAACTCAGTCATTTAGTTACCTCTTTAACCAACCGTCCCACCAATGGGCGGTTGCCTCTTCACTTTGCGTTTTCACCATCTGCTTTCTACGCACCTGTTTCTGATTGTGTCGAGTTCACTCTCGCTCTATGTGGGCGGTGGCCACCCCTGTTGAACTGACTCCTGCTTTCATGATGCTCTCAGCCATCCTTCATACCTGATATCCTGAGCCTGTTGATGGCGCTGCTATCCCTGGTACCGCTGGCTGTCTTTGCAACGGGCTTTCATCCTCGGCCACAGCATGAGCGCATGTGCCCTCTATGCCCTGCCTTTACCTTCATATTCTTCATATATCGAATTGTATCAACCATCTGGATGGGGCGGAGAGGCAGAGGGAGGCTGAGTCCCTCCAAAGAGGGATTCTAGCTGGAGGGAGAGATCTTTGATGATTTGCAACATCTACCTCTCATTTTGCTGAACTCCTCCGAGGCGGCACGTGTGCCACCACAAGTTGGTTCACCCGCCATAATGGCGGGGCCGGTGGCACCAGTTGAGGGTCCGCGATACTCACGTTGCGGTTGCTGCCTGCGCTGTGGCAGGTGCTTCACCTCCTGTGCGAGAGCAGGGGCGTCCGGGAAACCCAACGCGACTTTGACGCCAGCTGCTCGTTGCGTGTCGGGCGCTTCTGGGGCCTGTTCATCCTGGATGTGACCGGCAGATGGAAAAGGCGGTGCAGCAGCCGGCAGGGCGCTTGTGCCATCCGCCATCAGGCTTACTAGGGCAGCAACCAGCGCAGTCTGAATGGAATACAGCTGTGGGAAGAGATGCGGGCAAGCAACGGAACAGATCGCACTGCTCGGCTTGACCAGTCGGATCCGCCGCCGCTGCCTGTGCGCCGCCGCACGGCCATGGTGTTAGGCGCTGCAACGCAAGCGATACACGCTTCGCTTTGCTTTGCAACAGCTGTTTCGAAAGGTATAAAACGCATTTTGACGCTCCCCAGCCCCCTGTCAAGCGCGGGCAAACTTCACCGGACTCCGCCTTCAAGCGCCGGTGCACTAGCCTGACGAGTGTTATGCGTGTTGCAAACACGATGCAGCATAATGCGCAATGTCATGCGAGTGGGTCCATGCTGACACAGCTGAAGTGGCCACATGAATGCTACACGAGCTATCTCTGCGTCTCTTTTCTCCATCGTTCCCGCAGTTTGCACCCGCACGTCACACACGGCAGTGCAAGCATGAACGACTCTGCTGTGGGCTGCCCGCTCACAACATCGCTTCCACACTCGTGGGGCGAGCACTCTGGGCCTGGATCTCAGCTGCCAGACATCAGGTGAGGGTCGTGGGCAGGGCGGCGGGCTGATCGACTCGGGCAGAGATAGCTTGGGCCGCGTCAGCCAGCTGCGCGGAGTAGCATTGGCGCGGCACCTCTTTTCACAAGCGGCTGCCGCAAGCCGCCGCTGCACGCCCGCCTTGTGCGTGCAAACACTGGGGGCATAAGACTGCTCACACCTTTGCGCCGGCTGTGACGTTGATTTTGTCGACGGTGACGCCTCTTACGTGGCCCCATATCTGGTTGACCGAACACATGCCACTGACTTGTATGCTCTGTTGCCTGACCCCACAAGCGCAGGGCGTACAAGCTGGGCAAGAAGCGTTGGAGCTACAACCAGGTGGAGCTGGTGTTGGGAGAGGCTAAGGGCGGTGCACGCACAGCGTCCGTACGACAAGTGGTGCATGCCGAAGGCACCAAATTTCACCAAGCCCATCAGGCAAGCATGCTAGTGCACAACCCGTGCATACTTAAGCTAGCACATCAAGCAAGCACCATCAAGTATCTTGAGCCAGGGACAGGGCATGCCCTCGGCACTTTTGTGCTGGCTTTGCCTGCCAACTAACGCAGCGTCTGCCTCCACGAAATGCCGCTCATCTCTGCAGGACTCAGCGGTGGCATTCCATGTCGAGCTGGAGTCAGGGGCCAAGCTGCAGGCACAAATCTTCCTTTGCTATGACAGGCCTCCTTTCAACCCTCGAAGTGGCAGCAGCAGCGGCGGCAGTGCCAGCAGCAGCGACAGCGGGTCGGCCGCAGTGGCAGGCAGCGACCATCACGCATGGTGAGCATCACCGCACTCACTTGATCACCTGGCATTCTGTGGCTTGTATCAGTCTCGCACAATTCAAGATATAAATCGTGCTGATCATACCATACCATATCTTGCGTGCAGGCATCTCGTCACACGAAAAGACTGCTGCAAGAAGTGTGAGGGCCGTGTGCTGCGATCTATTCAGGTGTGCCACACCCTTCGGCGCTTGCTGCTGTGCTGCGTCTTAGTCGCTTCACGCACACGTGTTGGTTTCTGGAGATGTCGTGCATGCAATCAAATGGGCTGAACCTCCCTTATCTGCCCCCTCTGCTCACAAGTCTCTGCTCCCTCCTTGCTGCAGCGCTTTGGCCGACAGGGCAAGCGGTGCCGCAACGGCGACGCCAAGCCCGCAGCTGCACCAGAAGGCGATGCAGCAGGCAGCTCAGCTTCCGCCGCTCCTGTGTCATCGAAAAAGGTGCGGCCTGCACAGCGCTGCACCGCTGCTTCTGCTTTCTGATGGTCGCCTTGCCAGCACTGCAGCAAGATTGTAGGCACCTGCTGTGCTCTGATCATATGCACCACCCTGACCCACCTGCTGCTGTGCAGGACCCCAAGTTCATGTACCTCTCTCTGGATGAGGCCTGCACCCACGTGGACGCCTCCGCCTTCCGCCTCGTGGCTGGCATCTACAACCGCCAGGGCACCCGCCTGCTGGCCACCTCTGTCAGCCCCCCCATCCGTGTGCTGGCTAACAACGATGTGCCCACTGGCGCGGCTCGCATCAAGCTGGAGGCGCACCTGCCCGCAGACTGGGAGGGCTGGAGTCCGCAAGCCCCCCGGCCAGCGTCGTCTCGCCCGCTGACCACCTCTCGCCCCCGCAAGCCCAGCACGCAATCTGCACGGCCCAAGCCAGTGAGTTGCAGGGCAGCTGCCCGTGGTGCATGCTGCTTGGGAGGTGAATGATTCGTGGAATTATGCATGGAATCATACATGGCCTGCCAACTGTTCCTCTCTTTCTTGCTTGCTGTTTCTTTCAGATCAAGACAGAGTCGGCCAACGTGACCAGCGGCACCGCAATGCTGCCAAGCTTGCCGCTGCGTGCCAACCCCGTCCCGTCTCTGTCCGTCAACCCGAGCAGCAAGGAGGTTTTTCCGCAGCGCCCCGCCAGGCGCCAGGCTGTGCAGCAGCAGCAATTCAGCGAGCTGAGCAGCTTTGATGCGTGGCAGCTGCCCGCGAGCTCCCTGGCCTCCAAGCTTCCGCAGCCTGCCCGCAGCAGGGAGGCCAGCGGGCATCTGGTCAGTGGCGGCAGCCCGCTCTCTCCTGCTGCCGGCGCGATTGATTACAGCATTGAGGTGCGTGTTGTGGCCGTTGATGTCGGTTGATGCGTTGATGCCCGACTTCTCGATGTTAGTGCCGACCGTCCTTTCCTGTTGTCCCCTGGTGTTTCATCCCACTGGCGCCTGCCCACACTTCCGTACTGACTTTTTGTTTGCCATGCTTTACGTACGTGCAGGGTTCAACAACTCTGACATCGTTCCCCACAGCTGCACCACACGGCTGTCCCGAGCCGCCAAACCATTGGCTGGCGCCTGCTGGGCTGGCTGAACTTGCCAGCAAGGCAGGCAGCTTTGTCCCTGCGGTCGATGAGGCTGCGCAGCTTGAGGCCGGGCGGCAGCTGAATCTGCTGCACCAGCTCAAGGCTGGGCTGCTGGCTGCCAGCAACCAGGAGGCCAGCACAGGCTACGATTCTGTGCCCGCAGCAAGCCCAGTGCCTGTGGCTTGGACAAGTGTTGCGCCAGCAGTGCCTCACCTGGCAGCCCCATTGAACGATGGCTGCTCCGCGCTGGCGGCCTGCTGGGAGCAGGAGGTGGCCCATCTGCAAGCTTCATCCTCCTTGGAGGCTTCAGGTGTGTCTGCTGGCACTGCTGCTGACCTGCTTGCTTGCCGGCCACATCACCAGTGATAGTACATCCTCTCCCTGTGCCTGCAGTTTGCCTGTCTACCTGCTCACCTACCTGCTTGTTGTTTCCTCTCGCAGCCTCTTTCGTGATGCCTCGGTGGCAGCCCACCTCGCACTGCCCGATGCCTGCTGTCGATTCGCTGCTGATGGACAGCTTTGCCCTTGGCATGCCGAGCAGCAAGCACTGCGACTTTGGTGCCGCCAACCAGGACCTGGAGGATCAGCTGCACATGATGCTGCCAAGCCATCACGACCTGCCACGGTGAGTGTCTGCTGCCTTGTCCAGGTTGTTGCAATGCACACAAGCGCGGTTGTGGCAGTTGCTTGCTCATACCGCCTGTTTGCGTCCTGCTGACGACTTTGGCTGCTGCCTGGTGTTGCTGTTGCAGGATTGAGATGTTGGATATCGATATGGTCCCCCTCTTTCCCGGGGACCTGATTGCTGGCTATTGATTGCCATCACCACCCATTCTCTCCAGCTGTCTCCTTTCATTCCTGTCTTTTTGCTAACTTTTGGGAAGCTGATCGGTGTGGTGCGCGTGCCAGCCATGGTGCGCATGCCGTACAGTGTAGGCTGCCGACTGCTGCCAATGGGTATGCGGCTGCGCTACACCACCGTCTGCTTCGTTTTTCCACCCTTCAACCTTCAGCGCACCCCTGCTCACCCCAGTTAGCCTTCATGATCATACGGCCCTCAATTCAGTCATTTCAGTTACCTCTTTCACCAACCGTCCCGCCAATGGGCGGTTGCCTCTTCACTTTGCGTTTTCACCATTTGCTTTCTACGCACCTGTTTTTGATTGTGTCGAGTTCACTCTCGCTCTATGTGGGCGGTGGCCACCCCTGTTGAACTGACTCCTGCTTTCATGATGCTCTCAGCCATCCTTCATACCTGATATCCTGAGCCTGTTGATGGCGCTGCTATCCCTGGTACCGCTGGCTGTCTTTGCAACGGGCTTTCATCCTTGGCCACAGCACGAGCGCACGCAACCTCTATGCCCTTATGTCTGCCTTCCCTTCATCTTCTTCATGTATCTGACCCTTTAAGTTGTTCAGAACACTGTAATGCACTGTCAGCAGCGACTGTGAGTGTGACTGAATTGATCGCCGCTACTGTTTGCCGTTGGTGCTGCTGCGCCGTGTGGGGAGTGTCCACACGGGTTGGGAAGCTGTGGGTGCGGTTCAAGTTGTGCTTTCCCACACACGGAAAAAGCGAGGCGCTAGACGTGGTACCACGGAAGCTGCAGGGGTTGCAATTGTGAGTGTAAATGCAAAAAGATCACGGCCCTCTTGTGAAATGTGCAGGCTGCCAGGTTTTGGCGACGGAAAGCAGCGGCGGTGCGAGCGGCGGCGGCGCTGCTAGATTTAGCGCGGTGCCTAGACTTAGGGTGTAAGATCCCTGGCGTCGCAAGGCGCCAGGGGGACACTCCAGCGAGTGCCATGTGGCAACTGTCCTGCACGGGACGATTGCAACCCCCCTCGCCCATGATGGCAACGCAATCAACACCCGTGTCGGCACGCAGTGTGCGGTGCGTTGCATAACCAGACGTCCTCCCGCTGTGCGCCTCCCAGGCCAAACAGCCGAGCAGCTCGCTCTTCGTCCCCCTGGCTCCTGCACGGGTCTTTGGCCGCCTCCTCGCCTTGAGGGTGCGAGGAGGAGTCGCCGAGCGGCTGCCAGGCGACAAGCAGGCGTGATGGCGCTGGAGTGCCCCCTGCGCACCTCCCTGCCGCACTCAGCCTTTGAAGCCACGCATGCAGGCGTACATCCGCCAGAGATCAGGTGGGTGGCGCTTCAGAGGCGCCAGGGCGAAGAGCCAGGTCCTGCGACGCACGGCAGCGTGAGCTGCTCTTTGATCTCATTTGCACGGCTCATAGTCGATACACCGCGTCACGACCCACGCCGCTGAATGGAGCGGCTGGCGCCACCGCTCCCGCCTCCCGCTGCGCATTGCCCCAGGCTTCCTGCACCACCACCTCCACACACTCTGTCGCTGCAGGGCGTACAAGCTGGGCAAGAAGCGATGGAGCTACAATCAGGTGGAGCTGGTGTTGGGAGAGGCTGGCGGAAACCGCCAAGCGACGGTGTTACAAGCCACTCACTCTGCTGCCCAGTTTCCTGAGTCACACCAGGTGCTGCCAGCCAGCAGCTGGCAGCTAGCTGCTGTCGTGGCAAAGGGGGGGGGGGGGGGGGGGGTCGCACAGCAAGCTTGCAACCCTGGCTGCCATCTCTCCAACGCCTTGCCGGATTCAAACCATGCTTTCCTGTGGCCGCCATCGTCGCCTGCAGGACTCAGCTGTTTCCTTTCTCGTCCAGCTGAAGTCTGGCCAAAAGCTTCAAGTGCATATCTACCTCTGCTATGAACAACGCAAGCAGCGGCCTCATCATGCCAGCCAAACAGCAGACCTTGCAGCAACGCCCATGCCGTCGCCGCTTGCAAGCGCCGCCGTCAACGGGCACCAGGCGCCGGCCGCCGCAGATGCTGTTGCGGCAGCAGCCGGTGCCAGCAACAGCGACAACCTCCACTCTTGGTAAATGCATGTTTTGCATTGTCTGCGTGCTGCTTGTACTGCTCTTTCCACCCTCTGCCAGGCTGTGCATGCTTTGGCAGCATGCTCCTTGCCCATGTGGCCTCTGCTGACAGCGGCATTGCCTGTGCGGCTGTACGCCTGCAGGCTGCTGGTTGTACGCAGTCACTGCCGCAAGGGCTGCAGCGGGCCTACCCTGCGATCCATTCAGGTGCGCCACATCCACGGTGCACCCGTCGTGCCACGTTTGGGCACATGCGCACACGCACGGCTGGTGTATTCAGGCAGCTCAGAGCACATTTCCCTGCAGTGTACTTCCCAACCTGCTCCTCTGACCGTGAGGCTACACCTCTGCCAAGTGTATGGCACCTGTTGGGCCCCAGGTCATAGGCAAGCGTCTGCACCAACAGATACCCCTCCTTGGTTCCTTGCAGCGCTTTGGGCGCCTGGGCAAGCGGTCCTGGAGTGAGTCCACTTCCTCAGCAGCCACCGACCACGCCGCTGGTGGGGCACAGCCGAGTGCCTCCTCCATGAAGGTACGGTACCGCACGCGAGTGTACCGCCAGACACTGTACGGTGCGGTGTCAATTATATTGCACCCGTACCGCACTGCCATGCGTACCGTACAACACTCATCAGGCTTGTCAAGCTGTCGCCCCAACTCGTGCACCCTTCAGGGATCCTTCACCCTGCCCCACCTGTTGCTGTGCAGGACCCCAAGTTCATGTACCTCTCTCTGGATGAGGCCTGCACCCACGTGGACGCCTCCGCCTTCCGCCTCGTGGCTGGCATCTACAACCGCCAGGGCACCCGCCTGCTGGCCACCTCTGTCAGCCCCCCCATCCGCGTGCTGGCCAACAACGATGTGCCCACCGGCGCAGCTCGCATCCCGCTTGAAGCCTGCCTGCCCGCAGACTGGGAGGGCTGGGGTGCCGAGGAAGCAGCAATGGCGCTGCCTGACGTGCCGCGCGCAGAGGGTGACGCTGACGGCCGCCGCAAGGTCACGGTGCGCAGCCTTGCTTTCGCTTCCTCTGCCTGCTGCACTCTAAGCACTGTTGCTGCTGCTGCTGCTGTTGCTGCCACCCGTCCGCGCAAGTTGGCGCGTGGTACATTGGCCTGCATGCATCTGCTCATATGATTTGGCAGCGGGCCTTATTCAAGGCTCAGCGTTCTGGCAAGCAGGCCTGAAAAGCCTGCCTGCCTGCCTGGCTTTCTCAGTGTTCCCCTCCCGGCTGCCTGCCTGCCTGCCTGCTTGCTTGCAGCTACGCTCGTCTGGGAGCCCACCTTCCGATGGCAGCCAGGCGGAAGATATGTTGGACGCGGTGCCAAGCATGGAGCGGCGGCACTCGCAGCCAGGCATGGAGCGACGGCACTCGCAGCCAGGCATGGAGCGGCGGCACTCGCAGCCAGGTATGGAGCGGAGGCACTCGCAGCCAGGCATGGAACGGAGGCACTCGCAGCCAAGGAAGCAGCAGCACCAGCAGCCGGTGGCCGCTTCAGTGCAGCAGCTGCAGCGAGCAACAAGTAGTGCCATGCCGTTGGCAAGTGCTGCAGCTGTGGCCTTTGCCTCGCAGCAGCAGCAGCAGCAGGAACAGCAGCAGCAGGAGCAGGGACAGACTCTGATGCAGCAACTGCAGCAGTTTCAGCAACTGCAGCAGCTGCAACAGCTGCAACAGTTCCAACAGCAGCAACCAGCCTGGCAGCAGCCCTTGCCGTCGCCAAATGGGGACCAGCTGCAGCAGTTGTCACAGCTACTGCAGCTGTTGCAGACAATCCATGGCACAAACGCTGCCGGTGCGCCCAGCTTGGGGCAGAGCCAGCCGTTCCCAGGGGCGTCGGCCGCGCTTTCTCCATTCCAGCTGCCTCTCGCAAATCCAGCCCCCGATGCAGCTGTGGGTGGCCTGCTGGCCGGGCTTCCACCCTTTTCGGGCGCGCCAGCAGTCAGCAACCCTGCCCAGCTGCCACCTGGCCTGCTGAGCCTGCTTTCTGGGGCCAGCCTGCCGCCAGCAGGCCTCGCCTGGCCGGCAGTGCCGCCGGCGCCAGCAGTGAGTGTGGCGGCAGGGACCCTGCCTGTGCAGCCCGCCCAGCCCCATAGCCCCGCTGCTGGGGACGGCATAGCCAAGCAGCACTCGGACCCTGCAGCACAGCAGCAGCAGGCGCTGCAGCAGGTCCTCTTGTGGGCTGCCAGCCAGGGAAAGCCGGAGCACGGCGGCGCGGTGCCTTCCGCTGGCGGTTCTCATGGGCTGCAGCAGCTGACCAGCGGCATGTCGGCGCCAATGACCAGTGCTGTGGCTCATCCCTCTCCTATGACCAACACTGGGGCGCCGGACGTCAAGCCTCCGCCCCCCTCAAGGCAAGCAGTTTACGCATGCTGCTACTGTCAGCCCTGCGGCCCGAACTTTGCTCTGGTGGCGGTGGCCTCGTTAGCGCGGTGCTGGCTGCTGGCTGCTGGCTGCTGGCGGGGCCGATTTGTGTTGGTCAGGCTGACCTTTTGATCGTTGTTGCCAGTATTGACAGCGAGCGTATGTACTTGATGCCTTTCCCTCGCATGTCTACCACTGCCTCACGCCTGCCTGCCTGCCTTTGCTTTCCTCCCCTCCCTTCAGCGATGTGCCAATGGATGCCATGATCATGCTGGCCGATCTGGCGGCAGCCGCTGACCTGGCACAATCCAACAGCCCCTGAAGCCAGACCTGTAACCCAACAGCTTTTGAGGCGGAACGCCGCCCCGCAATCAAGCCCTGCTCTTCCTCTTTTTTCTCTTCCTCTCGTGCACGTCCCACTCCCTCTGCTTGTGCAACCCGCAGATCAACGCAGAGATCGCCTCAACCACCATGAACGTGCACAGAAACGCAAAGCCTTCAAATAAATCCATTCAATGCAACCCCCAACACATCTTCCCTTCATATTTTTACTTACCTTCTACAGAGACTTGCAGCTCGGCTGCCTTTCACATACTCTCCCTTTCTTCCTCTCCCTTTCTTCCTCTCCCTTTCTTCTCTCCTTTTCTTCCCCTACTGCTGATGCCCACAGCAGCTTACAGCACCACTTCTGCTGATCTGTGTGCTACAGTGCGTTTAAACAACGGTGGTATGGTCCTACACAGTACTGAACAAAGAGGCAACAACACAGTACAGCGCAATGGCAATCCCGGAGCAAGCTACACCTAACTCATGAGGCGAGCTTGGCAGTGTCGGTCTGTCGGCACACTGCTTCCCCGTGCTGTCAGCCGGCACTGCTGTAACTCGCGGGCCCCTTCCGCAGCTTACGCTGTGTGTTTGCTGCCTGCACAGCTGCAGCCAGCGCCCGACCAAAGTGCCCCTCTGCGTCTCGCAGCGACGGCGCCACAAGGCTCCCAAACCAGTGCAGCGGCTTGCCCGGCTTGGCAACTTCAGCATACTGCTCATCATCTGCTGCAGCCCCGCCGCTGAGGGGATCATCAGGGCTGCATGTACATGTCAGGGTGGGGGTCACGACATGGTGGACGTGGATGATTGCGGTGATTATTGGCCAGGAAGAAGGAAGCACGAGCTGGCAAGTTTGCAACACTGGGGATTAGGATGGGAGCACCGGAGTCGGGCCAGCACAAACCGCAACCCTCCAGACAGCTGGCACCATGTTGAGCAGCTCACCTGGGGAGTGTACCGGCGCCGTCACAGCAATACTTTGCAGCCAGTTGCTCCATCAAATTGTCGCTCTGGTGGTGCGATTCTGCTGCCAGGCGCAGCTGCTGCAGCTGCTGCTCCAGGCCATGCGAAGCAGGCTCAGCACTGCCACTTGCCTCCACCGCAAGTGCAGCCGGCGGCCCAGCACAGTCCTGAAGCGCTCCAGCCGCTGCCTCTGGTATGCTGGTCGATGCTGCCGGCACGTCTTGAGCGTGTGGTGAGGGTGGGGAGTGGGATGGGGCAGGCGCGCCAGCAGGGCTGGGCTCCTGGAGCAGCAGGTCGAGGTTGCCGCCAGCTGCATGCCAAAGGGGCGGCCATTGGCGTTGAGCTGAAAGGAGCTGTTTAAGGAAAAAGGTAACCACCAATCACGGGGGGCAGCATATTCGTGGGGATAACTGAAAACCAAACGCCGCGCAACAACAGCTCGCCTGCTGTCGTGACGCGAGCGGTGGCGGACAGGGTGGATGGGATTTGCAAGGAAGACACGCGGTCTGCGCCCATGGCGTAGCGTGCCTGGGCCAGGCTGAGGAACCCAGCGCGCAGGGACTCGCCCAGAGCGTGCTGCAACTGCAGGTAATCCTGCAAGCACGGGGACCGACGGTGCCGGGGTCAGGCATGTTGCAAAGGCATGTTTTGCATGCGCACAAGCAGGCTACTCCGCCAGCCACAGGCACGCCTCACTTCGGCTGCATCCAGTGTGTCTGAAAAGAGTTTCTCGCGATCGGTGGGTGATGGCATATGGTGTGGTCTGTCGCTGGCCGCCCGCCGCCGCCTGTCAGGTGCAACAGATGTGGGGTGGCGTGCTGCGGGTAACTCGTTGCAGACAGCAGTGATAGCGGTCAAGGGTAGAACGTAGAGCAGCGCCGTGCAGAGCGAATGCAAGCGTGTCGTTGGGCTGGTGCCTGGGCCCTTTTACTTTATTGCTGACAAGTGGGGCATGTGCTGCTTTGCGAGGTAGGGCACATGTGTGTTCCAAATGTACTCCACATGTAGGTGTACTGCATCAGTACCGGATATGAAGACAAGGTCGTTTCGGTTGCGGCATGTGCAGTCATTATTTCTTGCAGTGCATCGCACGCCACGTCAATCACACCCTCGCAACCGGCCCGACCCGCACTCAAAACTCAATTTGCTGCTTACACGTCCCCCACGCTTAAAGCCGCCGTCCTCGCACGAGGCATATTGCAGCTTACCCGGACGACGCGCAGGCAGTCTAAACACGGCCAAAGGCGCGCCCGCCACTTTTCTGAGCATCTCCCCCGCCGCTCCTGCACACGCTCCTGAGCACGCAGCGACCACCTGCGGACGAACCGGCAGCACAAACTGCCAGCAGACCCGCCTTTGCTGCGCTCCTAGCCCTCGTCCCATTTTCCCGCCGACCTTGCGCCGAAATTGCGTGGCCCACCACGACGTCCTCAGCCGCAGCCATCCTGCAGCACTCAGCCGCCACGGTACAGCTTGCCAGCAAGCGCGCTGCATCCGACCTGCATGCATCCGCGGTCAACCTTGAAAATTCCGGCGCCTGCGCCTTGCACGTCGGCTGCCCAACCCACCCTGTTACCCTCCTCCTCCTCCTCCTCCTGCAGGTGCTACGACCCATCAGCTGCGCTCTGCTCACCCAGCTTCGCTGCCTTGCTTCAGCACCCACCTCGCGTGCCACACAGCGGCGCAGCAGACAGCTGCACACCGCCAGCTGGGCACCAGCCGGCATTCACCTTTCGTCCCTCGGCGGCCGAAGCAGCACCCACCTCCTCAGGCATCGCACTATGGAGCCTGCTGGCCCTGAGCCCCTCTCTTCCAAGTGTTCCTCCCCCCGCCGAGCCAAGCAAGTCATGGCCTCTGCCTTCAACTCCCCAAAGAGCCGAGCTTTGGAGCCGTCTGGCGCACCGCCCCCGCCGCCATTCGGCGGCCAGCTGCCGCCACCTGTCCTGCCATGCCGCGTGCAAGCCTCCAAGCTGGAGCTGAGCCACGGGCGCGGGGCTGGCAGCAGCGTCAGCATCAGCACCACCACCACCACCACAGTCAGCGCCTCGGGCACAGTTGCGAATGCGGGCAAGACTTCAGAGGATCCCGCTGGCGGTGTGGCGCCGCCACCCAGCATCCCGCCGCTCAACTTCAACTCCCAGCTGTCCATGACTGACCTCGTGGAGGAGCAGTGTGCGTGCCTGCTCGCATGCTTGGACGCCTGGCTTGCTTTGACTTTGAATGCCTGCCTTGTTCTGCCTGCCTCCCTGCTGACCTCTCTGCCTGCCTGCCTAGGCAATCTGCCTGCCTGCCTGTATGCATGCATGTCCCTTGCCTGCTGCCTGCCTGGCCAATCTCCACGCACAAAGCTCTCCTTGATGACCGGCTGCTGATTTGTCCTGCTGCGCAAACCATCTGACGGCTGCCATTGCCGCGGTTTGTGTTCGTCGTGTGCGTGCAGTGATTTTGGACCCCAACACGCCCCGCTCGCCCAAGCACCAGATGGCTGAACATATCATGACCAGCGGCAGCACGGCACAGGCACGCTGGTACCGCTGCTGCCCTGCCCTGCCCTGCCTCCCCGCCATCCCTCTGCAAGGGATCTTTGTTTCTGTGTCCTCCCATGTGCATGTGCATGTGCCGCCGCACTCTGCCGGCCACGCCACAGCGCTGCGGCTGCGTATTCAAGATCCGCCTGGACCTGCTGTGCTGCGTGCCACCCTCTCGCCCCGGCTTTAAAGCTGCCACCCTCTCGCCCCTATCCCATCATCGCCTCACTCCTCGCCCCTCACCCTTGCCAGCCCCCTCCCCTCCCCCCCCCGCCCCCTAAACACCCATGCAGGTGATGAAGCGCCACATGGATGCAGTGGTCAAGGTTTTTGCCACCCACAGCAAGCCCAACTTCACGCTGCCTTGGCAGCGCCAGCAGCAGTTCACCAGCAAGAGCACGGGTGAGGGAAGGGCAGGCGGCCTGCTGCCTGAGACACACCTGCTGGGGGAGCCACTGTCCCCGCACTCACAGCACAGCGTGTCGCACCACATCTCAGCAGCAGGCGCCGTATGGCTTCCTGGCTCGCTCAAGCTGCCGTTGCGTGCCTGCCACCCCCCCCTCCACCCCCGCTCCCCGCTGTTTGCAGGCTTTGCGGTGAGGACAGACGACGGCAAGCGCTGGCTGCTCACCAACGCTCACTCCACCACATACCACACCCAGGTCCAGCTCAAGCGAAGGGGAGACGATGAGAAGTATCCAGCCCGCGTGCTGGCCATCGGCACAGAGTGCGACGTGGCCCTGCTGGAGGGTGCGTGCTTAGTCTTGTTGTGCAAACGCAATGGTGTACCCTCAGCCCTAACGTTGTTGTGGCCGCCACCGGGGCGCAGTCCAGGCGTCAGGGGCAGCGGGGGCCGCAGCTCCCCACCCTGCCTGCCTCCCTCCCTCCTTGTCTTTCTGTCTCTCCCTCTATTGCTCCCTGCCTCCCTCCCTCCCTGCCTCTCTCATGGTTCTGTTTCTCAGCCTCACCCCGCCTGCCTGAATCCCTCTCCCTTGTTACCAACATCGCCCTGCCTGCCCGTCTTTCCATCCCAGCGTCAGCAAGCCAATCAGCTGTGCCCCCCCCTCACCTCCCCTGCAGTTGAGGACGAGGCCTTTTGGAAGGACATCATGCCGCTGGAGCTGGGTGACCTGCCAGCACTGCAGGAGGCGGTGGCGGTGGTGGGGTGAGTGGTGCAGGCTCGCGAATGCATTTGCATGCGGTACGGTGCGATATGTTGCGGTACGGTCCGTTGCGGCACGCTGCTGTACCAGCGACCCTGCCGTGGCGGTACTGACCTGCTGCTGATTTGGTTCTGCCAAGGCGGATGGGCCGTCGTCTGTCGGTTGCCGACCTGCTGGCCCGATGTGCTGTCGCTGGCCTGATGCGCTGTCGCCGCTGCAGGTATCCGATTGGCGGCGACAGCCTGGCCATCTCCGCTGGCGTGGTGTCGCGGGTGCAGATGACGCATTGTGAGTGGTGCCCACCTGGGCTGCAATGGTGTCACCGGCCTCACCCAAACACCGACCCTGAGGCTGCCTCACACCGCGCTGCTCCCTGCTCTCTTGCTGCTGCATGCAAGCGCAGCCCCTCTCCTGTTGTGTCCACACACCCGGGCAGGGCACCTCCCTTCCCTGACCCATCCACTCACCCCCCTCCTGTCCTCCTGTTCCCCCAGACTCTCATGGCAGCATGAGCCTGCTGGCCGTGCAGACGGACGCCGCCATCAACAGCGGCAACAGCGGTGGCCCGGTCATGAACGCCAAGGTGCACTATCACGAACGATCGCCATCAATCCACCTGACATGAAGAATCGAGCATGTGTGCCGCTCGCCTCACACAACACACATACGTGTCACCCAACCTTCCTCCGTTCTTCAGCCTGACTCACTCGCACATTGCCTCCCCCCCTCCCTCCCCCCCTCCCTCCCTCCCTCTTCCACTGCAGGGCCAGTGTGTGGGCATCGCCTTCCAGTCCCTGTCCGGCAATTCCACCCAAAGCGTGGGCTACGTCATACCCACCTCTGTGGTGCGCCACTTCCTGGCAGACGTGCAGCGCCACGAACACTACACAGGCTTCCCCGCTCTGGTGAGGCATGTATGGTGCAAGGGGGGCGCGGTTTGGGCCTGAGGGTGGGGGTTCATCGGGGGCGAAATGGGGAAAGGTGGGTGGACGTAGTTGTGTGTGAGCAGGAGGGGAGTGGGGCTGGCGCCGGGGTGTGTTAGGCCTAAACCAGGGCTGCAGCGGCCGCCCCTTCGCAGCTGGCGGCAGCCCCGCGGCCTGGACCTGTCGCTCACTGCTCACCAGTGTGGCTTTGTTCCTACTCGCCATGCCTGGCCTTGATTCACCCTCACCCTCACCTGGCCCTGCACCCACCACCCCACCCTCCCGCTGTCGCAGAACATTGTGTGGCAGGAGATGGACAGCAAGGCGCTGAAGAAGGCGTACAAGATGCAGCCGCACCAAAAGGGAGTGCTGGTGCGGCTGCCTGCCTGCCTGCCTGCCTGCCTGCCTGCCTGCCTGCCTGCCTGCCTGCGCAATCTGCCTGCGCAATCTGCCTTCACAATCTGCCTGCCTGCCCTCTGCCCTCTGCCGTCCCCGCAGGTCCGCAGTGTGGGCGGTGCGTCTCACGAGGCGGCTGTGCTGCGCAAGGACGACGTCCTGCTGCGGATTGAGGGCCAGGATGTGGGCACTGATGGCACGGTGCCCTTCAGGCACGGGGAGCGAGTGGATTTCAAGTGAGGCTGGCAGGCAGAGGAGGCAGAGGAGGGCAGGCAGGCAGGCAGGCAGGCGGGCAGGCAGGCAGGCAGGCGGTGCCTGTGGTGGGGTGTTGGGGCGGCTGGGTGGAAGGTGTGCTTCCTTTCTCTGTCCCGCTCTTTACATCCATGCACTCACATGCGTGCACGGTGGCACGCTGCGCGCACTCACACTCACACACACACAGGCATCGCGCCTCCATGCCGTCACCGCCCTCATGCCCGGCCCTGAGTACTGATTGCCTCTCTCATGCCCCCCTCTCAGATACCTGGTGACCAACAAGCATGTGGGTGACACAGTCACCCTGGGTGTGCTGAGGCAGGGGCAGGAGCTGGAGCTGGAGGTGAGGCCGGGGGAGGGGGGGGAGGCACACACACACACCGACACATGCTGGCACACGCCCACTGACACGCCCTGCTGCCGCTGCTCCCCCTCATCCCGCCGTTGGAGATGCTGCATGCCGCTGCTTCTGTCTCCTTCCTGGCTCGATAACTTGATGGGAAGAACAAAACAAACACTCGCTTCCCGCCGTTATACCTGCCTCCCTCTCCTTTTTCAGCATCCTTCACCCCGCCCGCCTGCCTCCCCCTTCTCTGTTTCCTTCTCTGTGTTCTGTGCCGCAGGTCACCCTGTCTCACTACCACTACCTGGTGCCGCCCCACCTGAGGGAGGCCAAGCCCTCGTACTTCATAGTCGGCGGCCTGGTGTTCACCGTGTGCACAGACCCGTACCTGCTCCAGCGGTACGGCAGCCTGGGGGGCGCGCCCGTGCGACTCATGGGCAAGAGCTACTACGGCGTGAAGAACGAGAGCGATGAGCAGGTGGGTGGACGCATGGGTTGGTGGGCTGCCTGGCTGGCGGTGGTGGCTGGTGGGGGGCGTGGGACGCTGCGTTTACACTTTGTCACAAGCGGGGTCAGTACACTGGCTGCCTCTGCTGCCTGCTGCTGGCGGCCTCCTGCCTGCTGAATTTAATGGCCGTGCCTGCGCCCTCTTGCCTTGCTTCAAAGTGGGGGCTCAACCTCCATCTCAGGGCAGCCCACCTCTTGTTCACTCACTCCCTAGATCCCTCCCGGTGACCACCCCTTGCCCATGCCCTGCGTCAAACCTCCCTGTGCACCCTAAACCTTCAAGCCTCACCTTTGAACCTCCCCTCTACACCTTTCCTTTAAACCTCACCATGAAACCTGCACCTTTCAACCTGCACCTTTGAACCTCCCTTTTAAACCTCACCATGAAACTTGCACCTTTCAACCTACACCTTTGAACCTCCCATTTAAATATCACCACGGAACCTTCACCTTTCGACCTGCCCTGCCGGGCCCTCCCTTGCCGCTCTGTAGGTGGTGGTGCTGAGCTCTGTGCTGGCCTGTGACGCCACCCTTGGCTACGAGTCCACCCTGGGCATCAAAGACTCGCCTGTGGTGGCGTTCAACGGCGAACCCGTGCGCAATTTGGCGCAGGTGTGTGCTGCCGACAGAGTGTACAGCACACAGTAGTGTGGGGTGGGTGGCTGTGGGTGACTGTCGCTTGGACGCAGCTGAGGTGTGGACCGGCTGGTGGGCCGGCTGGCGTGTGCCTGGCATGTGGTTTTGGGTGGCCGGCTGGCGTGTGCTGGGGCCGGCGGATGGGTGCGCTTTGCTGGTGCTTGCATGAAGCCACGCACCACTGTGTGCTCGTCTGCCTTTGTTTCTCACCTCCCTCGTGCCTCGCTCCCTCTCACTCGCCGCAGCTGGCCCGCCTGGTCAACGACTGCACCGAGGATTTCATGCGTTGGGACTTGGAGGCGGGCGGCAAGGTGCGACAGCAGCCCCCTGCTCACCGTTAGCCTCACGCAGCTCTGGCTGGCAGTGTGTGTGTGCAAGCCGCCCCCCAGAGCACAGGAGCCTGCCTCTGTGCGCGAGGCTGCGCTGTCGCTCAGAGCTGCTCGCCTGGCGGCGAGGCGTATGGGTATGGGGAGGTCAGGCCCAAGGCAGGCTTCTCAGAAAGTTGGGGGCCTGCTCGACCTCCACCCGGCCAGCTCGCCCACTGATGGGTGCAGCACCTGTGTGCTGTGTGCGGCTGCTCTTCACCCCTGTCCACCCCTGCCCTGCCCGCCTTGTCGTTGTTGTTGTGCAGGTGGTGGTGATGGAGTCTGCCACTGCCCGCCGCTGCACCGCTGTGATCAAGGAGGACCACAACGTTGCTGACGAGATGAGCCGAGACGTGCGGCACCAGCTGGAGGAGTGGCAGGCAGCCGCCGAGCGAGCCGCCGAGGCGGCGGCGGCTGCGGGTTGTACAGCTGGCGGTGAGGAGGGCAGTGATGGGGAGGGTGGCTCCTCGCCTTCCACACCCGTGAGGAAGGGCTCGCGTGGAGATGTGCTGTGAGGCGCTGACAGGCAAAACCACACACACACACACACACACACACACACACACACACACACACACACACACACACACACACACACACACACACACACACACACACACACACACACGTACACAGTGATGGAGCTGTGGGAGGAAGGCTCCAGGGGCCAATGACCAGGACAAACACGTTTTCCAAACACACATGTTTTTTAAGCCCACGCATGAACACGCATACGCACACCCCAACCCCAAAACACACCTGTATCACCGTACCGGTTAACCAGTACACGCACATCTGCTCCCCCGCCTGCCAAAGTCTCTTGCCTGTGCCCTTGCGCGTGCCAGCCAGCAGGATCTGCTGTATTTGTTGCTTTGTAATGTAAAACATGAGAAAGGTACATGGACAGTTTGCAAGAGAGAGAGGTACTTTGGGTTGTGTGTTGGGTTTGGAATGGGGGGATGGAGGAGGTAGCATCAAGGGGTGAAAGAGAGGTACACACTTCAATGCCCTTCAAAAACTGCGGTGTTAACGGTAATCGTGGAGTGAGAGGTTCAAACGAGTGTTGTAAATGCGGGCTAAGAGAAGGAGGGGCAATACTGCGGTGCGTTCGATGCGTGGGGGCATGGTGTACGGTGCGGCTCTGCAGGCTGTGAGAATTGCTGTGTGCTCGGAAGCAATGAAGGAAATTGGTAAGAGAATTTGAGAACCAAGCGCAGCTTGACGCTGGGTGGAAAAGAGGTCAGTCGCGCAAGCACTATACGTGCCGCTGACAGCCGACGGCGTTGCAGTGCCGTGCAAAGCGCCCTGGTGAAGGCTGGAAGGCCTGAGCCCGGTCCTCAGTTGCGGCATTCCCTGCTGGCAGCAGCAGACGAGCTGCGCAGCCTCACGGCACACCCAGAACATCATCAAGCAGGTTGGCAACCTCGAGTTGGTCGTACCTGCAGAGCAAGAGAAGGCAGGTACTTCAACAACAAAATCACACATCAGAGGCAAGCCAGCGCAGTATCCTGTGCTGTGCTGTGGTGGATAAGGTTAGCACCCCACCAGTCGATTGCAACGCTGCGCAGCACCCCGCATCTATCAACATGCATACGGCAGCTGCAGGCTCAACAGGCAGCCAGGAGGCCTGACGCAGCAGAAGAAAGAGCAGGGTTGCAGCGGAGGCTCACGCTGGGGGCGGCGATGGCATGGCAAAGCGAAGGTGGTCGCCAAACCCGCCTGCCTGAGGTCCCTGTGAGCCTGGCAAGAGCAGGCTGCCGCTGCCGTGCAAGTATGCGCTGCCCATGAAGCCTGTGAGGTGCATCAGAGGTGTGCTGGCTGGGGGTGCTACCACAGGCTTGAAATATGTCTGCTGCTGCTGCAAGTGCATCGCCAGCAGCTGCTGCTGCTGCTGCTGCTGCCGCTGCCGCTCCATCTGCTGCTGCTGCTGCTGCTGCTGCTGCTCCTGCCGCAGCTGCTGCTCAAACTGATGCAGCCGCAGCTGCTGGTCGCTGTAAGCCGGCGGCACATGCACAACGGCCCGGCTGGCTGCTGCATGGCTGGCTGCAAGCAGCTGGTTTTCTGCATGCTGCAGCAGTGCTGTCTGTCGCATGGCTGCCTCCCTCTGCGCCTCGCTGCCCGGTAGATTGTACTGCGGAAAGCCCTGGCTGTGACCGGCCTCAGGCACGTCTGCTGGACCAAATTGGTTGCATGGCGGCGCCATGGGCTGCTGCGGAGACCCCAAGAGACTGCTCGCAGGCTGAGGCCAATCGCCGCCCAATGCTGCTGGGTCCAAGGCAAAGTGGGGTGCCTCCTGAGCTCCCCTGCTGCCGCCATTGCCGCTCAAGCCGCTGCCAGCACGAGAGAGGTGCAGAGCAGGTGCACCTGAAGGCTGCTGCATGGACAGGTGTGGCGGCAGACCGAAGCCAGCGGCTGCCAGCTGCTTCACAGCGCTAGGCGGTAGCGGGGCCACGGCAATGCTGCTGGGAGGGTGGCTTGGCTGGCCGCAGAAGCGCACCCAGTCTGCCATCTGCTGCTGCTGCTGCTGTTGCAGCGGCTGCTGTGACATGGCCATGCGCTGCTGTTGCTGCGCCATTGCCAGCTGCTGTTGCTGTTCGTGCTGCTGCTGCTGCTGCTGCTGCTGCTGCTGCTGTTGCTGTTGCTGTTGCTGCGCCATAGCCAGCTGCTGTTGCTGCTGCTGCTGCTGCTGCTGCTGCTGCTGCTGCTGCTGCTCTTGTTGCAGCGGCTGAGCTGAGGTTGTCGACGGCGAGCGTGGCGGAAGGCCCGCCCCGGCCGACGTCTCAGCAGACTGCTGTGGGACTACAACAGGCAAGTGCTGTGGCCCCCCAACAGGCTCACTGGCTGAACGAGGACTGCCTGCACGTAGCATCTGTGGGGGCGCAGCCAGCTGGCCTGGAAACCCTGTCAGCTGGCCAAAGGGCAGTGCTGGCAGCGAGAAGGTGCGAGCTGCAGCATCAGCGCTGGAGCTCTGCATGCCAGCGCTGGGCGGTCGCTGCATCTGCTGCGCCATTGCCTGCTGCCGAACCTGCCAGTGCGACTGTGGCATCAGCTGGCTGCTGGATCGCTGCTGCTGGCCCGGCAGCGAGAGAGTGCGCACCGCGGCGCCTGAGCCAGCACCAACGCCAGCGCCGTCCAAGCCCGCAGAGGGCGGTCGCAAAGCAGCTCCTGGCTCGCCGCCGCTTGACGCGCTCAGCAGCTGCTGGTGCTGCTGCTGGGGCTGGTGCTGCTGCTGGTGCAGCCAAGGTGACACCACCACAATCTTGGTGCTGGCCTGCTGCGCTGACAGCTGCCCAGGGAGTCCCAACGATCCGCTGATGTCCAGCGCTGTGAACGCGAAGCTGCCGGACGGTCCAGGCGCACCAGGAAAGGTAAGCCCCGCAGGTGCCGACACTGCTTGCGGCAACACCGCTGCTGCATGCCGGGAGGCTGGGCGGGGAGCGCCGCCACTGCCGCCACTGCTGAAAGCCTTGAGCCCTTCAGGCGCTGAGCCCGCACTGTGGCTGGTGCCCTGGTCCGCCTCCTGTTTCACCCCGCTGCCGCTGCCGCGCTTGGTGGTGCTGCTGCGGGAGCGCTTGGGACGGGCTGCCGGCGTTGGTGCTGGTGACGCCAGAGCGGCCGCCGCCTGCGCTGGCAACGCCTCGGCGGCAGGCACACTCCAGCCCTCCCAGTCTGCGGGCAGGCAGGCTTCGAGCGGGATGCGAGCCGCGCCGGTGGGCACATCGTTGTTGGCCAGCACGCGGATGGGTGGGCTGACAGCGGTGGCCAGCAGCTCGGAGCCAGAGGTGTCGTACAGCGCTGCCAGGAGGCGGAAGGCTGGAGCATTCACGTGGGTACATGCCTCATCGATTGCCAGATACATGAACTTGGGGTCCTGTGGATCACAGGAAGGGGCGACAGTCAGGGGCAGCAGGGGCGACAGCCAGGGGCAGCAGCACAGTATCGCGCACGAACGCCAACAGTCACAACATGCGGTACGATCTCACGAACTGCTTAGTCAGGGGGGAGAATCCAGGAAAGGAAGGAAAGCATCCAGTGCGAGCTGATGTTGCTGGTTTGATGAAGCCAACGCACAGCAGCACAAAGATCAGCAGTGACGACTTCTCACCTTCATGGCGCTGGATGCAGCGGCGGGATCATCGTCCTTCCACGACCTCTTGCCCAGCCGTCCAAAGCGCTGCAGCGAGCGCAGCACGTTGCCTTGACAGCTCTTGCTGCAGTCCTTGCGAGTGACCATTGTCCTGCACGCAGCAAGAGCGGCCATGCGTGCTGATTTAGGGTGCAGGAATGGAGGTATCTAACGACCTGGGACTACGAACAGTCACGTAAGCTGACCTAAAAAGAAAAATGGACATGCACGCTGCGGCATTACCAGGTGTAGCCGCCGTTGGTCTTCTGCTCTTCGTCCTGCTGCTCCTGCTGCTGCGTTACCTCTGGCGGCTGCTGGTCGTAGACAACATACAAGTGCGCCTGCAGCTTGTGCCCCGACTCAAGCTGCACATGGAAGCATGTCGCAGAGTCCTGCAGCGCCAGGTAAAGTGCAGGCAGCACAGCCATTATGCAGAGGGGCACATGACGAAGGGTGAGCACTGCAATCAAGGATGTAAAGCAACCTCCTGCCTTGCTTGAGATGCTGAAGATGCATGGTCGTGCAGCACACAAAGCCCCTGCGCTTGCAAGGATCAGAGTGCAGGCCAGAACACAACGCTGGGCTTGTGACTGCTGCCCCTGCTGCCCCCACACCACCACACAAAGTCTCTGGCTTGCCTGGCTGGGCGCAGGAAACTCTGTGTCGGCAGCGTGGGCGGTCTGCTTGACGACCGCCCGCCGAGTGCCGCCGGCGTCTGCTAGTCGCAGTTCCACCTGATTGTAGCTCCATCGCTTCTTCCCAAGCTTGTAGGCCCTGCGCAGCGGCGAAAGGCGGCAGTGTGGCACCGACAGCTTCACGCATCGATGACACAAGCGAACACAGGTCGGGCCTCCGCACCGCCCCCAGAGGTTTCCACCAAGCCCGCAGCCGCGGCAAACCCCTCCTGCCCTGCAGTCACTTGGCCGGGCACCTGATGTGCTCGGCCGCCTCTTCCCCGCTCGTCACTTGAGCCTCGGCGCTGCTGTGTGGCAGCTGGGTCTTCACGGGACACGCAGGTCCAGCTTTCGGTGGCATGGTCAAGCACGGGGGCGACCGCTCGCTCTCTCACAGCCGCCGGAAGATGAGTATGCGAGTGCGGGAAGGACAGAGCTCGACAGCGAACTGCGCGCGCAAACCTGGTGCATGGCTCGCGAATATCATTCTGCTGGCTCCCTTGGGTGGCCAATCGCTCACCATCAGTCATGGATCAGTCACTGCATGCAATCCCAGACGTTGGCAGCACGGAAGGAGGCAACGAACGGCCTCCTCACAAGTTTGTGTGCCCGCCGCTCGCTGCGCCCGTTCCCGCTGGAACATGCCATTAGACTCCGTTTACGCCAGGTGAGACCTCAACAATGCAATGATTTTGACCGCACTCTTTTCACTGCCCGACAGAGGCCGCCTGCAGCAGCCCTTGAGGCCACTGCATGTGCATCAGAATGTGTTGCTGGATACACTGTACAGGCACAAGGCTGATGACACAAGGTGAGCGGGCAAGGGAAGGGCGGCAACGGAGCAGCGAGCACAGGGGTGCCACGCAGTGCAGGAAACATACAAAGCAAGCAAAGGTACACAGGCACGGCTCAGGCCATTCAACTCGCCCACGCCGGCCCCAGCTAAGAATGCCCTCAGCCGGTGCTGGTATCACTGCTATCAGCGCTGTTGATGCTGCTTGGGCGGCCGCCATATCGCCGATCTCTTGCGGCGTACTCCCGCAGTGCTGCTGCCAGCTCACCCTCTCCGAAATCTGGCCAAAAAACATCGCTGAAATACAGTTCTGCACACAGTCAAACAGGGTGAGACTGCATGTCAGGGCAGCGGCGCAGGCGCAAAACAATGTCGTTGCCAGCCAGAAACTCAGCAAGGTTGCTGTCACCGCGCCCCTGTTAAAAACTCGGCATGCGCTGCAACCTGTCCTACCCACCTGAGTAAGCAGATTCCCACAGCAAGAAGTTGGAGAGGCGCCGCTCGCCGCTGGTACGAATCACAAGGTCTGGCTGCTGCATTTGGGTCGGCAGCTGCTGCGTGGCCAGGTGCTGTGCAATGAGCGCAGGCGTTATGTCGCACGGCCGCAGCTCGCCCGTCGCCGACAGCCGCGCAATCTCCTGCACAGCCAGCGTCAGGTCCTGCCGCCCGCTGTAGCTCAGAGCTACGGTCAAATGAAGTCTGCTGTTGTCCCCTGTGGCCAGCTCAGCACTACAGCGAAGGGAGAAGGAGTGGAGCAAGAAGGGCAGGAGGTGAGCAGGCCAGGCATGTGGTCACAACCCGAGGTGCAGGTGTGTCAGTGCAATACAAGCCAACCGCGCAGTGACCTGCCGGGCATGCCGGGCTTCCAGACTTCCGCCCTGACGTAGCTGCCTGCGATGGTACAGCAAAGCTGTGCCCGCTGCCCAAGGCGCACCGAGTTTTGAACCACACAACCCACTCACTCACCTCCTGATCTGGCGCTGCAGCGAGGGCGGCAGCATGCCCAGTTCGCCAATGAATCGCAGGCGCACGCCCCTGGCAGCCAAGCTCGCTACCTCGGCTGCAAGCGCTCGCTCTATCAAGGCCAGCAGCGCATCTACTTCGAGGGCCGGCCGCCGCCAGTTCTCCATGCTGAAACCGTACACCTGCGCGTTGCAGCGCGGATGGCGGTACTAGGGGGCGCCGTCACAGTGTTGCTCGCAGAGCCCACACGCCTGGCTGTTTGGAGGTGCTTATGCTGGCTGACTAGAAACATTTGTGCGCAAGGCTGTGATGCTGACAGAGGGCTCATGGGTGCGGCCATAGGGCTCATGGGGGCCGGGCATGAGCTGCTGCAACAGGTGCAGGTGTAGGCTCTCACCGTCAGGCACGGTACGCCCCAGTCCAGACAACAGTGTATGACGGTGCGCAGCGCGTCGATGCCTGCTTGGTAGCCAAAGACTGGCGGCAAGCCACGCGCTGCGGCCCATCTGCCGTTCCCGTCCATAATTGCGGCGAGGTGGCCTGGCAACAGCTCGCGAGGCGGCGGCGTGGACTCCGCGCCGGCCTGCGTGCCCAGTCCCGGCGCACTGCCGTTTCTGCTGCTGCTGCTGCCCACCTCGAGCCGCGTGGTTGCGCCGTCGCTGCCGTTGCTGCCACCGCCGCCTGCCGCTGCTGCCGTCGCTCTGTGCCCCCAACGATTTTTCGACGCCGTGGCGGGCATTGTTCGTCGTCTTCCAGTGTGCCTGCCATGGCCAGCGAAGCCACTGCGCGCAATGGCCTCAGGCGCTGCACTCCTGGCGGCTCCACTTGCCGCACCCCACATTGCATTCATGACCTCTGGGGATGAATGGGCCGTTGGAGGGGCTTAACAAGCGCAGAAATCTGCCGGTTTGTGCAAGAAAAGTCAGCGATTGAGTGTTGTTCGCTGTTTATTTGCTGCATCCCTTCCAGCTGCCCAGCTTGACCTCACAGTTGCGCTGGGTTTTCCTCCAGCACGCAACTCCCTCGCCAGTGCTAAGCCTGCGCGATCGCGGCCAGCGTTGCGTGAGTATGACGTGTACACCGTAGGGCATGCATGCACAGGGCGTGCCGGCGCAAAGACCTGCGGGATGCGTTGCCGCCACGGTGCCGCCTGCCACTGCCACACGCCGACTTGTTGCCGCGACCTACCCACTCTTGCAGCACTTGCAGCAGCCAGTGAGCCGTCATGGTGAAGATTATCGACAAGCTGAATGACAAGATAGCAGCGGGGGAGCCCTTTTTCAGCTTTGAGTACTTCCCGCCCAAGACGGACGAGGGTGTGGCCAACCTGAGGGAGCGGCAGCACCGAATGGCGGCGCTGGGCCCCACTTTCTGTGACATCACTTGGGGAGCCGGGGGGTCCACTGCTGACGTCACTCTGGACGTGGCACGCAGCATGCAGCAGGAGGTGCGCGGGAGGCCTGGTAGTGCGATTGGCTGGATGGGCAATGGCAAGATTTGGATGCATAACGCAGAAAGGCCAGCAATTGGAGCACAATGCCAGGCCCCTCAGGTCACCAAGCCTACGCTTGCTGCGCCGCGCCACGCTGTGCCACGCTGTGCCACATCATGCCGTGCAGGTGGGCGTGGAGACGATGATGCATCTCACCTGCACCAACATGCCTGTGGAGAAGCTGCAGGAAGCGCTGGCCAAGGTGAGTGTGTGTGGTGTGGTGGCCTGGGGGGGGCCACAAGCTGCATAGCAGTTAGCGTGCCGCAACCGCACATGGGCTGTGCGGGGCGCACCCTGCCAGCGAATCAATGAGCTGTGTGGAGCGCTCTGGGTTGAGGCAGCAGGTTGAGTGGCGCCGAGCCGCAGCGAGGCAAAGGAGGAGGCGCAGCAGCGGTCTGCAACGGGCAGCTCAGGGCTAGGCTGTGCAGAGCAGCGCAGGTCCAGTTCGCCTCGCTGACCTGTAACCTGTACAGGCAGCACCACTTCCACCCAGCCATCACACCCAACACCACTCACTCCACTCCACCCCACCCCACCCACCCACCAGGCCAAGGAGTACGGCATCACCAACATCCTGGCGCTGAGGGGCGACCCCCCAAAGGGCCAGGATCACTTTGAGGTGGTGGAGGGGGGCTTCAGCTGCGCGCTGGACCTCATCAAGTACATACGGTGGGTGGGCGGGTGGCTGGGTGGGTGGCTGGGTGCGTGGGTGGGCGGGTGGCTGGGTGGCTGGGTGGGTGGCTGGGTGCATGGTTGGGCGGGTGGCTGGGTGAATGGGTGGGTGCGTGCGTGGGTGGGCGGCTGGGTGGCTGGGTGCGTGGGTGGGCGGGTGGCTGGGTGCGTGGGTGCGTGGGTGCGTGGGTGGCTGGGTGGCTGGGTGGAGGCGGGTGCAAGTGTACGTGCGCACCTCATGTGCATTTCATGAGCGGGTGCACACACACGCACAGACACATACCCTTCACATGGTAGGTGCGCGCCTGCTGGCCTGGCTGCCTGGAACCTTGCTTGTCGCTGGCTGGCTGGAGCTGCAAGCTGGCGGTGCAAGCGCTGCCAAGTGTCACCCTGCCTGAACTTGTGTCTGCATTGGCAGGTGTTGTCACAGAGCTTTGGCCGGGTCCACCATCACACTGTCACGCCTGCTGAGTGCCTCACACACGCATAACTCCGCACACTGCTCGTACTGCTTGCCACCAGGGCGGAGCACGGCGACTTCTTCGGCATCGGCGTGAGCGGGTACCCTGAAGCGCACCCAGACGTCATTGTGGATGAGCCTGAGGCAATGGACAAGAACTACTGGGCAGACATTGCGTATCTGAAGCAGAAGGTGGGCTGAATCAAGGGAGGGAGGGAGGGAGCAGAGCTGGTTGGCATAGCCGGCAAAGCTGGGTTGATGGCGGGCGGTAGGCGAGGAGGCAGAGGCAAGGGCGAAGCAGGGCCTCATGCCCCTGCTGTCAGCCACAAGGGTCACCATGGTCGTCCGCGCTCCATTGCCCCGTCCCCGGGCAAGCCATACACTTCAGTGAGTGTGTGACCCGTGCCTGCTTGTGCCTGCTGGTGCAGATGGAGGCGGGTGCAGACTTTGTCGTCACACAGCTCTTCTACGACTGTGACCGATACTTCAAGTTTGTCAAAGACTGCCGGTGAGTGAGCAAACCTGTTGCATGGCTGCAAGTGTGCATGGGTGCAACACAGGGTGCTCACAGGCAATGCGCCTGCTGGCTGCTGGCCGCTGGCTGTTGCTGCTCGTGCCTGCCTGCCTGCCTGCCTGCTCAGCATTGTGCAGCCAAACTCCAGCAGCCCTCTCTCAGTACAGCCTCTGTGCAGTACGGACACTGGCATCCGCCCCTCCCGCATGATCCCTTGACTCAATTCCATTGCACCACACCACCCCCAACCTCACCCACTTACAGGTCTGTGGGCATCACCTGCCCCATCCTGCCCGGAGTGATGCCCGTCATGACACACGGCGGCTTCAAACGCATGACCTCTTTCTGCAAGACGGCGGTGCCGCAGCACATTGCTGACGCACTCGACGCAATCAAGGGCAACGATGATGCTGTCAAGGCGCGTTGCATGGCTGGCTGGCTGGAGTGCGTGTGGCTGACATGTGGGCGGCGCAGTGAGCAGGGGGCGCAGCGACTCAGTGTGTGGCGCTGGCGGGTCGTGAACGGCACAGTGGCTGGCTGCAAAGGTCTCACTGCACAGCCACGGCTGGCTGGCTATGGTCGGGGAGGGCAGAGGAGCAGGGTCTGTCGGGGGGGAGGAGTCTTTCGCTGCCCCGGGTCCCCCCAACACTGTGCTGCCTGCAAGGCTTGCTGGGAAGTGTCGCGCTGCGGTTTCTTGGGAGCATGTACTGCACTGTACTTGAGCTGTACTGCTCTGCATGTACCGCAGGCATACGGCATCAGCCTGGGCACCATGATGTGCCAGCGGCTGCTGGCGGGCGGCGCCCCCGGTGTGCACATGTACACCCTGAACTTGGAGCGGTCTGCAGGTGGGTGCCTGACGACTGCTGCTGGGGGCCAGCGACTTTGCTGTCTTCCTCTGTGTTCTTGCCCTGCCTGCTTGCCAACACGACAATGTCGGGGGGCACCTGCAGTCCCCGCACATCACCCAAACGCGCTGCCTTTTGCGTATGGTCTTGTGTTGCCCACATCCACATGTGAGCTCCCTTCACCCTCTTGCAGTCGCCATATTGGAGAATGTGGGGCTCATTGCCAAGCAGCAGTCCCTGGCTGACGGCCTGGCTGCCAAGCAGGCCAGCCCAGCCAAGCAGCTGGTCGCAGCATGAGCCGCCCCTCCTGCTTAGTTGCTCAGCTCTCGCGCCGCCCAACACAGCATTGCAACGGTCCCAGGAGTGATCGCCTCGGTAGGCTGGCCCAGCGCACACGCACGTCCTCATCATGCGCACCTTACAGTGCGCCCTGACGTATTGACCGCCGTCTGAACCGTGTGCATGGCCCGCTTCTCTTTCAGCTGCAATTGTTTTCTCACTTTGCAAGCTCATTCCTGCGGTCTGGTGACATGCTGCACGCCACTCACGATGCCAACCAAAGGCTTGTATCTCAGGCTCATCTTTGCATGTTGGCAGGCGATCAACATCCCATTTATAACCTTCGGGTTGGCGCTTTTGGTGCATGGTTGTGGTGCAGAACAACCAAGCCCCTGGACTCATCCAGCGTACCGTCTACACACGGTGTCTCTCTCGCTGCTGCTGCTGCTGCTGCTGCTGCTGTCACTGCTGCTGCTGCAGCTGCTCAAGCACCTTCTCAACCCGATACTTCATTACTGGCTGTCCGTGACTCGTTTTCTTGAACAGCAGCTTGCTCTTGGCAGCCCGCTGCTTGGCTTCAGCAGCCAGCTTGGCACGCCGCTCTTCAAACAACCGCTGCCGCTCCTGCTGCTCCTGCTGCTTGGCCGCCTGCCACCGCGCACAACGGGTTGGAGGGCAGTGCACAGCGGAGCAGCATTGAGTGAGGACGGCAAGCGTAGCGCAGAGACAAAGCCAGCCGCAGCACAGCAGCAGGTGTGCAAGCCTGCCTGCCTTACCTTGTCTGTCTGGACGTCGGCTGCAATGCGCTGTACGTGCGACTGCGGCTTATGCCGCTTGCTGCCGCCGCCAGCGTCGTCGTCACGACCCCCTCGGCCTCTGCCACGCCCGCCGCCCCTCCCGCCACGTCCTCCAAATGCAGCATCCCGGCCCGGGCCACCCTCCAACTGATGCTGCGGTGGAAGGGTGCCGCCCTCGAGCGTCTGCTGCTCCTCGTCTGCTGCCCCTTGCTGAGCTTGCTGCGGCTGCTGGACATGCTGCTGCGCTTGCTGCTGCACTTGCTGCTGCTCATCCGCATCGGGCTCATCCTGCAAGGCCAGAGCAAGCGGCGATGCGACGCAAGGTCAAAGGGCGGTGGCGCCGCCGCCCTTGGCACTGAGCAGCGGCTCAGAGGGCTTGGCCGCACCTGCATGAGCTTGAACTTCGGCTCACGCTTGTCCCCCAGCCGCTCTTTGAGCTTCTTATACTTGTTCACGGTCGCGGCATTCAGCTTGCGCTGCTTCTCCAGCTTCTCCCGTTTATCAAATGTGCTCTTCTTGAGCTTGGCGAACTTGTCCAGGCTGATGCCCGCTGCGAACTTGCGCGGCTTTCGGTGCGGCGGCTCCTCCATTCTTACGTCCCAGCTGCTGCTGTTTGATAACTCAAGGCAGGTGTGAAGTAAAACAGCGCCGGGAGCGCCAAGCGCGCTCCATCAAGCACAACCGCACCGCCTTCAGGTGCACCGCAACGTGGCCCCGCTGCACTACCCGTTGCTGCCAGGCCAATTGCAATGGAGCTTGCACCATCAGCACCACCACATCTTGCAGCATATGAGCAGCGCACCCATCGTTCCATAGGAGGCGGCGGCGGCGACAAGTACGATGCGTCCCGCCAAGTGGAGAAGGAGAGCAGAATCTGTCCCATTGCATTCTCGATTCTCTTCTGTCAGCGTCAGACATTCCAGGCCGCTCTCGTGCCCCAAACAGCCCCTCTTCCATCCACACAGCCGCCGCGAGCACCATGGCAGAGCAGCAGCGTGGCACCCAGGCCGTCAAGGTGAGGGCTGGATGCCGGGCTCGGCCGTGGGGCTGCTGCATGGCATGGTCTCGCGGCGGCGCGACTGGAACTCGGCCGCTCACCACCCTGCGCGCCTGCCCGCCCGTCCCCTGCAGGTCGGACTCGCACAGATGCTCAAGGTGGGCGCCGCTGCGGTTGGCCTGGACTTGCTCTGGCTGATTGGCTACTGCCGCCGCCCGCACCTTGCACGCCGGACCCAAACTCACCATTCACCCTGCACATCCCGCCCTCCACGTGCAGGGAGGCGTCATCATGGACGTGGTGACGCCTGAGGAGGCTCGCATTGCAGAGGAGGCGGGCGCTGTTGCGGTGATGGCCCTGGAGCGTGTGCCAGCCGACATCCGCCGCAACGGCGGCGTGGCCCGCATGAGCGACCCGCAGGTGTGACTGTGTTGTGTTTACAGCAGTGACATCACACACCACTGCCGCTGCAGCATCAGCTCTTCAGCGTGGCACACGGCACAGTACAACACCGGCTGCTTCGTCGGCAACCCTCTCACCTGCCGCACGTACCCTTGGCGCCTGTTTCGGTGCTGCCACACATGACACCACCCCAGCCCAGCCACAACACTCCACTCCTCTCCCATCCTGGCTCGATGCCTCCACGCTCTCAGCAGCCTTGCTGCAATGTTGCACCTGCCACTCCACGCTTCTGTGGCGCCCTGCTGTGTTGGCAACCTGCTCTGCTGCTGCTGCTGTTGTTGTTGTCGCCGCAGATGATCCGCGAGATCAAGGCTGCCGTGACCATCCCAGTGATGGCCAAGGCGCGCATTGGTCACTTTGTGGAGGCGCAGATCCTGGAGGCGCTGGGCATTGACTACATTGATGAGAGCGAGGTGCGTGCCTGTGCCTGTGCCTGTGCCTGTGCCTGTGCCTGTGCCTGTGCCTGTGCCTGCAAGGCATATGTGGTCTGGCAATGTGGTGTGGTGTATTGTGATTTGATGTGGTGTTGATGTGAGTCGGCGGTGATTTGGCAAGCGCGGTGCTGTGTCCTGCATTGTGAGGGCGGCTTGCAGCAGGGGTGAAGTTCCCTGGGAACCAGGCTTCCTTAGTCTTTCCATCGCCGTCAACAAGCACCAGCCCACACGCCATCGCCCTGCACACATCAGCTTCAGCTGGCCATGGTCCTCAACTCTCCTTCCCTCCCCCCAAAACCTGGCACCATAGGTGCTCACCCCCGCTGACGACGTGCACCACATCAACAAGCATGCCTTCAAGGTGCCCTTTGTGTGTGGCTGCCGGGACCTGGGAGAGGCCCTGCGGCGCGTGGCAGAGGGCGCGGCCATGATCCGCACCAAGGGCGAGGCGGGCACAGGCAACGTGGTGGAGGCGGTACGCCACGCACGGGCGGTACAGGGCGCCATCCGCCAGCTGCAGACCATGGACGACGACGAGCTGTACGTGTACGCCAAGGTGCGGTACAAGGGGCGCGGTACAAGGGGCGCGGAACATGGGGCAGGTCTGCAGTGCAGACAGCACCTGGCAGGCAGGTGGAGCGCTGATGAGCCGTGTGGTGCATGCTCATCACCAGCTATGCGGTTGCTGTCCAGCCAGAGCAAGCCCAGCAAGTTGCATAGCCCCTCCCCGCTTCTCTTTGCACAAGTTGTCTAAGTCTCAACTTGCTGCCCTCACCCTAAACGTGCTGCAGGAGCTGCGCGCGCCCGTCGACTTGGTGCGGCAGACCAAGGCCTTGGGCCGGCTGCCGGTCGTCAACTTTGCGGCTGGCGGCGTGGCCACGCCTGCTGACGCGGCGCTGATGATGCAGCTGGGCATGGACGGCGTGTTTGTGGGCTCGGGCATCTTCAAGTCTGGGGACCCCGCCAAGCGCGCCCGCGCCATTGTGCAGGTGTGTGTGGCTTGCGCGGCTGGGGCTAGGGCTGGTGGACAGCTGGTGTGAACCAGGCTGTGGTGAGCTGGCTCTGTGTGAGTGTGTTTGTGTGTGGTAGGTGCGCAGCGATTTGTGTCAAACGTGTCTCCGTCTGTGCACACCTCACTTGATGTTGACCCTGTCCTCGCACCCTCTCCTCTGACCTCACCACCCTTCCTTCCCTCCTTCCCTACCTCCCCTCCTCAGGCCGTCACCCACTACAACGACCCCGCCATTGTGGCAGAGGTCAGCTGCGACCTGGGTGAGCCAATGGTTGGCATTGATGTGCGGGAGAAGGGCTTCCAGTCCTACGCGGGTCGCTCAGAGTAGGTAGCAGTAGGCTTTCCCCCAAGCACGCTGGCCTCCGCCACCGCCACCGCCACCATTTGCACCCCCCTCCGCAACTTTGCGATGGCTTGATCTTCTGACCGGCATGGCGCTTAGGGGCGACAGGACCTGGATCACCAGCAGACTGTTTCCTGCTTTCTTTAGCCCGCTCGCACATGTGCGTTCATGCGCTAGTACTGTCAGGGACCCCTTGATCCAATTCTATTTCAACTCACCGCCACCTTCCCTGCCTGCTTTACGGCGACATGCCCAAAGCTCCTTTCCTGACCAGCCCTCGCCCCTTACAGGCGGCTCTTTCAGCTCTATTCTGCATCTTACTGCCATTCAATAGAGCATACGTGTGATACCGCAAGACTTTGTTGGCTAGAGACAGGTGTAGGATGCACAGGGTGCATGTTGCTGTCAGCGGGGGCCGCGCCTCAGGGCAGGGCGCAAGGTTGGCTCATTCAATCTGGATCAGCCTGCCAAGAGTGGCAAGAGTGCCAAGGTGTGGCAAGAGTGCCAAGGTGTGCAAGCTTCAAGCCGCTGCTAGCAGCAACGGCTACCTACGTTTCTGGCAGGACCTGCAGGCAGGCCGAGGCTCCAAGGCTGCTGCTGCCATTTTCCACCATGCAGTCGATGTCATACAAGTCGCTAGTACACGCCAGCCACCAGTCTCAGCAAGTCGGTGGGCGTGATGACAGCCTGCACCTTCGGCGGTCCCTCCTCACTCTGGACTACATATACCCTGTGGATCTTTTCGTCCACAATCTGCACAACACAGACACGGTGGTCGGGAGCAGGAAACGACGGGTGGAACCCATGCATGCATGAGGCTCAGAACGACACGACAAAACCAGTGCCACGATAGAAAACAAAAGGAGTAATCAACTGCCTTCCACCTGCTGCACTTCCCCCCTTCATCGCCTTCACACAGTTCACACACCAATCCCAAACACACCACACCGCCACTGGTGGCCACCAGGCCACCGACCAAAGCCCACCCACCTTTTTCAGCAGCTCGGCCAGCGTGGTTTCTTTCCTGACTGTGACCAGCTGAATGTCTCCCTTGGCTGGGCCCCCCGCTCGGTTGCCAGAAGCAAAGAAAGGGTGGCGGGAGTGCTGGGAGGCAGAAGCGCTGTAACCCAGGTAGGCTGTGCCGTGCTCCACTGCCAGGAACTCGGCAACAGGCAGCGCCAGCGCCCCAAACTGCTCCGCTGTGATGGACCTGCGGTTGCAGCGGGTGGGTTGGTGGGTGACTGTCTTGGTGACTGGTGGTTTGCAAAGGGAGGCAGCAGGGTTGAATGAGCAATGGGAGAGGCGGGGCGGGCTGGTGCTTCATAGCATTTGGCGCATGCCGCAAGCTTCACCGGCTAACAGAGAGATCGACGCAGCCCCATTTGCTGCCCTGCGCTGACCCCAGCCATCCTCTCCTCCTTTTGTGAGCGTAAACTTGGTGTGCCACCTGGCTCAGCAGTTGGCTGGACAGCAACCTCAGTCTGCCCCACCACTATACCCTGCCTCCTTCACCCCAGCCCCAGCTGCGGCACCACTATACCCTGCCTCCTTCACCCCAGCCCCAGCACATCTCACCGCAGATCAGAAATGCTCAGGTTGGCAATCATCTCACCACTGGCCGTCACCACAGGCGCACCAGACACCTGCTGCGCCGCCAGCTGAGCATACGCGAGCAGCGCAGGAACATGAGGGTCGACTGACAGCACCGGGGGCTTCCCTGCATCGATCGCAGCAGGCAGCAGGCAGCAGGCAGCAAGCAGCAGCGGGCAGGCGTTGGCAGGAAGCAGGCGGGGTCCGCCTCTAAGGAGCGAGGCCGGCCTCTGACCCTCCAGCACATGTGCTTGCCGCCGCACGGCGCAACGCTGGGTCACTGTGACAGCCAACAGCTCCCGCATAGTGAAGCAGTGCTCCCTGCCACCGCCCACCCCGCTTCGGCCCACCCGGCTAGGGGCCACCCACAGCGCTAGGGGCCACCCACCCACCAGTCAGCAGCCCCAGATCCTCCAGGGTCTCGTTGGCAGCAGGGCCCAGCTCATCCAGGTGCGACACCAGGAAACGAAGCACATCTGCACAGTGCGGGCACAGGGCAGGCAGCGGATCGTACCGACAGAAACCTGCCTGGAGGCTGCTGCAGTTGCCCGCCACACTTACAACTTGGCTGCGGCACACGCATGCAGGGGCAGCTCAGCTGCCGCCGACCTTCTTGACACTGTTGTACTGGCTGCCTCGGCAGCTGGTACCGTGTAATGCTGATGCAATGGCCGCTTCGCTCTGCCGCTAGAGGGCACCCCCGCTTGCTACCTGCCTTCCTACCTGTTTGGCTGATGATGTTTGTGATTTCGCCATGCGCCTCAAAAACAGCGATTCGGTGCACCACCTGCACAGCACCACCAGTATGTGCAGGGGCAGAAGCAGTCAACAGAGCGGCACCCTGGCAAGCAACATGAAGCGATGCGCTGGGAATAGCAATGGCCATGGGCTTGTGCATGCATACCTTAGTCTCCCCATCCGCCTGTGCAGGCTTCAAGAAGTAGTTGCGGATGGCATCCAGCAGGCTGGTGCTGCCGCCCTCAGCTTGATACACCAGGCCCCGGTCCTCCACACCTGCAGCTTGCAGGCGGTGTGGCAGCACGTGCATCAGCATGTGCCGTGCCTCCTCTTTTCCCGTGCACGCTACGCTGACCATGCCGTGAAGATCAGAGGCATGCAATGCGCTGCTGCGACGTTCACGCGTCGTATGGCTGAGAGAAGATCACACCACACCACACCACACCACACCACACCACACCACACCACACCACACCACACCACACCACACCACACCACACCACACCATACCACACCTCACCGCGTATTGTGACCAGCAGGCGGTCGCTGAACACGGGCCCCTCCTTCTCAAGCAGGTTCATGAGCGCCAGCATTTGAGTGGGCAGCTGGTGCCCCGCATCATTCAGGTCTGCAGCAAGGAAGGGCAGCATAGAGAGGAGGACGGTGAACTGTTGGTCGGCATCAGCAGCGGTGCAAGCAAGTGACATGGAGGGAGGGGCACCGCACCAGACCGCTGGCAGCTCACGCTGCAAGAACGCCCGCAGCACATCTGCAACGTCTATCCAGCCGAGCAGCTGCGGGCTCATCTCCCCGCCCTGCACCTCCTCAATGTCTGGCGAGATTACCTGCAGGAGGAGATGATGCAGGAGGGACCTGAGAAAGGGAACGGCGGCAGCTTTGGAGCGGTACTCACCATGTTGACGACTTACCATCGGTGCCGAAAGTATCTTGTGCTGTGATAGCGTCTTCAGGGCCTCTCCCACCGTCTTGTTGTGTTCCAGGAGCACCACCTGCTGACCGGGCTTGGCTATGTCGGCTATGGTCGTCCTTTTTAGCAGTGACTGCAAGGCCACAGAAGGAGGTAAGTAAACGGTGCCGCCACCGCCGTCGGCAAGTGCCGCCACGCCCCTGTTGCGCCATTACCTCTGCAGGCGACATTTCGGTCTCGTCAGCGCCCATGTCGACGTCCTCCATTGCGATCCGGGAGCTTGTGTTTGGGTTTGGGTGAATGCGTGTAGCAGTGTCGGGTGGTGTCGATCTGCCCGGTATTCGAACGTTGGATGGATGTAGAGTTATTTTGGGGTTGGAGAAAGGCGTCCTTTCAACTCGTCGCGTCGCCTGAGGTACTGTCCTGCTATGAATTTTGCATCTGCAGGCGTCTCCTCGTCTCCTTGTCGTTCCATCGCCCTGTCAAACATTCAATCACGTGCCGGAAGATGTCGGGGCGAACCGTGATGGTCGCTGTCAAACGAGTGCTGGACTACACAGCACGCGTGCGAGTCAAGAGCGACAAGGTGTGCAAGTCGATCCCCTGGACAGGCAGTCCCGACACCGCCCCCAGTGCCCATTGCAACTGATCGGCTGGCTTCCTTGGCCCCGTGCAGACTGGAGTGGATCTCACGAATGTCAAGATGTCCATGAACCCGTTCTGCGAGGTAGGGACTGTCGCCCAGGCGCAAGCCGCTGCTCCCGCCGCTCCGCCTTCCTCGTGTCCACCTCCTCTTCCTCCTGTCCTCCATCACTGTTAGCGCAGATAGCGGTGGAAGAGGCAATACGAGTGAGGGAGGCCAAGGGAACAGATGAGGTGGTAGCAGTGAGCATTGGGCCTCGACAGGCCGCCGACACGCTGCGCACCGCCCTTGCCATGGGTGCCGATAGGGCGCTGCATGTGCACACGGATGCAGAGGTGCAGCCGTTAGCGGTGGCCAAGCTGTTGGCGGCGGTGGCGCGGCAGGAGCAGCCGCAGCTGGTGCTGCTGGGCAAGCAAGCAATAGATGACGACAGCAACCAGACGGGGCAGATGCTCGCGGGGCTGCTGGGCTGGCCGCAGGCCACGTTTGCTTCAAGGCTGGAGCTGGATGCGGCAGCGGGCACAGCACTCGTGACGCGGGAGGTGGACGGCGGCTTAGAAACGGTGCGTTGCAGCCGTGTGTCGAGTGCTTTGGCCCTCAGGCATCAACGAGCGGCACCAAAGAGAGAGAGGGTGGCCCCCGGCGTGCCTGCGTCTCATTATGTGGCACTTTGATGTGCGGCTCGGCTCTCGCCCATGTCATGTCTGCTCTGTTGGCACCCCTGCTGCTCTCAGCCTGACAGGTCTTTTTTTCCTCTGCAGCTGCGGGTGACGCTGCCGGCCGTGGTGACCAGCGACCTGCGGTTGAATGAGCCACGCTACGCCACGCTGCCCAACATCATGAAGGCGAAGAAGAAACTGCTGGCTGCCACCTCACCCGAGGCAAGCCGTCCACACTCAGCTTCGCTGGGGTCGCAGGGGCTGTGTGTGTGTGGTGTGACGTCATGCATGCAAGCACAAATGCAGCGCTGCCGCAAGCCATGCCAAAGGATGTGGCACCTGACACACAGCTAGGGCCCCAGGATCAGCCATGACGCAATCAGTCCCACAGCACAGCACACAAATCACACCACACGCACCCCGCCGCCCTCTTCTCGCCCTCTGCCGCAGGAGCTGGGAGTGGATGTGGCGCCCCGGCTGCAGACGCTGTCAGTGGAGGAGCCTGCCAAGCGCAAGGGCGGCGTGATGGTAGCCTCTGCTGCGGAGCTGGTGGATAAGCTGCGCAATGAGGCAAAGGTCATCTGAGCGCGGTTGTTGGGTGCCTGCATACTTGCATGCAGAGCTTGCAAGGAGCTTGGGCATGCATTGCGCTTCTGTAGCTTAGTCACTTGTATCAAAAGACTGCTGCTCCAGCTTTTTTTGTTTACACTTACTGTTGAATATAAAGCACATAAACGGATTCAGGCGATAAGATCTACAGCGGCTGCACGAAGCAGACACGCACTGGGGGGAGGGCACATTTGCAGTTCACAGTGAATGGGCAAGGTGATGAGAGACACGCGAGGAGGTACATGCTGGGGCAAGCAGCGGCGCTGGGATACAGGCAACACACATACTGCTACAGGGAAGCACAAAGTACAAAAGAGGATGCAACAGTTGGTGGTGTCACAGGCAGGGAAAGAAGCATGAGATGTGAGGTGTCTTTTTTGCAAGCTTCTTTGCGGACACACAGACTGTGAACACAAACAAGTAAGCAAAGATGACCGGGTGAAACGGTAGGGACAACAGAGACAGGGTTAGAGACAGTATGTGAGGCAACATGGCTGCGTGCAGCAGGGCTGGGAGCGCACTGACTGAAGGGTACACAGGGGCCTGGGAAGCACACCTGACTACAAAGGTTCATCAAAGGTACAGGTTATAGTTGGGCCAGATACACATGCCTGTTTCTGACGCATGCCGGCAGAGCGGCGGGCAGCGTGCGGCACACAACTAGCATTCAGTCCTTTGCCTTGCTGCCAAACAGCACAAAGGAGAGGGCCTTGCTTGCGCCCCAGGCCAGCAGCGCCAGCCGGCCTGTGTGCAGGGCCGCCAGCAGGGGGTCCTCTCGATCCAGGCGGCGGCGGGCTCGCAGGCGCACGCGGCCGCCGCCCCGCGCTCGGCGCTCCATAGCGTGGAGGAACAAGTAGTGGGCTGGGTTGAGGTATGGGTCGAGGGGCAGCAGAGGTCCGCTTGCGCCCCGGCAGGCGCAGCACAGGTACGCTTCCTGCATGTGGGATGGCATGGGGTGTTGGTGCTAATGTTGCAATCGGCAGAGAGGGAATGAATCGTGAAACGTGCAAAGTGCGGCATGCTGGAAGGTTTGCCAGCAATAACTGTAAGCGAGCCAAACAGACCTGCAGTACCAATGCAAGCTGTAACATGCCCCCCAGCGCGGCTCATTCTGTGCACATTGCAATGCAACCGGTTCTCTGCAACCCTCACCTCGCTCGGCTGCCAGTCAAGCAGCAGTGCCGCCGGGCGCCCGCCGCCGCCGCCACCGCCTGCCGCCCTCAAGTGCGGCACCGCCCAGATGGGCACCAGCTGCTTGGCAGCAGCCTCTGCTGCGCTGTCTGCCGCCGCTGCTGCTGTGCTCAGCTGGTGCAGGCTCAGCTTGGTGGGCGGCGGCGCCTGTGTGAGCAGGCGCAGGTGCTGAGTGATGCTTGCCGCCACTTCTTCTGGCAGCCGCCCTGCTAGCTCTGCCGCTACCTCCTCCACCACCCCCAGCGGCAGCACCCTGCCGCCATGCTGCTGCTGCAGCTGTGCCACCAGCGTGACGCACAGCTGGCGGGCTGCAATTTGCTGCAGCGATGCCGCTGAGGCCAGGCCCCAGCCCTCCAGCTGCCGTGGAGCAACCAGCAGCTGGGCCAGCCACTGCGGCCGCCGCTGCCGCGCAGCCAAGCCCGAGAGCGCTGTCTCGCTGCGGCATCGCCGCTGCAGCAGCCTGTCTGCAAGCTGGGCACCCTGCGGGGGCGCAGCTCTGGCTGCAACCCGTTGCTGCGGCGGCAAGGGCAGCTGCCGCTCCAGGCTGAGCGCATGCTCGGGCACAGGAGTCAAAGCGGGCGCTGCTTGCAACGCAACTGCGCCCCCGTGCCGCTCCTCCGCTGCAAGCTGCCTGCCCCGTGCTGGGCCTGAGGCAGGGCTGCTGCTGTCAAGGGCCTGCATGCTTGTGGCTCGCCGCATCACCGCAGCCGCTGGGGCGGCCTGGCTCAGAGCTGGGGGAGGGGCGGTGGCGGCGGCGCACGGCAAGCTGTGCGGCAGGTGCAGGGGGCTATGCAGGAGGGTCTGCACATGGGGAGGCAGGGGAAGGAAGTACGGAAGGCAGCTGTGGAGGAGAGCCCTCCAGCAACGAGGGAAACCCAACAAAGGAAGATGCCAATATTGACCCTCCAGCCTTTGCCCCCCTCCTCATGCACCTGCCTGTCTGCCCCTGCCTCGCTGCACCCTGCCTGCCTGCGCCCGTCTCCATGCCTTGCTGCGCGTGCCCTCGCATCCCCAGCCCTGGCCCCTGCCCTGCTGGCCCTGTCTCCTTGCCCTGCCCCCAACTGCACAGCTGCTCACCCACCTGGTAATCTATCACCGAAAACAGCTCCCAGCGGCTGGGCCTGCCCAGTGCATACACTGTAGTCAGCAGGCCGTCAGGCAGGGCAGAGAGGTACAGGTGCCGGCCGCCGACCCGCGCCACAGAGCGGATGCTGAAGCCAGCCACAGTCATGCCGCCGCCGCCGCCCAGCGCCTGCAGGAAGCCGGCCGGGGACGAGCTGGCGGCACCGCTGGCGCCAGCGGTGCCGCCGCCGCTGCTGGTGCAGCTGTCGCCGCTGCTTCTCCTGCTGAAACTGCCGTGGCTTTCGCCGCGCGCGTCCGGGAAAGTCGAGAGTGGGGAGGAGGGCGGCGTGGAGGAGGAAGAGGAGGAAGAGGAGGAGGAGGAGGAGCAGGCGGTGAGGGGGCAGGCTGGTAGAGTGTCGCCGAGTGTGACCCAGGCAGGCTCCACCCAGAACAGCAGCCGCTCATCAGGGTACGTGACCGGGCTGCCGGGGCTATCCAGGCAGGGAGTGCCCAGCCCGTCTACGTGAAGGTTGCGCCCGCTGGCACCCTGCCGTAAGCTGTACACACCCTCGCCCCTGTGATCCAGAAGCCAGCAGGAGGCGGCCAGGCACGCAGAACGTGCGGCTGTAACGGCAGCAGTACTGCCAGAGCTGAGTACGGTACCGTCGCCAACGGGGGGCAGCAAGCCGCCGCTGGGCCGGTGCTGCGCCTTGCTGCAGCCCAGCAGGTGGCCGTGCGCGGTGAGCAGCAGCACGGGCTTGTGGCTGGCCAGCTCAAGAGCCAGCGTGCTGGCCTTGCCGCCGCCGCAGGCCACCAGGCCGCCTTCACGCGCAACCACTGGCGCCAGTGCGGTCCTGCTTGCAGTACCAGCACCAACGCCGCCATCCTTGAAACAGCAGCCCCTTGAGGCCGCGCCAGCAACTGGGCTATGCTGGACTGGTCCAACCGCTCGCTGCTGCGACTGTTGTCTATCGTCTGCAAGCTGCTGAGAAGCCTCCGGCAGCTCTGCCGCCAGCCGCAGCTGCCCTCCCGCCGAAAGCTGCAGCGTGAAGCGCTCCCTGCCTTTGCAGCTGTGCTGGTGCTGCAGCAGCAGCTGGCCAGAGGCGGCGTCTCGAGACACCAGCTGCCTGCCGTCGCCGGTCCACACAGCGCTGCTCTTGGCTATCAGCGTACTGCCCTGTAGTTCCAGCGGGACTGCGCCCCCAAGAGCCAGCAGGAACTCCTCGCTGCAGCAGGCTGCGGGGGCCGTCGTCGATAGGGCGCCGCCGCTGCCGGCCGATAGGAAGCCGCCGCCGCCGCCGCCTCGTTCGTTTGAACGCAGCACGACCCTCAGCGGCCAGGCCTGCAGGCTGTGTTGCGGCAGCCCTACTTCGCACAGCTGGAAAAGCTTGGAGGCCCTGTCCTTGCCCAGGGGTAAGCAGCCCACTACAGCGGCACCGCCTGGCAAAGACTGCAGGCAGGCCTTGCCAGCCAGCTGCAGCGCCACACCTGCACCGGCATAGCATAGAGGGCGGGGTGGGGCGCCCTTTGAATTCTGGAGCATCTCGTGGGCGGCAAAGCTGACAGCATGCTGCCGGCATGCGTGTAGGAGGCCGTCGCATGCTGGCTGGTGCACAGGCACTCCTGTTAGTGACGCCAGCATGAGCGCATGGCATCTGCCCATCCCAACCGCCTGTACCGGCAGGCGCACGACGGCCCATACAGCCGCCCCCGCTGCTGATGGTGATGATTAGAACTTACGTTTCTCCATGTCCATGAACAGCTGAATGGTGTGAGGCTTGTCAACCAGCGTTAAGTCGCTGCCTGCTGCCAAGAATTTGCCGCTGGCCGCATGCCCCAAAGCGACGGTGCCAGCGGTGCTGCCGGCGGTCAGCACCCACTGGCAGCCAATGGCGCTTGATCCATGCTCAACAAATCGCAGGGAGTGGTCTGGGCCAGCGTGCAGAGCGTGACCTCGCCAGTCCAGCAACTGTATCAGCGCGCAACTCGGGCTGGCTGGGGCTTCTCTACAGACCGCCTCAGCACCCATGGTGGGTTTCCTGGAACGTGGAAGTGGGTTTGTGGGCCGTTTGCAGCGAAACTCAACTTTTGGCGCCCAAATTCACCCCATGCAGTTTTCATGAAGTGGGCTTGCCATCCGTTTCCAGCAATGCCCCATTGCAATCAGAGCATTGCTGCGAGCAGGTAGCACGCTGTTTCCTCACATTCGCTTCAGCTGCACAGGCTCGCTGGCAGGCATCGTCACAGGCACACCATATGCCCAAGAAAAAGCCAGGCGCCGAGGAGGCCGACATTGTGGCCAGCGGCGACGCGCTCCGAACGGTGACCGCCGCTGCGGTGTGCGAGTGCTGCACACTAGCCTACTTGGCCTATTCAGTGTCGGCATGATAATATGATCTGTGATAATCCGTTGGTGAGCAGCAGCAGTGGATACATACCCAGCACCGACACTCGTTGCCGCCGTTGCTGGACTGTGCAGGTAGCGGCGTGGCTGGGGGTGGGTGATGTTGGAGAGGTGATGGAGCAAGAGGGGCTGAACCCTGAATATGAGATGGGTAGAACGCAGGGTCTGGGGCTGGGCGCAAAGTTCCTGCCACACAACAAGGTCTGCGGGCATGCATGCGCAGCAGAACCCGCTTGCTGCCGGTGCGCTTGCATTCGCAGCTGGTTCTAGTGCTGGCTGCACGATCAATGCTGTGTGGGCAGCTGTGCCCGTCTCACCTCCTGCTGCCGGCATGCTCACCCGCTTGTCTCTGCAGTCAATTGCGCTGACCTCAGGCGTGGAGCATCGCCTGGGCAGCAAGCTGAAGCGGACGGCGGAGCGGCGGTTAGCTGAGGCGGCGCAGCAAGCGGCACCGCAGGGGCAGCCGAGCCAGCCTGCAGGCCGCCGTGGTTTCGGTCCCAAGCACAGCCCCGGGCAGCCTGGCCGATGGAGCAACAAGCCACCGAGCAGACAGCAGCAGACACAGCAGCCTGCAGCAGCGGCAGCTCAGGCGAGCGGAGCTGCAGCAGATGATGACACGGATGATGAGGGGGGAAGGGGCGGGGCCTTTGGCAAGCGCTCCCACAGCGCTGCGCCCAAGCCAGCCACCTTCACACGCAGCGACCTGCTCAGGGTCAGCAGTGCGCAGCAGCCCAAGAAGCGGAAACGAAAAAGCGGGCAGGGAGGCGGACAGGCAGCGGCGCCCTGAGGTTAAGACAGCTGTCAATGCCTGCTTGTGCTGCAGTTGAGCCTCCCTGTGCCGGCAGTAACAAAGTGGCGGCAGTACAGCACGTCTGTTTTACACAGCTGTGGAGAGGAACAGGCAGGCAGCAGAAGCCAGGTGGTGCGGAGGTTTGCAGATATGCATTCAAGCTCAAGGGTACACACAAGTTATCACACATCAAAACAGACCAGCTGCAGGACTCTTGACTCTCAAAGGGTGTGACTGCAGCAAGGCCAAAACATAAAAGGAAGCCGGTCAGGCAAGCACGTAAGCAAACGCGCAATCAGTCGGTGCTGTGTTCAGACTACTCAACGTGCCGTTCTGCAGCTGCTGCACCAACCAGGCCAGGCCCAGGCGCTGCCTCCTCAGCGCCTGCTGTGGTTGGGGGCAACGTGGCTCCTGCAGGGAGCACAGCACCATGCGATGGCACCTCTGCTGCCCCTGCTGCAAGCGGCGTTGCCATGTCAGCCTCGATGCGACTGCCTGCACACATATGAGCACATCGCGGAACCAGGCTCATGTCACATAAGCCCCAAGCCGCTATGCAGGTTTGCAGCAGGTGCAGCAGTGTGCGACACGCGTTAGCAGCAGAGAATAGAGCAACACGTGAGCATGCATGCATGACCACATGAGCTGCCGCCAAGCAGCAGTGCCACTAGTCACCTGCAGCAACCTTAGCTGCCACGCCCTGAGCTGCGCCCGCAATGCCTTGAGCTGCGCCGACCACGCCCTTGGCTGCACCAGCCACGCCTTGAGCCGCCCTCACCAGCGACACGAGCAGGGCCAGCACCGCCGCCGCCCCAGCGACCTCCAGCACAAGCACAGTCCTGGGATCTGTGAAGAAGTCGAAGAGGCTCTTTGCCGCAACTGCCCCCACTCCGAGTTTGGCAGTGAGTATGGTGGCGTCGAGGCTTGAGGCAGCACCCACAACGCGCTCAGCTTCAAGTAGGCCGCCCTGCGCCATGCAGGTAGGCAGGCAAACAAGCGGTGAGCGGCAGGCAGGCAGGCAGGCAGGTGTAGCGGTGTGGTGCTTGACGCTGGGCAGGCTGTAAGCAGGACGCAACCAAATGATGTGCCAAAGCCACGGATTTGAACGGTGTGCTGACGCTAGCCCCTGGAGCCCCCCAGGGTTGAAATGTGAGCGGCATTTGCATGGCACAGAAGACGTCAAAGGGGCGCACTGACCTGGGCAAGTTCCTGCACCGCAGTAGCGGCCGCCTCCATCTCGCCCGCCGCACCCGCAACCGTCTTGCTGGCCATCTCCGCGCTTTGTCCAGCCACCGCAGGCACCTCTGACAGTGCTCGGGTGACGGTGGCAGCGACATCGGTGACAACTGGCGCCGCCGAAGGCAGCTTGCTCACCACCGCCTCTGCAGCTGTCGCAGCAGGCAGGGCGCTGGCAACCACCTCTGCCGCAGGCGCAACTACGGGCAGCTGCGAAACCACCGCTGGCGCAGCCGCAGACGTGCTTGCGACGAGTGCTGGGGCGGCCGCAGGCAGCTGTGCCACCACCGATGGAGCAGCGGCAGATGTGGAGGCAACGATTGCGGGGGCGGCTGCCGGCAGCTGGCTTGCAACTTCGGCTGCTGCCGCCATGGGCAGTGCTGCAAGGGCTGCGTCAGCCACGGCTGGCACTGCAGGCGCTGCTGCTGGCAGCTGCACTACCACCGCCTCCGCCGCTGCTAGGCTGGCAGGCAAGGCGGCCGCGGCGGCAGCATTGGCAGCCGCCTCGACCGCCGGCACTGCCGCTGGAAGCTGCGATACCACGGCCTCTGCTGCTGTGGCAGCTGGCAATGCTGTGGCGGCAACATCTGCAACCGAAGCTCCCGCAGCAGTGAGCGCCCCTGCGCCTGCTGCCGCGATATCCGTGGCAGCCTCTTGCGCAACGACGATGCCTCCCAGGCTTGCCAGGCCTGCTGCTGTTGTGGCTGCATCAGGCAAGCACTATTGAAGCAATCATAGTTGACGGGTGGAAGATATGGGGAGCAGCGCCGTTGGCTGCAACAGGCAGTGGCGGCGCGGCAACCGGTTGACGCACCGGCGGTCTTGCCATCTGCAGGCCCTTTGGTCGGCGGCCGTTTCCTGGGAGTGCTCTTGACGTCAGACTTCTTTGCCTTGCTGCTTTTGGCGGCGCGAGCCACGATTTGGACCCGGCAAGTGGTTGTTTGCATGGCGCGGGCGCCCAGCATCGAGGCCTGCATCCCTTCAAGCGTGATATGCAGCAGAGTGAGCCAAAACAGCGCCTGGCTGATTGATCTGCCGCCGCACTGAGCGGCACTACGCTGCGCCGCCGTCAAGATGACCGGGGATGCTTGCAGCCCATCCATTGGTTTGCGTGTACGACCCATGCACCATCGACCGCACACTGATGAATTGTGTTCTCACATACGCTCTTCGGGACTGCTTCGCGAACCCACGCGAGACGGCAGGCAAAGGCGTCGACACCAAGAATCAATCACAGCACCCAACAAGGGAGGCCGATGAGAAGGCGCAGATCAGCCGGCATATATCATCAGACGGGACTGCACAGGGTAATCCCTACGCATGAGCAGCAGAGACCGGATTTGTAATGTGCCACGGCAATGTTGGTGGCGGTGGCGGTGGCGCATTGCCCTCAAATCAGGCTCCTTCGGCGTTGATCTCGATCTCCTTTCACTTGGAACCTGCCTTAGCTGCGCCAGCGATCGCGTGACGGCTCTTGCGACGCCATTGTCGCCATGCCCGGCGCGAAGGAGCTGCTTAAATTCTACGAGCAACCAAGGCAGGGCCAGGGCCGCCGCCGGAGCAGCACTGGCAGCGACGGCGTCGGCCACAGCACCAATGGCGGCGGCAATGGCGGGAAAGGCGCTTTTGACTCGCGCCGCCAGCGGCGGCAAAGCATACTTGAATGGACAAGCCTACGACAGCATATACCTGTCCCTGTCTGGTACTTCTCGGTGGAAGATGAAGCTCACGGCAGGGTGCAAGGTGTGTGCGCGTCTGGCTTGTGCGACATTAAAGTCTCCCAATGCATGGGCGGGTAGAGGTTTGGCTTCCTGCTTTTCTGCTCTCTGGCTTGCCCACGTGCGGTGAAATAGTTGCCCACGCTAAATGGCGGGCACTGCGTGGCCGTGCAACTTGTGCAGGTCCTCCTGTCGCCCATCAGGTAGCACTGGAAACCTTTGTAGCGCCACATGGCAGTTGAGCCTTCTGCCGTGGCCACGCATGCCCATCGTGGGTGTACTGATGTTGACTGCGACCGCTCAAAGTGATTCACAACTGCAGTCACATCATGCAAACACATCTGCGCTGCTGCCGCATCAGCAAGTGCACTGCATGCTGCTCAACATGTACCCTTCGTTCCATCAACAGTTTTCCCCTGCCTGTGCCCTGAACCAACTTCAGCAACGTATACCTGTTGCCGTAATTTTTCTTTTGCTTGCTCTGTAACTCGCAACATCAAAGCCCAGGGTGCCAGGCAGGCTTTGCCAGGCTCAGCCAGGTCGTTTGGAATGCCTTTCCGGCCTGTGTGCGGTTGGTCACATTGTGCGACAGGTGAGACCAATGTTCACGATCTGACAGTGCGCAGGAAGCACGTGCGATTGGACGAGCGGGTGGCCTGTGCCGGGCGCAGAAGTAGGCAACGGGTCGTTGCAACGCAGCAGCTTGTGACAGATGCTGACAGGCGCAGCAAGGGGAGCAAAACTGATTGGCAATCGTCTCCCAAGCGTGTCCAAAGTGCAGGGCTTGCACTGTAACCAGGATCAGCGTATTGGGGAGGGCCAGTGCAGACGCTTCCCTGCCGGTAAGCCTCTTGTTGCGATGCGCCCCGGCTGCATGAATAATCATGTATGGACCTCGTGAACGGCTGGGGATCGCGAGATGCGGCGTCAGGCCACCAGAGTGCGCAGGCGAGGCTCCGCTCGGTGCCGACGGCCCGCTGGGGGAGGCGCCCGACCTGCGCTTTGTGCACGTCCTAGTGAGCACAGCGGATGCTCGGGGCGACAGCGGCTCGAAAGCCTGGTAGAAAGTATTTCCGCCCCGAGTGAAGAGAGCGACCAGGCGGTGAGCGCCCATATTCCGCCCAGACCCACCCCACACCGCTCCAGGTAATTACGCTGGGTCGTTTGCGGGCAACGGCAGCCCCGCAGCGCACTAGCCGTTGTTACACGCAGAACTCGGTTCCCCGATTGCGCGTCTCCAGCCCCGGCGCCGCGCTCCTCGGCCTGCCGTCCACTTTCTGGTGGTGGTGTGACCCAGCGCGAGGCATAGCGTGCAGCACACGAGCCCAGCTGCGTCTTATTTCAACCCTGCGGCCGCCTCGCGCCCTCCCTTTGCCCCCTTTTTGCAGTCAAAATACAACCAAGCCACCATGTCTGGAAAGGGTAAGCGCAGGCAGCGGTTTGGGGCCGCCTATGCCGATCGCCGTTTCGTCTCTGCCAAAACCCTCTCCCAGGGCCCCTGCTGACCCCGTTTGACCGCCGTGCGCCTGCAGGAGCCAAGGGCCTGTCCGGCAAGGTGCGAGGGAGGCGCTAGGGCCAGCAACAGGACCACGCCGGGCCGCCGCTTTCAAACGTGGCTTTGCAGCTGTGCCCCAATTCTGGCAGTTGGGCTTGCGTGGGCATGCGCAGGATGCCTCTGGGGGACCAAATTGCGGCTTGAAGCTTGCGCATCGCGCTGCCGACTGGCGGCGACAGCTGACCAGCCGCTTGAATGGGCAGAAGCGACAGGCAGCCATGAGGCTTCGTTTTACTGCAGCCGCCACGTCTTTGACCGTGCCCTCCCTCTCCCCTGTGCCACGTGCCTGTCCCGCAGGGTGCCAAGGGTACCATTGGTATGAAGGGGGGAGCAGGTGGTGACAAGAAGAAGCCCATCTCGCGTTCAGCGCGTGCCGGCCTGCAGTTCCCCGTCGGTCGTATCCATCGTCTGCTCAAGGGCCGTGCCACCGCCAACGGTCGTGTGGGTGCCACCGCTGCTGTGTACACTGCCGCCATTCTGGAGTACCTCACAGCCGAGGTGGGTGCTGCGTGTTGGTAGGGTGGCGCATATAGCAGCAGCTGGCTGGCTGGCCTTACAGCTGGCCGTTTGTTCACCAATGATTGATCGGCAGCCATTCGTACCCCAGCAAGCGCTCGTAAACCGGCTGTTCAGGTAGCAAGGTGAAGGCTTATTGGTCGACCCACGTGTTGTCCCTTGTCTGTGTTTCCTGAATTCGCTCACTCGCGTCGCCCTTTCTAACAGGTGCTGGAGTTGGCCGGAAACGCGTCCAAGGATCTCAAGGTGAAGCGCATCACCCCCCGCCATCTCCAGCTTGCCATTCGTGGTGACGAGGAGCTGGACACGCTGATCAAGGCGACCATTGCCGGTGGTGGTGTCATCCCACACATCGTGAGTGCGACTTGAGTTGCTGCATTGGGCTTGCACCTTCTGTTGTGTCGTGCACCCAGCTGATCTTGAGCGCCCTGATATGCGCAAGCAGCTTGAATTGCACCCACACTGTGCTTGAATTGTGGGCGCACTTGGCCAGCAGATGTACGTCTGTGGCAGTGCTGGTTGACTCACGCTGCTGAACGTGCTTTGCTTTTCCTTTGCCTGCTTGCAGCACAAGTCGCTCATCAACAAGCAGGGCAAGAAGGATGGCTTCCTCCCCCTGCCGCCCATGTAAGCCTGCCCACAGCAGCAGCGGCGTGACGCAGCTGGACCCTTGTTGCAGCACCAGACCGGCGCGGCCAGGCGGCTGTTGGCGTCGTCGGCAGCACCGCACTTGCCGCTGCCGCCACACCCAGCAGCCCCACCCTGACGTGGTCGGGCGTCTGTGCATTCGTTTTGCGCGGCGCCTGCCGCCTGACATGACCCCCTGACAGCAGCAGCAGCCACAGGAATGTGCGTTTTATGTGTACCAGCAATGCGTGTACTCGGGAGCCTTTCCGTCACCCTCCCCTCCTCCTGACGTGCTCAACCGCACACCACCACCACCACCCCCTCTCTGCACGGCAGCCATCACATGTGCACATCACACCCACTATGCATAAGACAATGGCAGCCCATGTGTAACGCATGATAAAGCCGCATTTTCAAGTCACATGGGATCGGAAGTTGGAATGTGGTCGTGCAGTGGCATGCAGGCGTGAAATTGCTTTTTGACGGCTCTGCGAATTTGCAGCTTGGCGCCGTTCACTTCCTGATCCTTCTTGTCATCTAGCCAGCAGTGAGGCTGCAATATGTCTGGGCTTGGGCGAATGGGGAGGAGGGCGTTGCCTCTGGCGCAGCAGCTAGAGCAGGTCGCACCTGGATCGTGGCGGCAGTTTAGCACGGCTGGCGATGCGCCAGACGGCCGAGGCATGGGGCGAGGCGCGCCGAGCAGCAGCAGCAGCAGCGGGCCTCGAGCCCCGGGTGACTGGAAGCCTCGGGCCCCAGGAATGGGCAGGGGCGGCCCTGCCGCGCCAGAAGGCCAGATGGTGAGGGTGCCGCCAGTGTCGCCGCCGCTCGCTTGAATGGCTTATGCCCCAGGGGGCTGTGCTGCACTTGCTTGAGCCATGGAATTGCACTCTGCTTTACAGGCACAACGGTGGCAGCCAATGCAGCGTTTAGAAGGCGGAGATGGCAGCACCAGCGGCGGCAGCAGCAGCGCGCGGCAACCCGGCGGCACCATGTCGACACTGCTGCGCACCCAGCGCCGCTACGACAACCGCGGCGGCGGCAGCGGGGGTGGCGGCGGCGGCGACCGCAGCCGCAGGACCTCCCGGCCCTGGCAGCGGAGAGACGGTGGGGGTGGCGGCGAGGATGGGCAGCACATCCCAGATCAGCCCATCACCCTGCCAGCCCAGTTCATGGATACCCCTCAAGACGTCATCATGAAGTTCCAATACAGCCTGCGAGACGTTAACAACCCAGATGCCCCAGCTCTCTCATTCCGGGTAACAAACGCGCTCTGGCTTTGCTGTGAAATCAGGGCTAGGGTGCTGCCTTGTCACCATACCGCTGCCTGTTCCCTGGGGCGCCATGCTCGACCCTGGCTGTGCTCCCAAACTCCTTGTTATGGGGGCGCACCTTCGAAGAAGTGTTTTTCAATGCAGTACCGCACCGCATTGTACCGCTGCCGTGCAGGACCTGGACCTGGACATAGCAGACATCGCAGACACGCAGCAGCTCCCCTTCCTCAAGTACTACATGTCACCCGCGCAGTGGCGGGACTTCAGCTCCGGTGCGGGGAGGGAGGGAGGGAGGAGGCTGCCATTGATGGTAGCTGCTGGGCAGCCCAGAGCCTCCCATCCCAGCCCAGCACAGCGTGCAGCATGCAGCATATGCCTGCGGTTTTGTCAGCTGCTGGGGCCTTGGCAGCGGGATTTTGGTCTCGACTGGCAGTGGCCTGGTGGTTTGAATGGCGGTATGGGGAGCGGAGCGGTGCGGAGACGCCACAGCGCGCTCAGCTGGCAGCTGGCCACAGCTGTGAAGCGGGCATTTGCGCGCACGCTGTGTTTTGGCGGCCTCACTTTTGCGGATTGCCTGCCTCCCTGCCTGCCTGCCTTCATGCTTGCCTGCCCTGCCCTGCCTGCCTGCCCCAGGCCACATGGAGGTGGAGGAGCAGAATGATTTGATGGACAGGGTGGCTGATGCAATGGTGGCAAGCGACTACACCCGGGGCAAGCAGGCAGCGGTGGTGGCAGCGGTGAGAGGCACTGGCGCTGGCAGTGGCGCTGTCGTTGCACTAGCCCCGCTTGACCTGACTGTCGGCAAGCAGAGGCGCTTGGGGGGGGGGGGGGGGAGGGGGGGGGGCTTATAACCTGCGGTTGGGTGCGGCACTAGCAAGGGTTGGCATTGCTGCTGCCAGCTGTCTCATCGACTGCTGTGTGCTCCTGTGTGGCTGCCCTGCCGTTGTTTGCTGCAGATTGAATCGGACCCCGATTACGACCTGGCAGCTAGCCTTGGCTCGCGCCCGCAGCTGCGCGGCAGCCCCCGACCAAAGGCTCCGTCTGAGCAGCAGCTGGCGGAGCAGGTGGAGGAGGCGAGGGAGGTGGCCATGGCGCAGCTTGACCTGGTGGGTGGCCGGCAGCTGGGTTTTGTTGGGGGCGGCTGATCGATCACATGCATGCCAATGGTCAGCCAATGGTAAAACTGTCATGTCTCACTCGCGGGCCCGTGCCTGGCACTGCCACTGCCTCCGCTTGGCAAGGAGGCGCTCTCCGGCTTGCCTTGCCACCAGAGGACTGCTGGGTGCTGTCTTACCCGTTGACATCGACCCATGGGATCGCTTCCGGCCCTGCACCCTGTCAGCTTTGCTGCTGGGGTGCCACCCACGCCACCCATGCCACCTGTGTTTCCACCCACCTGTTGGGTACCACCTCCTTTCTTCCCACCCTGTACCGCTGTACCGCCGTACCGCAGACAGAAGAGGAGTTTGATGCCGCCAAGGCCGCCACTGTGCGGCAGCTTCGCCAGGCGGCGCTGGCAGCTTCCGCCCCCTTCCTGCCAGACTACCTCGCACTGGAGCGGCGCCTGACGCGATTGGTGGACAAGGCGCTGCCACCAGACCACCCCCATCGCGCGACGGCACAGCAGAAGATTGCTGCGATCCAGGTGGGGGGGGGGGGGGTCGGGGCTGAGGCGCACAGCGGTGGAATGGAGCGCGCTGCCGTTGATGTGCTGCTGATATGCCTGCTGGCTGCCCTGCGCCCGCCTGACGACTGCTGATGTCCTGGCTGTGATGCTGCTGACGCCTGCCCTGCGCTTATGATGCCTGCAGGCCAACCCGGCATGGCCCCACGAACGCAAAATGGTGTTTGCAAAGCGGCTGGTGAAGCGCCTGGCGTCTGCGTGACTGGCTGGCTGGCTGTGTGCAGCAAAGACGGCAGGCCTGGTGAAGCAACAGCAGCTGCCCGCAACGCCCCGTTCACAGCTTGGCACGACTGTAACAGCCTGTTGTGATGTGCAGCTTGGGTGAGGGTGGTAATCACTGTGAAGATGGAGATCTGTTGCTGCGAGCAGGCTTACAAGGGCAGCCGTTCAAAAGGAGGCACAGGCATCAAAAAACCGAGCGGTGGTGGTGGACAAGAGCAGCATCATACAACAGAAGGGCACAAGGACAGGCAAAAGAAGTGCCTCATAGAATGGCACAGGAACCACAGCATGCTTGACGCAGGTACAGCACGACAACAATAAGTCGCTTCAAAATGGCCATAACAGCAGCAGCAAAGATGTGGCACAGCCGAGAGGGGGTCAGCCAAACCTGGCGGCCACCGCACTGCTGGTTGTGAGTGAGCGATAGCGGTTTGATATCACATGCTGCATCCTCTACACCGACAGCTCCTCCTTGCTGACCAGCACACCGTCTGCATCAGCATACACCCAGTCTCCTGGCCGTATCTGCACACCGCCAATAATGACGCGCACCTGGCAAAGGAAGGAGGGCGACAGGCAGGGCGCGGTGAGCTTTAACGAGGCGAGAGCGAGGATGAGGCGGAGAGGCGCCGAACAAGCAGTTCTGGGCAGCTTTGGGTACGCACTTGATGAGCACCACGGAAACGAGGCACAGGTGCGTGCACGTATCTCACCGCTTTGAGGCCCGGGTCTCTCTTGCTGCTTTTGAGAGGGCAAGGTGCGATTGCCTTGATCCCAATGTTGATTTTTGCCAGCGCCGCTGTATCTCGCACGCACCCGTTGACAATCAAGCCGCTCCAGCCGTTGTCGGCTGCCAACTGCGCCAGTCTGTCGCCCAGCAATGCACACCTGGCAACAAGGGACGGCACATGTGCGCAGATCAAGCCATGGGAGCAACAGGCTGCTGCTTGGCACGTCATCCTTAGCAGCATGCCGTGCAAGTTGGGCGAGGGGTCGTGCAGCTCAGCTCACCGCAGGCTGCCGCCGCCATCTACCACCAGCACCCGGCCTTGCCCAGGAGTGTCGAGCAATTGGCTGATCAGCACGTTGCTTTCATAGCACCGTGCCGTCACCGCTTGGCCGTGAAAGCTGACCCGCCCGCCAAAATCTCTGCGGGTGGCAGCGCGACGCTCCTGTCAAGCGAATTCGGTTCCCCACCGGGGGGTGGCGAGCGGCGGCAGCAGGCGGACGCACCTCAACACATTGGGCAGCACTACTGAGATGCTGCTGTCGGCAATGGTATCAACGGGTGTGTCGATGTGCGCATCGCACAGGTCTGCTGTTGCAGGTGAACTCGAGGCCATTTCGAAGCTCCGAAATCAGCTCGCGCGGCGTTGCGGCGGAGGCGGCGGCCCAGGCGGAGGTGGCAGCGCCGGTTGGTGGAGCGGGTGGCAGTGGGCTGGGTGGCAGCGGGGCGGGGGAGGTTGTGGTCCACCAGGCGGCAGGGGAGGCGATTGCAAGGGCGTCGGAATGGGAGCAGCGTAAAACAGTGTGATCAGTGCTTGGTTGAGCCGGATCGTTGCTTGCAACGGGCTCACGCGCACCCATCATGCACTGAGGCGCCATCATGCACCGCCGCCAACTCACTTCCAGCCCCCCAACATGGGAGGCGCTCGCTTGAGCCAGTGCATCATCTTTGATCGGACACCCACCGTCGTTCCTGACATCAGCAGCGTTCAAGCGCCGTAAGGGTTGAGCAAAGCAGACATGGTGAGTAGCTGAGCTCATGCGCCCCAAAAAGCACCTGATGCGCATGTTGGGTAGCGCGGTGCAGCGCCTGGCGGGCTACTGAAGCGGCGGGTGCTCCCGCCTGCTGCCGCCGCCTTGGCTTCGCAGCCCGCAGCCGTGACGCAACGTTCGCCAGCTGTGGCTTGCGCTCACCGCTGCGGGGGCGCACGTCAGCCTAGCGCAGCTCGGTGCTCCAGCCATCGACTGCCTAGCTGCAGCAGGGCCAGCTCCGCCTTGTTCACGCCGTGCACCATCCACCGACACTGCCGCCGCCCGCTTGGACGCCGCTCCGCCGCCGCTTGCCGCGTGCTGTGTGCGCAGTCGACAGCTGGAAAACCCATAGAGTGCAAGGCAGCCATTGCATGGGAGGCAAACAAGCCGTTGGAGGTGAGGTGGCCTGTGCAGCTTGGCTCCTTGGGGGTGGTGCAGCAAAAAGTGCCTCTTTGCTGCTTTCTGGCCTCGATTGCTGTTCCCCGCCGCGGTGTCCCTTTCTCCTCAGTGCCGTTGCCCGCCTTACCACACACACATACGCCTGCCTGCCACACCGCCATCCTCGCCACCATCATTGCCCTGCCTGCCATTGCTTCACACCAATTGCACGGCCACTGTTTGCACTACATGCGCCACCCTCTGTCCTCAGCACTCTGCACCGTCCACCACCAACTCTGCCCTGCCCTGGCCCCTGCCACCCCCCAAACCCCACGCCCTGCCCGCAGGTGGCCACCGTTGTGGTGGACCCCCCTCAGGCGGGGGAGGTGCGGATCAAGATTGTGGCCACAGCCCTGTGCCACACAGACAGCTACACTCTGGATGGGCATGACCCAGAGGGCCTCTTTCCCTGGTGGGTGGGTGGCTGGCTGGGTGGGCCGGTGAGGCTTACCCATGCTTGCCTTCACTTGCCACACCACACTGCATCCGCACGCTGAAGCTCGCCGCCGCGCCTGCCTGCCTGTGCCTGTCTGCCTGCACCGCCTTGCAGCATCCTGGGCCACGAGGCCGCCGGCGTGGTTGAGAGCGTGGGCGAGGGTGTGACCAGTGTCGAACCAGGAGACCACGTCATTCCCTGCTACCAGGCCTACTGCGGGGACTGCCTGTTCTGCAAGCACCCCAAGTCAAACCTGTGCACCTCGGGTGGGTGAGGGGGGTGGCTGGCGGCTGGCGGCTGGTGTGCTGGTGGCTGGTGTGCTGGTGGGTGTGTAGGGGCGTGTGTGCGTGTGTCAAGTTGCGTGTGTCAGGGCGCAGCTGGGGTGGAGGGTGTGAGAAAGGCATGAAGGAAGGCTTGCAGGCGCAGCAAGCGGGGGGGGCAATGGGTGCCAAACTTTTGGCACATAAAACGGCCCAACTGCCCTGATCACAACCACTGCCTGCTTACACATAAGCTTCCCACCCTGCGCTGTGCCTGTGCCGCCTGTGCCCCCCCCCTCCCCCCCCCCTCCCCCCTTCCGCAGTGCGTTCGTTCACGGGCAAGGGTGTGATGAAGGCCGACGAAAAGCCCAGGTTCCACACTCTTGACGGCAAGCCGCTGTATCACTTCATGGGCACCTCCACATTCTCGGGTGGGTGTGGGGCCGGTGGGTGTTTGGGTTGGAATTGGAAAGGAAAAGCATGTGCAATGAGTTGGCGTGTGGAGGCATGGAGGGCCCAACAGCGATCTGTCCTCGATGCCTCCACCCTCCCCAGCGCCTCTGGCTGTTGTGCACACCAGCTCATTACCTGCCCTGCCCTCCATGCTCACTGATTTATCTGCTGAGCCACCCTCCCACCCCCTACCCCCTGCCACTGCTGCTGAGCCACCACACACACACTGCCACTACTGCCCCCCCCCCCCCCCACACACACACACCATCCTGCAGAGTACACCGTGGTTCATGAGGTGTCTGTGGCCAAGATCCCAAAGGATGCGCCCCTGGACAAGGTCTGCCTGCTGGGCTGCGGTGAGTGCGGAGGGGAAGGGGGAGGGGCATGGGTTGCGTGGGTGTGGGTGTGGGTGTGTGGGTGTGGGTGTGTGGGTGGCAGGCTGTGAGCAGGAGGCCACGGAGTGCAATATCAGGGCGAGGGAGAGAGTCTGCTGGGCTTCACCCCGCCAGGCTGCTGTGCTCAGCCCGGCTGCCCGCCTGCCTGCCTGCCTGCCTGCCTGCCCGGCGAGGGCATCACACCAGCCGCCATCACTCGAGCACCTCCTGCCCCCGTGCCATGCGCCTCACGCCCCCTTTCTGTCTGCTGCCGCTGCCTGCCTGCCTGTGCCTGTGTGCCTGCAGGCGTGTCCACCGGCTGGGGCGCCGTCTACAACACGGCAAAGGTGACGCTGGGCGCCTCAGTGGCCGTGTTTGGAGTGGGTGCCGTGGGGCTGGCGGTGATTGAGGCTGCCAAGCGCGCGGGGGCAACCCGGATCTTTGCTGTCGACACCAACCCAGGTGGGCGGTTGGCTGGGGGGTGCGGCTGTGGGCGGGTTGATGGTTTGAGGGCGGAGGTGTGAGTGGAGAGGGAGGGGTGGCCGAGACTTCCGGATGGGTGGGCGGCTTGAGGGTGCGGGGGAGGCAGGAGTGTTGCTTTCGCGGCTGGATGGATTGATGGCTGGCTGGCTGGCTGGCTGGGTGGCTGGTGTCGCAAACGCTGGAAGGGGCCGGGCAGGTTTGGCGCCCCGCTGCATGCTGGCCGCCATGGCAGTCAAGCTGATCAAGACAGCCACAGAACCGCGCTTGCTGCCTCATGCTTACGCCCTGCCCCGCCCTCCTGCCTCCTCACCCTCACCCCTTCCCTCCGCAGAAAAGGAGGCCCAGGCCAAGAAGTGGGGGGCCACAGATTTCGTGAACCCCAAAGACCACGACAAACCCATTCAGCAGGTGGGAGCGTGGGTCGACGTGCTTGTGCGGTGGTGTGCCTGGTTGAGCGTGCGCGTGTGTGCGTGCTTGAAAGTGCGGGGCCATTATTTACGGGGTAGTTGTCCACCAAGCTGGAATTTGCCCTTTTTGACACACGTGTGCGGCTGGCTGGCTGGCTGGCTGCGCAGGTGCTGATTGAGATGAGCCCCACAGGCTGGGGCATCGACTACACCTTTGAGTGCATTGGGCAGGTGGAGGTGAGAGAGCGAGAATGTTTGGGAGTGCCCTGCCTGTGCCTGGGGGAGGGGAGGCTGGGAGGGCTGCCATGTCGATCGTGCGACACGGTTGGTAGGCAGGCTAGATGGCGACAGCGTGTGTTGCCTAATGCCAGCCCGGGCCTGCACTCGTACCTGCATGCACCAGGTACCCCAGGCAGCAAGACAGGCCGACACCAGCTCAGGATGTACTGCTTATGTACTGCCCCACGTACCGCCCCTGTACTGCAGGTCATGCGTGCGGCACTCGAGTGCGCGCACCGCGGCTGGGGGGAGAGCATCGTGGTGGGTGTGGCGGCTGCCGGCAAGGAGGTGTCCACCCGCCCCTTCCAGCTCGTCACAGGCCGCAGCTGGAAGGGCACAGCATTTGGCGGGTGAGCTGAAGAGTCTGGGGCATGTTTGCGGCGCGGCGAGTTGTTGTGCGGCGCGCAGATTCAAGCTGCGGGTCCTTGTGTGAGGGGTCGTGCGGACAGTGCACCTGGCCACAGGCAGCGGCCTGTGCGGTGCAGCGTTGCAACTCTCAAGCCTGCGTGAGTGTGGGCTGCACTCTTCTGCACTCAGCCTGCCTGCGCCAAGCGCTCCGCACCCTCCCACCCTTTTCCCAGCTGTGCCCAGGCATATCCCTACCTGCTTCTCGCTCCGTCCAGCCTCACGACATTTTTCCTGCCTCGGCCTCTGCCCCTGCTTTCTTTATAAGCGCAGGTACAAGAGCAGGCTGCAGGTGCCCGACCTGGTTGCCATGTACCAGCAGGGTGACACCATGCTGGACTCGTACGTCACACACACACTCAACTTTGACGGTGAGTGGCGGCGGCCTGTTGCTGTATTGTTGCTGTAAACCGCTGCGGATGTTGTCGGAAGGAGGGTGCGCAGTGAGCATCTGCCTCAGCGCTGTGCTGCCTTTGCTTGACTGCGCGGCCATGCCAGGGACTGCAAGGTGGTGGGAGTGTACAGAGAAAACGACCAGTGCATGGCGGCATGGCCTGCTTGACCTCACGCTCTCCTGCTGTCCTCCCTCACCCTCACACCTCGTGTGCACCTCCATGCGCTGCAGAGATCAACAAGGCCTTTGAGCTGCTGCACTCGGGCAAGTGCCTGCGATGTGTGCTGACTTTCGACAAGTGAGCAGGAAGCGCGGCAGGCACGCAGGCAGCCAGCCAGGCAGCGGCTGTGTGAGAAGCTTGCTCTCGTGAAGCCGAGTGGCAGCTACACCCTGGATGCTACTGTGTTTGGCCTTGTTTGTAAAGTTAGCCTTTCGCACAGAGCTTAGTGGTTTGTGTAACTGTGGCTGCAAAGGATTGATGTTGGATCGTGAACTAAGCTGTGCAGATTCCATTAGGCGTCCAGCTGGGTTGACGTGTGTGTGTGTGTGTGCATTTCGACATGGGTCGGTCAGTGTGCAGTGTTGCCAACAAGCAGCAGGCAGCTGACGGCAGCTGGCAGCCCTGCCTGCCTGCCTGCCTGCCCCCTTCAGCGCCCGGTCAGCAGCCAGGGCTTGCTGGGTGCCACAGAAGGAAAGAAGAATGAGAAGAGAGATGGAAAGCGTGGTCACAGGAAGCGGCCGCGGCTGAGCAGTATGTCGCCGTACGGCTCTTGCTGGGCAGCTGCCAGGAAGCCGTGGGAGCGTGCCTGCGGTGACAGTGTGTGAGATGTGTGGGTGGATGGTAGATAAGCCAGCTCACATGCATCAGTTCAAGAGGTGCGGTGATGCAAACCGCTCACAGTTTTGTCAGCGGGAGGCAAAGTCCAGCGCCCACCAGCTGCATCTAATCAGTAGTCCACAGCCACCCTCCTCGCCGCCCTTGATTCCCCTGAGCAGCACCCACTCACACCACACCCAGCACACCACACCACAACCCCACCTGCAGCGTCTGGTAGAACAGCTTGGCTGCATCCATGCGGCTCAGCCGGGCAGCCAGGCCGAAGAACGACAGCTGGCAGGGGCCAGGCTCGCTGTCACCCCCGCCGCCTTCAGCTGCCAGCTGGCTCTCGGCGGCGTCAAAGCGGCCGCGCATTACTCTGCAGCAAGGCAGGTGAGGTGCAAGGATGGACCTTTGAAACCACAAACAACAGCGTTGCAGAGCATCAGGGCCCAGCACAGCATTCTCTTCGTGTCCCCTGCCACGCAATCCGGCAAGCTGCGGAGCCGTTTGCGCTACGATCTACAGCAAGCAGCAGAAGCAGCGCACACACACACCGGTGGGACCCCCGCAAGTGCACCACTCAGGCACAAAACAACACACCCGATAAACGCAACAGTCTGCCTCTGCAGCCCGTCGCCATGAAGCGCGCCGCCGCTGCCGCCATGCTGAGCCTGGGTGGGCCCTGAGGCCTCCAGCAGCTCAAACTGAGAGAGTGTGCCGTAAGTGCCTGTCCCAGTGCCCCCGCCAGCGCTCAGGCCATCAGCCTGGCAGGCAAATGGGAGGACAGCAAGGCCAGTGGCAGGTCAAGGGAGAGGGAGAGGGTTGCTGCTTTGTCCCAGTGCCGTAACTTTCACGCAGTTTCAGCCAAACACGCTTCGAGCAAGCCTGCCGGGTACTCAGCGGAGCACAAACCCAGCCACAGGGCGGCGCACTGCAATTTTGCTCAAACCAAACACACTCACCGTGGTGCGCCGCTTGCGCCTGCCTTGCTCCTCCTCCTCCTCCTCCCCCTCCTCCTCCTCCTGCACTCCCTTCCTCCCCTCCAGGAAAGGCTCGTCCTCTCCCACAGCCGGCAGCAGTGCGCCCAGGTCCTCACCACCCCCCAGGCCGCCGCCGCCCTCCAGCAGATCAGACAGGCGGCGGCCGCCGCCGGGGCGCCGCCCCTCAGATGACCTGGTGGGAGGCAGGTGGTGCCAGGAGCAGCAGCAGGTTCTAGGGACACTGGGAACGGAATTGAGGGTGCTAAGCACTGGCACGGCAGCGCAAGAGAGACAGTTCAGCAAACACGATATGGATGGAGCTGATCAGTTGGCAGGTGGTGCCGCCAGCGCCGGTACGGCACAAGATCAGCCGGGAAGCACGTGTTGCCGCTGCACCTGCCCTTGCCTCACAGCAACCCTTGCTTACTCTCCCATTCTTGCATGCAAGCACTCACCGCTCAGACAGGCTGCCCTCTGAGTCGCGGCGCAGCAGCCCAGAGCCACGTTTGCCCCGCCCGCCGCGCCCTGTGCCTGTCGCTGAGCCGGGGCGTGCCTGGTCGGCAGAGGCGGGTGTGAGGCCCTGCTGCTGAAGGTAGTAGGGTTCGCTGCCGGCTGTGCCGTTGAGCGCCGCTCGCAGCCTGTGGGTGGAGCATGGCGGAGGCAGCGCAGGGAGGGAGAGATTCATTCAAGGCCCTGGCACAGCTTGAACAATAATAGAGCTGTCGGTCACAGGCAACCCCAAAACAATCAGCACATCACAGACATATGAGCGTGATGTGATTGGCGCCCCACTCCTGCCGCCACGGCGGGTGAAAACCGATCAAGCAACGCAGCAATATTGTCCCGAGAGATACAGCACTGCTCAATAAACTCAGTCTTCCCCCCAGCCCCTGCCAGCCCCCTGCTCACCTCTCGGTTTCCACATCCACCTCTCCGTCTGACCCCAGCCTGCTTCCTTCTCCCCGCTCCTGCTCCTGCTGCCACATGCTGCGCTGGAAGGGGTTGCCGCCGCCACCGCTGCCGCCTGCCCCTCCCTTGCCCCTGGCCGCTTCCGGCAGCAGCCCATCCTCCTCCATGCCGTATCCAAACTGGCCTGCCCCCATCTCCAGCCCATCCACACCGTCAAACGCTCTGCCGAAGAAGCCGCCATCGTCTTGAGGCAGCGGTACCGCCGCCTGCTCCTTGAGGTACCGCTCCCGGTCCTTGCCCACACCCTCCCCCTCCCCGGCTGCAGCGGCACCACCCTTGCCCTTCTCTGCAGCAGTCAGTGGTGGGTGCAAAGGGCAACGGGCAGTGACAGCTGCTCAGTTTGCCACCCGTGGCAGCTGGTCCAACACTACACATCGAGCACCACACGCCAGGCAGTTGCTCTGCAAACACACAGGCCAATTGTTCAGCCCTTGTTGAGCCTCACTAGAACGAGCCCCAGCCTGTGGCTTGGGCAGTGTGGAGGTCCGGCTGTACAGCTCCTGCAGGCCGGGAGGCAGCCAGGCTGGAGGCGCCCCCAGCAGCCCTGACTTGGCGGCACCGCTGCCGCCGGGCGGTGGCGGCGCTGGGCGCCTGGGGCGCAGCACCAGCAGGTCGGATCGGTCGTTCATCCACTCACGATAGTCCTACGGCAGAGGAAAGCAGAGGAAAATCGAGGGTTGATGAGGGCAGGGGTGTGAGGCCCCGCTCAACACCTCGTCCCCAGGTTGGCAGGGAGTTACCAGGGAGAGGAGGGTGAGGGGACTGAGAAGCTCGATAGGCAGGCCAGGCGCTAGAAGATGTGGTCAGGGAGGCAGCAGTAGGTGCGCACGCTGTAATTTGTGGCAGCCCAACTGCCTTTCTTCCTTGCTGAATGAAGCACATAGCTCGCTGCTGCCATGCAATGATGTCACACGTCACATGTCAAACAACCAGTCACACATACGAACCCCTAACCCACCCGTGCCCGGATCTGCAGCGTGTCAAAGTCGTCCACAATCGCTCGCCGCCGCCTGACGCCGCCGTTGCCGCGCCGCCGCCGCCCCGCCTGCCCCGCTGCCGCCGCCCCTGCCGAGCCTCTTGAGCCCCGGCTGCGCTCGCTTGATGTGGCTGTAGCCTGGCTGGGGGCGGGGCGAGCTGCGCCTGCTGAGCCAGCTGGCTGTGCAAGGTCGCCGCCATGTAGTTCTGCGGCAGTGCAGTGCGGGTGGGCAGCAGCGAGGGGTGTAAGGGAGGAGGGCAAGGGAGGGGGGCAGGCTGGAGATGACCAGGAACGGCCCTGCAAGTCTGGTGGCGACACAGGATGTCAGGCCACACAACACTCGTCTGTCTGCTGCTACATGGATCAACCAGGCCACAAGTCGAGGTCCAACAAGCTCACTCGCTCTGCCGCCCCAGCTGCAACTCACCAAAGGGCTCTGGCACAGGCATCAAGTCATCCAGTGGTGGTGGCCCCAGGCCGCCATCTGCCCCCTCCATGCCTGATGCAGCCCCCCCTGCGCCCCCCCACACTTCCCCCATCCCAAACAGCACGTCCACATCCGGCACAGGCAGCATCTCGGGGCCGTCCCTGCAGGAAGGGGCGGGGGGGGAGCCGGCAGGAAAGTGCTGCAGGTGAGGCCGTGCATTGAAGACGGCTAATGCCACAGGTAGGTAGGTTGGCAGGCAGGTAGGCAGGTATGTAGGAGGGCACTCTGCCAACTGGGAGGACATACACGCGCACACGCGCATAAAAGCACACAGCGTGCCAGGAGGCAGCAATTGCCGGCCGCACATGAGCTCCAAGTCGTGTCGAGGCAGCCCCTCCAGATTCATCTCCACCTCCTCTGCCTCTGCTCCTCCTCCCTGTCGCCCAGCAGCAAGCAGGTAGCCTGGCCCTGCCGCCGTCCCGCCGCTCTGCACCTCCCCGCCAGCAGCAGCAGCAGCAGCAGCATCGGCGCTGAGGCGGCCGCCCTTGGCGCGCCTTCGCCGGTTGTTGTTGAGTGCGCCGCCTGCCCCTGGTGCTGTGCCCTGGCTGAGCCCGTCTGGCAGGCTGGGCATCACAAACAAGCCCTCGCCCAGCTGCGGCATGGGGTGTGTGAGTGAGCAGGAGCAGGTCAGACATGCAGCAGAATGGTGCAGCAGGCTGGCAGGCTAGCAACAAATGAAAAAGCTGGCAGCTTGCATCGCTCCAGGAGGCCGCCTGCACGCGCTGGCCAGTCTCCCAGCACTTTTGATCACTGTGCAACACGACATCTCTGTATGCCGCCCCTTGGCTGCCCTTGCACCCCTGCCAACCAGCACCATCATTCATCACCACAGCGGAGCACACCCTCACTCTCCCTCCCTTCACTCCTCCTGCAGACTAGCCCTCCTCCCCTCCCCTCCCTTCCAACCTGCTGGCTACGGCCACTGGCGCCGCCCTCACTCAGCTCAGGTCCCCCCAGCGCAAAGGGGAAGAGGTCCCCCAGGTGGGCGTAGTGGCCCAGGTCAGCACCCAGAGGCAGGGTGATGGCCTCCTCCCTGACCACAGCCTTGCCCTCCCCCAAGGTCAGCCGGGCAGCGGCCCCAGCCGCCTCAGCCTTGCCGTCCAGGCCGCGGAGCTTGCGCTGCGAGGTGGAGGTTGAGCACGTACACACATACACATGTGTGGGCAAGTGAAGATGTATGAACTGGGTTTGGTGACAGTGGGCGAGCAGGTGGGTGGCAGGTGCAGTTGAATTATGGGTGCTGCGTCAAGGCCAGGTGAGGTGAGGTGTTGGCCAACATTGTAAGAGGGAAGGGAGCTAGGGTGAGGTTTGATAAGACGACAGCGCTTGCCTCGCCACTTCCATCCCAGCACCCAGCCCTGCACCCACCATGCTGCCCCCCCCCGCACCAACTGGCACCCAGCAGCTGCCCCCTGCCTCAGCTCAGCCCCTCACCAGCGCCTCCTGCCAGCCAGCACCACCAAACCAGCACCTACCAACCCAGCACCCACCTAGCCAGCACCCACCAAACCAGCACCCATCAGACTTATGACCAGCCTCCCCCCCTTACCAGCGCTTCCTGTGCGTCTTCCAGCAGGTACACCTGCTGCCTCGCATGCACTATCACGATGCCGCCCACCAGGATGGCCTGCAGGCGCAGCGCTTGGGGCACCTCGGGGTCCATCACCTTCTTGCTGCAAAGAGGCAAGCAAGAGGCAGGGGTGGAGGGTGGAGGGAGGCAGGTTGATGCCAAGAGCGGCAGTGGTTGCTGGCAGATGGGTGCAGGCACGCGGGTGCTTGCCAAGTGCAAGCACAAGGGCAGAAGGTGCTGGCTTTGGACTGGACCGGAAGACTGGCTCAATCCGTGGCAGTGTCAGGGCCAATGGGGAGAACAGCGTGTGCGGCCAACCAAAAAACAGAGAGCGGCACTGAAATGCGAGCGGCGTTGCTTACCACGCCTCTGTGACGTCGACTTGCATGATACGGCCTTTATTCAGTTTCTTGCCATGTGCCGCAATCCTGTGTGAGGTTTCAAGGGCACGAGGCAAGCAACTGAGCCGAGAGGCGTCGGCGACGTTTGAACCGCCGCCGCCACGGATCACATTGAGCCGTGCGCCTTACCAGACGGCGCCCAAGGCCGTCTTCTTGCCCAACAGGTCGTGCGACCAGAACATGGTCGCGTGGCTGCGTTTGTGGAGCCCCTGGCGACTGGCCTGCGCGAGACGAGGCGGAGCAGCTTGTATGAGGGCCAGCAGTCGTTTGCAGGCCTCAGGAGGGCGTCAGGCGAGGCGAGGGCGCACCCCAGGCTCAGAACTGCGGCTGCCGCTTCTGCGCGCTGCAACTGCGTGCGAAAGCGCGTGTTGAGTAGATCAGATCGCTGTGAAAGCGGAGGGGTCTGTGTTGAGCAGCCAGCCATCGCCACCCGCCGCCGCTTTCTTCCTACGCCGGTGTTGACCGCCCCCAACTGAACCCGACATGCAGGGCTTACACTCGCACGGCAAGACAGGCCAGTTGCGTCATAGGGGCAGAGGATGAAACAGGAGCGGCAGCACAATCAAATACTTGAACAGGAGAACTCGGGGCGGAGAAAGAATCAGTGCAGGGGATGTGGGTGGTGTGACAAAGAGTTCACATGCCATAGCGCAATCAGACGACAAGCGAGAGTGCATGAGGTGCAGCGGGGGCAGCAGCTTGTGGCAAACAGCTTGTGCCTGCTGAACGTACTGCGCGAGAGGCGGCAGGGTGTGTATCGGTGTTTGTGCATGTGTGTTGGCAAGTGTGTTGGCATGCATTGTGGACAAACCACGGTGACATTGGACTTTCCCTTGCACTGCAGTCCTCTAGTTCAGTTTAGGGCCAACAACAGTGCCGGCTGGCAGTGGGCCGTATAGGCGCATGCTCAAGCCTTGTTGGCAAACTCAACGCCAGCCTGGATGTTTGCGGTCAGCAGCTCCTTCATGGCCACCAGCCCCTGCTGCTCAAACTCAGACAGCTCCGGCAGCGGCTGAAACTTCTCAATGCCCCCGGGTCCCAGGAGCACCTGCAGCCACAGGCGGATGACGAAGGGGGTTGATGTCAAATGTTGGCTGGGTGCTGCGTGCTGGCAGGCAGCGGCAGTGGCAGCAAGGGGCTGGAGGCAGCTGCTTACCTTGCTGGCAAAGTACTGGAAGCCAGGCATCACGTCGCTCTCGGTGTAGGTGCACTCGTAGATGTCCTGCATCACAAGGGGCAGGTGTTGGGAGGCGGTGAGGAAAAATCATAAAGGCACTGCTCACACACCACAATACCCACAAGGATAAGCGACCAGGTGTGCAGCCAGCCCAATGCACCAAGTGTCTGGCCCAGGTGTCCTCATTGATTGCCACACCCCTGCTGCTTCCACACAATCACACCGCACAGCAAAGCCCTGCCGCAACCTGCATCGCCCCTGCCACTGTCGCCGCCACTCACACAATCACTCACCACGTCACTTCCAAGGCACAACCTGCATCGCCCCCCTGGCATGTGCCGGCCTCACTCAGCTGGAACTCAACCCCAGCTGCTCACATCATCAACCACCCTCCACACACAGGGGTGCAGCACCCACACACCTTCTCTCCGTTGAGGCCCAGCAGCACGCTCTCCGCCATGCGGGCGGCAGCATAGGCCATGGACAGGGTGGCTGAGCCTGTGCCCGCCTTGGCGTTCACAACGTCTGTGCCGGCGTTCTGGATCTTCTTTGTCATGGCTGCTGCATCCTCAGCTGTGAACTCGACCTTGGGCTTGGCCTGGAGGGGAGAGGGGAAGAGGGACGGGAGTGAGGTGTGAGGGAGGTGCGAGGTAGAGAGGCGGGACTGCGCAAGGGCAGCAGGCAGGGACCGCCGCTGAATGAGCCATCCTGTATCACCATCCTGGGTCGCAGTGCCCTGCCAAGGCCACCGTCACGTCTCAAGTCAGCCTCTCGGCACCTGCTCCTTTCCGATCATACTTGCCACACCATGCGAGGGGCCCCAGCCCCAGCCCCAGCACTGAACCAGCACTGCACCAGCCCTCCCTTCATGCCACCAGCACCGGCACCAGCACTGAACCAGCACCACCATCAGCCACCCATGCACGTACCTGGCTGAGCAGGGGCAGGATGGTCTCCCCCGCGTGGCCCCCAATGACCGGCACATCCACCTCCTTGGTGTCCAGCTGGTTTGCCTCTGCCACAAAGGTGTTGGAGCGCACCACGTCCAGGGTGGTCACACCCATGACCTGCGGGGGGGGGGGGGGGGGGGGGGGGGCACATAAGGCACATAAGATAAAGGGGCCACAGGGTGGGGTAGGTAGTTGTGTGTGTTTTGGTAGGAGGAGCAGGCAGGACATGGACCAGGGATGATGCAAGGGCTCGAGGAGCAGAGCGAGCAGGAAGGAATGCACAGCAGGGAAAGATGCAGCGCCCCAGCAAAGTACAGCCACCAACAAGGCACCCCAGCAGCCGGCAGCAGTGCAGCAGGCACCCACCCACCTTGCGAGGCTTGTAGGCCCCCGCCTTCTTCAGCACCTCGGCGCAGATGGGCACGGTGGAGTTGACGGGGTTGCTGCACGTACACCACACACACACACACACACACACACACACATGTGAGACCCTTGCATGCATTTGGGATGCAGTCAGGGTGGTGGGGTGAGAGCTGTGCTGGGGTGACAGGTTACGTGTGGGGGCCCACCCTGCACCCACCGCCGCCCACCTGATGATGTTGATGACTGCATCAGGGCAGTTGACGGCAATCGCCTCACACAGGCCCTTGACAATGCCCGCGTTAATGTTGAATAGGTCGTCGCGGGTCATGCCTGGCTTGCGGGGCACGCCTGCTGGGATAACCACCAAGTCGGCTCCCTTCAGCGCCTCAGCCAGCTCCTCTGGGCCGGTGTATGCGGTGACCTGCATGGTTGGGTAGGGTAAGGTGGGGTGGGGCGGGGTGCAATGGGTGGTTGAGCGGGTGCAGGCAAGAAAGGAGGTCGACTGTTAAGCTGAACAGGGCGGTAAGGTGTGCAGGGAAGGCTGCTGGGAGGCTAGCTCACAGGGGACGGGTGTGCAGAGTTTGTGGTGCGAAGGGCAGGGCAGGGCAGGGCGGATATTGGCGGTTGAGGGACTGGTCATGCACGGCGAGAGCTGGGGGCAATGTTTCGCAGCAGCCAACAGTTTGGCAGCTATGCGGGAGCGGCTATCTGATTGACAGGCGCGGTTCAACATGCGTGCATGTGCTGTTGTGTGGACCTTTGTGTTTGTGTTGCAGTGGGAGAGGTCTGCCGCAACTCCAGCCACATTTGCGATATCGTACAGCGCCAGCTGCGAAATCATACGGTTCATCTTCAGCAGCAGGCTCAGTGGCTGGCCGATGCCGCCCGCAGCGCCTAGAACTGCCACCTTCCTGCAGGCAGGCAGGGCAGCAATTCGATTCAGCAGCCGGGTGCGGGTGGCGCTGCCGTCGACGGTCTTGCGCCAGTGGGAGCGCAGAACCGGAAGCTTTATGGATCGTGGAGGGCTTTCACAGCGCACCTGGCCTCGATAGCGAGCTGGCTGCGTGCCGCTCGGACCACCTGCTGGCGGGACGAGGTGATGGGCGAAGCAGCGCGCATGCTGGACTGCTGGCCGATCGCCTTCATGCCGCTGAAGGTCGATAGGCGCTGCACTTTGGCGCTGCACCGCGGCGCCGCCATGCAGGCCGATGGTGCGCAGGGAGCGCGTGTGGATGTGAAGGAAGCCATGATCGGGATGACTGAGGGAGCGGGGATCGCCGTGCGATGGCCGATCGCGCATTTGAGCGGGTTTGCATGCAGCCAGCGAGGCGCCTTCGCCGCCATCAGCAAGCCAAACCTTTTGCTAAGGCTTGCCGTCTCGCCCCGTTGCTCGCCGTCATCATGGACTGGCGCACGCAGCTGTCTGGGCTGCTCAAGGACACCGAGCGCAACTTGCAACGAGTGCAAAGCCAGGCCGGGGGTTATGCGTTGACCAAAAAGGTGCGTCATCCATCGTGCTGCGTAATCACCCAACGTTGCAATGCACCAGCAATGCGGGCACGCCGGTCGTCACTGCTCACGCGCCCCCCCCCCCCCCCCGCCGCCGCCGCTCCTCTGCACTGCAGCCGCCCAGCTTTGCCCTGTTACGGCAAGGAGTCAGCCCCCGAGACCCCCACCTGATTGCCCCAGCCCCGGCACCCTCGGAGCCTTCTTCAGATCATTGCGATGAGCTCATCGCGCCATTCTACCCCTCGCCATCGTCTTCCGTGCCGCCGCCGCCGCCGCCATTTGAGGCTGCTGGTCTGCCAGCCCAGGCAGGCCAGCAGCTGCTGCAAGCAGCCAAGCTGAAAGACGAGCTGAGAGACATGCAGGAGCAGCTTTTCATGCTGCGGCAATCTGCCAGTAGCTGGCAGCAGGTCGAGGCTAAGGCAGCAGGCGCCGAGCGCCAGTGCAGCGCAACCACCGCCAAAGTGGCTGCCTTAGGAACCGACCTTGCTGATCTCCAGTCCTCCCAGGCACGCATGCAGCAGGCCAGCCGATCCAGCCACCGCGAGGTGCAGGAGAAGCTGGCGGCGCTCAACACACAAGTGGATGCATCGAAGGTGCAGGGCAGGGGCGTGGCCAGCGCCACAGCTGCAGAGCTGGCGCCGCTTGAGGGCAGGGTGCGGCAGGCTGAGGAGGAGCTGTCCGCACTGCATGCCCGCCTTGAGCAGCAGACGGCGGCGGTATCAGCAGCACTGGCCGCAGCCGCAGCGTCAGCAGCCGCGGTACCGGAGCCCGTCTCAAGCACCCCTTCAACCTCAGCAGCCGAGCTGGCCAGCTTGCAGGCGGAAGTGCAGGCAAAGCAAGGCGCTCATGTCAGCGTACAGCAGCGTCAGGATGTGCAGCGAGAAGAGTTCTTGCGAGTCAGCTCCAAACTGCAGGATGTGCAAGCCGCGGTGGCGGCGGCAGCCAAGCAGCACACAGGCCAGCTGAAGGAGTTTGCCAGCCAGCACAGCGAGCTGGGGGCGGTTCGAAAGGTGGCCGAGGTGCATGCCAGCCAGATCGAGCAGCTGTCAGCCCAGGTGGCAGACGTGGCTGCACTGGTGCAGCAGCAGCAGCAGCAGCAGCAGCAGCAGCAGCAGCAGCAGCTGGAGCAGCAGCGGCAGGAGCAGCTGGCGTTGGATGTGCCGCCTGTCGACCCAGAAAAAGTGCGGCAGCTGTCGGCGCAGGTCCACACCAGTGCAGCAGCCATCCAGGATCTCCAACAACAGGTGCATGCGTAAACTGGATGGCTGGTGGAGTGCAGAACCGCCAATCACCTGCCAAGGCAGGCGTGCAGGGCTTGGCATGATGGCAGACAACACACCACCAGCGCCCTCAGTCCAGGGCATCAAAGCTGCTCTCATGTTTTGCTGCGCAGGTGGGGCATCTGTCGGCGGTACAGGCCGCGGTCGACGATGCCAACCAGCGCCTGTTTGAGCTGCGGGTGGAGTTTCAAAATGCGGCAGAGGATGCAGGCATCCTGGCCAGCTCCACCAAGCGCCAGGTGTGTGTACTGCCCGAGCTTACGACTGTACCTGTGTGAGACTTTGCCCTTGGGGTGTGTCGCCAGCAAGATACTGTCTGCGGGGCATGCACCTTGAAAGCTCAGCCCTGGGAGGAGGGGAAGGGGAGAAGGGCTTCATCTGTGCTGGAGCCAAGCTGGCGCCGCTGCGTGCACACAAAGCAACAAGCTAATGCTGCTCAGATTAACATGTTTGCCTTAATACCTGCAGGCTGAGGCGGCCGAGCAGCAGGCCGCCGAGGCCGTTGATGCCGCCAGCGATGCTCGACAGCTGGCCAGCAGCCTGGAGCAGGAGGTGCAGGGGGTGCAACAGGCGGTGGCGAGCCTGGAGCGCCGGCAGCAGGGCAGCGAGCAGCTGGCACAGACAGTGGACGAGGTGGCTGCTGAGATGGCAACACTCAAAGTGCTGCTGGCACAACAGCAGGAGGCAGCGGATGCCGCGGCGGCGGCAGCTCCCGAGGCAAGCGCAGGGGTGTCTCAAGCGGCTGTGGTGGCCCTGAGCAGCCAGCTGGAGCGGTACGGAGTCAAGGCGAAGCTTGGTACCGCCGTGGAAACCGTGGCATGCCTCACCATGCTGACTGAGATGGCGCACAAGCAGCAAGCGGAAGCGGTGCGGCTGAAGCAGGGCGTGGCGGACGCGCATGCGGCGGCTGCAGCAGCGGCAGAACGAGCAGCGGCAGTCGAGGAGGGTTTGGCTGCCGTCAGGCTTGCTAAAGGAGGCTCCGAAGTTGACGATGATGACAGCAGGCGGCTGTCGGGTGGCAGCCTCAGTGCGCTGCAGGCACAAGTCGCGTGCCTGCAGGAGCAGCTCCAGGCTTCCTCTGATGCCGCAAGCCAGCAGGCGGCTGCGGCGACGCACGAGGTGGAAAGCACGCGGCGGCAGCTGGCAGAGGTCCAGGCGACGACGGCTGACGTGGCAGAGCTGCGCCTGGGGGTTGCCGCCATGCAGAGCCATTTCGTTGGAGTGGTGGGAGGGGTGGGCCAAGGCCTTGCGGAGTGCCGTGCATCACTGTGTGCGGTGCAGCAGCAGGTTGAGGCCCTGCAGCGCAGCAACACTGCTCACGTGCAGCCGCAGCGGCTGGACCGCGGTCAGCAAGAGCAGCATGAACCACAGCAGGACCTGCAGCAGGGCCAGCAGCAGCGAGATCAGCAGCGGGGGGATCAGCAGCAGCAGAATCAGCAGCAGGCGCTAGAGGCCATGCAGCAGCATGTGGCGGCCATGCAGCAGCAGGTGGATGCAGCCCTTGCAGCTTCTGGGCTGCTGGTGCAGGAGCAGCAGCAGCAGCAGGAGTTGCAGCAGGAGCGGCTGCAGGAACAGATGCGCCAAGAGCTGGAGGCTCGGGTGCTGCACAGTGAGGCGGCAGTGGCTGCTGCTTTCGACCGCGTGGCGGCACAGCTGGCTGTATTTACGCAGCGCATAGACAGAGCCGAGGCACTAGCTGCATCCTCTGCAACTCATGCCGAGGCTGCCGCAATTGTCGCACAGCAGCACCGGGCGGTGACGGCGGCAGCTGCTGCTGCCGCACCCAGCACGGTGGCTGCAGCACCTGCTCAGCAGCTGGTCGGTGGCGAGGGCAGCAACGCAGACCCTGCAGCTCAAAGTGCCTCAGTGGGTTCAGGGGCGAGATCGCAGCTGCAGAAGCAGCACTTTGAGCAGCCGCCGTGGCAGCCACCGCCTGCCTCCACTGCCTCGCTGTCTCGTCAGTCCAGCCTGCGCCGCACCCAGTCCTTAACACACTCGCAGCAGCAAGCAGAGGCACAGCCGGCACAGCCAGCGGCCACACGAAGCAGCAGCGGTGGCCTGCTCGCTCGCCTGGGCCGCAGCTTCACTGGCCGTCGTGGCAGGGAGGCAGCTGGGAGCGCAAGCGCAAGTAGCGATGCCGCTGCCACGTCGAGCCCTGCTCCTGGAGCACGAAGCGGCGGCGCCAGTGCTGGTTCAGAGGGCAGCGAGCTTGGCGGTACTGCACCGCAGGCCTATCAGTACCGCTCCCGCTCCAGCTCGAGGAGCAAGCTGGAGCGGCATGGCAGCAGCGGCAGTGACGGCGGTGAAGCAGTGCAGGAGGGCAGCAACGTCCACTCAGCAGTGCAATCCCCGCAGGTTAGCCAAGAGGCCAGCGGCGGCACTGCAACAGGCGATGGTGAGGCATGCCCTTTGTCTGAGGCACACTCCGGCAGCAGTCGTGCCCTGGACGACATGCACCCCATCTTCCAGCAGCCCTGGTGCCCCACCTTGGCAGCGCCTCACCTGCAAGAACGTAGCGACAAGGGCAGCGGCAGTGCTGTGCACGATGCGCAGCGACCAGATTCAATGGTGGGCGAGGACAGCAGGTTTGGGGAGATCCCGCTGCCCTAGCAGCTCTTTAGTAGCGATGTTACATGTAATTCTGTGTAATTCTTCCAATGATGGGCAATGCTTGAAACACCTCTACAGGCATGCCATGCAAGGAGCAGGGTGCGCCCGCCGTGCGAGCGGCGAGGACATCTCATCTCGCTCTTCACCCATCGCCGCATTTGTCGGTTCCCATCAATATTATCTGCATCATCATGGTGGCTGTCGTGCAAGCGGCATGTGTGCGCCAGGCGGCGGCAGTGCCTCGTGCTTGCGCTGCTGCCAGACCGGCTGCAAAGCTCAGGTGGGCATCTTCTTCGATGGAGGAGGTCGCAGCATGGATCGGATCGGCGCAGCCAGTAACACACATTCACTCCACCGTTCTTCTTCAGGCCACGCACCTGCTTCACTTCACCAACACCAGCAGCCTTCCAGCACTTAGCGGCAGCACGGACTGAATGCCAATGGGCCTGCGGCACGAGCCGCCGACCCGCTGCCGCTGCAAGCTCGGAGGCGACAACAGAGGAGGCAGTTGCATCTCCAGGGGACTACTGCGAGTGCCACTACACGGTGTCGACAGAGGACGGCACCGTAATTGACAGCTCAAAGGCCTCCTCCTCTGAAAACGAGGTGAAGGAAATCGCACGGTTCATCCTGGGGGGCGGCCGAGTCGTGGCTGGGTTCCATCAGGCGGTTGGCGGCCTGGCTGTCGGCGAGAGCCGAAAGCACCGTGTGGTGCCAGAGGATGCTTACGGTAAGGGAGCGTGGCTGAAGGCTTAGTCAGGGCACTGGCTGCCCGAAGCAGCGTGCTTACTGGACATGCACAACACGCCATGGTGTGGTGCCTGGCTTGGACAGCAACCATAGCTTCCCAAACACATCTAGTTGTGTTGCTGAACTTTATTGTTTGCCGTCGCTGCTGGTGTGTCCCACTGGCAGGCGAGCGGACTGGCGAGATGGTGGTGAGAATCCCCAAGGGGCAGGCCCCTGAGGGCTTGGAGGCAGGCATGGTCGTGGGCCTCACAAACGGCATGCAGGCAAGTGATGCAGCGTGGAAGGGAGGCAGGAGAGGATATTGAGGCAGTGAGGCAATAAGGTAGTGCAGGGGCTGGGTCGGAGCAATGAGGCAAGGGGAAGCAGTGTGGCAGTGATGCAGGCAATGGGCGGGTGGCCATCCTGTCCCTGTTGGAGATGGAGCAGCACGAGCTGCTACTTTCACTTTCCAGTCAAGTGCAAGGCCGTCCCGGCACAGTGCTGAGCAGAGAGATCTGACAGCTCAGTATGGCAGCTCCCCCCCCCGGCCCCCCTTTAGCAACGCCAACACCAGTACCCTCTCCCCAGCGAGCACCAGCTGTTCATGCACTGCTCATGCTGGCTGAACCTTATCTTGTTCCCTGCATCCCTCTGACCCTCTGATGTCCTGCATATGTGAGCAGGCTGTGGTGACAGCGGTGGACGAGGAGGCGGTGACAATCGATGCAAACCACCCCCTGGCGGGGCAGGCTCTGTTTTTCGAGGTCGAGCTGACGAAACGCATCCCAGCCGCACAGCTGGAGACGGCAACCTTTGGCGCCGGATGCTTCTGGTGAGGGTGGCCTGAGGGCGGGCCAGGCAGCGGGGGCCAGCGAACAGACAGCAGTTGGGCATCTGGGCCAAGGGAGAGCAATGGTGCCGAGGAATGCAATGGGCACACAGGCTTGCTGTGGTTACAGCTGCCAAGCTCCCCTGTGCTGTGCTTAGTGTGCTTCCCTGCTGCCTCACTTCCACTCAACCCCGCTTGCAGGAGTGTGGAGCTGGCCTTCCAAAGGGTCCCCGGTGTGGTGCAGACCGCAGTCGGGTTCAGCCAGGGCGGTACCGCCGCTACAACGTACGAGCTGGTCTGTACCGGCAGTACGGGTCATAACGAGGTGGTACAGGTGGTGTACGACCCCTCTGAAGTGTCTTACGAGCAGCTGCTGGATGCCTTCTGGGCAAAGCATGACCCCACCACACTCAACCGCCAGGGCGGCGACGTCGGCACGCAGTACAGGTGCGACGCAGTGAGTGCGTGTGGCTCAACGTGTGTTTGATTGTACAGTTGAGTTGCAGGGCGTTCAAATGGTCACCGTGGGTGCTGCGCTGCCGTGCCGCCCTGCAGCTGATCGCTGTTGCGTGCAGCTGGATCATGCCGTTGGGCTCGGTGGTGCGGTTGCCATTGTGATGGCACGGGAAAGCTGAGCAGCTGCTGCATCCTTTCAGACGCGCAACGATCAACTGCCGCCTGCTTTCTTGTTCCGCAGGAGCGGCATCTACTGGCACACCGAGGAGCAGCGACGTATTGCAGAGGCGTCTCTGGCAGCGCAGAATGAGCGGCTGGGCGGCAACGTTGTGACAGAGATCGAGCAGGTGCGCCGCCACTGCTGCTGCCCCTGTGCCGCAGTGCTGCAGGAATGGCTGGCATGTCCGCTGCTGCTTGCCGCCAAGCGTCTGCGTAGCGGTTGGCTGCCAATCACTCTTGGTGTTTTTGGGGCTATCTGGTGTGTGTGCCGCTGCCCTGCTAGGTCCAATTGTCCCCCCTGCCCCAAGTGCACCTGGCTGGGTGCAGGTGAAGAACTTCAGTGAGGCAGAGGAGTATCACCAGCGCTACCTCGAAAAGGGAGGCCGCAACGGGCAGGCGCAGAGCGCCGCCAAGGGCTGCACGGATCCCATCCGCTGCTGTGAGTGGAGCCTGCTCGAGTCCCCTGCTTGCTGAATGGAGTGCGGAGGAGAGCTGTTTCAATCAGGTGACTAATTTAATTTGATGTGCTGCTGTGATGCAGATGGGTGATCGGCAAGGCCCTGCGCGAGAAATCCAAGCAAAAGTTGCAAGGTTTCTCGGACCTTGTGTATGGATTGTAGCTGGCCATTCCTTCCATTTGTAATTCCTCTCCTGCCTGCGGTACGGTTTGTTGTCATGCCAAGGCATCAGGCTTCGTGTCACTCCGATGGCACTGCAAACCTCGATAGTCAGGTCTTTGCCGAGCAGGTGCCAACCCCGCAGCTGTGACGCGTCGTTCCCACACTATGCCCGTTGGCAGGTTGCAGCAGTGGTCGCGTTCCCTAGGATCTGCGGTGCCAGGTGAGCATGCCGCGTCCGCAGCCTTGAATACGCGTATTCTCTGTGATTAAGAAGACGCAGATCGAAAGACAGCCGCAAAACTCCAGTTTAAAAGTGTCTGCTCGCCTCCTTTCGCAGGCCAGCTAGCAGACATGTTTGACGGGATCTATCTTGCCGTAATGAACCACCGTGATCACGCACAACGACCGGTCAAGAACGAGCAGAAACAGCTCGCGAAAGCGGCACCGCGAAGACGGCTGGCGGCAGCGCAGGCGAGCAGCGGCGGCCGGTTGCAAGGACAGCTATGTCAAGCCAACCTGCCGTCAACGACATGGAGGCGGCCAAGACACGCGCAGATGAAGCTGCTCTTTCAAGGCTCTGTCATTTCTCTGGCAGCAGGGAAACAAAGCTAGCAAACTGGGCATTCTGTTTCACCGTTCACGTTACTATGCATGCCCATTCGCCTGTCACGTTCAAAGCAGTCAAACATCCTTCTTTACTGTCGAATTGGGCTTACAAGGCGTCCCAGCAAGGCGGCTCACAACTCACGCCCCGCCAGCAGCTGCTTTGCTGGTGCGCAGGGCCATGCGCCGCGCGTTGGCATACGCCCCAACACAGTCCCCTGCCGGGCTGAAGAACACAGCGTCAATTGTGGCGCCCTCGCCCCGGGACCGCAGCTCCACACTCCAGCCGGGCTGCAGCTCATCCAGCTCAGCAAAGCGCTCCCGCCTGCTGGCATGCTCCTCAGGCAGCCCCCCAACCGGCCCACGAGGGTACACAACTGTACTGCCAGCCGCCGCCGCCCCAGGCCGCCCCGCCTGCCGCTGCACCGGCGCCGCCGTTGCCCCTGCCGCCAAAAAGCCGCTGCTGGAAGCAGCCGCCGCGGGGCGCTGCCGCTGCTGCTGCTGCTGCACCTGCGCTTGCGCCTGTTGCTGCTGCTGCTGCGCCTGTGTGCTGCCAGCCGCAAGGCCCAGCCCTTCCAGCCCCGCTGCCGCCGCTCCGACATCCGCCTCAGCCTCGCCAGTGGCTGCCAGGGACAGCACCTCCAGCCGGCCCGCACCCTCTGACGATGTCTGGATGAAGGTGTGCACCGACCGGAAGGTTCCCGGCTCAACCAGGCACACCACACTAAACAAGTCACCTGCAGCAGCAGCGGCAGGCAGCAGGCTGTTGAAACTGAACGTCAGATCGGAGCAGACTGACCGGCAGACGACAGCGGCGGTCACACAGCGGAGCAGGCAGCAGCACAGCGAGCAACGTGAAGCTGCTGCCTGCTCTGTTGTTGCCACAAGGCTGTGTCTGCAGCCTGCAGCCTCTGCGGCAGCCCACTGCAGCCATGGTGCACGCCTCTGCACACCCTCCACCCCTGCATGGGTTTCCAAGGGTTGAGGTGCCCCCTAAACAGAAGCCTGCCACCTACCCAGCAGGTCCTGCTCCTCCACAGCCCCGCCCTGTCGGCCCAGCAGCTCCAGCATCTCGTCCTTGCAGCGCAGCGGTACCGCCAGCCTCAGCCGCATGCGGGCCCTCTCTATTGGGAAGCGAGCCTTGAGCAGCGGCAGCGCCTGCGGGCAGCGCAGCGCGTTCGAGTGCATGTGGCGCTTCAGGCAACGAGCAGAGATGCCAGAGTGCGGGGGTGTGGTTGGCTGGGTGTGTGTTGGGGATCAGCAGGGCACCGACAACCCTTGACAGCCCTCTGCTGGTGCAAGCTGTGCCCGTGCAGCCACCAGCACCAACACCCAGGACCCAACTACCAACACCCAGCCACCACGCGTCAGCCACACCGGCAGTCCGTCCCAAGAACCTTTTGACCTTTGGCCATTCACCGATGGCCGCTGACTTTTGACTTTTGACACCATTTGGCCCCCGCCCCCTCCTTTCCCCCCTCCCCGCCGCCGCACCTCCATGGCCTGAGCCTTGGCTGGCCGCTTTGGGTCCACAGAGAAGTGTGAGTCCTTGAGGGCTCGCTCCAGCATGGAAATGGTGTAGGGGCGGCTGCTCTCGGGGTTGATGCACTTCTCGCTGAGCACAGAGGCCACATCTCGAAACAGGGTGTCCAGCTCCACCTTGCGCTCCTTGTCGGAAATCTGCAGAAAGAGGAAGATGGATGTGAGAGTGGTCGTGTGGGTGAGGGAGTGATTGGGAGTGGGAGTGAGGAAAAGTGGGGCGGGCATGCAGCGCAAGGCCCAAGGGAACAACCTTGGCGGTTGCAGGAGGCGGGGCACTGCACCCGCTGCGCTGCTTCAATGTGCAGCTTTGTCGGCACTGTCGTTTGCCCAACCGCAGGCGGCGACGGTGCGCCTTACTCGGCCCCGGCGCTCCCTGCTGTCACTTGCAGCAAGCACTACATGGCCGCCCTACCCACACATGAGGCACACAGGCCAAGCCGGCCGTGCACCTGCACACACACACACTCTCTCACACGCACACACACCTGCACCTCGCCCTCTGCCAGGATCAGCAGGCAGATGGTCTGCGTGTCGTCCGTGCCAAACGCTTCCAGCAAATCCTCCCGCTTGGCCAGCACGCCCTTGGACACATTTGCAAACACGGCAGAGGTCTGCAGCACCTCATCCAAGTCCTTCTCACTGCGTGTGGGTGGCAGCGGCGGCAAAGCGTGCAACGCGACACATGTTGTCAGGCGGCGGCCGGTGACAATGCAGCAAGTGATCACACAGGCAGCAGCAGGCACTGGAGGAGCAGGCTTCAGAAGACCACAGAGCTGGCGCCTGCTGGAGTTGCTGCTGCTGCCAGCCGTTGGCAGTTGACTAAGCAGGCAGCCGCTCACACGCCGTTGCGCCAGTTGATGACCTTGTTCTTGTAGCAGGCTATCTCAAACCGCTTGCCAAACTTCTTCATGCGCACCACGGCAATGTTGGTGAGCCGCTTTTGGCCTGCAAGCAGCACCAGCGGCGCGGACTCAGCAGGGTGGCGGGTGCAGACGCGGCCGCCCTACTCCTTGCTGCAGCAGAGGGGAGCAGCTCACCGATCGGCTGGAACACGCCCTGGCTCATGGTGGCTGCTGTGAGTGCGAACGAGGCGTCAAGTGCTCTGTGCTCTCGGTTGGACTCTGATTTCGGCTGTGCTTCAAACCGCTCGAAAGTGCAACTGTCGAGGGCAAAGACTTCTATCAATATGGCAGGCGGCGGCATGTTTTTCCACTTTGCAACTCGTCCTGCGAGCTGTCCTGCTTCCCTCAAGATGCTCTGTGGCCTCCAGCATCGGCACCCATCGCTACCTGACTGCTCGCCCAGTCGTTGCACAGCGCATGCAGACGCGCATGCAGCTGCAATGGTGAGCACACGATCCCACTCCGTTCTTAGCGCCGATGCTGCACATGGAGACATTGGTGGAGACGTCAGCAGCGTGGCAGCCACTCCGCGCCGCAGCGGGCGGCTGAGGGGCAGCGGCACCGCCACCACGCCGGCAACCGAGGCACCGCCTCGGAGCAGCGTCAGGGCTCGGCGATTGAGGGCCATTCAGGAGGAGCCGCAAGCTGCGCAGCAATCGAGGGCAGAGCAAGAGGTGCAGGTGCAAGATGAGGAAGCAGCAGCACCAGCCAGCGGCAAGTCGGCCCGCAGCGGGCGGCGGCGCTCTGCGGTCGCTAGCCCTGCGGTGCCTGCCCCCCAGCCTCGCCCAGCAACAACGCCAGCAGCAGCAGCAGCAGCAACACCAGCAACCGCAAAGAAATCGGCAAAGAAGGCGTCAGCGTCCAAAGCATCGGCAAAGAAGGCAGCAGCAGCACCACCACCAGCTGTGGACGAGGCCAGTGAGGACGAGCAAACTTATGAGGCTGATGAGGAGGAACCGCAGCAGCAGCCGTCGCTGAAGGCAGGCACAGCAGTAATCGATCTGCTGGCAGAGGAGATGTTTGCGGCACTCAACGACGCGTTTGGTGAGGGCGCGGGAGCAAACGATGCCAGCAGTGGCAGCAGCAGCGAGTCAGAGGAGGAGGAGGAGGAGCAGCAGCAGCAGCAGCAGCAGGGGACCTCCCACGCAGCAATGCAGCAGGGAGGCCATGACCAAGAGGCGGCTGCTGCCAGCGAGGACAGCGAGAGTGACAGCGAGGGTGACAGCGAGGGCGGCCCCTCAGCGCATGCCGTGCCCTCTCACCTCAGGTGGCGCCCAGACCTCATGCTGCCCGGCATGCAGCAGGAGGGGCAGCCGCCCCGCGGCGGCCGGCCAGGCTCATCGTCAGCCACAGCAGCAGCAGCAGCAGCAGCAGGTGTGCATGCGGTTCGGCGGGCGGGCGACGGCCTGCACGTGGCGCCGTCGGACGATCGAGTGGCGCACAAGGCAGCCCGCAAGGCGGCACCTGACACTGCCGGCCGGGGCTGGTTTGACCTGCCAGCCACAGAGATCACTGAGGAGGTGAAGCGGGACCTACGCTTGCTGCGCCTGAGGTGAGGCTGGGAGGGCCAGCAAACCGCAGGAGAGGAGGGGAGCGTAGGGGTTTGTGACTTCAGGCAGGCAGGCAGGAGGGGCGGCCAGATATGGCTCCCCGCAATCACAAAGTTGGGTTGTTGTACTGCTGCCGGGCTGATTGTACCTCAGCGTGTAGGGTGCCCCACACGTGATGTACTGCTGGGATGTGGTTTATCCATATGTTGTACCGCTGCATCCGTGTGCTGTACCGCAGGGGTGCCCTGGACCCCAAGGCCTTCTACAAGAAGCTGGACTCCACCAAGTTCCCCAAGTACTTCCAGATGGGCACGGTGGTGGAGGGAGCCGCCGACTTCTACTCAGGTGGGTGCTGCTGCTGCTGGGCAGCTGGGCAACCTCTTTTTGCAGGCGAGAAGGGTGGGTGCCTGGCGGCGCTTCGTGACCTGTGGTGCTGTAGTGATGAGGTGCGGTGGTGCAATGCTGGCTGTCAAGTGGGCAGCTGCGGGGCTCCCTGTGCCTCTTCCTCTTCCTCTTCTTCCTCTTGCTCTTGTGTGCTGGACTCCACCACTGCCCTCCCTCCTTCCCTTGCCGCCCTGCTGTGTGAACGCGTACGCGTGTGTGAACGTGTCGTTTGTGTGGGTGACTGCAGGCCGCCTGACCAACAAGCAGCGCAAGCGCACGCTAACTGAAGAAATCATGGCTGACCCGCAGCTGGAGGCGGTGAGTGAGGGCACCGCCCGCTGACCCAGTGTGGCTGCTGGCTGCCTGGCGCGCCTGCCTGCCTGCCCCCGCCTCGCCCTGCCATTGCCTTTGCTCGCTGTGCTAGCCCTGGCCTCACCCCTCGTTCCTGTCGTTCGGGTGTCACGCTGCCTTGGCCCTACATATGCGCCCCGCATGTCCGCACGAATGCTCTGTTTGACCCACTCCACTCCTTGCCATCATTCGTGAACTCTCCTCTGTCCCCCTCTCTCCCCACCTGTACCTCGCAGGCCCGCAAGAAGCGGTACACCAAGCTGCAGGACGAGCGGCAGGCGCTGAGCAGGAAGCGGAGCGGGCGCAAGACAGACAACGAGCGGAAGAAGAAGTCCCACCACCGCGCCAAGCACTAGGGACCAGGCACCGACCATCTGGCCCACGATAGCAGTCATGGGGTGCAAGCGACACAGGGGCGGCGAAGTTTCAGCACCCGTCCAGTTCAGCAGGAGGATGCTTGTGTTTGTGCAGGATGAGCCGATGAAGTCAAGGGTGAGACCACCTCCTCCCCCCCCGCTGTAAAGTCAAAATCTCCCATCATCACCGCGGTTCAGTTCGGAGCAAATTGTTACAGAAGGGGCCAGCTGCGTCATACGCCAACAGCCCCAGCAGCATTCTCAGTCCAGGAATGAAAGGAGAGGAAGGGATTGGAAGCAGAGCAGGCCCTGGAACGGGCAGTCCGCAACACAGACGAAGAGCTAGGTGCAGGGCGGCAGCTGTGCAAGCTGTCCCCCGGGTGCTGCTGCAAAATGCATCTAGTGCTGGCCAGCTCAGCCAGCAGGAGCACCGTATGCAGCATCAGCCATTAATATGGTGCTTAGCGTACAATTCTTCAAAACGTTAACATTACTAGCCAGCCAGCCAGCCAAGCAACCGCTTCAGCGGTTGTCGCCTCCAGCCAGCCTGCCAGCCCCGCAGAGAAGCCCACACAGCGGGTTGGACCGCGCTGCACTTGCTGCCGAGGCTACAGCGTGCCCAAGGACGCAGGCAGGGCCGAGCGGGTTGCATACTGACTCACTGCTGCTGCTGTTGCTGTTGCTGCTGCTGCTGCGCCTGCTGTGCCGCTGGCTTGGCCTTGGTCGCCTCGTCAACCAGGTACACCAGCCCCCGGAAGTTGATGCCGCTGTGGTTGCTCAGGCTCATCTCGCAGGTGCGGCTTGTGGAGTACCCGTCTGAGCAGCCGCCCACGTTCAGGTGCTGCAGGGAGAACAAACCGAACAAAGGCAAGTGAGCAGACAGAGTGGCAGTGGCAGGGGGCCGTGTGGAGTGTGCACAGTGCTGACTTGAGTTTGCTTTCATTTGAGTGACTCACAACAACAGACCTGCTCATAAAACTATGCAACAAACAGCGTGAGCACAGCCCCACGGGTCCAGCCCACAGACACACAGACATGGCCGCGCGCACACACACCTGCAGGGATGCCGCCGTCAGCTCTGGGTACCGCATGCCTCGGTCGCCAGCCATGCCGCAGCACGGCACGTTTGTGTTGACGACGTTGTCCGCACATAGGGAGGCGACCTGCGGGGGGGGAGGGGAGGTGGAAAGAGCCACGTGGCTGTTGTTGTGGATGGCTGTAACAGATGGAAGCAGCGTGAAGCATATTGGGGCGAGGCAGCTGGGTGTAGCTGACAACCTGACAGCAGAGCTGGGTCGGTTGAGCCTGGGCAGGTTGCAAGCAAGCGCTGCCTGACAGTGCACCATCGCTGGCAGCCCATGTCAGCCTTTGTGGACTGCGCTGCATACATGATGCACGCCGCCCTCCTTCTCTATGCTGCCTTCCCACCCCACCCCACCCACCTTCATGAAAGACTCCTCAATGCCCATCTTCTTGCTGGAGCAGGGGATGTGCACCGCCACATTCTCCCGCACCCGGCTGAACTCCAGCTTGTCCAGCAGGAAGTGGCGGATGAACTCAACCGGCTCGTACAGCGAGAACCTGCGGCGGTACAGCGGTACAGGTACAAACAGCAGCAGTACAATGAGGACCGGGTGAGTTGTGAAGAAGTTAACGGTAATATGAAGAAGTTAACGGTAATAGCAGCGCCATAATGAGTGTAGCGTGGCAGCAGCGACGCTGTACCACATGGTATGGAAGCACACCACTACAGCAGCAAGCAACATGATACAGCAGCAGGTTGCCCAGCCGCCACCCGTCGCCCACTGACCTGAGTGCGGGGTCGCTGAGCCCGGCCTTGATTTGGGACAGGCAGGGCGAGGTGTCGCACACGATGGGCCACTTGCCGCCCTCGCTGGCCTTGAGCAGGCTGGCCTCCAGCTCCGCGCCCTTCTTGGCGGCGGCGTCCTTGAAGCCCCTGCTGTTGAACATCATCCCGCAGCAAGAGGAGGAGAGGCCCTCTGGGTAGACCACCTCGTAGCCAGCCTTGCTGAACAGAGACAGCAGCTTCTCGTGCACCGGGGCTGCAACAAAGAGGTGAGACGAGGCAAGGCAAGGCGGCGGGCACATGAGCGCAAGCAGGGAAAGAGGCACCGCAGGCAAGAGAGGAGGCACAGTGTGCTGGTCATTGCAGGTACCGCTGCATTGGCATCACACCCACCAGACATGCCCGAAGCTCAGTGCCTCTCCAGCACGCCCGCAGCGCCGACCAGTCCCACCCACACAAGAGCACCATGCACAACAGTGCCGACACCACACCCAGCACCAGCACCCACCTGTCTCGTAGTCACCCTTGGCGGGCCCCATGATGCGGGTGACACAGGTGGGCACATACACCACCTTGCGGGGCACGCCCCGGTCTGATGCCACCTGGGGCTTGGGCGGGTTCATGTTGAGAGGCGCGGCACCCTGCAGACAGGGGGCCACAGAAGGGAGAATGGAGGGCATGAGAGCCAGGGGTGTGGAGGATTCGAAGCTGCGACGGGGTGGCGAGCCACCCAGCACTCCACATTTGAAAAACAGGATCAGTCGGCTCAAACACACCACCCCACTGGCACCAAGACCGACAGGCACTAACAACCGATCAACCCAGCAGTAACCAGCACTGACCAAGGTCAGCACCCACCAGCAACCAGCACCGACCAACAACAGCACCCACCAAACCAGTACCCACCTTTGGCATGTATGGGTTCCACTCAGGCACCATGTGGCCGCTGACCTTGTTCAGCGCACTGCTGATGACCTGCAGGGGCTTGGGCCCCAGCACGCTGTGCGCGGCGTTCACCACGCCCAGCAGCTTGTTAAAGACCCAGGCCGTGGCCCCAAAGTTGTCCGCCACACGCTGCATGGAAGAGGGGGGAGGGAGGAGGCAGAGGGGGCGCGATGAAGAGAGAGGGAGGGAGAGAGAGACACACACACGATAGAGGCATGGGCAGGGGATGCCTACAAAGCACTGCTGCTTATCGTGGGTGTAAGTTGCCTATGTCATAAAAATGCAAAACAAAACCGTGACAGCAGCCCACCCAACCAAACCCATCCCAATCCAGCCGAGCCCACCCACCATGGCCGCTGCCGAGGCGCGAGGTGCCGCCGCCATCTCATCGCTGCGCAGCTGCTTGATGAGCTCTCCTGTGTTGATCTTGACGGGGCACTTCTCCTGGCACATGCCGTCTGCAGGGAATACACACAAGGAGATGAGAGGAGGGGGAGGGGGTCGGGTGGCGGCCCATGGCCGGAGGCGGCACAGGCAGACATCAAGTGTTGCTCGCTGTCACTTTTTGCACTCTGTTCCCTTTCGTTTCGTGTCTCTCTTGCTCTAACTAAGTCCCGTCCTGCTGCTTGCTGCTGCATCAAGCCCACTTGCCACCAAACCCAGCCCAACCCAACCATGCCTCCCACAATTAAGCAGCCCACTCACCAGCAGCACACGTGTCCTGCCCATCATACTCAAAGATCTTGGACATCTCGGCCAGCCGCTCCTGCTGCTGCGGCGTGGGGTCGGCAATCTGCCTGAGGCGGAACAGCTCCTTGTAGACCGCGATGCGCTGGCGGGGGGTGAGGGTCACATCCCTGGCAAACAGAGAGGCAGAGCAAAGGGGATGATTGAGTGAGGAGGGGAGGTGTGAGGGCAAGGAAGGAAGATGTGGGCCAGGAGGCAGGGCGGCAGAAAGGCAAGAGGCATTTACTCAACGACCCGGAAGAGGTGCCCAGGCACTAGGCAAGGCAAGGCCACACACATCAGCCGCCCAACCGCCTCACTGCGCCTGTCTCTGGCCCCTCCCCACCCCACCCCCCCCACACACACGCCTGCACCCACCTGGACGGGCAGTTCGACTCGCAGAAGCCGCACTCAATGCAGCGGTTGACCAGCGGGTTGGCCGCGGGGCTGGGCTTCAGGTTCTTGACATGGACCTGTGCGTTGGGAAGTGGGAGGAAGGGAGAGAGGGCATGGGTGAAGGGGGAGGGAGAAGTGAGGGAGTGCCCCTGCTTCCACAACCACACATGTGCCAGGCTGACGGGTCAGCAGGCAATGCGGCATCCATGACATTGACTCATCCCCTGCCGCCCTCCCCGTCCATGAATTGCCACCACCACATCAGTTCCCACCACCACCCCTCAGCACCCAGCCAGCCACCCCTCCCTCCACCAAACAGCTGCACCCACCAGCGGGTCCTTGTTGAGGATGACCCCCGGGTTGAGTATGTGTGCGGGGTCAAACAGCTCCTTCAGCTCCCACATCAGCTCGGTGGCCTTGGTGCCTGAGGGGAGGGGAGGGGAGGGGGGTGTGTGTAAGGAGGAGGTGTGTGTGTGTGTGTGTGTGTGCAAGTGATGGGTAAAGTCAGGCATGGTGAAGGGGCATGTGGGAACACAACTTCTGAAAAAAAAGTGTTGACCAAGTATAGCGACCAGTGAGGTACCGAATGCATTAAGTGCAGTACAGAAGGGCTGCAGGCAGATGCCCCGCCTGCCTTGCCGATCCCTTGCATCGTCTCCTGCTCCCTGCATCACACCCCGGCTGTGCCACACACACACACACGCACACCGCCACCCCCCACCCGGCACCACTCACCCCACTCCATCTCCACATACGGGGCAATGTTGCGGCCCGTGCCGTGCTCCCCCTTCAGGCTGCCGCTGTGCTTGGTGGCCACAATGTAGCACAGCTCGTCAAACATGGTGTGGAAGCGGGTCACCTCCTCGGGGGTGCGGAAGCCCTGAAAAGACAGGAAGGGCGGGAGGAAAGGGTGAGGTGAGGCAAGGTGAGGCGTGCAATAAACGGCGAGCAAATGGGATACTGGCATTGCCAGCTGCAGCTGCCAGCACTGGCAGACGCCCGGCCGGTTGATGAAGGCCAGCCAGCCTGTTGTCAACGACCATTAACCCGCATGCAGCGGCCCCTGCCCCTCCTATTTAACATTGCATGCATTCACCTGTGAGAACACCAGGTGCAGGTTTCCCTCCAGTGCGTGCCCAAACAGGAAGGCGTCCTCGTAGCCGTGCCGCTGGAACATCTCCATCAGGTCCACAGTCATCTGGCCCAGCCTGTTGAGGAGCGAGAGGGGTGGGGTAGCGGTGGGGTAGCGGTGGGGTAGCGGTTAGAGACATTGGGAGGAGTGAGCACTGCTTGCAGGGCAAGAAGGGAGGAGGTCTGACGAGGGGAGAGCAGCAGGCACCCACCCCGCTCCCCCTCCTCAACTTGCCCTAGTCTGGCCCCTGTCATTCCATTCAACTTACTACCTGCCTGCGACACATACACACACACAGACACCCCAAAACACTAAACTCACTTGTCCACGGGGCAAGCCACGTCCTCCAGCAGCATGGAGGTGCCCGCCTTGCGCGCAGCACCCACAATGGGGATCAGCCCCCGCCGCACATCCCAGAACACCTTGAAGTCCTTGGGCTGGTGCTTGAACTCGTAGGCCTGCAGGGGCTGTGGCTCTGCAGGTAGCGGGAGGGAGGAAGGGAGGAGGGAAGGAGAGGCAAGCGAAACTTAGCAGAAGGGCGGGAAGGGCAGAGGTTGAGGGGAGGGCACGCAAGCAAGGCAGAAAGCAAAGCGTGTGGCCCTTCACACAGGTTGAGTTTGAAGGCAAGCAACAACTGCAAACATAACCAGATGCGCTGCAATGCCAGCCACGCAGCCAGCCAGCCAGCCCCCCTTCTAACAAGCAAGCCACCCACCCGCCGCCTTGGCGCCAAAGGGCAGCCCGCTCTTGCCGAGTGCCGCCTGCACCTCAGCAATGCGGGACTGCAAGTCCTCCTCGGTGCTGCCCCGGCACTCAATCAGCAGGGAGGCGGCCATGGGGTCCGCGCCTGCAGGCAGAAGCGGAGGAGCAAGGAACAGAGACAGGAGCTCAGCCTGGCTCACACAGTGCTGTCGCCGCAAATAGTAGCTAGTTCAGGACACACACAGCCCCTTGCCTTCAGCACTCCGGTTCAGCACTGCAGCCCAACGCATAGCCAGCCACTTGCCCACCACCACCAGCAGCCCTGCCGCGACAGCAGCACCGCCGCAACAACCCAAGCCCAGCCAGCCAGCCAGCCAGCCGCCCACCCACGCACCCTTGATGTCTGGCACCAGCCGCAGCATGTCCTCGTTGCCCTCACACTCCCTCAGGGAGGCTCGGTCAAACATCTCAACCGCATCAACGCTGGTCTGGTCCCGCAGCACTGCGGCAAAGAGACGGGGGAGGGGTGGCGGAAGAATGTGAGATGAAAAAAGGGAGCAGGTCAGGCAAGGAGAAGGTGCTGTGAGGAAGAAGGTGAGGATGCAACTGTGGCTGGCTTGTGACAGCCTTGAGTGAGTTGTGAGATAATGACACCTTGCGAGCTTTGCATGTAGCCTGGCTATCCCAGGGTTGGCCTCCAAGACTGCACTTGCCCCACACAGCCAAGCCCGCAACCGCAGCAATGGGACCCAGCAGCCAACACTCCCTGCTCCCTTGTCAAAGCAAGACAAAAGGCCAAAGCAGCATCATCGCGCAGCACAACGACGCGGCACCATCACGCATCACGCAGCACAAGCACCATGACCCACCTGACGCGCCCTGGCAGGCCGACATGACATCGGGGAACACCACAAAGGCGGAGGCCTTGTGTGGCCACTCGGGCACCGTGTTGTACGTGACCTGGCTGACAAAGCCCAGGGTGCCCTCGCTGCCGATCATCAGCCGCTTGATCACCTCAATTGGGTCGTCTGTGGGGAAGTCAACCTGGTGGCGTGGAAGGGAGGCAAGGAGGCAGGGGGAGGAAAAGGGGGACAAGGGTGAGGCAGGCAAGGGTGAGAAGGTCATGCTGTCCAACCAAAGCAGCGAGCAACACTGGAGCTGGAGGGGCACGCAGCATGGGCCCTGCAACACGCCAGCCCAGCAGCACCAATCAACCCGCGAGTTGTTTTGTCCGTGCCGTTACAACGCACGCACACACGGCCCCCACGCGTCTGCTCACCAGCGCATTCAGCGAGTAGCCCGTGGTGCACTTGATGGCGAACTTGCGGCGGATGAGGTTGGCCAGCTGGCGGTCCGCCTGCACCCGCTGCGCCAGCTCAACCACGCCCTCCACCAGCCGGGAGTGGCTCTGCAGGAAGGCTGCGCGGCTGGCTGGGTCCCCAGTGTCCAGCACTGCAAATGGCGATGGTGAGAGGCAGACGGGTCAGCCTTGGGCAGTCATATTGAACTGAACAAACAGCCGCTCAGAGACAGCATGCTTGGCCCGTTGCTCAGGCTGCTGCTGCCGGACGCCGCAGATCCTGTGCCAGCTCATCATCTGTCGCAGCAGCAGGTTGTGGCAAGCAGCCTGTTGTGACCAGCCAGCTCAGCCAGCCAGCCAGCCCACCTGTGCCGTCCACAAACACGATGCGCATGTCCTTCAGGGTGTGGTAGGTGTTTTGGGACACGCCGCAGCACATGCCGGAGGAGTTGTTGGAGACGATGCCGCCAACCTGCGGCAGTGACCGTGGTGGTGTTGAGGCACACACATGTGAGACGCACGCATGTGCCACTACTGACGGAGCAAAGAAGCCCCAATGCCGGCATCCAACCGACACCTTTCACACCCCACCATCTCACGTGTCCTCCCTCGCTCAGCCACTCTCCCTTTGACAGTGTCCCATCCGGAGCCCAACCAACCCACCCGCCCACCACCCTGTCAACGCAGCCACCCACCCACCCACCATGCACGAGTCAATGGACGAGGGGTCAGGCCCAATCTTGTACTGCACAGGGTGCTTGCCCTTGTTCTGGTGCGCGGCCAGGATGCGGTTCACCTCCCCCCCAATCAGTCCAGGCTGCACGGTGATGGTGGAGCCATCCCCATGCACCGTGTAGTCCCGGAAGTTGCGCCCCGTGTGGCTCAGCTTGAGCAGCACGCTGTCTGTAAGGGCCTGGCCCGACAGGGAGGTGCCTGCCGCTCGGAAGGTGACGGGCACCTGGTGCTTGAGGGCCAGCGGCAGGATCTTGCGCACCTCCTCCTCTGTGTGGATCTGTGGAGGCAGGTTGGCAAAAGGCACACGATATGTTTGCAATATGTTGGTTTGACGCAGCAGCAACGCCGTATTCAGCAGCTGCGCAATAGATTGCCGGCAAAGCCACACTTTGTGACTGCACATATCTGTAGAGTCCCCTGAGCTGTGCACATCTGGACTAGTTGCGGTGCAGTACGTTCAATGTCACCCACTCACCTTGACAACCATCTTGGGGTTGAGGCGGTAGAAGGAGGCGTCTGTGCCGTAGGCAAAGGTGCGGACCTTGTCTGTGAACTGGCGGGTGGCAGGCACGCCAGCTACCTCTGCACGGAAAGCAGCTGAGAATCAGCGGGGGACCCCGTACCAATGCTGGGAAGCAGCGCTATGATATGATGAGAGCCTGACAGAAGCTGCTGGCACAGACGGTGATGGAGATGAAGCTCACAGCTGCATGCAGCCTGCCTGCATGATGGCGGATGCTTGCGCCCCGTATGCGATACAAAAATACCCGCACGAACTGCAACAACAATCCACGCACCTGTAAGGTCCTTTGTGAAGGCTGCATAGCGCCCATCCTCAATGCGGCGGCCGTCCACATTCTCATACACCTGCGGCACAAAGCTGCCTGCTGCCTCGTTCTCTAGGATGCTGATAGCGCCGAACTCGTCAGTCTTTGTGAGAGGCAGCACGTGGGGAGCCACCCGCACAGCGGCGGCGGTGGCGGGCAGAGTCGCGGCTGCTCGAGCCTGTCCAGCGGTTCCCACGCGGGCGCCGGTGCCTGGCAGGCGACCCGTGGTGCCGAAGAGGCCGCCGCTGGTTGTGGTGGCCACGCCGGCCTGCTGCTCCAACAGGCGGCCCAGCCGACTGGCCACGGCGGAAGCTGCACGACGCCTCATGGTGAAATGCAGCGTCGGAGTGGACCGATCGGGCGAAACGACGAGAGTCGAGGACCACCCATCACCTGACCTGCATGCTGTGGTTTGCAGCTCTCACCGGGAGTCCTGTGATTGATTTTGCACTGATTGCATGGCACACATCTCTGCATGCCATAACGTGGGCTCCTCCCGGCGGCTTTGCAGAGCAAGTTCAATTTACCGCCGCCTGTAGCCCGCCCGGCAGCCTTGACTCGCCCTCTGCAGCCTCTCCAGCATGTGCGCGTTCAATTGGCGCCGTGTCACAGCAGACACGAAACCTGCGGCCCTTGTGGCCCGGCCGCCGTCGGCGGTGTATGGGCCGCTGCTCGGTTGTGGTGCACACTTGAGCGTGTGCACACAAAGTACGCTGCAATACTCAAGCGCATGCACAACAGTCACATGCATACAGCGCACGCATATGGCGATGATGGTGCCTGGTCAGCCAAAGGGCCTAACCAGTTGCGGCCTACCTTTACAGTGCATATTCAGCTTTGTGCGACGGGTTGCGGCGAATGTGCCTTGCACGATAGGGGAATTGAGGTGCAAGGCATCAAACGCAACAGCTAGCCGCACAGCCAGGGCAAAGGCGTTGGCATGCGGCGGGCCAGTTTCTGGTCTTTGAGGCTGTTTTGTCTATGGTAGGAGGAGACAAAGGCACCTTCATCCTGTTAGCTAGTGAAGGCGGTGTCATGGGGTGCGGATTGTGCTAATTCCAGCCTGCGAGCGACTGCGGTGCGCTTCGGAGGCGGACTCGTACCCTCTGATGTACTTCACTGATCTTGAATGCGCGCGGCTTGCGACACCTGCAAGCTGCTGCATTTCCCGATACCTCGCTGGAGCTACTCGTGTCAAAGACCTACGCTCTCCGCCAATCAAAGCCTACAACCCGTTTCTCCAGTCCAGCGCACCCCGATCGCTGCATCTGATCGCCGACAGTCATAGAAACTCGCAATGCTGACTGCAAGGCTCGTTCGCAACGGGCGCAAGGCGTTTGGCGCGGCCCGCACCTTTAGCAGCCTGCCGGCTGAGGCACACGATGTGGTGAGCGCAGGGCACTTCAGCATTCGTGCCGAGCGAGCCCCAGGCGTGCCGCCAGCGGCGACGGGGTAGACTCGACGCCCTGCCTTGTCCCCTCTGCTTGCAGGCCTCACCATCACCGGACACGCGCCCAGCTTACAGCCACACTCCAGCAGGGCGCAACCACTTGTTTGTGCCGGTGAGGCTGCCAGCAGCACTGCCGCCGATCTCTTCCTTGAAGTTGCCTTGTCATGTGCCCGTCTCCGCCTCCCTGCCCAAATCTTGCACGCGCGACTGCTCCTCGTCGCTTCCATCATCCCAGCGGCCTTCACGCCTGACCCGCTTCCCACTGCATGCATCCCCGCCCTGCAGGGCCCCGTGAACATCCACGACTCTGTGCTGCGCGCCATGCATGTGCCCGGGCAAAACCACCGCGACCCCTGGTTCCCAGAGTTTTACAAAAAGTGTTTGTCGGACCTGAAGATGATCTTCGGCACCGCAGACGGCACCCCCATCATCTTCCCCGGCACAGGCACCGGCGGCTGGGAGTCTGCCCTCACCAACACCCTGTCCCCGGGGGACCGTGTGGTGACCTTCCGCTACGGGCTGTTCAGCCACTTGTGGGTCGACATGATGCAGCGGCTGGGGCTGGATGTCACGGTGATCGAGGGGCGCTGGGGGGATGGCGCCTACGAGGACAAGCTGGCAGAGGTGCTGAAGGCAGATACCGGCAAGAAGATCAAGGCGGTGTGTGTGGTGCACAACGAGACCACCACGGGAGTGACCAGCGACATCGGGGAGGTGCGCTGTGCTGTGCTGCACTGTGCTGCGCTACGCTACGCTGTGCCGTGATGTGCTGTGCTACATGCACGCACACCCTACTGGCTGTTTCCTCCCGTTGTGCGGGACAGCTGGCATGCACCTGCGATGGTCGACGAGTGCTGCTGGGAGGCACGCGTGGCACACTCACCAGTCCGTCGCACGGGGCTGCAGCAGGAGCAGTAGCAGCTGGCATTGTTGTCAGCCGTGCTTCGCGGCCGCCACCACCACGCACCACTTGCGCCACTTTCACCACCTTGCTGTCTCCCCCCCACCCCCCCCCCCGCCTGCCGCCCTCCCCCCCGCAGGTGCGCAAGACGCTGGATGCGGCCAGTCACCCCGCGCTGCTACTGGTGGACGGTGTGTCATCCATTGGTGCCCTGGACTTCCAGGTGGGTGGTCTGGTGTGGGTGCAGGGTTATTGAACTGGTGTTGTGCACACACAGGGATGTGTGTGTGTGTGTGTGTGTGTGTGTGTTGAGCAGGGATGGTGAGGTGCCTTGTATGTCGAGGACCGCGTGCGTGAGGGTGCCTTGAAGATGCTAGTGGCTCCTCCTCGGCTGCCCCTGCCGGCTGCCCAATGCTGTCACCGCTTGGAGGACGTATGCTTGCTCGACTGTACCGCCGTCTGATTGTACCCCTGTGCTGCCCTTCCCTACCGCAGTTTGACAACTGGTGCGTGGACGTGGCTGTGACCGGCAGCCAAAAGGCGCTGTCCATCCCCACCGGACTCGCCGTGGTGTGCGCCTCGGACAAGGCCTTGGGCTGCATGAAGACCGCCACATCCAAGCGCGTGTACTACGATTTCGCCGACATGCTGCGCCTCAACCCCAGCGGCAACGTGCCCTACACGCCCATCCTGCCGCTCCTGTACGGAATGGAGCAGTCGCTCAACCTGCTGAAGGAGGAGGGCGGCATGCCTGCCGTGGCGGCCCGCCACCACCGGCTCGCAGAGGGCTGCCGCGCCGCCGTGGCCGGCTGGGGCCTGCAGACGCTGTGCCGTGAGCCTCGTTGGAAGAGCGACAGCCTGACTGTGATCGAGGTGCCTGAGGGCATTGACTCTCAGAAGGTGGTGGACATCGCATATGCAAAGTGAGCAGCATTGGTGGTGCTGGGTCGTGGTGGTGGTGGTGGTTGCTGGCTGGCTGGGGTGGTGCCTGGGGTATTGCTTGGGGTGGGGCGCCCATTGAGCAGCATTGGTGGTGCTGCAGCGCTGGCTGGCTGGCTGGCGGGCTGGCTGGTTGGTTGGTGCCCTTGCGGGGTGGCGCCAGGGCGCGGGCTGGACTGTCTCTCAGCCTCACAAAGTTTAATTATAGCGCTGCTCTGCTTCATGTGCTGCCTTCCCTGACTGCTTGCTGACCTCGTCGCCCTGTCTCGCCCTCTGTACTGCCCCACCCTGCAGGTACAACCTCAGCCTGGGCATCGGCCTGGCTGACGTCAAGGGCAAGGTGTTCCGCATCGGGCACCTCGGCAACATGGACGAGCTGATGCTGGCCAGCGCGCTGTGCGGCGCGGAGATGGCGCTGCTGGATGCCGGCGTGAAGCTGACCCCCGGTAGCGGCGTGGCACGCGCGCTGGAGTACTGGCGCAGTACCGCCAAGGTCATCCCCACACGGGAGGGCCTCATGCAGTGATTGCGTTTGACTTACAGCGTGCAGCTAGCATAGAGCGTGCAGCTGGCACATGTGTAGCTCGCAGCGGTGGTTCCACGGCAGGTACTCAGGCCAGCCAGCCGCGCTGAGCTGTGTGTTGTGGTGGCGGTCGGTGCTGCCCCATGCTGTGCTGTGCAGTTGTTGCCGCTGCCTGTCCTCCCTCCCAGGAACCCTTCCCAACATACCTGAGGCTGTTTCAGCACTGCTCTTCTTGTTGTGGCATTTTCCCGATGTGCCGCCTTCTATACTCCTGCTCCCTCTTCCTCCCCCACCCCTGTCTCCCATTTGTGCCTGCTCTGCTTCCCCTAACGATTCTGGAGACTGGTTTTGTTTGCATCATACGTCCCATACCACCCTCTCTCCCATCCTTGTTGTGCCATTCTATCGCCGCAAGCACTCGCTGTGCGGGAAGTGTGCCATCTGTTTGTTCGTCACAGAGCCTGGGCGGCAGCAGCAGCAGTCACCCACCGGTGTGCAGTCGGTTGCCTGCCCGCCCGCTTGCCTTTTGACGCCCTGCCAAAAGGCTCACGCGTTCCAGCACCTGTGTACACGAAACCTGTAACCCAACCGCCCAGCCAGCCAGCCCGCAACAGCTCGTGAGTTACAAATGGATGAGTTGTCAGTGCTGGTGGGGTCAATTGTCATGAAATGGCGCGATGGGTGTGCTGTCTCAACAGCACAAAAAATTCAGTGCTGCAATTGAATGCAATGCTAGTGACAGTGGGGTCCTGAAATGCCTGCCGTCAGCCTCTCTGAGTGTGTTGGCTCGGCTCGACTCCCAAAGCAACAACAAGTCAGCTGCTCTCCTTCAGCTGCTTGCGATCAGCTGTGTCCGGTCAGCTGCACTCGTCAGCTGCGCGTGGTCAGCCTGAAGGTGGGACCTTTCTCAAGCCTCCCGGCAGGGTGCGTGCTGGTACTGCGCCGCCCTCCTCAGGCCGTGCTGCGCCAGGGCGCGGGTGGCCACCCTCAGCGAACCCACCACGCCCTTCTGCCGCAGCAAGACCACAGGGTCAGCTGCTGGCGCTGCAAGCAGGCTGGACTCGTGTGTTGGGGGGGTGTCCAGGTGCTCTGCCTCCTCCTCTGAATCAGACCCTTCCTGCCCATCATCTGTGATGGGCATCTGGACGCCAACGTAAAACTGGACCTTGCCGTCTGCAGGGCGGGCATGGGGAGGGCGGAATGAGGCGGCTTGAAATTCAACGTACCACCTGCAGCCAGCCCTACACATACATAGCCAGCAGACGCTGCTGGAGACTACGCACGGACACACAGCCCCGCAACACACACAGACCACCACCCAGACGGCAGCAAGGCAGCAACCACAACTTGGCGGGCCGCGGCGCACCTGCGTCCCGCAGCGGCGCGATGTGCAGCGAGTTCCAAAACGGCTCCTGGTGCCCGCTGGCGTCCGCCTTGCGGTAGTTGAGCAGCGTGACGGTGACCGGGCGCGGCGGCGAGGCGGCCAGCCCGTCGCGCAGCTGCTGCACCACCGCTGGGTCGGTGGCTGGGCCCTGCAGGAAGCGGCAGTTGCGGCCGACCACCTCGCTGCGTGTGTGGGGCGGAGCGGGGTGAAGGGAGAGGGAGAAAAAGGGGTTGTGAGCAGGAAGCAGCAGGAGGGAAGGGGCCAGTAGGTGTGTCGCGCTGGTCAGGAGGTTGTCAGGAGGAGGAAGGCGGCACAGCCCTAGGGATCCGCATTGCACACACAAAGCGATTCTCCGCCACACAGCACAGCGCACACACACACACACGCCCTCACCTGCAGCAGTAGCCGGTGAGCTGCAGGAAGGCGGGCGAGGCGTAGACGATGGGGCAGTCGGGCAGGCTGGGGTCTGACAGTACAAAGTTGTCCTGCACGCGGGACAGCGCCGCCACCAGGGACGAAGGCACAGCCGAAGACACAGCGCACTTGCGAGTGCGGTCAGCCTCGGTCAGCTCCTGCTGGTGGCTGGCCAGCCGCGCCGCAATGCTGGCGGCAATCTCCTCGCCGTTTGCCTCCAGGGCGGCCAGGGGTGCGCCGCCGCCCGCCTCCACCAGGCGCGTCACGTCTGCCTGCACGCCCACAAACCACTGCACGTTGCCGCAGGGCGCGTGGATGGGCTGCAGCCGGAAGAAGTTCCAAAAGGGGGTCTTGTCCTGCAGAGTGGAGGGAAGACCAGGGGGAGAGGGAGGAGGGAGTCAGGCAGGCGTGTCGGCATGTTGGCAAGCGATCTCGCAAAGCAGTCCATGGTGAGTCGAGCAAAAATGGGCAGTCAGCGCGGGTGTGTTGAATGTAGGTTCGCGCAGCATTGGTAGCTTGAGCTGCTCTCGCGAGGGGACCACTGCCATTGTTGCTGCAACTAAGCAGGGGACGCCAGCCCACCTTGCGGTAGTTGAGGAGGCACACGGAGCAGGGCCGCTCCTCACGTATTGCATCCCGAATCTCCATCACGCTGTGGTGGCTGGTGGCTGGGCCTGCAGAAGCAGCAGACGGCAGGCGGTTCAGCAAGCGGCAGGAGTGGGACCATGGCCAAGCAATGAGCATCGTCATGAGCACTAGTGCTAACAGGCGACCAACCCGGCAGCTCTCTCGCCGCAAGCGTCTCACCTTGGAGGAAGCGGCAGTTGCGCCCCAGCACCTCTGCCGGGCTGTAGCCGGTGCAGCTGAAGAAGTTGTTGGATGCATACACGATGGGGCAGTCGGAGTCTGAGCGAGCACAGGAAATCACAAAGGAGAAGTGGAGGTCCTGCAGGAGCTGGCCAAACGCCGCCGACACCTCTGCCAAAGCGGCTTTCTGCGAGCTTTCTGCTGCGGCACTGGGCATGCCCTTGCCCAGCAGGCCGAAGGGGGGCCGCGGCCGCTGCCGCTGCGTGCCGCCGCTACGGGGTGGCAGCGGCGGAGCGGTGCCGTGTGCTGCCGGGGACGGCGGGGGGAGCGGTGGCATCATCGCGGGGGTCTGTGGTGGCCGTATCGGGCAAGCTGGCGACGGGGGGTGCTGCCTCTGTGCTGTCGCCGGCTTCCGAAAGCGGCAAAACCACAGGGGTCAACAGCAGGACCGCGGGGCTGGATTGAGCTGGGTTTAAACAGGCGGAGGAGGCCCGCAGGGGATCAGGAACACGACTGCCAGCAGTGCATGCAATCTGGGGCAGTAAATGCTCGTGCCCCCCTTTGCGCATCGCCATCGCCTCCAATGTATGCGGCACGACTCTCGGCTGCCGTGGCCAGCGGCTTTGCAAGCGGGCTGCGCACCATGTCCTCAGCTGTGCCCGTCGAGACCTTTAACCCTTCCGGGGCCCTCAGGGTGGTTGTCACCAAATCGTTGCCGGGAGACAGATGGCTCAAGGTGCTCACGGCTGCGGGCTGTCGGGTGGACGTCTGCACGGACGCAGACACCATCCTCAGCAACGACAAGATCAAGAAATTGATGGGGGACAAGTGCGATGGCGTGATCGGCCAACTGACCGAGGTGAGGAGGGCGGGTGCCGCCGCTGCCGCCAAGCCGCAAGCCTACTATGCTGCAGCCTTGGCCAGGCCTGGACAGAGAGTGCAAGAGCCTGTGGCAACGACCAGGGTTGAGGTAGAGCCAGGGCCAAGCACCGGCCCATTGTGCCCTGCCTCATGTCGCACCCTTGCCGCGACCCCCGCAGGACTGGGGCGCCGAGCTGTTCGGTGCGCTCAAGGCTGCTGGGGGGCGTGCTTACAGCAACTATGCTGTCGGGTACAACAATGTGGTGGTGCCTGAGGCCACCAAGGTTGGCATCCCTGTGGGCAACACGCCAGGTGGGTGCTACGCGTGCTACAAGCCACCCTTTTCAGGCAGCAACCGTGAGGTGCATGTTGCACCGACGTGCAATTGGCACCAGCGGCTTGAAGGTCAACAAGCCAATGTGCCTGGCTGTTGAGGGAGACACTGAAGCTTTAGGTTTGGCCTGCAACTGTTCACAGGTGTGCTAACGGAGACAACAGCTGAGCTCGCTCTGGCACTCACCTTCTCGGCAGCACGAAGGGTGGTGGAGGGCGACAGCTTCATGCGTGGCGGCAAGTACAAGGGCTGGCTGCCCGACCTCTTTGTCGGCAACCTGCTGCAGGTGCGGTGCCGCTGCTCAATGGGCATAGCCTGTGCTGGCATGTCGGGTGCCTGCTTGCTTGCCAATGGTGCTGCCGTGCATGTGCGTCCCTGCCATCTCATGCTCCTGGGGCTATGCTAAGTCGACGCAGATGCCCAACAAGCACCCAGCTCCCCCACAATTCACGCCGAATCACACTTTGTTTCCCTTTTTTGGACCAACTCCCACCCCCGTCGCCCTCCTCCCCTGCCTGCCCCGCAGAACAAGGTTGTCGGCATAGTGGGTGCTGGTCGCATCGGCACTGCGTATGCGCGCATGATGGTTGAGGGGCACAAGTGTGACCTGGTGTACTTTGACCCCTACCCCAACACATTCCTGGAGGAGTATGTGAGGTGAAAGAAGGGGGGGGGGGGGGGGGCGCTTCACAGGTGGGGCGAGGTGGATGAGTGAGCGGTTGGACGGGGTGCAAAGTGGTGTGGTGGGTGGAAGCATGAGTGGCGCCAGGTGGTGAGTGCCCTGCCTTCACAGAAAGATCGGGGTGGTCAAGCGTGACTCAATGTGAGCCACTAGCTGGCCCAGCGGGCCATGTGGCTGACAAAGCGGCAGCACTGCTGGCCAGCAACCTGCCTCCTTCACTCCCGCTGCTGATGCTCTTCCCCCATATGCTCTGTTGCTGCCTGTCAGGGACTATGCCAAGCTGCTGGAGAGTCGCGGCGAGCGGCCCGTGACTGTGAAGCGGTGTGAGACGGTGGAGGAGGTGCTGCGGGAGGCAGACGTGGTCAGCCTGCACTGCAATCTGGACGACAACACGCGGCACCTGATGAACGCAGAGCGGCTGGGCATGATGAAGCGGGATGCTGTGCTGGTGAATGCTGCCAGGGGGCCGTGCATCGACGAGGCAGCGCTGGTGGCCCACCTCAAGGCAAACCCCAGCTTCAGGGCAGGTGCGTTTGGGGTGCACAGTGTGGGTGCGGCTGGACTGATGGTGGCTTGTGTGAGGGGCTGGGCTCGTTTCTCGTTGAGCCAGCCGCTGCTGCTCCTGCTGCTGTGTGTGTGTTTGGTTGCCGTGCGGACACCCAGCCGCCCTTGTGTGCTGTGCTGCCTTCAACATGCACACTCACACCCCACACCACACCACACAAACAAATACAAACATGTATGCCCACGCCACCATTTCACAGGCCTGGACGTGTTTGAGGATGAGCCAGCCATGAAGCCAGGGCTGGCAGAGTGCGAGAATGCAGTCATTGTGCCGCACATCGCATCCGCCACGCTCTGGACACGTGCTGGCATGGTGAGGGCAGCTGGGTGCTGGCGGATGCGGGCGCATGCTGCTGACAGGGCAGGCCCTGTCTGACAGACTTGGCTGTTATGTCATGTTGGACATCCACACCGTCCTGATGCTGCTGCAATGGCTGCATTCGCTTGCTGTGCAGGCCACCCTGGCGGCCTGCAATGTGGCGGCAACGCTGTCGGGGCACCCTGCGTGGAACAAGGTTGATGTGCTGCCCTTTGTGGACGGCCCCTTTGATGCCATCCCTAAGGCTGCACCCAGTATTGTGAACGCAAAGGAGCTGAGCCTGAAGATGGCCTGAAGAGAATTGCACTGCACGGCCTGCCACTCCTAGCGCTGCCGTACTTCGCCCTGCCGTTTTGCAATCTCAAAGCCTCCCATTCTTTGACCATCACTGTACCATGTTCAATTCTTCCTGTTCCTGCCCCTGTCTGGGGTTGTAACGCTGTACGTTACAGATCTCTTAAGCTTCCTGGACTCACTGCCTGGGACTATGACGAAAGCTTACACCCTGGACGAGCTGGCCATGCGGCAAGTGCTCGCCATCTCCATGATATACAACCTCGGCCGCTATACCTGGACAAAAGCGCTGCGTTCATTACGACAAGGCCAACGGGGCTCCCGTTCTTTGATGGGGAATCTTCTTCGCATATCTCAACCGGAACGTGGAGGCAGCAGGCCTGCCCCTCATCTTATGCCCGCATGGCTGACGGCGGCGACGGCAACCCCCACACAACATTGGCACCTGATCTTTGCAAAGGCGGCATCTACGCAGCCGTCGGTGGCACTGTTATGTTATGTCTAGAAGTGTGAGTCACATATTCTGTCACTGCATTGGTGAATTTGCAGGAAGCATGTGGGCACCCACCGGCAGCGACGGCAGTTCTTGAGGCGTATGACCTCCCTCCTTTGCAAATGAAGGGGTTTTAAGGCTGCCACTGCTGCTGCTCACCGCGTATCGTTTCAGCGTGATGTGTGGCAAATCAAGTGGCTGCTTGCTTGCTTGCCCTTGCTGCCGTGTTTGTACATACCTGCCATCTCAATTTTCCTGGGGCTTTGCTAATCGATGCCGCTGCCTGACACCTACCCAACGTCTCAAAATATTGCACAGCACATTTGTGCCTGAGTCCTTTTAATTTTCTGGCTCCTTCTTCACGTTACCCTGTTGCTCTACCCGCTGCAATCTGAGCGCCATTCTTTGACCCTTGCTGCACCTTGTTCAACTCTTCCTGTTATGCCCCTGTCTGGACAGGCTGTCAGTTACAGATTACAAAAGCTGCAGGCAGTCATTCCGTCCTGCCCTAAAGCGGCAAGGGCGGCAGCATGAAGTAGCCTTGCCGACCGTCTCCAACATTCTGTGGGGTTCCGGTATCGCTGTGCTCCCTTGCGCTTCTAGTTTCCCACCCTCCCACCCTGCAGCTAGCGCTGTGGTGGCACGGATGGACCAGAGCAGCAGGGCGCTGCCATAGCTGGCGGTGCCTGCCGCAAACGACAGCATCAGACCGCCTGTTTTTGAACACTTCGGACTGCTGCATGTTTTCTTGATTTGATTCACCATGTTCATCTAATGGGGCTGGCTGGCGCTTTAACCTGACCACCATCCCCCGACCGACAGCAACAGCAACAGGGAACATTGCTAGTTTGCCAAACGCCTGGTTGTTGGCATGAGCTCATTCTCAGCTGCTGCCGGTTGAACGAGCAGCATTTCAGCGGCTGCGGGGCAGTCAAGTTGCTTGCACCAACAACAGACAGCTGCAATGATGCGCCGCACCGTGCTGTGCTGTGCTGTGCTGTGCTGTGCTGTGCTGTGCTGTGCGAATGCGCCAACGTCGTTTACAACCATTCCCGCTGCGCTTGTATCACGCTGGAGGATGCCAGGACGCGCGCGGAGTGCAGCGCGTCGTGTTGAAGTTCGACCGTGAGGTCGACCTTGTGGTCGACCTTGTGGTCGACCTGGTGGTCGACCGTCCAGGTCCTGATTTAATACGCGTCGCGTCCGGCATTCACACTTATTCTAATCAACCATGATTTCCTCAAACAAGGACCAGACGACTGAACGGAAATTCGCGCAGTTGATCTATCAGCATAACAAGCTCAAGAACGAGCTGGGCCTTGAGCATAACAAGCTCAATAACGCGCTGGGCCACGCTGTCGTCGCCATTGACGCACTGAAGCAGCGCATGGACGGCGCTGTGGGCCAGCTGGCCGCCAACACAGCGCACCACATCGCGCTGAGCGGGCGCGTGGATGGTCAAGGCCAAGAGATAGCCTCAATCCTCACACGTATGGCCCAGCTGGAGGCGCAGCCAGCAGCTGGAGGCGCCCCTGGTGCCGGCGCACCCGCCGGCGTGCCGGCCCCACCGGCTGTGCGCGAATCTGCTGCCGGCAGGTATCGCGTTGCCTTCTACTCACTGGCCGGGGACCACTGCGGAACTTTCACCCTGGACGAGCTGACCGTGCCACAACTGCGCGACATCTACAATCACTTCATTGGCCGAGTGAAGGGGACAGAGTCGATGCAATACTTCCACGCCGGCTACACACAGGCACAATGGCTGCGCGCACCACGCATCGAGAAGGCCAACGGAGGCTATCTTACCCTGAAATGGGGTATGTTCGTCACATACATCAACCGGCGCCTGGCGGCAGAGGGGCTGGCCCGCGTCCCACGGCCATAGCGGCTGACAGCGGCGACGGCAACCGCAACCACGACACTTGACCTTTGCAACATTGCACCTCTTTGTCCGCCGCTGGTGCAAGCCACACTCTGTTTTGCACATTCGAGTTTCCGATGATTGCCCCTGCACCTGTAAACATTTTACCAGACCGCTCCACTCGAAACTGAGCTTCAATGCGTCCTCCCGGACGGCGACAATTGCAATGGCGGCATTGTCTGCCATAGGGACCAGTACAGTGTTGTGGCTATCAGTGTGAGTCAGTCACACATCACTGCGTTGGTGACCTATGAAAGATCAGCATCACGGCTAAATGTGCAATTTTTGCACATGCGGGGCAGCGGCGGCGGGCTGCACCCCGCAGCTTTTTCAGGGGTGCGTGATTTGCCTCCTTTGCATCGTCAAGCAACCACCTCGCAAAGCACTGCTCATTCAGCGCGCTCCGATCTTGGCGCCCTTGCCGCTGAGCTGAGAACGTGCACAATCATTTGACAGGCAGTTTCAGCTCGATTGGGCTATTGCGGCGCAATGGGCAGTGCACACACCACACCACCGCTGCCGCCGCTCCGCGCAGAATCGCCACAATCGATGTACCGAAGCGTCGACGGCGAGAAAGCCATCAGGGCTTTGTATGATCAATGCCTGTCCGCGCTGCCATTTCAGCATGAAGAACGACTGGTCGAAACGAGCTTTGGCACTGCACATGTGGTGGTGTGTGGCCCTCCCGACGCGCCACCGCTGGTCATGTGGCACGGCATGGGGCTGCCGGCCCCTTTCGTCCTGGCTTTGTTCCAATGCCTGGGCTGCCCTACCGAGGCGTATCAGAGCTGCGTAGTCAATGTTGCTGCCTGGTGAGGCTGGCAGCGCCATCTCAGGCACAAGCTGCAGGCTACACAGCTGCTGGGTAGGTCAAGTGTGCCGAGCTGCAGCAGCCCTTTGGGCAGGGGCCCATTGCTGTCGAGGAGTCATGCATGGCAGCAAGCAGTAGTGCTGCGCACACATCCCGCGTTATGCCACCACGCACAGGTGATGGGCTGCACTCTGCATTGGCACAGGGAGTTGAGCAAAAGTCACACAACTGCACGCATGCATCTTGCGCTTTGCTTCACTACATGAAGCCTTCACACTTTCACGAAGGCAGGTCAACGGATGTGCGCTTACAGCCTGTTTGATCATTTGTCTGTCGCAGGAGACGGAGAGGGTACAGGCGGTGCGGCCGGGCGCTGTTGGATGTTGATCGCTTTTACGCCTGCCCCTGGCCCTGCCCCCATGCCTGAGGTGGAGCTGTCGAGTGAGTTGGCTGCGGAGCTCTAGGTGGCACTCTGGGTGGGGTGGCACAGCACCAGCAGCACCTGTAGCGCAGTTGCATGCTGACTGGAGAAAGAGCCTCACGATCTGCGAAATCCGTTTGTGTTGCCGTTGACACTGCGTGCGCTGTGGGTCTGTCGGCCGCTTTTCGCCGCGAGTGACACCATGCTGTTTGCCACGTGCTCCCAGCTAACTCCAGGGGCTGATGGTGCACTGCTGCTGTGCAGGACTCGAGCGCAAACATGACTTGTTGACCGTTATGGCGGGGATGTCACCTGTTGCACACGTGTCGTACGGCTCACAGGTGTTGGGAACGCTGCTTGCAGCAGCACGAGCCGTCGGTGGGGGCAACGGCCCGGCCAGCAGCAAGGCAGAGCGGTGGCCCCTTGCCTGTCTTCGAGGTGAGCGCAGGTTTTGCATGAGCTCTCAATGGGTAGCTGAAGAGACAAGTATCTGCGAGGGAATCCCTCCCAAGCAGTGCCTGCACAGCCGTTGCGACGAGCGAGTTTTATCTTCCCTTGTATGCCCCTCTGAACCAGAGTCTCTGACCTATTTTTCCTCTCCAAGCCTTGCACTTGGCATGCATTCTCCAGCAACCCAGGCTGCCTGGCCAACTTTGCCGGAGCCCTCAAGCAACAGTGGCAGGCGCCGCCTGATACCGCCGCCCCGCCTGTACTGCTGCTGCGCGCCCGCCTTGTTTTTCCCTATATGCAAGTAGGGATCACTGTTGCCCTTGGGAAAGGCTGCGTATTGCAAGCATCTCTGCTGACACACGGACTGTAAGGACACACAAGCAACCCAATGTAAATGCCAATTGGCAGTGGCTGCAGGCACTTGACTGGACACGGCAGGTCCTGCATGAAATGTGCTGCTATCCTGGCCCTCTATCCAACCACCCTCTGATGCGTTTGTCTGGCACTTGACAGCCTGCAATGTGTTGACGACTCTGTTGGGTCGCCTATGCGAGCGCTGTCAAGCTGCTGGGCTCATACTCACTGTTGGCTGACGCATATCGCCTTGAAGGACCAAACCAGCTGGCAGCTGCGCCTGCAGCGTGTCTGCTGATGCCGTCCTGTGCACGTTACAGCCTGTTACATGCCACCCTTGTGTGTGTGTCATGGTTGAAGGGCAGCCAGCTGAACCTCGAGGTCAAAGATCCGGTCTTGCATGGTATTGAATTTCTCCATCATCCGCTGATCCAACGCTGCCAGGTCGCTGTGCCTCGCAAAATCTGTGGGTTCAAAATCTGTGGGTTCATTTGCTGCTGCGTTGAGCTCGTTTATCTTCCTGCGGTAACACTCCCATTTGAAAACGTCCTTGCCATCCTTCTTCAACCCTTCGGCAATGTATTCAAACACAGCCTACATGCCACAGACCATTGGCACATGAGCCACAGCTGCACTCACTCACGCGAGTGGCGACCTGCACTTACCTTGTCAGATTTGAACATCTTTTGAAAGTCCTTACGCAAGGCCTCAACAGCCTGACCCAGAACTTGCCATCCACCTTTGGATAGCGCACTCCGGGGGTCCTGCTCCCATTTTGCCGTCCTTCCAAGCACCTCCAACCGCAACAGGCGATGGTCTGGTGGCACTGCAACTCTGACATTTTTGGTTGAAAGAATGAACTCCGCATGGCCGTTGAAAACAATAACGTCAGCAAACTCGTCAAAAAAAGAATCGGTGTCAAACGCGCCATCTTTCTTCCAACGGTTGCTCAAAGCTAACAGCGCAGCATGCACTTTGTCCTCCTGCCAATGCTGCAAAACCTCTGCAACAAAAGCAAACAAAAATGCTCAGGGACCAGGCTGAATGAGTACAGCCCAGCTCCGGCCGGCGGGGCACACACCTTTGACATCTTCAGCCTTGATTGTAGTGGCGTATGCCTCCCCATCCTGGTGTCTGCCGATGATTTTCAAGCAACGCTCAAGAGGAACAGGGAATTGTGCATCACTGTGTGCCTCCTGCCCATCCTGGAAACTCAGCGGCCGCTGCGCTGTGCTGTTGCGAGGTGCAGTAACTATACCAGACGAGGCCGGAGTGCTAGGCGTGCCGCCAGCCTGCGGCAAACTTTGCAAGTCTTCAGAAGCGGCCACTGCGTCTTCAAGCGTAGCCAGGCATGCATCTGCGACTCACCGCGTTGCTCATCTAGTAGTGGGTGCTAAAACTCTCGCGCTGATACCCTTGCAAGGCGGGCACAGACCGTCCCGAGACCTTCAAAGAAAACCAGCCGGCCAGCAAGGGTAACGTCTGCCTCCACCGATGGCGCCATCAGAATCGGCAGTGCGGGCAAGCGTCCTGCCGTAAGGCCCGCCACTTGCTATCTAAGTTACCGTCAGTTGCCTATCCGATTAGCCATCATTGATTGCAAGAAGCCATCACTTGAATTTGGGACTCTCGCCTGTCATGGCGCCGCCAGGAGTCGACTATGCCGATCGGCTGCGAGCGTGCGAGCATCTGTAAGCCTCCGTCAACTCCGGAAGTGCTGCAGTTGCCTCCATTGCCGCCGTCGCGTTACCGGCGCCATGCACACCGCTCGTGTGCTGCTACAGGACAGAACAGCTTAAGAGATCGGGGCGCAAATTTAGCAAGGCAAATGAGATGGCTGGCATTGTGGAGGCAGAGATGAACAAGCGAGCAACAACTAAGGAGCAGTACTCTGCCTTGCTGGACCAGTGCCTGCACAGGGTCAAGAGCTGTGTGGAGCAGCACGTGTCGCGGGAGGAGCACACATCAGCAACCAGCCAGCAAGCTCCTCTAGCACTTGAAGCCGGGCCACTCATGCAGCAACCCGCCCTGCCCCAAGCGCTGCCGCCCCCGTTGGCGCCCACGGAAAGCGATCCAAGTGCAAGGTGGCATACGCTGAGTGCACTGACGGACAGTGAGTTATCTCTGCTCAAGCTGCCAGCACAAACCCATGCAACGTGGGACAAGGTGGTTACTAATGCTGCTTTGCAGATTTTCCACTATCTCCGCTGGAGACAGAACCTCTCATTGAGCAGGATGCTACACAATCAGCCGACGAGGTGGATGCGCTCCTGAATGCCATTCTGACCTGTTCCCGGATTAGTGTGCAACCAACATGATTCAATAGCTCTAACAGCAGAGGTGTGTACTGCTGGTCTGTATGCTTTCCTCGTGTTGCTGCTGTTCAGTGCTTGACCATATTGTGCATGTGCCCTGCACACGATGCTATGCGCAAAGCGGGGGGGGCGGGTACCAGCTGGCCGATGTGCCTTCGTGTTTGGCGCTGCTGAAGTGCTGTGCAGGCGCCTGAGAAGCCAGGACTTGCTGGTGCTGACGCTCACCTTCTCGGCTGCACGGCGGGTGGTGGAGGGAGAACTTTGTGCGCCCGCAAAAGTTGAAGGGCTGGTGACCTCTTTGTCGGCAACCTGCTGAAGGGGTTTTAAGGCTGCCACTGCTGCTGCTCACCGCGTATCGGTTCAGCGTGATGTGTGGCAAATCAAGTGGCTGCTTGCTTGCTTGCCCTTGCTGCCGTGTTTGTACATACCTGCCATCTCAATTTTCCTGGGGCTTTGCTAATCGATGCCGCTGCCTGACACCTACCCAACGTCTCAAAATATTGCACAGCACATTTGTGCCTGAGTCCTTTTAACTTTCTTTCTCCTTCTTCACGTTACCCTGTTGCTCTACCCGCTGCAATCTGCGTGCCATTCTTTGACCCTTGCTGCACCTTGTTCAACTCTTCCTGTTATGCCCCTGTCTGGACATGTAAGGCTGTCAGTTACAGATCACAAAAGCTGCAGGCAGTCATTCCGTCCTGCCATACAGCGGCAAGGGCGGCAGCATGAAGTAGCCTTGCCGACCGTCTCCAACACTCTGTGGGGTAGCGCTGTGGTGGCACGGATGGACCAGAGCAGCAGCGCGCTGCCATAGCTGGCGGTGCCTGCCGCTAACGACAGCAACAGCCCGCCTCTCAGTGAACACATTGGGCTAGTGCATGTTTGCTCCCATTCAACAAGTATATCTCGCCACCATCCATGCAACATGGGGCGAGCTGGCGCTCTGACCAAACCACCGCCCCCCCTACCCTGACGGGAACAACGCAGAACACTGCAAGTTTGCCAAACGTCTGGTTGTTGGCAGGTGCCGCAAAGCATGAGCTCACTCTCAGCTGGCGGTGCTGGAAAACAAGCAGCAATTCAGCTGCTGGACCAATCATGATCACATCAGATGGCTCATAAATTCAGGCGCTGTGCTGTGCTGTGCTGTGCTGTGCTGCGCTGTGATGTGCTATGCTATGCGAATGCGCCAACGTCGTTTACAACCATTCCCGCTGCGCTTGTATCACGCTGGAGGATGTCAGGACGCGCGCGGAGTGCAGCGCGTCGTGTTGAAGTTCGACCGTGAGGTCGACCTGGTGGTCGACCTGGTGGTCGACCTGGTGGTCGACCTTCCATTCCAGTATTTAACGCGAGCTCAAATGGTTGCGCTCATTCTATCAACAATGCGTGACCGCCACCTGCCACCGCTGGCGGTTTTGACCTGGCAGTTGAGCCAGCTTGGCGGCAAGCAGGAGGAGCTGCGTGCTGACGTCAATGCGAACAGGCAGCGCATCGACGAGGTGGCCGCGACTGCAGGCCAGGCCGCCAACGCCAATGAGGTGCACGAGCGTCTGGACAACCAAGGCGCTGAGGTAGCCGCTCTGCGCGAGGAGCTAGCCGCAGTTCGTGAGGCGGCGGTCACAGACCGCGAGGCGGCGGCCGCAGCCAGCAGGGAGGCGGCCGCAACCCGCGCACGTGTGGACCAACTGCAGGCAGCTGGAGGCGCCCCTGGTGCCGGCGCACCCGCCGGCGTGCCGGCCCCACCGGCTGTGCGCGAATCTGCTGCCGGCAGGTATCGCGTTGCCTTCTACTCACTGGCCGGGGACCACTGCGGAACTTTCACCCTGGACGAGCTGACCGTGCCACAACTGCGCGACATCTACAATCACTTCATTGGCCGAGTGAAGGGGACAGAGTCGATGCAATACTTCCACGCCGGCTACACACAGGCACAATGGCTGCGCGCACCACGCATCGAGACGGCCAACGGAGGCTATCTTACCCTGAAATGGGGTATGTTCGTCACATACTTCAACCGGCGCCTGGCGGCAGAGGGGCTGGCCCGCGTCCCACGGCCATAGCGGCTGACAGCGGCGACGGCAACCGCAACCACGACACTTGACCTTTGCAACATTGCACCTCTTTGTCCGCCGCTGGTGCAAGCCACACTCTGTTTTGCACATTCGAGTTTCCGATGATTGCCCCTGTACCTGTAAACATTTTACCAGACCGCTCCACTCGAAACTGAGCTTCAATGCGTCCTCCCGGACGGCGACAATTGCAATGGCGGCATTGTCTGCCATAGGGACCAGTACAGTGTTGTGGCTATCAGTGTGAGTCAGTCACACATCACTGCGTTGGTGACCAATGGAAGATCAGCATTACGGCTGAATGTGCAATTTTTGCACATGCGGGGCAGCGGCGGCGGGCTGCACCCCGCAGCTTTTTCAGGGGTGCGTGATTTGCCTCCTTTGCATCGTCAAGCAACCACCTCGCAAAGCACTGCTCATTCAGCGCGCTCCGATCTTGGCGCCCTTGCCGCTGAGCTGAGAACGTGCACAATCATTTGACAGGCAGTTTCAGCTCGATTGGGCTATTGCGGCGCAATGGGCAGTGCACACACCACACCACCGCTGCCGCCGCTCCGCGCAGAATCGCCACAATCGATGTACCGAAGCGTCGACGGCGAGAAAGCCATCAGGGCTTTGTATGATCAATGCCTGTCCGCGCTGCCATTTCAGCATGAAGAACGACTGGTCGAAACGAGCTTTGGCACTGCACATGTGGTGGTGTGTGGCCCTCCCGAAGCGCCACCGCTGGTCATGTGGCACGGCATGGGGCTGCCGGCCCCTTTCGTCCTGGCTTTGTTCCAATGCCTGGTCCCCCAGTTCCGTATTTATGCGCCTGATATGCCCTACCATGGTACGTTGTGCTGACATGAAAGTTGAAGTTGCCAGGCATCAAGTGTCTGAATGTTGCTGTGGGTGCGGCTTTTCCTTGCCTGCAGCTGGCAGCCGTTCAGCAGATGCAGAGCTAGCCGCCAGCACCCACGAGCACGGCAAGTGGGCGCTGGAGGTGCTGCGCGCCCTGCGGCTAGTGCCTGAAGAAGCGCTACCAGCCTCACCAGGCAGCTGCAGCGGTCAAGCAGCCCTGACACAGCAGAAGCCACCGCTGCACATCGGCCTGTCCTTTGGAGGGGCTGTTGTGATGGACCTAGCAGTGGTGGCGCCAGGAGCAATACGTGGGGCGGCCCTGGTCGTGCCCGCGGGGTTGATGCCGGGTGAGCACTGAATCGCTTCCCTGCTGCTTGAAGAAGAGCATCCGAGTTGTACTGCTGTGTCCCCTGCCTGCCCTTCCTCTCACGAAACGTCTTTGTGGCACCGTGAATACCACCTGTGCAGTCAGGCTGTGGTCCTTCCTGCTGCGTGTGGTGCTGCCGTCCCTGCTCTACCTCCTGCTGCCGTGCGCCGCCACAGCGCGCTGGGCGCTGTCTAGGATGTGCGAGGAGCCCGACCTGCCAGCCTGGAACATCATCCCGCTGACATGGCGGTGAGCGCTGCCTGCGCCCCTGGTGCCCGGTGCTATGCCAACCGAATGTTGAGGGGACTCCGATGCCTGAGTTGGAGACCGACACCTCTGCTGCTTGCGCAACCTGCAGGCACGTAGCTCGCCGTCCCGAGATTCCAGGCGGATCAAATGGCTTCTCCCCGGCCCAGCTTGCTCGCCTGGCGGCTCCCACCATCGCTGTCTTTGCAGAGCGGGATGTGTTTTGGAATGGCAAGGCGGCTGCAGCCACGGCTACGGCACGGCTGCCAGGCTGCCAAACGGTGCTTGTGCGCGGGGGACGGCACTTGCTGAGCCGAAGCAACACGGAGGAGGTGGCTGCTGGCATCGTCCGCTTCTTTGGCAGCAGGGGTCTGCTTTGAAGCGCACGATGCGGGCATCGGCGAACCCAAGACGGGGATGAGCGCAGCGATACGTTGGGCTGAAGGATGGATAGGCATCCATCCGAAGGCTCGAGGCGCATTGCGATCACTGGTCAAGGATTGATTTACTGCCGTACCACTTTCTGCGATATTTTTGAGCTGCTACATGACTCATCCGCCTTTCAAAACCCGCCCCACATACACATCCATCGGGCTAGAGTGCTAGCACACAGAGGTGCCAGCCCAGCTCGGGACATGGCTCCCGCTTTTGGAGCTGCCGTGTGCAGCAGGGCGGCATCCCACAACCTCGTGGGTGCCAGGCCAGCAGCATTTGCTCGATACAGCGGCCTTCGACGCACTTCAGGAATAGGGCATGCAGCACCCTCTCTGCGTTGCGGCCCGCTGCGGGTGGGACGGGGAAGCAAGCTGCAGGTGAGCACCGCACCACCGAAGCCCGGAGGCAGGGTTTCGATAGCCCTACCCCGAAACAGCGTGATCAACGACCTCACGACACCCCAGCGAACGCCCTGGGCTGGCTGAACATACCCCACAAATATCGCTGCGGCCCCAGCTTGTGTTGCGCGATACTGCCGCCGCTGCCGCCACTGCACACCGCCGTTTCACCAACCGCCCCTCTGCAGGTGGTCAGCAAGCATTCCGCAGTGCCCCCTGCCCAGGGGCTGTTCAACCCCGAAAACGACAAGGACTCATGTGGCGTGGGCTTTGTGGCAGGTGCGCCGCTGCTGGCAGCCTTGCCTCTGCACTACCGCCTCCGCATGCGCTTCCTGCCCTGGAAACAGCGCTGCTCAGGGGCCCAGGCAGCTGCAGCGTTCCATGGGGTGCACTGCTTGCCGCTGCGCCACTTTCGTCACCTGCTGCCTGCCGCCGTTTCACCCGCCACCATTTGGGGTGCCAACTTCGTACCGCACCCACATCCACACACACAGAGCTGTCCAAGGAGCCTCAACGCAAGACTGTGACAGAAGCGCTGGAGATGCTGAAGCGCATGAGCCACCGCGGCGCATGCGGCTGCGAGACCAACACAGGGGACGGCGCGGGCATCTTGGTGGCCATCCCCCACGCCTTCCTGTCGGCGGCGGCGCAGGCAGAGTGCGGCATTGAGCTGCCGCCGCTTGGCGACTACGCTGTGGGGCAGGTGTTCATGCCAACTGATGAAGCCACCCGGGAGAAGGCCAAGGCAGCCATCCACAAGGTGGCGGCCAACCAGGGGCACACGGTGCTGGGATGGCGGCGAGTGCCCACCGACAACAGGTGTGTGTGGGTGTGGGTTTTTTGTGTGTGTTCCTGTGTGTGTGCTTGGCTACGTGCCTTCAGCTGCTGAGGAGTGAAACGAGCTGATGTGGGGCGCTGTGGATGGGTGCAATGCGGCTGGTAAGCACCATTGGGAGGCATGCGACATCAGCTGGCAGCGTTTAAAGGGAGGAGGGCACCTCCAGGCGCTTCAGCTCAGCTGGTGTGACACGCCCCTCCCCTCATCTCCTTACTCCCCCCTTCCTCGATCCTTACTGCCCCCCGCCCTCGACCCTACCCCGCCTTCTCCCCTGGAATTTCCATGACCAGCACCCTGGGCCCCGGTGCCGTTGACACTGAGCCCGTGGTGGAGCAGTTCTTTGTGCTGAGGGCGGCAGACATCGAGGGCACGGTGCTGCCACTGGAGCGGCAGGTGGGTGCTGGCCGCGCCTGGCTGGCCGGGTGGTGTACTGGGGCACAGCGAGGGCACAGGCAGCTGCCTGTCACTGCTCATGTGCCGTAGGCACAATTCTAGCTGCATGCATGCCTCGCGACAGAATACAGAGTACAACGTACGACCGTCGTGCCCCGTGTACCGCAGATGTACGTCCTGCGCAAGCTGATTGAGCACCGCATGCGCACCACCGGCCTGACTGAGGACGACTGCTACATCTGCTCCCTCTCCTCGCGCACCATTGTGTACAAGGGGCAGCTCACGCCTGAGCAGGTGGGCTGCTGGGTGCTGGGTGCTGGGTGCTGGGTGCTGGGTGCTGGGTGCTGGGTGCTGGGTGCTGGGTGCTGGGCGGCCTGCATCGCAACTTTCTTTTGCGGGCACGGTCCAATCTACACAGACTGCTTACACAACAACAGCTGCGTGTGCGACGCTGCGTGAGTGGGTCACAAAGTTTTCGCGTGGGCGCTGGCAGAGTGCTGGGTGACGGGGCTCAAGTGCTCTGTCTTCTCTGGTGCAAGTTGTACCGCATGCCTGTACCGCCCTGTCCCGCAGGTCCCAGCGTACTTCCTGGACCTGCAGCAGGACAGCTTCACCTCCTATATGGCCCTGGTGCACAGCCGCTTCTCCACCAACACCTTCCCCTCCTGGCACAGAGCGCAGCCCATGCGCATGCTGGGGCACAATGGTGGGTTTGTGTCCTCGGGCCGGAAGCCTCGCAGCGCTCGGGGGCTTGCCGTCTGGGGCTGCGTCCCACCCAGCGTTGTGCGACAGCGTTGCATAACACATGCCCGCATTCTCCCCTTGCCCCACCCCAAGCATTCACCTCACCCCCCCGCCCCCTCTGCCCCGCAGGCGAGATCAACACGCTGCGCGGCAACGTCAACTGGATGAAGAGCAGGCAGGGGGTGATGAAGTGCGAGCCGCTGGGACTCTCGGAGCGCACGCTGCAAAAGGTGGGCGGCGCGGCACGGCTGACCCTCCTGCTCTGTTTTTCACGCACATGGCTGCCTGGCCATGGCTTTGGCTTGGCTTCTGATAGTTGTAACAAGAAAGAGTGTTCACCTGCTCCCTTGCTTGGCACTGTTTTTCCAGCTGATTATCAATCATTAAAGCAGTCCAGCTACATCGCCGCTTGATGTGCTGTGTGCCCCCCCCGCCTTTACCCCCACCCCCCCTCCCTTCCTCCCCCCCCCTTGCAGCTGCTGCCCATTGTGCCCGCCTCCCAGTCAGACTCTGGATCCTTTGACTCTGTGCTGGAGCTGCTGGTGCGCACCGGCAGGGACATAGCGCAGGCGGTGATGCTGATGATCCCCGAGGCGTGGCAAAACGACAAGTTGATGAGCCAGGTGGGTGCTGCGTGGGCGGCGGCGAATGTGTGCTGGGGTTCGGTGGGTGCTGGGTGGAGGCCTGCGCTCTAGATGCTGCAGGTGGCGGGGTGCTGGGTGGAGGCCTGGTGGTGCAGGGATGCAAGGGTGTAAAGGCAGAGGCTGGGCTGGCACATCCTGCGCGAGCTGACACAATGATTTGCTACTGCTGCGTCACTCTTTCTTCCTTGCTCCCCGGCCCGTGCCTTGCATTCATTCATTCATTAACTCCCGCAGGAGAAGAAGGATTTCTACAAGTTCCACAGCGCCATCATGGAGCCCTGGGATGGGCCCGCCCTCGTGGCTTTCACTGATGGACGCTTCATCGGCGCCACTCTCGACCGCAACGGCCTGAGGCCCGGCAGGTGGGTGCTCTCAAGCACTGGCGGCTAGATATGTGACGGCGTACCCGTCTGTGCTGCTGCTGCTGCTGCTGCTGCTGGGGAGGGGTCAGACGGCAACCGCAAGGTTCAATGCATTGCTTGATAGCTTGCGTGTGGGCCGGAGTGTCGCCATCGCAACCTCCGCCTCACGCTGTGAGTCTGTGACCATCCATGTGTGCCTGCCATGCATGCGAATGTGCTGTGCTCCGCAGGTTTTATGTGACCAAGACTGGCCGCGTGATCATGGCCAGCGAGGTGGGCGTTGTCGACATTGCCCCTGGGGAGGTGGAGAGGAAGGGGCGCCTCATGCCCGGCAACATCCTGCTGGTCGACTTTGACGCGCACTCGGTCATTGCTGACGAGGAGGTGAGGGGGGAAAGGGGGAGTGCTGGGCTTGGTGGGTGCTGGGTTTGTGGGTGCTGGGTGTGGGGGGTGGTGGGTGCTGATGTGCGGGCAGTGTGTGGATGCTGGGTGCTCGACAGTAGTGGCAAGGCCTGCCTGCTTCGCCTCTGGTCGCACTCGGTGCTGGTGCTGGCCAAGCCACGCCATCCGCTGGCCCCACTCACTGGTGCACCTCTCACTGCCCCCACCACCACCGTACTGCAGATGAAGAAGCGGTACAGCAGTGCCAAGCCGTACGGCGAGTGGCTGGCTCAGGAGGTGGTGACCCTGGCCCAGATTGAGGGCAGCGTGCCAGAGGCTGGTGGGTGCTGGTGGCGGTGTTGGTGGGTGCATTTTGGGTGCTGGTGGGTATCAGGCGCAGGCTGCCCACCTTCTCACTTGATTGGCCAGCCCTTTGGGGTTCATCGCGCTGCGTCGGTTGAGTGATGCAGCATCAAGAGGGCTGTGGCAGCGAGTAACAGCCCTGCATGCTTCGAAGCGGAGCATCCTGACCCTGGCTCTCCCTCGCCCTGCTCTCCCTCCCCCCAGCCCTGACCCCTCCCCCCATCCGCGACAGCAAGCCCGCCCCAGACGCCTCCATCACCAGCAACGGCAACGGCAATGGCAATGGCAGCAACGGCAGCAACGGCAGCAGTGTGGGCGCGGTCAAGGGTGTGCAGCGCCTCAGCCAGCCTCTCAAGGCCTTTGGGTACACTGTTGAGACGCTGGAGGTGATGCTGGCCCCCATGGCCAAGAGTTCTGCAGACCCGCTGGGCTCCATGGGCAATGATGCGCCCCTGGCACACATGAGGTGGGTGCTGGATTGGTGGTGGGTGCTGGATTGGTGGGTGCTGGTGCTGGTGGGTGCTGGTTTGGTGGGTGCTGGTGCTGGTGGGTGCTGGATTGGTGGTGGGTGCTGGATTGGTGGGTGCTGGTGCTGGTGGGTGCTGGTTTGGTGGGTGCTGGTGCTGGTGGGTGCTGGTTGGTGGTGGGTGCTGGTTTGGTGGGTGCTGGTGCTGGTGGGTGCTGGTTTGGTGGGTGCTGGTGCTGGTGGGTGCTGGTTGGTGGTGGGTGCTGGTTTGGTGGGTGCTGGTTTGGTGGGTGCTGGTTTGGTGGGTGCTGGTGGCTTGGTGGAGGCATGGGCGCAAGCATTGTGCTGGTCACTAGGCGGGTGCTAGTGCTGGGCCGGTGGCTGGTGGGTGCTGCGTTGGGCCAGTGCCCACACAATGGTCTGTGCTCTGTTGTGGTGCTGGGTGCTGTGCTGGTGTGAGGCGAGCGCCGGTTTACTGGAATGGATTTGACGCTGGGTGCTGCTGCGTCCCCCCTCTCTGCTGACGTGGTTCTGCTCCCTGCTCACACCTCTCCTTCCGGTACAAACCTTCCGGCCCTGGTCCACCACTTACCCACACGCACTCAAACATGTACCGCGTCGTGTGCCCGTACCCGTACATCTGTACTGCAGTCAGCGCCCTAAGCTGATGTACGAGTACTTCAAGCAGCTCTTTGCCCAGGTCACCAACCCCGCCATCGACCCCATCAGGGAGAAGTTTGTGACCTCACCCCGGTGCATGGTGGGCCCAGAGGGCGACATCAGCGGTGAGCGAGCACCCAAGAGCTGGGACACCGGCTCACTGCAGCGGCGCAGGCGGGGCAGAGGCTGAGGCCCTGCAGGGGCTCTTGCTCTCTGGCCGCTTGCTCCTAGCTGCAGTGCCTCGAGCTCTGCCAAGCCTGTCTTGTCTGCCTCTGAATGAAAGCTGGACACGCTACACACATCTTCATCTTCCAGCAAGCTTTCAACACCCTAATCCTCGTGTGTGTGTGTCCCTCCCTCCCTCCCTCCCTCCCTCCCTCCCTCCCTCCCTCCCTCCCTCCCTCCCTCCCTCCCTCCCTCCCTCCCTCCCTCCCTCCCTCCCTCCCTCCCTCCCTCCCTCCCTCCCTCCCTCCCTCCCTCCCTCCCTCCCTCCCTCCCTCCCTCCCTGTGTGTGTGTGGTGCAGCCCCTGTGACCCCCGGGCAGGCCCACCGCCTGGACCTCCACTCCCCCATCCTCAAGCCAGAGCAGCTGGAGGCGATCAAGGCCATGAGCTTCAGGAACTGGGAGACGAGGGTGGGTGGGCTGAGGGCGGCATTCACGGCAGCATGCATGGCAGGGGCTGGGTTTGGGACGGCTGGGAGGAAGGGCGCGTGGCGCGAGACCCTGCTGGCAGAGCGCACACGGCTTTTTTGAGAGAAGGTCTCCTGCTGGCATGTGCCTCAGCTGCTTGCTTTGCGCTGTGGTTGGATGCAACATCTCACCTCTGCCTGCTCTTCTTGCGCCTCTTACCCCACCCATTCATTTCAACTCCTGTCAACCATCGCCACCCCTATACACACAGGTGGTTGACTGCACCTGGCCTGTCGCCGAGGGCCCCGGTGGGCTGGTGGAGGCACTGACGCGAGTGGCTGAGGAGGCGGCACAGGCAATCGACGACGGCTACGACTTTGTGGTGCTGTCTGATCGCAACGCTGGTGGGTGGGAGAGTGGGTGGCCTGGTGCAGGCCCGGCTGCCTGCCTCTTTGTGAGTCCTGGGCTGCATGGTCTGCTGCTTGTGGCCAGCCGGCTGTCTGGCTGCCGCTGTTGCCGCTGGCACCGACGGCTGCGTATCACGTTAGCACAACCTGCCCCGCGCCACCCGCCGCCGCCGTGCTGCCTCCCTCCACAGCGCCGAAATCGGTGCCTGCACTGCTGTCGCTCTGACCTATCCGTCCATCTGCTGCTGCCTGCAGGCAGCGACCGTGTGGCGATGAGCACCCTGATGGCTGCGGGCCATGTGCATCACCACCTGGTGACGCTGCAGAAGCGGTCGCGGGTCGGGCTCATCGTGGAGACGGCAGAGGCGCGAGAGGTGGGTGCTGCCGCGCCCTTGCATGCTTTTCATGTTTCTTTTGCATATAGCACTGTGCAGGGTCTCCTGTTGTGCTCCAGCTGTCAAAATTTGTGTTTCTTTGCGGCTCGGAAGCTCGGCCCTTCCTCCCCTGACGTCAAGCCTGAATCCGCTCCCCCTCAACTGCCCTGCTCCTGCCCTACCCCCTCCCTCTCTCAAACACCCACCCCCTTGCAGGTGCACCACTTCTGCCTGCTGCTGGGCTACGGTGTGGACGCCGTGTGCCCCTACCTCGCCTTTGAGGCGCTGAGCGCGCTGCAGGAGGACGGGCACATCCCCGCCGACCTGGGCCTGCAGGCCATGCGGGACAACTACATCAAGGTGGGCTGTACTGCCTGACCGGAGGCGGGCTGGTGTGGCCTGGTGGGTGCTGGCCTGGGTGCTACCTCTGGGTGATGGGTGCTGCGGCTGCTCTAGGTGCTGGGTGCTGGGTTGGTGGGTGCTGGCTGGGTGCCACAGGTGCACAATCTCGCAACCATGGCGCGCCCGTTTGCGCCCTTGATGCCTTGCCCCGAATTGCGCGCTCCCTGTTCGCACACCTATTGTCTCCCGCCATGGATGCCACCCTTGACCGCGCTATTCACCCCCTAAACATCCACCCATGATTCATCTCCCTCCTCCTTGCCACCCACTCAACCCCACAGGCGGTGACCGACGGCATCCTCAAGGTGATGAGCAAGATGGGCATCAGCACCATTGCCTCATACAAGGGCTCACAGATCTTCGAGGCGCTGGGCCTGGGTGCCGACGTAGTGCGCGCCTGCTTCACGGGTGGGTGGCTGCCTGCCTGCCTGCCTGGCTGTGGAGGGGGGCTGGCGGGTGCTGGGTGCCGGTTGCTGCGTTGTCTGGTTGGTTGGCTGTGGCGCAGACGGGCTGGTGTGTTGTTTTGCTTGCTTTGTGGGTGCTGAGTGCGCACTTGCGTGCTGTTCTGTAAGCTGCAAGCAGGCGCGGCTGCAGCCAGGCAGTTGCCAACCGCAGCTCCGGCGCCTGGTCCCTACTCACTGACCTGTGTTGTCTTTGGCCCTGTTCTCTCCTTCGCACCTGGCACCTGACCTCTGCCTGCTGCACACCGCAGGCACCGCATCGCGCATCGGCGGCGTGTCTTTTGAGCAGCTTGCTGCCGACAAGCTGAAGCTGCATGCCATGGCGTATGGGCGGCAGGAGCACGAGTACATGCTGCCAGACCCGGGTGACTACCACTTCAGGTGGGTGGGGAGAGGGGGGCGGTTGTATGGTGGGGTGGGAAAGAGAGAGGCGTGGGCAATACACGCTGCTGCTGCTGGTGCTGCTGATGATGCGCAGTTCCGTGCAAGGTGCCACTCTTTCAGCTTCTCCTACATGTGTGTCCGCACTGTGTGCAGGTCGACCACCGACCGTGAGGTGCACCTGAACGACCCCATGGCCATGGCTAAGCTGCAGGAGGCGGCTCGCACCGGCAGGTAGGGTGGGTGCTGTGTGTGTGTGTGTGTGTGTGTGTCTGGAGGGCGGGGGGCGGAAGGGGCGGTCGACTGTCGTTTGGCTGCGTGGACTGCAGCATGGGACGGGATGCCTCTGTTGCTTGGCCTGCGGGCTTGCTTCTGCCTCCTCCCCTCCCTGGGCGCCAGCCTCCTCTCCTCTTTTATCCGGCTCTTCCTTTCCCAACGCTAGCCTTCACATCGTCCTTGCTCCATCTACCTCCCTCCCTCTTCTTGCCCCCCGCTGTCCCGCAGCCTCACCGCGTACCAGGAGTACTCGCACCTCACCCAGGAGCTGAACAAGCAGATCAACCTGAGGGGCATGCTGCGCTTCAAAAAGGGGGAGCAACCGGTGCCGCTGGAGGAGGTGGGTGCTGGATTCGTGGGTGCTGCTCGCCAAACATCGCTCTGCCTCAACACTCAGCCTTTTTGGCCCTCGCCGACGCTGGGGGGGGGGGGCCCCCCCCCCCCCAGCTTTTGCCCGGCGGAGACCAGCTGCCCGCCGCCATGCTTGGGAAACGCTCAGAGCTACTCGCAAGCACCCCCACACCTTCACTGCCTCCCTGCATACACCACACACGCCTGCACGCACAGGTGGAGGAGGCCAAGGAGATTGTCAAAAGATTCTGTACGGGTGCTATGAGCTACGGCTCCATCTCTCTGGAAGCACACACCACGCTGGCAATCGCCATGAACGCAATCGGAGGTGGGTGGGCGTGAGGGGTGGTGGGGGGAGAGAGGGTGCAGAGCAAGGCTGACTGTGCTTGTACCTTGAAGCGTTGAAGGTATGGCTGCACTGGCTTCTGACGTCACTTGTGTCCTCTTCAACCCTGCCGTGCACATTCATGCCCCGCCCCTCCCTTGCCTTGCGTCCTTGTGCCTCGCCTCACACCGCCCCCTACACTACGGTTACGGCCACAACACTCGGCATACCCCTGCACCTTTTCACGCCCCAGCCACACTCTCCCCTCACACCCCACCGCCACACACGCACACCTCCCCTCCATGCACCTGCAGGCAAGAGCAACACTGGAGAGGGTGGGGAGAACCCCCGCCGCCTGGTGCCCAACCCCGACGGCACCAACAACCCCATGCGCTCAGCCATCAAGCAGATCGCCTCTGGGAGGTTTGGCGTCACAGCCCACTACTTGACCAACGCTGACGAGCTGCAGATCAAGATTGCGCAGGGGGCCAAGCCCGGGGAGGGAGGCGAGCTGCCGGGGCACAAAGTGGCGGTGAGACAGAGGTGGCAGGCGGTGTGGGCTAAGTGGTTGGGTGCTTTCTGTCGTCTTTTGCTCCTTTTGTTGTTCTTGGTTGCCTTTGCGTCTTGGCTGCCTCCTGCCTGCCTCCGTGCTGCTGCTGCTGCTGTTTTGGTTTTTCATCAAGCCAAGCTTGTGTCCGCCGCTCCTCCACCTTCGCTGCACCCCCACAGCCTGCCTGCCTGCCTGCCTGCCCCCTGTGCACCACACCTGCCTACCGCAGGGCGACATCGCTGTGACCCGCAGCTCCACCCCGGGTGTGGGCCTCATCTCGCCGCCACCCCACCACGACATCTATTCCATTGAGGGTGAGGGTGGGGGCTGTTAGAGGGGTGTGTGTGGGTGTGGGGGCAGCGATTTGTGGTGGCAGAGGGCTAAAGGGGAGCAACGTGTGGTGGCAGTGTAGAGTAGATGCATTGTGATGTTTGCCTGCCTGTGTGTGTGCTGCCTGTCTGCCCCGCTCCTTCTGGCTGCGGCCGCCAGCCAGCCAGCTGGCCTGCCTTGCGCCCCTGCCACTGTGACACCACCAGACAACCAACCCACTCAGCCACTCACCCCTCTTCTCTGCCCCCCTACACACCCTCACAGACCTGGCCCAGCTGATCTACGACCTGAAGAGCAGCAACCCGGCGGCCCGGGTCAGCGTCAAGCTGGTGTCCGAGAACGGGGTGGGGGTGGTGGCCTCGGGGGTGGTCAAGGGTGAGTGGGGAGGGAGGTGGTGGTGCCGCCCTGCTGTGTGGCTCACAGGGCAGAGGCCTTGCTGCCGTGAAGTGAGCGTGGTGGTGCAGTGCCTGTGCTGATGCTAAACCGGGCTGCGCTCGTAAGCTTGCCGGCACACTCTTCCACCTCAGCTTCAGCTCTTGACAGATCAGTGTGCCCTGCTCACACACACGCACTTACCCTGTGCGCTTGCCTGTACCCCCCCCCCCCCTCCTTCACCCATGACCCCCCCCAGGCCATGCCGACCACGTGCTGATCAGCGGCCACGACGGCGGCACCGGTGCAGCCAAGTGGACCTCCATCAAGGCCGCGGGGCTGCCCTGGGAGCTGGGCCTGGCTGAGACGCACCAGACGCTCGTGGCCAATGACTTGCGGGGCAGATGCGTGGTGCAGGTGTGTGTGTGTGTGTGTATGTGTGTGGGGGTTTAAAGTAAGTGGTGCCCTTGGTGTGGAGTGTGGGTGCTGGGCGCACTGCTGCCCTTCACCCGCACCTCTCGTTGCCCTCGTTGCCCCACACAAACCGATGCACAGAAATGCTCCTCCTGCCACCAAACGTGTCCCCAACAACACTGCTTGCCTCACCATCCACACCCTGACGACAATTTACACCCCACCCGCCCCCACCACCCACATCCACCCCACCACCCCTAAAACCGCCCGCAGGCCGATGGCCAGATGAAGACCGGCCGCGACATTGCTGTCGCCGCCCTGCTGGGTGCTGAGGAGTTTGGGTTTGCCACAGCCCCGCTGATCGCCCTGGGCTGCATCATGATGCGCAAGTGCCACACCAACACTTGCCCGGTGGGCATAGCCACGCAGGTGGGTGGGTGCAGTGATGCCGTGTGGTGGGTGGCGGGTGCAACAATGATGTGGTGGGTGGGCTCTGTGTGCTGGTTGCTGGTGCCTTGGCGACTGCTTGCCTTGCCTGCTGCTGCTGTTACTGGCCTCGCCCTCCTCCTTCCGACCACCTGCCCCCCTGCCCTGCTGGACCCAACCTTAAACATGTACATTGCCCACTCAATGAAATCCCAGTACACCTTTCCCACACACACACTCCCCTTCACCTCCTCTCCAGGACCCCGTGCTGCGCGCCAAGTTTGCCGGTGAGCCCGAGCACGTCATCAACTTCCTCTTCATGGTGGCGGGAGAAATGAGGCAGTACATGGCGGGTGAGGAGGCTGTGGTGGGTGCTGGGTACTGCGTGCTGGTGGGTGCTGGTGGGTGCGCTGGCGGGTGATGGTTACCTGCGCAGTGGACTTATTGTGCTGGGTGCTGGGGACAAAGCTCTGGTGAACAGTTCTGGTGACCAAAAACTCCACCTCAGCTAGTGAGTTGTGAGCTCAGGGTGTGGTCACCCGTCGCTCACATGCCCCCCCACCTGCTGCTGCCCCCCCCCCCCCCCCCCGCTGATATCACCAGAGATGGGTTTCCGCACCGTGACCGAGATGGTGGGCAGGGCAGACATGCTGGAGGTGGACGAGGAGGTGGGTGGGTGGGTGGGTGGGAAGACAGGTGTGGTGTGATGTGCACGCTTCGAGCTGCTGTCATGTACTGCCGGATTGTACCGCCTGTCGCAGTCCTGAGCACCGCATCAGGACCACAGTGTGCACTGAAAGCCATCAAAACATCCCACCTTCTTGCCTACACTGCTCCCGCTCCTGCTGACTCCTCCCTCCCAACCAATTCTTTCTGCCCACGGCATCCAATCTGTGTTCAATGCTTGTCACTCACATCACCCCCCCCCCCACCCCCCAACCCCCCCCCCAAACCCCCACACACAGGTGGTCGCCGCCAACCCCAAGCTGGCCAGGGTGGACCTGTCCAAGATGCTGACCCCCGCAGCCAGCCTGCGCCCGGGGGCGGCACAGGTGTGCGTGCAGCAGCAGGACCACGGGCTGGACACGGGGCTGGACCCCCACCTGATCCAGCTGTGTGCGGCGGCCCTGCCTGACGCCGGCAGCGAGGCCAAGCCGCAGGCGGTGTTTGTGGAGGCGGAGGTGCTCAACACACACAGGTGTGTGAGAGGGGGGAGGGGGGGGGGGGCCAGCCGTGCAGCGGCAGGCTGGACAGGGCGGTGGGAGCTTGAATGGTGCCTGCCGCCACCCGCCTGCACCTGGGGGTCTTTGGCCATCCCTTGGCCTGCCCTCCCTCGTTGAGCCGCACACTCACCAGCCCTGCACCACACTTGCATCCCTCACCTCATTCTCCCCATATGCCCCCCCCCCCCCCCCCTTCAACCACCTCCCCCCCCCGCAGGGCCGTGGGCACCACTCTGTCACACGAGGTCAGCAAGCGCTTTGGGCTGGCTGGGCTGCCCGAGGGCACGGTGCACATCAAGCTCAAGGGCCATGCGGGGCAGTCCCTGGGTGCCTGGCTGTGTGCGGGGATCACCCTGGAGCTGGAGGGGGACGCAAACGACTATGTGGGCAAGGTGGGTGCTGCCTTGAAGTCATGTGGGTGCTGGCTTGTTTTGTGGGTGCTGGTGTGTTCTGTGGGTGCTGGGGTTGTGGCTGCTGGCTAGCTCTGTGGGTGCCGGTGCTGGGTGAACAGATGCCGAGCCTTGGGATTTTCAAGTGCATGTGTCTCACACCTGGATGCCGCCAGAGCTGCCCCTCTTGCCTTTGTCTGAACCCCGCACGCCTTCTCCTCGGATCCTGCCCCTGCCTCAGGGCCTGTCTGGGGGTGTGATTGCCGTGTACCCGCCCCGTGAGTCGACCTTCAAGGCTGAGGACAACATACTGGTGGGCAACGTGGTGCTGTACGGTGAGTGGCGTTGGAGGGGGGGCTGGAGGGGCGGGACCAGCATGGTGTACCGCCTTGTACTGCTGCCTGTGCTGTGCATGCAATGTGCTGGGGGTGCGCATCCCTGAAGCCTTGCAAGCAGCGGCGTTCCTGCTGGCCCTGCCGCTGTGCATCGCCTCCCTGGTTTTTCACCTTGAGCTTGCTTCACAAGCGCGCACACCTCCCTCTCCCCCCCCCCGTTGCCCACCCATACACTCACCCACCACCCGCCCACCCCTGACACACAGGCGCCACACTTGGCGAGGCCTACTTCCGAGGGGTGGCTGCAGAGCGCTTCTGTGTGCGCAACAGCGGCGCACACGCCGTGGTGGAGGGCTGCGGGGACCATGGCTGCGAGTACATGACCGGCGGTACCGCGGTCATCCTGGGCGGTACGGGCAAGAACTTTGGTGCGGGAATGAGCGGCGGCATCGCCTACGTGTATGACCCCCACCACACCTTTGCCTCCCTGTGCAATGTTGATGTGGCCTCAGACCTGTTCCCGCTGGAGGACGGCAAGGTGTGTGTGTGTGTGTGTGTAGCATCATGCCACAAGGGGATGGAGGGGGCGAGGTGGTGTGTGTGGCATGTGGCAGCGTGGTGCGGTGTGCATTGGGTGTAGTATGCGCATTGCAAGTATTCTATTCACAGATTCGGTGCCTGGCCCTGCCTCTCTGCATCGCGCCTTGCCCCTCGTCCCATCACCAGCCAGCAAAGCCCAGGCAGCGCTGCCTCCCACCCCCCCACCTCCTCTCCACCTCTCACCTGAGGACGCCCCCCCCCACTTCCATCCCCTCTGCCTGCAGGACCTGACCGCCCTGCGCAGCCTGGTGCAGCGCCACGTCAAGCACACAGACTCGGCTGTGGGTCGGTCCATACTGGGGGACTGGGAGGCGCAGAGCAAGAACTTTGTCAAGGTGGGTGTGGTGGGTGGAGGGGTGGGGTGGGGCAGATCGGCTGGCTGCAGGGCATGCCATGGCTCGAGCCTTGCCTGCTGGTGCTGGTGGTGGAGTTGGGGTGTGACAGTCCCGTCCCTGCCTTGCTCACCTGCTCGCTTGCTCGCTTCGCCCTCCTTTTCCTTGCTCCTTCTTTCCTCCTCCTCCCCTTCCCTTCACCTCCCCTCCCTCGCAACTGCGCCCACCACTGCACCACTGCACCCAGGTGTGGCCTCGGGAGTTCCGCCGAGCCACCGACGAGGCAGCCAAGCTGAAGTCGGCTCAGGCGGCTGAGTCGGCGCTGCTGGCTGAGGCGGGTGGCGGCGGCAGCGATGCCTTTGAGCAGCTGAAGCAGATGGCGGAGCAGGGTGGGTCGTCAGGGGGCAGGGCGGGGTGCTGGCGGTCATGGTGGCGCTGGTGATAGGGAGGTTGTGCGGTTGTGAGTGTCGCGTTGGTCTGTGCTGTCTTGGTTTCCGTTGTATGTTGTGTCGAGCCGGAGTCGGCACACACTTTTCCTTGGGTTAGGCAACCTGGTGCTGGGGCGGGGAAGCTGGGTGGGGTGCTTGGTGCCGGCCTGCAGCGAGTGAACGCGCTTTCAGCCGGCTTTGCAGCATGGGCTGCGCTGCCTGCTGTGGGCCTGGTGCCTGCCCACCTTCTCACCCCTGCTGCCCCCTCCTTCCCTGCACAGTGGTGAAGCGCGAGGCGGGCATCTCTAACCCCACCCTCTCCATCGCCGCCCGAAACGGAAACGGTGCCAGCACCAGCAACGGTGCCAGCAACGGCAACGGCAATGGGGTGACAGCTGACGAGGCAAAGGTGGGGAGGGGCGGCTGGCCTTGCCGGCTTGGGTCGTTCTTCTCTTCTCTTTTCACCCTCTCATCTCAACTGCCTGTGCGGTGTGGATGCCTGGTGGTGGGTGCCGGGGCTTGGCACCAAGGTCGCTGCAGGCCGCAGCCCCCCCCCCACCACCACAACCCCCACACCTGGCCACAGGCATATCACTGCAACCCTCGCACACACACACTCCAATCCCCAACACTGGCACCCCCCCCTGATCCCTCGCCCCTGGTCCCAACCCGCCCCACCCCCGCCCCTCACACACTCCAGCCTCTCTGCCTCACTTTTGCCCCCCCCTACCCTACCCCCACCCTCCCTTGCCGCAGCGCGACTTTGCCCAGCTGCTGCGTGATGCCACAGACGGCCTGCCAGTGGCGGGGCGCAAGGCTGCCTGGGAGGCGGGTCGCCCCACTGTGGTGCATGGCCTGACCGCCCAGAAGCCCCGCGGCTTTATCACCTATGAGCGGGAGCCGCTGCCCTACCGGCCTGTGGAGGAGCGGCTGACGGACTGGAAGGAGGTGCATGCTCACGTGAGTGGTGTGTGTGTGTGTGTGGTGTGTGTGTGTGGTGGTGGGGGGAGATGTGAGGCAGGTGGTGGTGGGTGTATGAGGTCCAGCCTGGGGCGTCTGAGTGGCGGCATGGGTGGCATGGGCGGGAGGCGGAGAGGCCGGCCAGCAGGCCAGCAGGCAGGCACCCCATAGGCCAGGTGCTTGAGCGTGTCTTTGCCCCGAAAAACCCTCACACGCATTTGCCCTCACTCCTACTTCACCCTTCCACCTGCCACCCCCCAACCACACACCGCAGCTGGAGGGTGAGGCCCAGGCCGAGCTGCTCAACACCCAGGCCGCGCGCTGCATGGGCTGCGGCACACCCTACTGCCTCAACAAGACCACCGGCTGCCCCCTCGGCAACCGTGAGTGTGTGTGTGTGTGTGTGTGTGTGTGTGTGTGTGTGTGTGTGTGTGTGTGTGTGTGTGTGTGTGTGTGTGTGCGGCCAGATGAGGCAGTCGGGCAAGAGAGGGTACTGACCTCATGCACTGGCATGCCGGCAAGGTTGTCCCGGCATGTACCGCCGCTCCTGCCTCACTGGACCCCTGCCTGCCTCACCCCCCTCCCCCTTCACTGCAGTCATCCCCGAGTGGAACGCGCTGGTGCACCAGGGCAGGTGGGAGGAGGCCCTCAACCGGCTGCTGGAGACAAACAACTTCCCGGAGTTCACGGGTGACTGGGGGGGGGGTGCTGGTGGGGGGGTGCGGGAGGGGGGGTGTGCTGGTGGGTGCTGCTTTGGTCGGCTCTGGGTCAAGATCATGTGGGTGCTGGCTGCTCAAGCTTGGTTGCGTGGTGTTGTCTGCCGGCCTGCCTGCACCCATACTGCAGCCCCCCTGCAGCTTGACCAGGCGCCAGCTGAGCACCCCACCCACCCACCTGCTGCCTGCCTGCCCCACATCCCCCCCCCCCGCTCATCCGTCCCCCAGGCCGCGTGTGCCCCGCCCCCTGTGAGGGCTCCTGTGTGCTGGGCATCAACCAGAACCCGGTCACCATCAAGACCATGGAGGTGTCCATCGTGGACAAGGTGGGTGGGTGGGTGGGTGGGTGGGTGGGTGGGTGGGTGGGTGGGTGGGTGGGTGGGTGAGGGGGCAAAGGTGCTGGCTGGCTGGCGGTGGCTGGGCGCTGGTGGGTGCTTGGCGGGTGCTGGTGGTGGCTGCTGGCTGTGCGAGCCTTGTTTCTCGCAGCGCGCCAAGTGATCGCCGGCAGGGGATGGAGCAAGAAGGCAGCGCACAGCACGGTCACACCCCTCTGCCACAGCTCATCAATCAATGGATCTAAATCAATGGAATCAATCAATGGCAACCCAGCCCAACGGCAGTCACTTCCCAATTTCTAGTGTTCCTTGACCCGCCTCCACCTCCACCCTCTACTCCCACACACACGCAGGGCTTTGACATGGGCTGGATCAAGCCCCGCCCCCCCGCCGTGCGCACCGGCAAGCGCGTGGCGGTGATCGGCGGCGGGCCTGCGGGCATGGCTGCCGCCGACCAGCTGAACAAGGCTGGCCACAGCGTGACTGTGTTTGAGCGCAGTGACAGGGTGGGTGGCCTGATGATGTACGGGGTGCCAAACATGAAGACAGACAAGGTGGGTGGGTGGGTGGGTGGCAGGGTGGGGGGGAGCACGGTTGGCTGGGTGGGCTTTGTGCTTGGCGGGTGGTGGGTGCTGGCTCAGGCCGGGGTGGTGCGTCTCTGTGGGTGAGGTGTGGGCCTGGGGCTCGGTAGCGTGCTGGGGCTAAAGCCATCAAAGCCGCTGTACCCATTTGTGGCACCCACGTGCTGCGGGCTGTTCCCCGCCTGACAGCCCTGACAGCCCTCACCTCCCGCCCTGCCCACCCAATGTTCACCCCCCGCACACACATGTCCCCCTTTCCCACATTCATATTCGTATTCATCACACACGTCCCCCCACCCTGCACCCCACACACACCGCAGGTGGACATCGTTCAACGGCGTGTGGACCTGATGGCGGCAGAGGGCGTGCGCTTTGTGACCAGCGCACACGTGGGCAGGGGGGTGGACGTCGCCGCCATCCGCGCCGCCTCTGACGCCCTGGTGCTGGCTGCGGGTGCCACCAAGCCGCGGGACCTACCCATTGAGGGGCGGTGAGTGGGAGGAGGGGGGGGGGGATCAATGTGCAGCTGCCTGCTGCTGCTGCTGTGGTAGTGCAGCCCCCGGGGGCGGCCTGCTGTGCTGCCGTGGCTCTGTCTCAGGTCTCCCCGCCCCGCCGCTCACTCTCGCACCAGTGTCACCTGCACACACATGCACTGCACTCGAGCCCACCAACACTGCTTCTGTTTGCATTCAACGCAACATGTGCCTCCCCCCCCCCCCCCCCTTTTTCTCCCCCCCCCCTGCAGCGCCCTCAAGGGCGTCCACTTTGCCATGGAGTTCCTGGCCGCCAACACCAAGTCGCTGCTGGACTCAAACCTGGCAGACGGAAACTACATCTCCGCTGCCGGCAAGAAGGTGGTGGTGATTGGTGGGGGGGACACCGGCACCGACTGCATCGGTACCAGCGTGCGGCACGGTGAGTGAGTGAGGGTGCGGGTGGAGGGGAGGGGAGGGAGATGGGGGGCGAGCCAGTGGGGGCTACGCTGCCTGCGCATGTTTTTGTTTGCAGCAGCTGCCCACCTGCCTGCCTCCTTAGGCCTGTCACCTCACCCTCCCATCCCTCACTTACACACACACGCAGGCGCCTCCCAAGTGATCAACCTGGAGCTGCTCAGCAAGCCACCGGAGACGCGCGCACCCGGCAACCCGTGAGCCACCGCTGCTGCCACTGCCGCTGCTGGGGGGGTCACACCACAGCACTCGTCTGCCGCCCTGCCCCGCTGCTTTGATGCACCCACACCTGTTGCTGTTGCACACTCACAAGCCGTAGTGCAACTTCAACCCACAGCCCTCCCCTCGCCACCCAACCGCACATGGCTGCGGCCACATGTGAAGGTGTTTGGTGTGCTGGTGCCAGCCCACTCACCTCACTCCCTTCACTCAAACGTGCATCCCCCCTTCCCCTTCCCCCCTCCTCCCCTCCACCCAGCTGGCCCTACTACCCGCGTGTGTTCAAGGTTGACTACGGCCATGCAGAGGCTGCAGCCAAGTACGGGAAGGACCCTCGGGTGTACGAGGTGCTGACCAAGCGCTTCATTGATGATGGGCAGGGCAACCTCAAGGTGGGCTGACACAGTGGGGCGGGTGGTGGGTGTGGAGGGAGTGGGGGGTGTGGTGGTGCTGCTGCTGAGGGGTGGGTTTGCAGCGGTGCGTGTGATTCCTGGATTGTTGCTGGCGGCAGGAGGCCAGGAGACTGAGAAGGCAGGCAGGCATCGCGTGCTTGCTGGCAGCTGCCGCTGCCGCCGCCCTTCCAGGGGGTTGACGGATTTCGGGCAGGCGGCCTGCTGCTCCGCCTGCTGCTTCTCTGCCCACGGTTCACCACCGACCACCTGCACTCATCCCTGCCCCCTCCATCTGCCCTTCCTCTCTGCCTGCAGGGCCTGGAGATTGTCAGTGTGGAGTGGGCCCCAAACCCTGAAGGGGGGCCCCCCAAGTTCACAGAGGTGCCGGGCAGTGAGCGGGTGATAGAGGCCGACATCTGCCTGCTGGCAATGGGCTTCCTGGGACCCGAGGCGACGCTGGCAGAGGCGCTGGGTGGGTGGGGGGTCAGGGGCGGGGGCGGGGCCGGGCGGGGCATGGTTGCGTGAAGGGGAACCAAGGGGATGCTGGTGTCTGTGTGCGGTAGTGGCTGTGAGCGTGCAGTCTGCAGAAGTACAGCGGGCTGTTCCGGAGGCCTTGCGGCCACAGCCTCACACCTGCCACTGGCCAAACGCACCACCCACTGACAGCTCACGCCTCGCCCCCCACCCCCCTCCACACACCCCTCAGGCATCGAGGTCGACCCCCGCTCCAACTTCAAGGCGCAGTACGGGCACTACGCCACCTCACTCGACGGCTGCTTTGCCGCCGGTGACTGCCGCCGCGGCCAGTCCCTGGTGGTGTGGGCCATTGCAGAGGGGCGGGGCGCGGCTGCAGCTGCCAGCCAGTTCCTGGGCACCCAGCCAGCCAAGCACCCGGAGGGGGCGACCCTTGACCAGGGGTGAGCGCTGAGTGTGCGGAGTGTGCTGTGCTGTTGGAAGTGCTGTGTACTCTACAATGCTTACTGTCCTGTGCTGTGTGTGCTGTGCTGTGATGCGCCGTGCTGTGCTGCGCCCGCCCAGCTGGCGGCGCCTGGCAGCGACCCTCCGCTGCCTGTCGCTGCCGGCACACCATGCTTGAAGCTGCGCTTGCGCTGGCCCCAACCCATGCTTCCATCATACACCTCTGCCATCCACTGCCACTCCGTCCACCCTTGCTTGCGTCGCCCCTGCTCCTCCCCCACTCTCCTGCAGTGGCATCACCACCTGGGCTGAGCTGGAAGAGGCAGGAGGCCTGCTGGGCCGGCAGTTTGCCCTGTGAGCCACACGGCTGGCTGGGTCCCCTCTCGTGTCCCCCTTTAAGAATAACACTAATCATATGCACCACCCGCACCCACCAAACCCAACCCCGCTGCCGGCCAGACTGGCGGCTGCCACGCCGCGGCGCCCGGCACCACACCTTGACAACCAATGCAAGCAACGCACCACCCAACCAACGACGCCACAAGTTCCCCGAAACACGCCTGCACCAGACGGCAACAATGCTGCTTGCTCCCTAGCCCGCTTCCAGGCCAGAGCCCCGCCTCCTCCGCCTAGCGCCTTTTTCAGAACAAACGATGCAGCACCAGTGTGTGCCACTGGCACCATGTTCTCGCATGCCAGTGCATCCCAGCAGGCAGCTGAGGGCGGTTTGAGCCCGGCTGCTTTCCGAGTCGAGATGGGGGGCCAGTGCCCCTGCCGCAACAATGTGGCACCACCACCAACACATTTAGAACATATACATAGCTTGAACCCACCGCACCCACTTGCACACCTTGTTGTGGGAGCGCCGCCGCCTCTGTCGCGCGCGCGTCCCCTTGCTTGTTATCGCTTTGCTAGCTGTTGTCCCTTGTTCCTCTTACCACATCGCATCCTTCCCCTGTGGGTTCCACGCTGTGCGATAAAGCACCGCTCCCTCCAGTCCAGCTGGAGCAGTGTGAGGCGTGCTCTCTGGAGGCAGCTGTCCCCTCACCAAACCCAAACGTTTAGCAGTTTTCATTGCCTCCTCACTAGTGCAATCCCTTGTTGTCCCTTGTGTGTAACATCGATTTGCATGTTGCCAAATGTTACCGCACCCGCAGATGCATTTCGACGGGATCTGGGCACAGCACAGTGGGAACCGAAAAGCCACAGAAGGCTAGCAAGGGAACAGCAACAATTGCGCCTGCATGATTGCAAGCGAAGAATGCACAGGTCAGATGCATGAGGGGAGGGTGGGTAGTGCCCACTTGCCGCTCACAGCTATATCAGTACAACGGCAAAGCGTTTGCTGGGATGGCGTTGCCGGGAGGTGCAGATATGTAGACTTGGTGTGCAACGAGATTTGACTGCTGCCGATACGGAAAAAAAGTGGCGGATTGGCCAGTGGGAAAAGCACAGCAAGCCTGGGGCCGCCTCCGCCGCGAGTTTGCACCAGGTGTTCACTTCGATCCGTTCTGATTCTTGTACTTGGCCATGAAGCCCTGCACCCAGGTGGGGCACAGCTACGTGGACAAATGTGCGTAAAAGTGGAGCAGCTGCAACATCTTTTTCACCCGGCAGCGCCAGCGCAGCCAACCGCCACCACTCAAGCCCAGACCCACCCCATCACCACACACACACACACACCACCACCACCAGCACCCACCTTGTGGAACTCTGCAAACTTGTCGGACACCGCCTGCATGTCGCTCTCGGGGGGCAGGATGGTGGTGCGGACGTGGAAGGTGCCCTTCTCCTGCAGGGGGGCAGGGGGCGTGCAGGCAGGCAGGGCGGTGTCAGTGGTAGCGTGGCATGGTGTAGCTTTTGAGTACGAGTTGTAAGGGCGGGCAAGGTCAAAAGTTGCACAGGGTGGACAACGGCCAGGTGCACCCTGGGCTTGCACCTCCCTGCTCCATGCGCCCCAACCTCTCTTCCGCTTCCCTGTCCGACACTTCCCATGCGAGACACAGCTGCCGCCCGGCACGCGTTGTTCAGCAGACAGGGGAAGAGGAAGACATTCGATGTGTGCGCCAGCACCCACCTGTCCAAAGCCGGAGCCGGGCACAGTGACGATGCCCGTCTTGTCCAGCAGCTCCATGCAGTACACAAAGTCTGGCTGCTTGTCCTGGTCGGCGGCAGCCTTGACCGCAGCGGGGGGGATGGTGAGGCGCGGGAAGGCGTACATGCTGCCCTCCACTGCAGCGGGCAACATCGAGGCGGGTGAAGAGTTAAAGCTCAGGGTGTGGCTGGTGTGCGCAGCACTGAGCACCAAGCCGGCTTGCCAAAGGCACACAAAGCTGACGAGGCAGTGCAATGCAGAGGGGGAGGCAACGCCAGGATCAGGTAACGCAACGACTGAAAGACAATAGGGGCTCACAGGACTGGCAGGATGAAGCATCAACAGCAGCAGAAGCAGCAGGGGGGTGGGGGGTACCGATTCACCTGTGGTACACGACACCCCCTCCAGGCTGTCAAAGGTCTCCTTCACCAGCACCGCTCGCCGCTTCAGGCTCTGAAGGCAGGAGGGAAGGGCAGGGAGGGAGTGTGTGGGCTGTGTGTGGTGAGGAGGAGGCAGCCACAGGAGCAGCCACTTCAACACTTCAGCCACTTCAGCAGCAGCAGAAGCAGCAGCAGCACGGGTGTCTCACCGACAGAATGTCGTTCCTCTCCTTTGCAAAGAGCTCATAAGAGGGCTCCCCCGGCTTGGGTGGGTTCATGGTCAGCGCCTGGCAGGTGGGTGGGTGGGAGAGAGGTTGAGAGGCAGATTGTGAGGAGGAAAAGGCGGCAACGAAACTCGCACGCAGCAGCAACGGCTCAGGCTGCGATGAAGGCCACCAACGCTGCTCCTTCCCTTCCCGTAAAGCCAGCCAGCCAGCCGCCCCCCGCCCCCCCCGCACCATGCATATCTGTCCGGAGAGGTTGGGGCATAGGGAGATGGAGGACAGCTTGTACAGCTGGTCCTTGACCTCCTTGGGGAAGTTGACGCACTCAAAGTAGCCGCCACGCCTGGGGGGCAGGAGGGGGGGGGGGGGGGGGAGGGGGACAAGTGACAGTGGTGACAGAGGCTGAGCGGGAAGCACACTGAGGTGCAGGCAGGCAGGCAGGCAGGCAGGGGCGCAGCGCGTGCGAGTGTGATGCCAGGCAGTGGACAGGACAGCCCCGGCAAGCGCCCAGCAGACGGCACACCACAGCACCAGCACAGCATCAGCACAGCACCAGCACAGCTGCAGCGCCAGCACACTCTGTCACGCTGCCACGCTGGCACCCTGCCACCCTACGCCCCCCCACCTGCCGCACTCCCCGAAAAAGCCCTTGCTGATTGAGTTCATGCTGACCAGCGGCACGCTGGTGGTGCAGTCGTCACCCATCTCCATCAACACCTGTGAGGGTGTGTGTGTGGGGGGGGTGAGGGCGCGGAGGTGGTGCTGGATGATGTTGCGCGTTGCAGGGGCAGCAAGCAGGAGAAGGAAGCAGCGGGAGCTGGGCCCAGCCAGCGGGAGGTGCCAAGCCAGCACACATCCATCACAGTGGACACATGAAGGCAAGCGCCGCAGCACACACACCTCACAGCGTGCCATGGAGTCACCAGGGCTCACCTTTTTGAAGGACAAAAAGCTCTTGCCCTCCGCATAGATGTTTGTTTGGTACACCTCGTCGGCCATCAGCACCAGGCCCTCCTGTTGGCAGCACCAATCACACACACACACGGTCACAGATGGAGTCAGTTGGCGGGCAGAAGGCGAGAGGTTGCAGAGTTGGCGCAGCTGACTCATCTTACGCATATAGAGCACGGCGCACAAACGACCAGCATCCAGCACACCGGCAGCCAACATGCAGCACTCACAGAGCACGGCGCACAGGCAACCGGCAGCCAGCAGACCAGGGGCCCACCCAGCCAGTCGCACCCACCCACCCAGCACCCACCAGCACCACCACTCACCTCCTTGCAGAAGCGCACCAGCAGCTCCTGGTTGTCCCTGTCCAGCACCTGGCCTGTTGGGTTGCCCGGGTTGATCACCACCATGGCCCGAACCTGCTTGCCCTGCCGCCGCGCGGTGCCAACCTGCACCCGCAGGTTGTCCAAGGTTGTCTGCCACCCCTCGCTTTCCTCCAGGTAGTACGGCAGCAGTGTACCGCCGTACAGCTTGATGGTGGCGGAGTACAGCGGGTACTGGGGGATGGGGCACAGGATGCAGTCCTGCAGGGGGGGGTGACATGATGGGGGGGGGCCTCACCAGGCGACATGGGGGCCACTAGTGTATCACCCACTGGAGTGTCATCCAGGCATGGCAGCGAGGCAACAAACACAGGCAACAGCTGGACTGAAGGGGACCTGGGCAGCAGCATCAGGCACAAACACAGTGCCCGACCAATACGGTGCTTGCAGCGAAAGTGCATGCAGCAGCCCAACACGGCGAAGCCGGAGCCCTCCACAGGGATATGCAACTGCCAATCTCAGCAGCACCCACGTGCTCGTTGCGCAGCAAGCTCTTCATGCAGTAATGAACCGCCGGAGAGGCGCCATCCGTCAGCCACAGGTTGTCAATGTCACAGGGGTGGCCGTCACGCGCCTCAATGCCCTGCGGGGTGCAGGCAGCACAGCTTGGTGGTCCCGCGGCGGTAGAGAAACACCTGGCACACGGCCGGTAGTTGTCCAGGGCCTGTCGTCATGCCGGCCAGAAGCAGCATGGCCAGCCTCGCATACAGTACTCGCCGAGGCTGCCAGCGATACCTGTGCGCTGACCAAAAGCCTGCCCCGCAGCACCCAGCACGCGCGCAACCACCCAGGTACCCATCCAGTCAGCCAAGCGTCAGGCTGCCACGCCTCTCACCTGCGCAACCTGCTTGCGCAGCACCACCGCTCCCTTTGACTCTGAGTATGCACCCACACCGCCTGGGATACCGTCCAGGTATTGGCGGGCGCGCTGCAGTGAGGTGACGGGCAGGCAGCACAGGGGGAGGGGTTAGGGCCGCACATGGAGCTTCCCCGCATGAACAGGCAGGCAGGGAGGCATTGACCAGCCCAGTTAACTGCCGATCAGTGCGAGCCGAAGGGGCACGCAAGGGGATGCATGCTGGCACTGCTACCATACAACAGCACCAATCATAGCCCACCAAGCTTCACTTCACCATCGCCGCCACCACCAGCCCCCCATACCACGCACACCTCAATGGCGTCAGGCGGGTAGATCTGTGCTGCCAGTTCGTTGTCAAGCAGCTCCCTGTACTCACACAGGCTCAGCACCTGGCGGAAGAAAGTGATGGGCTTCTGCAGGAAGGAGGGAGCAGCATGGCGGGGTGGGGATGGGTGGTCAGGGAGGAACACCAGTGGGTAGAGGGGAATGTAGTGTGCCCACCACATACGGCGTGCATGTGGGTGCTGCACCCCGCCGTCAACGTGCTGCCTCGCTTGCCTGGCCCAGTATCTGTGGGTTGCCGATGTTGCATTGATAGACCTTGTCGAATGGCAGATCATCACCCTTGCCCTCCTTCAGCTGCTGCTGGTAGGCGGCGCTCTTGATGGCGATCGCACCGCGAACTGCACACACATGATCGGATAGCCAGCAGGTGGGGCCTTGCAACACAGTTGCTGGCTCCCAAACTTACGCCAGCAAGGATCATGGGGCTGCGGACAAGTAGACGTGGTAGGTGCAGGCTGCCCGGCGGCAGCGGCGGCGGCGGTGAACCCACGCGGCCCATTGCCGATCCGCTGTCGCACCTGCATACTCGGCTTCAACAACCTACAGACGGGCAAGAAATGGGCGTGAGATGCGGGTTGGAGGGTCTTTTGTGGAGCGCGCAAGGGCCATGTGTCTCACGTTTTGATTGAGCGTCTTGACGCTCAGGGCCTCTGGCTCCCTCTTGATGTGGCTCGTGAGCGTTTCCAGCAGGTCATCGTAGCTTGAAGTGCGCCTATCCCCGTAGGCGAGCATGATCAGCGTATATAGAGCTAGACGGGCTTCACAGAAGTTGTGGGAAAGTGAGAATGGCGCAATGCAGCAAGAAAATCAGTTTTTCAATACACCGCCGCCAGATCAGACATGGCGAATGGCGAATGCGATGCATTTCACTCATCTGAGACTTGAGCCATCAACATCAAAGCTGGATGCAGTCATTCCAATGAATAACAGGTTCATTGGGGCGCCTGAACGACTATGTGAGGCAGGCAATGGCAGAGTGCGGCGGTCGATGACCGCTTTGCGGTTGGCACGCACCCCGAATTTCTTTTCTTGCATGTTCGACATGCTGGCTCGGGACGATGAAAGCTGCTTTGGACAGACATGCTGGGTCCATTGATAGAGGTCCATGAGCGAAGCAGATATCGACATGACTGCAGAGCATGTGTGTTGGCGCTTGTACGTGCAGCGAAGTTACAGGAACGATGGGGATCCTCAGCAACATGATGCTGGGGGTAGAGTGGGGTAAATAAGTAAGTGACATCTGATGTGCGCAACACTAAATCTTTGGGGCGGCGCCCAAAACGTCGTAGTGCCGCACCGCAGGATGAAGCCGGCCATGCATGCAACGGCGCATTGGGCCTCTTGCCGGTGCACAGTTCACTGCACGGCCATCACAGTGCGGCTTCAGCCCCGGGCGAGCTCTAGAGGCACCAAATTCGCTGACACCTGGTCGCTGGCAATCACATCGGCGCGGCTCGAGGCGTCGATCAAATGGCCGCCATCTTGAGGAAGTCTCACCAGCGTCTGGCCTCGCAATTGTCGCAGCAGTTCAGTCGGAGCATGGCGGCGTTCACCAGCGCCCGACCGGGCGAGCCCACTCCGGCCATCAGTGATGCCCACAAGGGTCCCACGGGCGTGCTGGAGGTGCGTTGGCGCCGTTTTGCGCTGCGCGGCGCAGAGATGCAGCTTCAAGGTCGTCAACGGCCCCCAGGATTGCTTCAGAGAGCGGTCATCGCGCATCTATAGCGAGAAAGCCGGCGCAGGGGCGAGCCAAAAACTCCCGCCCTCGCCCGCCCTTGCACCCTCGCCGCTTGCTGGCAGACCTCTGTTTGCTGCCCTGCTGCAGATTCCTCAGCGCTTCCTGATGGGCCCTGGTCCAGCCAATGCCGACCCGCGCATCCTGGCAGCACAGAGCCTGCCGTTGCTGGGCCACATGTGCGTGCTTGGGTGGGAGGGTAGCAGCCGCCCACTGACGCGTGTGCACTCCTTTTGCTTAGTCATCCGCCGTTGCTCGCCTGCCTGCATCGTCCTGAACATTCAGCTCCGCCCCCTGCTCTGCTGGCTGCTTGCAACTACAGCTTTCATTTCCAGTCGTGCTGCCGATCCCCATGAATATCACTGCTTTGTCCTCACCTCCCTTTGCTTGTGTCCGCTTCTCCCGTGCCCGCAGGCACCCCCCCTTCCTGAAGATCATGGACGAGGTGCAGCAGGGCCTGCGCTACCTGTTCCAGTCAGACACCAAATACACACTGTGCGCCTCGGGGACTGGGCACGCGGGCATGGAGATGGCCATTGCAAACCTGCTGGAACCGGGAGAGAAGATTGTGGTGGGCAACAATGGAATCTGGGTGAGTCCTGGGTGTGGGTTTGTGTGAGAGTGGGGAGGGGAGGTAAGGGTGGGCAGGACTGACTTGAGGTGAGGCAGCCTGAACCGCTTCTGGTGGCCGACTGCTGCAGCCTGGGTGCAGCCCTGCCGCTGCTGCTGCTGCTGCGGCGGGTCGGTCCAACGTGCCACGCACTGCATGCGGGCAATGGCAGCAACTGCAGCGCATGCCACTTCACCTGACTCATCCGCCCCTCCACCCCGCTCCACCATGGCCACCTCCTACCGCCAGGGCACCCGCGTGTGCGACATGGCCGATCGGTTTGGAGCCGAGGTGGTCAACCTGCAGACGGCGGCGGGCACCAGCTTCAGCCTGGCAGAGCTGACTGCCGCCCTGGAGCAGCACAAGCCCGCGGTGCTGTTCCTGTGCCAGGGGGAGTCGTCCACAGGCGTGCACCAGAGCCTGGCCGGCGTGGGGGAGGCGTGCGCGAAGAACGGCACCCTGCTACTGGTGGACACCGTGTGCAGCCTGGGAGGTGTGCCCATGTACGCTGATGCCTGGGGCGTGGATGCCATTTACAGCGGCTCTCAAAAGTGCCTGTCTGCGCCCCCCGGGGCCGCCCCCCTCATGCTCAACGACAAGGCGCTGCAGAAGATCAAGAGCCGCAAGACAAAGGTGTGGGAGGGGGGGGGGAGGGGGGCTGGGGGATCAGGGTTGGAGGTGTATCTCACATAGATATGTGAGAGGTGCAGCTGTTGTGGCTTCACACCACCTTGCCTTCACACTCACACATGACACTCCTGCCCACACCCGCACCCTGCCACAGGTCCGCTCCTACTACCTGGACCTGAACCTTGTGGGTGACTACTGGGGTGAGTGAAGCGGGGGGGTGGGTGCGGCCCAACGGAAGCACAACAGCAATGAATTCAGGAGCCGAATGAAAGCACGGAAGCAATGACATGAGGAGAGGGGACCCCTGCCAGCCGAGATGTGCACAGATGAGCACTGTGCAATCTGAAGGACCACGTGGCCTGGTGATGGGCTGGGAGTGTGCTCTCGAGTGCTGACCCACACACACAGCCCCTCACCCCCTGCAGGCTGGTTTGGCTCCCGCTCCTACCACCACACCGGCATGGTCAGCATGTGGTACGCCATGCGCGAGGCGCTGGCCATTGTGAGCGAGGAGGGGCTGGAGGCTGGGTGGGTGCGCCACGAGCAGGCGCACAAGGCGCTGTGGGCGGGGCTGTCCGAGATGGGCCTGCACCCCTTTGTGGCCGACCCCAAGGACCGCCTGGTGACCGTCAACACGATCAAGGTGGGTGGGGGGGGGGGGGGGGGTGAGGGGGGGAGAGGCATGGGGGGTGGCTGTTGTTGGCTTGCAGCCGGCAGCTGGCTGGAGATGTGGGGCGGAGTGATGGAGATGAGAGCGGCCCGGCTAAAAACTCAGTCTGGTGGATGGGAGATGATGAGCAGCAGCGGCTTCATGTTGGCAGGCGCCTCGTGCCAGCCCCCAACACTGCACATCAATCACAACCCACAACATCCACAACACCCCCCCGCAGGTGCCCGAGGGTGTGGACTGGGCTGCTGTGTGCAAGAATGCGATGGACAAGTTCAGCGTGGAGATTGCGGGGGGCCTGGGCCCCACTGCTGGACAGATCTGGCGTGTGGGACTCATGGGTGCGTCTGTGCTGGGCTGGTGGCAGTGGTAGGGCGGTGGTGGTGGTGTCCTGGAGGTGCTGGGACATTGCGACGAGAGCAGTGCCCCCTGTAAACACTGCATATAACATCTCTCGCTGACTCAAGCGCCTCCCATGCCTCCCTGCTTCCTCCCCTGCAGGCTACAACGCCAAGCCAGCCAATGTCGAGCTGGTGCTGGCCGCCTTTAAGGACGGCCTCACACAGCAGGGCTTCCTGAAGGCCTGAGCGAGTCGGCAGCGGCTCTTACCCTGGCAGCGACGTACTGATGTGACGCGATGCCAGCGAGCTGACACAACGCACATCATTTGTGTGTGCCGCCAGCCAGCAAACTCAGTGTTGCCGTGGCGCTGTGCTGCGGCTTCAACTCTATTCTCCTGTTTCCCTCTCTCTTCCCCTCTTTCATCATCTGCATTGCTTTAGGACACAACTACTTGATCGCACCAACTCAATTTCAAACTGCTGTTCTTTTGTCCCGTGCTTGCTCCGTGGCCGGTTTAAACGAACAAAATCGGTGCTGGGATGGTGCTGGCATTGCATGTGGGCTCAAACAGCATGCACCAGGGTCAACCTGAACAGCCACAGGGGAGGGGCTGCTGTCGGCTGATGCCAGGCTGGCGTGGGCCACTAGCACACAGGCATGCGAAAAAATACGGTGCCGGCAGGGCACGCGAGACAAGGGGGGGGTGCAGCACGGTATGGTAAACGGTGTTGAATGAAATGAATGGCGGCATCATGCAAGGGAGGGGCGGAGAGGCAGAGAGACGCGCAAAGGCAAGAGTGGGCCTGTGAGGCTGGCAAAGGGACTTCCAAGCCGTTGCACGCAGCTGCTGCTGCTCGCTGCGCGAGCTGTGGCCATAACTGGTGCTGGCTGCGCTGCCGTCGCCGCCGCCCAACTTGGCAGCGTGCCTGCCCACCTGCCTGTCTGTCCACCTACCCCAGCAGGTGCAGCATCCTGTCCACCGTGAACAGCATGACGGCATTGGCGGGGGCTGCGCGCAGGATGCATGGCGAGAAGCCTCTGTAGAAGCGGGCCAGGCCGCCCTCGGCCCACAGCGAGCGCGCCGTGGAGGGTATGCTTGGGAAGCGGCGCTGGGCCGGATCTATGGAGTCTGTCATCATCGCGCTCTTGATCACATCAACTGCAGTTGTGGGCGGTTGGGTGGGTGGGCGGATGGGTCACGTGGCCGCGAGTGTGTTTGTGTTGTTGTCAGAGAGGCAGGGCAAAGGCAGCAGGCGGCCAGTGCACCCCCACTGCAACCCACAGCACATGTGGGATGTGCATGAGCACGTGCATGTGTTGTTGTGTTGCGCTGCCTGACGGGCTGGTCACAATGCGGACGCCTCCAACCACAGCAGCTGCCACCCTCAGAAACACATGTACACACACACGATCGCAGCACTCACCCGGGAAGATGGCCAGCCAGTACAGAATGCCGCCTGTACCGCCAGCCGCCATCACGATGGGCGCGCTGAGGTCCTTCACCTCACACCCCTTCCAGGCAGCCGCCTTCTGCTTCAGCACCTCGAAGGAGCCCAGGTAGATAGCGTTGGCGGGCGCGTTGCGCAGCAGGGTGGCAGACAGGCCCTGGAAGGGCCCCTTGGCACCGCTGTGCCGCAGCGTGGCCTTCACACAGTCCACCACAGACGTGTAGGGGGCTGTGGAAGAGGCAGGGATGACAAAGGGCAGAGAGGCATGTCAAGAATGGAAGGTTGATGGCACCCAATCAGGGGCAGGGCCCCCATGCTGACCTCCGGACCTGCCGCCGCTGGAGGGCAAAGCACGCCGGCAGGCCACAGCTCACATCGCACACACACACACACGCGCTGTGGCAGCACTTGGAGCAACATGACACAAGCCCGGGGCCTGCTGCCTGATGCTGGCACAAGCAGGGAACAGGTGCCACCCAACGCATGCGGGCTCCCACCCACGACACATGCGCTCCCCCGCAATTGTAAGGCACGCCCTGCACCCGCCCCCGCACTCACCCTTGTAGGTGGGGTCTGCACGCGACCGCAGGATCTGCACCTGGATCTGGCTCTTGTAGAAGTCAATGGGTGCCTCGGTGAAGGCTGCAGCGGCCCCGGTGATGAAGCCCGCCTTGAAGAAGTCGAGGGTTTCCAGGGCCCGAGTGGAGCCGTCTGCATTGGTGCCCAGCCAGCGCTTGGAGGCGCCAAAAGCTGAGAAGAGTGTGGCTCGAAAGAACATCTGGCCCGCCAGGGGGGAGGTGACGCCCTTGTACAGGCCGCCCACACCCTCCCACTGCAGCGTCTTGCGCACGCAGTCGATGGCGCCGCCTGCGCAGCGAAAGAGGGGCGGGAGCGAGGGACAGGCGGCAGATGTGGGTGTGAGCGGCAGTAAAGGGCATGCCAGGAGTCAGGGCTGGGAGGGCCAGCCTTGTGTGACAGTTGAGAGTGCAAGGAACAAGCAAGGGCCTCTTTGCACAGTCAAAACTGCTCTAAAGACGCGCCGTGTGGCAGCCACACTCACTGTATATTGGGTTGGCTGAAGGCTGCGTCTGCAGGCGCACTTTGACCGTGTCAAAGGGGTGGCCCACCATTGTCACCGCAATGCCGCCTGCGAGACAGAGGCATGGGAGGGGGGGTGGTTGGAGAGGACACAAGGACTGGCGGCAGCATGCAGCGGCAGCAGAGCCGCAAGAAGAGCACGGACTAGCAGCCATTTGTGCAAACCATCAGCTCAGGAGTTGTGGCTGTTGATGCTGCTCTTACCCACTGTTCCTGCAAAGCTATCCTTGGCAAACTTGGCGAGACCAGAGGCTGGCGGCGCTGCCGCCAGCGTCTGTGTCTCGGGCACTGCCGGCATCTGCACTTGCCCTGCACGCTGCTGGTTCTGAGCTGGTGTCCTGGTGCGGTTGGTGAGCGCGCAGAGGCTGCAAACGTGGTAGTGGGCAAGAGGTCTCGCACACGCGAGAGATAGAGGTCACAAACGTATGTAGCAGTCACGTGGGCTGCCGGGAATGTGCTTGCAAGCGCGATGCAGTGCTGTCGAGGCCGTTTGGAGATGAGCGGAATCGCAGCACGCTCATCAGGCTGGGTCGGCCTCGAGCAGCTCGCTTGATGTCAAATCGAGCATCCAGATCCGATCCAACCCATCAACCAACGCCCGCCAACCTGCAAGCACACACACTGCCAGTCACTGCCCTAAGACTGTGTTAGCCCCGATTTGCTCGCCAAAATGCTGGCACGGACCGCTCAACACGCTGTGCAACGCTGGGGCGCTGCTGCCAGCTGCAGTGCCACCAGGCGTGGACTTGCCGCTGCCGCTGCCGACGGCCCAACCAGCAACCAGTTCCCTCCTCCCGACCCGTCCCGCCTGGGCACTGCCGACCTTTGCGACGTGTATCACCCGGAGGCAGTGGACGTGGTGTCGCAGCCGCTGGTGCAGATCATGCAGCCGCTGTTCAAGGACCTGGGCGGGCACCTGCGCTTTCGCGGCAAGGCGGCCACCGTCAAATGCTTTGAGGTATGCTACACGGTATGCGTTGGCTGCTGACAGGGAACTACTGCATCATGAGCAGTCCCGCTAGTGAGCCGCGCAGCGGTGTGATGGTGCTGTGCCGCCGTCCCGCATGCCGCAGCCACCGCTGTTGACATCCCCCGCTGTTGGCATTGCCCCGCCTCCTCCCGCAGGCCAACCCGCTGGTGCGAGCGGCACTAGAGGAGCCAGGGGAGGGGCGGGTGCTGGTGGTGGACGGAGGTGCCAGCATGCGGTGGGTGGCCCGCTGCTGCCTCATGTGCCTGCGTCCTGCCCTGGTGTCTGCCAGCCCTGGACGCCCTGCCTGGTGCTGTGGGCGGGTCGCCACACGACTGGAGGGCAGCGGGCCATGGCTCGGCACTCTTCATTGCAGCTGCTGTCGCTGCGCTGCCCCACACCGGCGGCTGTGCTGTGCTGTACTCACAGCGCTCGAGTCCCGCTGCCCCCTGCAGGTGTGCTCTGCTGGGTGACAACATTGCTGAGATGGCTCACAAAAACGGGTGGTGAGCTGACAGTGGGGGGGGGAGTGCTGCAGCCACCTATACTGTTGCCGTTATATTGTTGCCGAATGCAAGCGCGCACTGCGCACTTGCTGCCTTTGGGCCGGACAGCTCGACAGTGCCTCAGGCTCAGGCGTGCGCCCTCATGTGTGGCGCAGGAGCGGCATCATCATCAACGGCTGCATTAGGGACAGCGAGGTGGGAGGTCCGGCTGCTTGGTGCTCTCAGAGCTCTTGCTGCTGTCGCCTTCCCTGCCTCCTGCCTGCTGGGTCACCTCAAACCTCTCACACTCGCCACCCCCCCTCACCAAGCGTGCCCAAAGCCTCACCCGTCTCGCCCCGTTGCGCCGCCACCCCCCACCACCACCGCTGCAGGACATCAGCAAGATGCCCCTGGGTGTGAAGGCACTGGCCACCTACCCGCTCAAGTCAGCCAAGCGTGACAAGGGCCTGAGGGACGTGCCTGTGTCCTTTGCTGGGGTCACCGTCAGGCCTGGTGACTGGGTGTATGCTGACAAGGTGGGTGGGGGGAGGTGGAGCTGAGGGTGGGTGGGTGGGTGGGTGGAGTTGCGGGGCAGGGGGCCCAGCTTGGGAGGCCAGCTTAAGGCTGATGGCAGATGTGGGTGGTTGTTCAACACTAGGGACAGTGAGGCAGCCCTGCGATGAGCTGAGCTCGTGCTGGAAAGCGAGAACAGTGAGGAAGGGGTTGAGGTGAACAAAAGGTGGTGCGCGGCGGTGGGTGTTGAGACGAGCTGCTGGTGTGGTGCGGCGCGTGGCTGCAGGATGGCGTGATTGTGGCCCCTGAGGAGCTGACGCTGTGAGCGGCGCACACACAGAGTGTGGTGGCTGCTGGCCACGCCCCTCCCAACACGCTCACGCTCACACGCAAATAACACCCCACACTCACAGCCACACCCCCATGCACATTCTTACGCGTTTGGAGACATGCAGCACTGCCCCTGACTGCAGCCCTCTCACTGGTTGAGCTGCACGCATGCACTGCTTGGCCATGGCCCCCCTTGTACCCTCCTTCTCTGCCCCTGCTCCCCTTGCTGCACTGCTCCCCTGCTCCCTGTCACCCGCTCCTCTGCGCCTCGCCTCCTGCTCCCTGCTACCCCCCTCGTAATCCTTACCATTGCCACAACACATACCACATCAATCATTCAGCTGTGCAGGGAGAGAGTGGCTGGCTTGTCTTGCTATACAGCCCTGGGAGGCAGCTCGCCAAACAAACACCAGCACACAAAAAGCAAGCTTGCTGGCAAGTAGCAGCAGGGCTGTATACTCCTGCCTGTCCTACCAGTGGCCCTCTCACCACCCCATGCCGGCAGATTGCGGCCTGTTGCGGCCCTCCCTGTTCCTCGCTCGACGCCCCCCACTGCCTGGCGGCTGCTGCTGCTGCTGCTGCTGCTGCTGCTGACGTGCCTCCCTGCGCGCTGCGGCCTGCTGATCCATCTCCTGAAGCAGCTGAGCCACATGCTCTGCGTGCTCCTGCATCTGCTGTGCCCGCTGCTGCGCCCGCTGCTTGCGCCCAGCCGGCGCCTGCTCCGCTCCTTCGCGCCGCCGATTCGCCCGCCGCAATGCCGCGGCCAGCGCTGCATCCGCCCTGGCAGCCGCAGCCGCGGCCGCCGCCGCCGCCTGCACAGCGCCCGCTGGCTGGGGGGCCGCTGCTGCAGCGGCGGTGCCTGGCAGGCGCAGCCACTGCTCAGCGTGTGGCTTGCAGGTGCAGTAGTGTGAGCTGCCTTTTGCCTTGCTGGCACCACACGAGTAGCAGAACACTGTGCCGCATCTGCAGTGCATGTGGGAGCAGCCCTCTGTTCGTTCCACCATGGCACCACAGCCTGGGCACCTCCGCATGCCTTGCTCTTCAGCCATGTCTAGCAGCGCCTGTTCAGCCTTGCTGCGCACAGCACCCGGCAGTGCCTGCAGGGCCAAGCACAGGGGTGTGGTGCGTAAGGCGTGATTGTCTGAGGCGAGTGCACGTCATGAGCGATGGGCACCACAGCTCGCAGAGCTGGCCGGTCATGTCCTGTGGGGCTGCCGGCTGGTGATGCAGCGTGTGTGCATAGCTGATGTGGTAGGCCTGGCTACAGGCGCAGGGGAGGTTGCAAGCACATGCACGTTCTGCTCCGCCGCCGCAACCACGCATTGCAAACCTGCAGCCGGAAGTCCGGCTGCCTGCACACCCGACCTCTGCACACACCTGGTACTGGCGGCAGGTCAGGTCCTTGTGCCAGGCCACCCCGCAGTTGGCGCACAGCTGGTGGGTGCAGTAGGGACCTGCAACAAGGGACCAAGCAGGGGCGCCGCAGTGCATATGTGTGTGTGGTGGGGTGTGGAAGAGAGAGAGAGGCGCCTCAGAGGAGCAGCAGAAGCAAGGGGTTGAGGGTTTGAGGGCAAGGCAGGGGACGACAGCCCACCGACATCAGCCCACAGCACAGGGGTGCAGCGGCGGCAGGGCTCACACTCCAAGGCGGTGTCCTCCTGCTTGTCGTCGGCAATGAGCAGCTGGGAGCAGGAGGGGTTGGGGCAGAAGAGGCGGGCGCCATCGCCCACGGCAGCCTCCGCCTCCATCTGCACGCAGTGGAAGGGGGAGGTGTGGGCATGGTGTGAGCTGCTGCCTGCAGGGCTGCAGGGCTGCCATCCCAGCCAGAGGCACCCCACCCCACTTCGCTGGCGCACATCTCTTGCGCCCTCAAGCCCCTGCAGCCCCACCCAGCCTGCACCCACCTTGCCCAGCGTGGCCTGCTCCTCCTCGGTCAGCACCAAGGCACACTCCGCTGCACTGATTGCAGACTTGCAGTCGGGGAGCGGGCACAGCGGGAAGGTTCGATCCGCCACTTTGCCGGCAATGAACTGCCTCAAACAGGGCAAACAGAATCGGTGCTTGCAGGCGGCTGGGAAGGGGGGACAGAGGGAGGGGAGGGGAGGGGTGGCGCACACGGTGGCACATCAAGCCAGCACACCAAGCAGAGCCAGCAAAACCGCAAGGGTTTGAAGAATGCAGGAGAATGCGGCCACAGGCATGTGGCAAGTTTATTTGCAGCTACACAGGCTTTGACACAACACGCAAGCTGAAGGCACAGGTGCTGTGTGCCCACCAAAGGAATGCATCATCGGCCCTTCGTCCTCGAAGCATATGCTGCAGGGGCCTTCACCGCCCTCCTCACCGGCCACCTCCACATTGAGAGGCTGCTGCTGCTCCTGCTGCTGCTGCAGTGCCTGCTTCGGCTGCTGCTGCTGTTGCGGTGCCTGCATCTGATGCTGCTGCTGGGCCTGCTTCGGCAGCTGCTGCTGTTGCGGTGCCTGCATCTCATGCTGCTGCTGGGCCTGCTTCTGCGCCTGCTGCTGTTGCGGTGTCTGCATCTGATGCTGCTGCTGGGCCTGCTTCCGCGCCTGCTGCTCAGGCGCCCGCCCCTTCTGTTCGCTGCTGGCTGCCGCGGCTGCGAGCTGTGCCCTCCCTCTGAGGGATGCTTCGCCCTTGCGCCGCTTTGCAGGCTGCAATTCTGCCCACGGCTCGTCATCTGTCAAGTCGATTGCAGGCGCACCGCGTTGCGATTGAGGTTGTGCAACCGCCTTTGGCGGCGCGGCGGCTGCTCCTGCTGCCGCGGAATCAAGGCCGACCAAATCGACAAAGGCATTCCTCCAATGCAGGTTCCGGGACCGTGCCCTGGGCTGCAAGGAGAACAAGCGAGAGTGAGGTTTTTGTGCAAAATCTGTGTGGTTTTGGAAACAGCCCTTGTTCGCTTGCCTGCACATCTGTCAGGTCAATGACGACCGGCCCGCCCGCGCTGCCGCCCTCCATTCAGCGAGTGTTTTGCGGAACCGCGAGATAGCAAGCAGGGCGAGTTGGCCAGGTAGTTGGCGGATGCATGCAAGCAATGCAGATGAGAGCCGCGTGCAGGAGACACTGCAGCGCCAAGGAGGCGAGAGCAAGTCATTTACGTCCCGCTCAATTGCTGCTCGCCCCGCAGAAACCCAGCATCACAGGAAGAAGGGCTTACAGCGGGAGCTGTATTGGTGGCTGGAGCAGCTGAAGGCACACATGATAAGCAGGGATGTTGAGGAGGTGTCCATTGAAGAATGGCGGATGGGGAAGCGGAAACGGCCGTGCCTGCCTTTGTGCAATGCAGACACAACACACACACAAGAAGAGCAGAGGGAAATCGCAGAAGGGGCAGTAACAGTAAGGACAACAGAGTGTAGCAAATGAAGTGCAAAGCGGGTGCTTGCATGAGGGAACACGCCGACATGCAAGAGCCGGGGTTTTGCAACGTCACCGCCCGCTGCGGTCCTTCTCCCGCTTGGCATAAAGCCGCTCAAGCGCGCGGCGAGCCTCCCCAGCCGGAAAGTTTGCCATGTCAAAGTAGTGCGGCGCCAGGTCCACCAGCCACTCACCCTTGATGTCTGTGGCGGTGCGTATGTAGTTCTTGCTGGTCAGCACAAACTCCTGGTACAGGGCCCTGCACGAGAATGGCAGAAGCGAGGATCACAGTGAGACATTCGTGGGTGTGGGCAGCTGTTGAGGCAAAGCAACAGCGTGAAGGGCCTCATGAAGGAAGGAGCTGCAGTACCACTCAAGCGCACAGTGCCGCAGGACAGGCTGGGGGGGCACGAGCGATGACGTGCGGAGGGAGATCAGAAAGTGCAGCAGGCTCACCACTCTGGCTTATGGTCCAGGCAGGTGGAGGGGTGCAGGTACACCACCTGGTTGTCCTTGGCAGTCAGGTAGTGGCCAGTGCGCTCAAGGTGAGCCACCTGCACAGCCAACAGGAAAGCGGCGACAGCAAAATGGTTGTGAAGAAAAACAACCAAGCGGCCGATAGTGCCCCACAGGGGCGGGCCAGACAATACAACCACCACGTAGCTTGAGCATCAAGCCTGTGAACACAAGCGCCAGCAAGCTCAAGCAAACACGCCCCATTGGCCCGACCAGCAGCCCGTGGCTTCCCTGCCCCCCAGCAGACCCCCCAGCAGGGCCCCAGCAGGCCGTTCCCCCGCACCTGCATGAAGTAGCCCGACACCAGCGCCTTGCGTATGTTGGTGTAGTAGTCCTTGGAGTTGAAGTCTGTGGACACCAGGCGCACAGCCAGGCGAGTGCAGATGCGGCTCTGCAAGGGGGTGGAATGCGGGGAGGGAGGGGCGGTGATGAGGGGAGAAGAGGCTGGGACGAAGGGCGCAGCACATACAAGTGAGCTGGAATGACTGCCAGCCAGCCGGCCTACTGGCCCCACGCACCACCGCACTACCACCACCACCACACACTCACCAGCTGGCTGCGGACGTTGTCTGCCGACTTGAGTGATCGGTGGTTGAGGAAGTTTGCGTAGCACCAGTCGGTGTCCTCGCCGTGCTGCTTGTAGGCGTGGTACACGTTGAGCAGGGTGAGGTGGTCGCCGTCAATGTGTGCAAAGCGAGCCTTGGCCTCGTCGGCGGCCTTGGCAGCCTCCCGGGGGCGGGTGAAGACGTTGGGCACCGACAGCATGGCGGCAACGCTGCAGTGGCAGGAGGGGGGAGGGAGGGAGGGTTGTTGGGTGAGTGAGCGAGTGAGTACGCTTTGCCCTTCCTCGAGTGATGGGTACACTTGCACAGAGCTAGAGCGGATGGGACTCGACATCTCGCTGCCACAGCCTGCACAAGCACGTGCATGCAACGCACGCCACCACCACCGCCACCCACCTCAGTATCTCGTTGGAGCACTTGAACTCTGGTGCCGCCACAATCATCTTTGACAGCTGCGGGTCCAGCGGGAACTCAGCCATGACGGTGCCGATCTGTGGAGGGGCAGGAGGGTGCAGGGTGAGGGGAGCAGGACTTGTGTGAGAGTTGTGGGCGTGTGCTGGATGGAGCAGGGTGCCTCTGCTGCGCAGGACGCTAGAGGGCAGTTGCGGTCGGCAACCACTACCCTCTGCACACAGTGCATAAACGAGGGCACGTGCCCCCCTCCCTGCTTCCTCCTCCCAGCCAGCCAGCCACCCACCTGCGTCAGGTTGCCCTCATCATCCAGCGCGCCCAGATAGTTGAGCATCTCCAGGGCCCTCATCAGGGTCTCGGGGGCGGGGGGGTCCATGAAGTCAAAGTGGACCTGCAGGGGGGGGAAGTACAGGTAAGGCGGTACAGCATGGTGAGGTGCGGAAACAGGCTGTGGTACAGCATGGGCGACACAGGGGATGGGAGGGGAGAGAGTCGAGAGTGTGTGCAGGGTGAAGGGGCAAGAGAATGCGTGGCCTCCGCGTGTCGAGGGTTATACTCATGCAGCCCCCCCCACAGGGGAGGGGCAGCAATCAGTCCAATGTAGATAAGGAATAATGATACTGTCGTCACCGGCCGGCGCATGTGAGCAGAGGTGCAGCCGCAGCAGCCAGCAGGTTGCGGGTTCGGGTGCGGGTGCGGTGCATGCAGTGGCGAGTGGGTGCAGGCGGGGTGGTGCTGGCGGCAGCGCTCAGATTCTATGGGTGTATTCGTGTCTGTCAAGCCCCGTGGGGTCTTCAGTACGAGGAATGTTTTATAATCACCGCGCTGTGCTGTGCTGTGCTGTGCTGTGCACGTATGCTGCAAGCTCTGATGCTGTGCAGGACACCCTGCGCTCCCAACACCTAGCCAGCGCCACTCCGTGCAACTTCTTTGCCTTCCGCACTGCCGCACACTCAAGAGCCTTGGAGTACTTGCCCTCCCCACCGGGGCCCCACCAAAGCCTGTCGCTCACGCTCCACTCACCAGGTCATCAATGCCCAGCTTCTTGAGCTGCAGCACTACTGATCCCAGGTTGGAGCGCAGGATCTCGGGGTACGTCTGCTCCTGAAGGTCCTTGTAGAAGGACGCCTCTGTGTAGAGCCTGAAGCACTTGCCCGGCTTGGTGCGCCCCGCACGCCCCGCACGCTGGTGGGCAGAGGCACGGGAGATGGGGGAGACGAGGAGGGACTCCACCCGGATGCGGGGGTTGTACACCTGTGTGTGTGTGTGTGCGGGGGGGGGGGGGGGGGGGGGGGAGGGGGTGGTGAGGGAACAACTGTGAGTAAGTGGGAGGTCGAGGTGAGAAGCTGAAGCTGCGCCAGCGATCAGAGCCGCCGCACAGCCAGGTCGACGCAAGACTTGCAGCTCCGTCCAACACTAGCCCAGTTCTGACTCCAGCTGAGAAGCCGCCACAGCAGGCTGCCTCTTTAATCGGAGCACCCAGCACCCGTGATGAATGCCTGCAACGTGCTCGCTCACCTTCTGCTTGGCAAAGCCCGGGTCAATCACAAACACAATGCCGTCGATGGTCAAACTCGTCTCAGCAATGTTGGTGGACACAATGATCTTGCGCCCAGCCGGCCCCCCTGGCCGGGCGGCGGGCGGCGCCGGATCGAAGATCTTCTGCTGCTGCTGAGGGGGCAGTGTTGAGTAGAGGGGGTAGACCTTGATGGGACCGGCAGCATCACCCAGGTTGGCAACCTGCAGGGGGGAGGAGGGAGGGCAGGAAGGTTACCAAAAGAGGGCGGCTGCGTGTGACAGCAGCGGCGCGGCACTCTACTAGTGCTTTGAAGCACTGGCTGGCGGCCGCACTGTGAGCGTGTGTGCCACTGCGTTTGGAGGAAGGTGTGCAGTCACCAAGCAGTGTGCCACACGGCTTGCCTTGCCAAAGCCTTTACCCACTGCCAGGCAGCTAGCGGCCGCACGTTGCCAGCACCAGGAGGCAAAGACAGAACCAGAGCAAACAACGCAGTTTAGCAGGCGTCAGCCATTCCACTGCCTCACCTCTTTAGTGATCTTGCGGCACGCATCCTCAATCTCCTCCTCTCCTGTGAGGAACACGAGGATGTCGCCCGGGGGCTCACAGCTGTGGATCTGCACCACTGTGCGGATGCCTGCCTCCAGGTAATCCCGCTCGGGCTCCTGCCGCACAATGTGAGGGTGGTTGGAGGAAGTGAAGGGCGCACAAGGTCAGCCACGAGGTGAAGGTGACAGCAGTGCAGTGGCGGTGTGCCATGTGGGGGAGACACCTGACGGAAGCAATCACCAGTACCCAACAGCGACAACACCCAGCCGACAGAGGCTGCTGCTTGTTCCCCTGCCCTCATTCCCCAGCTTGCCACGGCGTCCCTATCATTACAGTGCCTCGCCGCTCCAACTTCCCGTGCCACGCAACCAGCCGCCCATGCCAGCCCACCTGTGTGTAGAAGATTTCCACCGGGTGCAGTCGGCCGGGCACTTTGATGAGTGGAGCATCCAGGAAGTAGCCCTGGAATTTCTCCGCCTCAAGCGTGGCACTCATGACCACAAGCTTGAGGTCTGGGCGCTGTCGCAGCACCTCCTTGAGCAGCCCAAACAGCACGTCTGTGGCCAGGGTGCGCTCGTGGGCCTCATCCAGGATGATCACGCTGTACTTCTCCAGAAGGGGGTCGGTCATGGCCTCACGCAGCAGCATACCGTCTGTGGCAAATCTGCAGAGGGAGGAAGTGGCAGGGACGGGTGAGGGGAGGCGAGGTTGGACAACTGACGAGTGTTGCTTGCGGTGGCCGTGTGTGGTGTGCAGTGGTGAGCAATGCAAGGAGGCAGGTTGAGGCGGTGTAGCGCTGGTATGCGGCTGACTGACACAGCAGGGGGATGCCAACAGGAGCCAGCGATGCACTGCAAGCAAGCCCCTCTCAGCCTGCTGCCTGACCCTGCTGCCAGTCTTCAACACTCAAACACACACACACACCAGTCCACTTGCGCCTCACTTGATGATTGTTCGTGGGCCCGAGCACTCCTCAAATCGGATGGAGTAGCCCACCTCTTCTCCCAACCCCACATCCATCTCTTCTGCGACTCGCCGCGCCACACTCATGGCTGCCACTCGCCGTGGCTGCGTGCACACCACCTTTTTGCCGCCCTGGCAGTAGCCCGCCTCAGCAATGAACTGAGCAATCTGCGTCGTTTTGCCGCTCCCCGTTTCTCCCACAAGGATAATCGTCTGGCTGCTGTTCACCATTTGGATGAAATCATCTTTGGCTTGCCACACAGGAAGCCCTACACGAACAAAGAAAGGAGGGAACGGACTCAAAACCGTGGTTGGCAGAAAGCGTGGGCAATGAACACGCTGGCCACAGGCGGACTTCGGGTCAGGCCACAGACGCCTGCGGACATGGACCGCTCTCACCCTGGCGTGTGGACAGGATCTGGTAGTAGCGCTGGCTGTACTGCCGCCCATTGTAAGGGTTGATGCCGCTGTCACCGGCTGGCGGCGCCGCTGTCTGCTGGCCGTAGCCGCCGCCGTTGCCCTGCGGCGCTGACTCGTACACATCGAGTTTGCGCTTGCGCTCCATGTGTGCTGGCGCTCAGGGGTGCCGTTTGGTGCTGCCGGGCGAGCCGCCACCCTGTTTTGGTGCAGAGCGGGCTGTGCCTGCCTTTGTACGTGTGCAGCTGGAGCCGTATGCTGGTCAGGCGCACGGTGAGTGACGCTGTCCAGGCCGATGCAGGGTGATGCGTGCTCGATGACCGAACTCCGCGGCAGGGGACGTCGTATGCAATTGAGTGGCTGGCAGGTGTGAGTGAAATGGCAACCGGGCTCAGCGCTGCGGTGTGCTCGCCGTCCCAGGGCGACCGTGCTGGGCTGCAGAGCGTAGCATGGATGCAGGGTGTCTCACCCGCTCGCATTCGAGCCGTGCTGCTCGATCTGGACGCTCACGATGATGGTCGCAACCATGAGCACCAGCATTGGCTCTGCCAGCGCCCTCAGGGCGCCATCCTCCAACAAAAGGGCAGGTGAGCGAGGGTCCCCCTGGCCTCGTCACGACCTGTCCACTGCATCACGAGTACAATTCTTGCCCCAGCAGGTCGGTCCCCTCGAGCGCTGGTCTGCCGCGCGCAGAAGCAGGATGGGCAGGCCCGTCGCTCGGTCCGCAGGTATGTCACCCGAACGATCACAAGCGGCACAAGGCCAGGGAACCTGCGCCTGAGCCCACTGCCTGCCGCCGGCGCACTTTGCCGCTGCAACACACACGTCGGCGCTCCTCGATCGATCAACATAAATCAACACGCGTCCCACTGGCGCTCTGAAGCCTGGCGTTCAATATGTTCATGTGCTGCTCCTGCGCCTTTATTGAAGCTGAGCCCCGCTGTTTCCCACCTCAACTGCGCATGCAGCGCGGCTGCCACGATGGAGGCACCCGTGGGCGAGGAGGAGGGCTTTCAGAACGTGTGGCGGGCGTCTTACGAAGCAGACAACGTGAGGCACACTCACGTCTCAGTCAGCACAGCCCAGTCAACCGCTCTCATGTCTGACAACTGCCGCTTTGCCGCGTTTCGTGCTTCGACACAAAGAGATCACAACACACTAGGGGTCCTTACCCCTCCACCAAGTGGTGCACATCACTCACACCCTCACAAAGCCAACCGCATGCGCACACCCTGCAGGAGTCCCCCGAGCTGACCAAGAACTGGAAGAAGACGATGAAGGTGGCTGTGACCGGCGCCGCCGGCCAGATCTCCAACCACCTGCTCTTCATGCTGGCCTCTGGGGAGGTGTTTGGGCGGGACCAGCCCATCCAGCTGCAGCTGCTGGGCTCGGAGCGATCCCGTGTGGCGCTGGAGGGTGTGGCCATGGAGCTGGAGGACAGGTGGGCGGGCGGGTGGTGGGAGTGGGTATGGTGATGGGCGTGGCCCTGGTCTGTGTGAGGAAGGGGTTGAGGGGGTCTCTGCAATGGCATGGTGCTTGCTGGGCGATTGCTTCTTTGCAGCGGTGAAGTCATTTATGCAGCAGTGCATCTGTGCAGCGCACCACACACCTAGGTGCAGGGACCTGCCCCTTGAATTGTGCTACTCTCTCCCTCACTACCACACCCTGCCCTCCCTGCTCCCTCCCTTGCAGCCTGTACCCGCTGCTGCGTGAGGTGCAGCTGGGCATTGACCCGCGCCAGGTGTTTGCTGACGCTGACTGGGCGCTGCTGATTGGAGCCAAGCCTCGGGGCCCCGGCATGGAGCGCAAGTGAGGCCAGCCAGCACCCAACTGCTGCTTGTTGCCGCTGCTGCTGCCGCTGCTGCCTGGTGTGCCTGGTTCTGAAAGAGCGCTGGGAGCAGCATGTTGGCCGACTCAACCTTTTTCGCTCCAGCCCCTCTCACACCACTTTGCCCTGCTGCCCTTCGGCCTGCCCGCCTGCCTGCCCGCAGGGATCTGCTGGACATCAACGGGCAGGTGTGGTGTGTTTGCCTGTTTGTGATCATCTTATGTTTGATTTTGACGGGGGCACAGATATGCATGCATCTCCTGGGCCGGGCTTGGGGCCGGGGCCCAGGCCACAGTGTTGCCTGCCGCTGGGCTAGCTATCCTGCTGGCATGCCAGGATATGCCACATGCCTCCATGCCAGCACTGCCTGCCTCCTCATCCGCATGCCCCTCCTCTTTCCTCCCTTTTGTATCCACCGCAGATCTTCCAGGAGCAGGCTCAGGCGTTGAATGAGGTGGCCAGCCGCGACTGCAAGATGCTGGTGGTGGGCAACCCCTGCAACACCAACGCTCTCATCGGCATGGCCAACGCTCCAGACCTGCCCAAGCGCAACTGGCACGCGCTGACACGCCTGGACGAAAATCGTGCCAAGGTGGGGGCTGGCTCGCTGGGGTGATAAAGATGGCGGTGGTATGAGTGGAAAAAGAGGAGCTGACCGGCTGTCGACTGTGTGCAGCACTGCTCCTGAGGCGACAGGCGAGCGGGCAGGCAGGCAGGCAGCGTCGCACTGCCCTCCACCTCCCCTTTGCCTTCATATGCACTGCATCACTAAGTTTGCACCCCCCCTGCCCTGCCCTTGCGTCTTTGTGCCTGCAGTGCCAGCTGGCGCTGAAGGCCGGCAAGTTCTACACCAGCGTCACCAACTGCGCCATCTGGGGCAACCACTCCACCACCCAGGTGCCCGACTTTGTCAACGCCAAGATCGGGGGCAAGCGGGTGCCTGCCGTCATCAAGGACACAGCCTGGCTCAAGGAGGAGTTCACGCCAAAGGTGGGTGTCGAGGTCCGCTGGCTGCCTGGCTGGCCAACTGGCGTGGTGTGGGAACCACAAGTGGTTGGCTTGTGTTCTACTGGTCGGTTGCGCAGTGCAGCAGCGACACATCGTCCTCTCCTCTGCAACCAGCCATCGCGAGACACTGACTTTACCTGCCTGCCTGCCTGCCTGCCTGCCTCACCCCTGGACCCCCCCCCCCCCCCCCCCCCCCCCTCTGTTTGCTGCCCCCTCCGCCCCCCCTGCTGCCCCCCCCCGCAGGTGGCCAACCGCGGTGGCGCTCTCATCAAGAAGTGGGGCCGCTCCTCAGCCGCCTCCACCGCAGTCTCGGTGGCCGACCACCTGCGCTCCCTGTACACCCCCACACCCATGAACGACTGCTTCTCCACAGCAGTGTCCACAGAGGGCAACCCCTACGGCATCGACGGTGCGTGGGTGCACCGCTGGCCTGCCTGCCTGCCTGCCTGCCTGGACAGCTGGTCGTGCCTGCTGCGTGTCTGGACTGCTGGGCTGACGTTGCGCACTGCCCCCGCGCACTGCTGCTGCTGCAACCTCTTTGGCAGCTGCAACCTCAGCAGCCTTTGTGGTCCCTGCCTGGCTTGTCCATCTCGCTCTGCGGAGTCATCGATCCTTTGCTGCCTGCTCTATTCCCTCCCCTCTATCCCCCTGCATCAATCAACGCAGAGGACCTGGTGTTCTCCATGCCATGCCGCTCCACCGGTGACGGCGACTACGAGGTCATTGACGACTTTGTGATTGACGACTGGCTGGCTGCCAAGATCAAGGTGGGCGGGGGGCCTGGGGCAGCACACAGCACAGTACAGCGCAATACAGTGGGCCCCTAGGAGAGGCAGCGGACAGTGGGCAGCCGGTAGCCGGCAGCCAGCGCACAGCTGCGACGAGGCGGTGGCGCTTCTTTTGCTCATCGGGGCACAGCACAATTTCTATGCCTGGCCCGGAGCCGCGCGCATCGTAGTCTTGAGGGAGTTTGAGGGAAGGTCGTCCACCAGCAAGGTTTCACTGCGGCGGCAGGGCAGTTCAACTGCTCCCGCATCCTGCTCAATGGTCGAGCCCCCCACTGCCCAACGTGGCACTGCTTGCTGCGCCTCTTGGCACCCCTCTGCCTGCAGGAGAGTGAGGCTGAGCTGCAGAAGGAGCGCGACTGCGTGGGGCACCTGATCCCCGGCGCAACGCGCGCTGTGTGCATGATCACCGGTGAGGGGGGCTGGCGGGCGGGGCTGCTGCAGATACGGCCATTTATGCTCCCCTTGCACTGCGGCCGTGTGGGAGAAACTGGCCGCCAGTCTGGCTGATACATAGCGAGTGCGTTTCTGAAGCACACATGACACTGAGCATGAGCTCTACCGCTGCCATGACTTGCCTCATGAACTCACCCCCCCCGCCCTTCTGCCTCCCCTCACCTACAGAGGACACCATGCTCCCCGGAGAGAACTGAGATGCCAGCGCTCCGCCCGTCCACCAGCCTGCCCCGGCCTGCCAGGGAAGACAAAGCGGCGGCGCACGCCCTGTTGGCCTGAGGCCATGCACGTTGCGCCAAATTTCTACCTGCCCGCTGTTGCGGTGGCGTTGCCTCTGTCTCCCCATCTGTCCCCTCACGGCAGCGTTGCCTCGCCCCTCCGATCAGCCTCTGCTTCTGTTCACCCTCAGCTCCCTCCGTTTTCTCCCCGCACCACCCCTTGTGGTTGGTCACATCAAGGAATGCATTCAACCCCTCGCTATTGAAGTAGACTCGTCAATCCAACTTTTCCGCCAAACCTCGCATTTTTCCTTTCCTGCCTTTCCGGACCTCCCCCTCCTTGCTATGCCGCCACCAGGCACCTGCAGGCTCTGAACCAGTTCACCCGCCCCTTTGAAAGAGGGATTTTATGAAGCTCTGAGCATCTGCCGCTGTAAATTCGACTGCTGTTTGATTGGGAGGTGGGTGGGGTTTGGGCAGGCCCATCGGTGGAAAAGAGGAGTGACCAGTGGCCGCCTGAAGCATCCCGCGATCGATGACGCGCTGCGAGAGACCCACCCAGCGTTCCTGCGCCTCACATTCAAAGCACAGCTTGCTGTCCCAGCCGCGATCACTTCAATGTGAGCAGCGGGTGGCAACTGTTGTGATGCACAGCCGTCCATTGCACAGGAGTACTTGCACAGGCCATTTCAGTGGGCGATGACGTCTTGCGTGCAGACGTCAGACGCAAGTAGTGCCGGCCTGCCGTGTGGTCAGCGGAGAATGCTATGCTGCCATCGTTGGCGCATCTGCATCAGGCACCATTCTCAATCATCAAGCCGCAAGCCTGCCCCGCCTGTGTGTTTGAGGGTTGGCAGCCTGTCTCGCCCTCTCAGGCGTGCAGCAACCCTGGGCGTGCATCGCAAAAGGCTCCGCTAATCTCCTGCAGCCCTGAGAGACACAGTGAACCGGCAGCGGCGGCGGCGGTGGCGGCAGTAGCTGCAGGCGGCGGCAGCAGCTGATCAGCGCGCCTCGCCATGGACGCTCTGGGCCCACTGCGGGCACGTGCAGCGCAGCTAACAGCGGCTGTGGAGCGTGAGAAGGCAGCAACTGTGCAGACGTACGAGAGCAGCTCCCGCCCCGCCCTCAAGGAGCATGCTGCATCACTCAAAGAAAGCCTGGCCATCCTGATTCGTGAGGAGGCGGCGCTGCGGGAGCGTGTTGCGGCACTGGCCAGCCAGGCAGTGGCGGGCGCTGATTCATCTGTGCGCACAGGCTTCAACGTCATCCGCTCACGTACAGGGGCAGACGGGCAGAGCCTGCCGACAGCAGAGCTGCGTGAGGAGCGGCAGCGCCTGATTGACATCCTGGCAGCCCTTGACCCCAAGACTGAGCAGGCCAAGCAGGAGATCATGCGGCATGCGGGGCGGGGGCGGCACGACGAGCGGGAAATCTGGGAGACACAGCTGGTGGCGCTGCAGGTGGGCCAGCGGCGGCAGGTGCTGTTGGCAGGCAGGTGCTGCATTCAGCACTGGTGTGCTGCGCCAAGCTGTATGGACCACGAGCATACCGTGCCCGCGGTACCATACTGTACCGCTTATACATGATACATATCTTTTGTACTGCAGGACACCAAGCGAGTGTACCGCGACGAGATCAACCTCATTGAAGTGGATCTGATGGGCAGGGAGCACTCTGAGCGAATAGCGGCGGAGCGGGCGGCAGCAGAGGCCTCGGGCACTGCCCAGCTGCAGCGCCTGCAGGAGCAGCTGCTGCAGACGAGGGTCAAGTACAACCGGGCCAAGTACCAGTACTACTACCCGGCAGTGAAGGGCTACAAGTGAGGCAGGAAGGGACAGGAAGGAGCGGGGCGCGTGCTGCAGTGCCGCCGAGGGGTTGGGGCCAGCTTCGCCTGGCTGTGCATCCCTCGCACCCTTGGCACCACCTGCATGTGATCAAAAGCTGCCTGCTCTTGTGTGGGGCTGCGCCCGGCTCGCTGAAGAGCAGCAACCTCCTCTTTACCGCCTCAGACCGTCGTAGGCCGCATACGCACATTCCAAACTCATGCACCCCTGCCCCTGCTGCAGCATCAACTTTGGCGGCGGCGGCATCTTTGGTGCCTGCAAGAACATCGACATCTCGGAAATAAACGGCTACGTGACCCTCAGGGGAGAAGCAGGGGAGATGGCTGCTGACGGCACCGTCATCCGCCCAGCCCGACTCATCATGCAGTTTGAAGGGCCTGGGGGAGGCAAGCAGGCGCAGCAGCAGCAGCAGCAGGGTAGTGCGGCGGCCAGGCCGCAGCTCAGCCGCAAGTCGTCGCAGCTGGCTGGCGGCAGCAGCTACCGGACAGGCGGCGGGTCCTCCCCTTCAGAGGCAGGAGGAGGGGGCAGTGTGCCGCCCTCCCCCCTGCGCCCCGCCTCCAGCGGCGGCAGGCCTGCTGGCTCCCCACCGCAGCAGCAGCAGCAGCTGGCACAGCAGCAGCAAGCACAGCAGCAATTGCCGCCGCCGCAGCAGGCGCAGCGGCCACCGCTGGCCCCCCCCAGCAAGCAGGTGGCTGGGCCGCGTGTAGGAGCGCTGCGTGGTGGCGCTGGCGCTGCTGACACCCGCTCCAGCCCCGACTCAGCTGCCTCGCTGGAGTCCACTGGCAGCGACCAGCTTCTGGAGCGGGCTGCTGCGGTAGCGGCAGGCGGGTCGCGCCGCCAGCTGGGCGGCCAGTCGCAGCAACAGGTGCAGCAGGCTCAGCAGCGGCAGCAGCGGCAGTTGTCGCAAGAGCAGGCGCAGGCGCAGGCGCAGGCGCAGGCGGCGAGCAAGGGGAAGAACGCCGCCCTTCGGTTCCTGAGCCGGCTGGGCAGCAAGAAGGACAAGTATCAGTCCAAGGAGAGGGGGGGCCTGCTGCAGGTGTGTGTGGGGGGGGGGGACTTAGCATGCTGCCTGGCGCGTGCGTGTGCGCGAGTGTGTGCGTGCAGGGATCCACGGCAGCTCCCACCTGCTGCGGAGCGCATGTTGGTCCTAGTGCAGCAGATTGCAGGGCCTGCTGCCCGCTGCAGCTGCGGCTGTCTGTGCTTAGCTTGCAAGAGCGCTGATGTGATGCATGATGATGTGCTGTTTGCATTTCCTCAATTGCATGTGTGGCTGTACATGTATTGCTGCAGCCTGCTGCAAGTGAGGACATTGAGGCGGCGGCCGGCAAGAAGGCCAAGCGCACGCTGGCCAGCAAGCTGCTCAACCGCAGCAAAAGCCGGACGGGGGCCAGCGGTGGCGGCAGTGTGTCTGGCAGTGCTGGCAGCCTGGATCGGCTTGCCTTTGGCAGCCACCAGCTGTCAGGGGAGGGGGAGAATGCCAGGTGTGCTGCGCATGACGTGCCGCCATGCTGCCTTGCTGCCACATGCATGTGTGAGTGCCGATCTTGCATTGAGCCAGCGCAACAAGATTGTCACCTCTTGAGGCTGCCCTGCCAATGCTGCTGCCTCCCCACAATACTGCGTTGGTGGCTTGCATGCTGCGCTGTTGCCGCGTCCACGCTGTGCCTGCTGTGGCACCCGGCTCGCTGTGCTGTGCAGGCTGCCGGGCCCAGCCAGGCAGCTGGAGGAGTCGATAGATGAGGAGGGGGAGGAGAGGGAGGAGGGGGAGAGCGGCAACGGCCAGCAACCGTCCCCCTGCGGCAGCCTCCCAGATGAGGCAGCGGGTGAGGCGGCGGCAGCACAGTGGCCGATTCCAACACGCTGAGGCCTGGCTGCACGCACGGACTTTTGCCGCCACAAGCGTGCTGTGCTGGGCCCTACCTCGTGCTCCTGTGTGCCTGTGCGTTTCTGTACTTGTGTGCGAGGGGCACATGTGGACTGTGTCCGTCTTTGTGTGTCCTGCAGAGCTGAGATCTTCAAATGGCGCCAGCACCTGCCACCAGCCAGCAGGAGGCACTGCTGCTGTGGAGGTGCATGACGAGGGGGACGGCTCACTGGCCTCGGGTGCGTGTTTGGGGGTGGCTGGCTGCAGGTGGCGGGTGGTGCTGGCAAGGGTGCTGGGGTGGGCCTGGCGGCGAGCTGTACTGGCAGAGGGCAGGACCGGGCTTTGGGATTGTGGCCCCGGCTGGCAAGCAGCACTTCTGCGTCCTTTGCCCTTCCCTTCCTTCCCCCGTCCCTCCCAATTCCTCCCCGATCCAACTCCCTGCCTGCTCTCGCCTCCCAGCAGACGATGACAGCTTTGAGGGCGAGGCGGAGCGGGACGGCGGCACCGGTGTGCCAGGCAGGGGCGGCGGCGGCGGCGGCGACTCCCCCCTTACTCGCGAGTCGCTGCGTCAGGCGGTAGGCGACAGCCACATGCGGCCTGTGGGCAGCACTGGATCCCTGCTGGGCGAAGGCCCTCCCGCCAGTGTCAGCAGCCGCGGCAACAGCAGCTGGCTGTGGGGCTTTGGCGGCAGCGCTGGGGGCGGCGGCACTGCTGGCGATGGCATGGAGGACGGGTCGAGTGTGATGTCGTTTGGGGAGGCGATCATGGGGGAGGCGGTGAGGCGTACTGCCGCTGCTGCTTCCACTCCCGTTGCTGCTGCTGCTTCCACTGGCGTTGCTGCTGCTGTGATGGCCTGAGGACCCTCCCCCTCTGCAGGGTGCCTGCGGGCCACCTGCGCTGCACAAACATGCCGTCCACACCTCCCTGTGGCGAAACTGCACCGATCACACTGCTCACCTGCCCCCGCCCTGCCTCCCGGCTGCCCTGCAGGCTGAGGCGCTGCCTGCTGGGTCCACCAAGCGTGGTGTGTTTGTGACGGGGCGGGTGAACGACTTTGAGCTGACTGGGGAGAGGGGCACCAAGTGCCCCAACCTCAGCATAGGCCAGGGGGATGTCAAGGCAGACGTCTACGTCCGCTTTGTGTTCCAGTACGACAAGTGAGCGGGCGGCTACTTGTGGGTGGTGGGTGGCTGCTTTAGCAACAGGGGCGGCGTGCATGCTGTGCTGCTCGTTTGACTCTGCACAACAAACCAGCTGTGCTGTGCAGCTTGAGTCTGAGGCAGGCACCGGTAGCACCATCCTGCTCCGCCCTCACTCCTCCCTGCTCACCTCACTTAGGCGCACCTGCCTGTACCTGCCTGCGCCTGCACGTGCCTGCTGCAGGGAGGGTGGTGTGTGGCGCCAGGCTGAGAAGCCTCTGTTTGATGTGCAGCACCTGACCTACAAGCTCAGGGGCAACAACGTGCCCATGCCCAGCGCACTGGTCAAGCACCTGCTGCGGGTGTTCATCCCCGAAATCATACAGGTATGGCAGTGCTTTGAGATGCCTGTACTGTACTGCATTGCACTGTACCGCACAGTGGTACTGCGCTCTGGTGCTGTGGTTTGGATCGTGGTGGGCGGGCGGGGCTCATGGTGGTCAGCTGCAGCCGGCTGGGCGAACTGCTTGTGTGTGCAATGTTGGGATGGGAAGCAACTGGGGGGCTGAGCGACGGCTCCTGGCTGTGTGGAGGAGCAAGGTGACACAGAAGGCTTCTCCAGCCATCTGCCATCTGCCGTCACTCCCGCTCGGCTGCCTGGTGCACTGCCACAGACCCCGCCTCACCCCGCCGCCACCTCTTCATGCTTCATCCGGCGCACTTTTGTCTGCCTGCAGCGCCGCCTGCTGCCACTCTTTCCTCGGGAGTTTGGCGATTACATGCTGGCAGGTGGGTGGCTGAGTAGGTTGGTGGTGAGTGTGATGCAATCCTTTTTGTGCGTGTGGGTCAAGCGTGCCGCCATTGTGACTGGCATCAGCAGACCAGCCCTGCCATTCCGCCAGCCACCATGGCGGCCGGCCCCTCCCCACGGCTTCACCCTGCGCTGCGCTGCGCCCTTCGCCTGTCGCAGCTGGGCGAGGGTTTGAGGCCACTGCTGACGTGGCTGTGGCGGGCCCGCCGCTCAAGGTGCTGGATGCTGACCTGGCCTTCGAGGTAGATCGGGGTTGGGGGTGAGGGAGGGGGCGAACCTTCGTTGATCTGCTCTGGGCTCGGGTAGTGTTGAGGGCTGGGTTGATGCCACATTCGCAGGTTGAGCGGTGTTACGGGTGTGTGACATGGCTGCTGCTGCTGCTGCTGCTGTAGGTTCGCGGCCCCGCTCGCAGTGCAAAGGAGGCCCGCAAGCAGCAGCAGAAGTATGCGGCGGCCAAGGAGGCGCGCAGCATGCTGGGTGGGTGGGTGGCTGGAGGGTGGGCTAAAGCAGCGGGGCGGGGAAACCCAGAAGCGGGGAGTGCAAACCTGTGTGAGCAGCTGGGGCGCCGTGCTGCGGGCAAGGGCTGTGCTGCTAACGGCTCCAGCAAGCCCTCTCCTTCCTGTTTCCTCCCTTCAGGCCTGAGCCTGCCCCAGGCGCAGGTGCTGGCTGAGCTGTTTGGCGGCCGGGGGGCACTGCTGGACCCGCCCCGTGCTGCCACCATCAAGCACCTGATTGCCTTCCAGGCGCACTGGGATGGCCACCCGCAGCTGTATGACCAGCTGTGCAAGGTGGGGGCTGGTCGGGTGCAGCGGAGGAGTGCCTCATGTGCTGTCTAGACAGGTGGCTGTGTGAGGGCTTATCAGAACAGTGATGCGACTGACTGCTGCGTGTGCCTGCGGCTGCCGGCCAGCTGCGCTGCTGGCGGCACTGTGGCACTGACAGCGCTTGCCCCGCACCAGCCCTCTCACGCCCACTGCTACATCTGCCACCCCTCCCCGCTCCCCCTTCTGCCAGGTGTGGAACAGCGCCTATCAGGTGGTGGCTCAGCGGCAGCGTGGGGGCGGTGAGTTCAGCTTCAGGGCTTTCATGGACGGGCCGGTGAGCAGGGTGCGGCGCAAACCCGCACGTGCCAGGTGAGGCGGGCGGGCAGGCTGGCAGGCGGGCGGGGAGGCAGCGCGAAGTGATGGTTGGGGCTGCCTGGGCAACTCAACTTTGTAGGGCCTGGGCCTGGCCCCAGGCCGCTTGCGCAGTGCAATGTGTTAGGCTGCTGCCGCCCAGCGGTTGAGCCGAGCAACAGCCCCTTCACCTCCCCCTCCATCGCACCGCCCCCCCCAGCAGGGTGATAATGCGGCACCTGGATGTGGCCCTGAACGCAGACGGGCTGCTGCACATGGTGCACGACTACACGCAGGTGAGGTGGGGTGCTGCTTGCAGTTGTGTGGGGCGGTGCGGGCCTGACCTTCCTCCCTCCTGCTGCTCCAGGCCCGATGTTGCACCCTCTCTGCTCAACTGCACCCGCTCCTGACTGATTGTCCCCCTACCCGCCACGTGCCCCCCCCCCCCCCCCCCTTCCTTGACCCACACTCAGCGCACACTCGAGGAGCTGTTCATCAAGGGGCCGTTGGCCAACACACGGGACAACCCAGAGTTCCTGGTGGTGAGGCAGAGAGAGACAGCTGCGGCCCCCGTACTTTGCCTCGCCTGCTGCTCCACACCGCTGCAACAAACCTCTCTTGCTGCTGCACACCAGCTGCACTGCACCACCACACATGCGCTACCCTGGCAGCAACATACCCTCCAGCACTGGACCCCGCCCACACCGCTCATGCCCTCCTCCCCCCCCCCCCGCCCCCCCCCCCATACATCGAGCAGGAGAGCCTTGATGAGCAGCGTGAGGTGCTGCAGGCCTGGCACTCCTGGGTGCTGAGGGAGCTGGACCACTTCAAGAGCAAGTTCAAGGGGGCGGCGGCAACACTGCTGGGGGCGGGGGATGTGCGGGGCTTCTCGCTGGGTGGGTGAAGGGGTGTGCGGGGTGGGTGGGCGGTTACAGAGGGGGGCATGTTGCATGGTGGGTGGTGTGTCACAGCAGCGCGTGCGCTTTTTGCCTGCTGCGCAGTGCGCTCAGTCCTCACACCTGCCCAACTTGCTCCCCGGCCTCTTTCTTCCCACATCAATCACCCCCCCCCCCCCCCCCCCACACACACACACACACACACGTGGGCCCCCTGACCGCAGGTGTCGAGAATGCGTTTTACGAGGGGCCCCTGCGCCTGCGCCTGCCGGTGGCCATGCAGCTGGACAGGGACGGAGCCTTCTCTTTCGAGCTGCCGCTGCCCAGCCCTGAGGGCAGCCTGGGGCTGGTGGGTGTGGTGTGGGTGGTGGTGGTCACTCTGCCTGCCTGTGCCTGCCTGCCCGTGTGTAGCTCACCCTGCCTGCCTGCCTTGCGGACTTGCCCACTTGCTTCTCCTCAGCTGCCCTGCCTTGCTACGGCACACCACTCACCCCATCACCTGCACACCCTTGCGCACTGCCCTGTCCCCATCTACACTGCCTCCACCCTGGGCCCCCCCCCCCCCTCCCCCCCCCTTAGTTCATGGACGGCTTCAAGAGCCTGGTCATCCCTTCACACCTGCGGCCCCCAGCCCAAGCAATCAATTGGGTGCCGCTCACAGGCGACGAGGCGGTGGATGAAGCAATGAGGGTGAGGCCAGCTGGGGCGGGTGGGGTGGCGGGGGACGGAGAGGGTGAGAGGAGGCTGTGACAGGCCCGCTCCCGTGGCAAGCCCACACTTGCACCCGTTTGCTCAGATTCCCCCCGCCCCTCCCACCTCTCCCTGCAGCGCCAGGTGTCGGGAGCGCTGGAGGCCATCAGGGGGGTGCTGGCTGAGCTGGCCACCCGCATAGCTGACCAGGGGCTGGAGGCTGATGTGAGTGATGCTCTGCTGCTGTCACATTGCTGAGCTGCGTGCCTGCCCTCCTGCTGCTTTGTAACCGGCAGCACCCATGCACGCCTTGTGCCCCAGCCAGCGCCGCTCCTCCCTCCTCGCCGCCGTACCACACATGCTTGCACACCTCACCCACTCCACTTCTCACCCTCTTCCCCCCCCTCCACTCTCCCTCCCCCCCCACACCACCACCAGGATGCCGACCCCGCCAAGGCCCTGTCCTGCCCCCGCACCCGGGTGGGTGACCGCCTGGGCCGCTTCATAGTCAACCGCCTCAAGGTGCGGGTGCGGCTGGACGAGGGGCGCATCGGGGAGATACTGGCGGGCATAGACAGCGCCTCCCTGGGCCCCGCCTTCCCCTCGACGGCTGGGCGGCTGCTGGGCCACCTGGGGGATGTGATGACGCTGGGCTTCACCCCCATGGCGCCTGCGGGTGGGTGGGTGGGTGGGTGGGAGGGGAGGGGAAGAGAAGGAAAGGGACGGGAGGCGAAGGGAGGCGAGGAGACACGTTTATTGATTGTTGACCCGCTGGCAACTGCATGTGCCGGGACCGTGGCACCTTCTTCCTTCGCGTCCGCTGGATCCCTCTCGTGGTTGCAAACACACTCACATGCTGCGGCCACCTCTCCCTTCCGCTTCCTGCCCCTCTGCCCCTGCAGACCCCTCTGATGGCGACCAGGCGCCCAGCAGCTACCTGCTCCAGTTTGAGAGCAGCGACATCAGCCGGCTGAGGGCAGACGTGGCCAGCCTCGGCTTTGTCAGCCTGGTCACGTGAGCGCAGCGCACACGTGCATTGCATATGCATGCACAGCTCTTCATGCCTGCCTGCCTGCCTGCCTGCCTGCCTGCCTGCCTGCCTGCCTGCCTGCCTGCCTGCCTGCCTGCCTGCCTGCCTGCCTGCCTGCCTGCCTGCCTGCCTGCCTGCCTGCCTGCCTGCCTCCTGTGACCACCCCCCTCCCCCGTATCTGGGTGCAGCCCCGGCGGCATGGTGCGCCTGGCCCACGCTGTGCTGAGGAACTTCCTGCTGGCCTTCAAGGTGGGGGGGTGGGTGGGCCTGCTGCCGCTGTGGTGCCCTGCCGTGTGGTTAGCCTGGTGGCTGACATCTGTCGGTCCCCCTTCCTGCGTGCACGCCTGTGACGCTGCCTTTGTCTGCCTGTTTTGGAAAGGGACTGTTGCTCACCCTCCTTTGCTCCCGTTGAAACGCACCCCGCACCCTCCCTCCCTCCCTCCCTTCCCCAGGGCGCTGGGCCTGAGGTGTTGGCGGCCCTTGACGATCGATTTGCCTCCTGGTACGCAAACATGAGCAGGGAGGGGCTGGACATCAGCGTGTGTGTGGATGCAAGGGCGGCCCTGGCCGACGGTACCGGACAGTGCGTGCTGCGGCTGGGCGGGACCGCTGATGACGAGGCGCTGAGGGAGACCTCGCCCCTGATACTGGTGAATGACGTGGACCTGGTGCCGCTGGGCAAGGCCATGCGCGGGGATCCGCCCCCCGCCTCCCAGCAGCAGCAGCAGCAGCAGCAGCAGCGCGGAGATGCGGCTCGATAGCGTGCTGCTTGTTGCCCGCTCATTTTCTTCGTCCCTGTCTTTGCTCTTTCGTCCCTGCTATCTGCACATTTGTTTTTACAGTTCAATTTTAACAGGCTTCAATGAAAGCAATCAATTGTTGGACAAGCAGACGGCATCGTTGTATGGCAGGTTTGAGGCTTATACGATTATACACTCATCCGCTGATTGAAAATCACATAGCAATGCAGGCAACTGACGCTCGTTACGTAGCTGTTGCGGGCAGCACTGCCGGTGCCGCTGCTGTGTTGGCTGCCAGCTTCCGGGCTTCTCTCGTTAGCAGCACCACCATGGCCCGCTGCATCTGCCTATACACCAATCCCCACACCCTGCTGCCGCCTGCCACCCGGCTGTACAGCCACACCAGCACCTTCTGCACACACATGGAGCACACAGGGCCCTGCTCACACTTCCAACAACGCAGCATTGGGGCAGCAGGCGTTGCGATGGGCTACATGCACTGCGGTTGCGGCTCTAGAACGCAACAAAACAAAGAAATGGTGCTTCCAACTGACCTTCATCAGCGCTGGGCCGCTGCCGGTCTGGACACTGGATGGGCCCAGCTGCATGACGGCAGAGTGCGCGCCCAGGCTGGTGCCACCAACCAGTGGGGGCCTCAGGCCGCCGAACAGGCCTGCTTGGGGGAGTAGGTGGGAAAGGGGGTGGTGGACGAACTGACAGCAGTGCAATGTACAGCAAAGGTGGGTGCATGCTGTGCTAGAGCATGCAGCCGCGCAGCAGTGAGTCAATCAAGGCAAGGGCTCACTCTCGGGGTACGCCTGCGGCTCGCTGCCTGCCTCCAGTGCTAGAATGTTGGCTGCCGCAGCCAGGGCTGCATGGAGCGCGAGGCCAGGTTGTGTGGATTTGCGATGGGTGAGGATGAAGGGAGCACCAGTCACTTGAGGCAAAAAGTATTGTATTGCATCAAAATTATCTTCCAGGCTGGCACCTCGGCTGGCTGTGAGGCACGGCAGACGCAGCTGCCGCCTTCCTTGACGGTCTCCCAGGGCCTACCTGACAGCCCTGCAAGTGCCGCCGTCTTCTCTTCCTCCACACTGCTGCAGTCCCCGGCTGCAAATACATTGCGCCACCCCACCACCTGCAGCGTGGGCTCAACTGCTATCGAGCCGGCGGGGCCCAGCTGCTCAGCGGTCAGGGAGGCCGCAAAGGCAGCGGTGGCCGGGCGAGCCCCAACACACTTGAACACCAGGTCGCCCTCCAGCCTGCGCCCGCTGGCGGTTGTCAGGCTGGCTGCTGCTGGAGGGCCGTCACCCAGGCCGCCCCAGTCACTGCAGGTGGGCAGGCAAGCAGGCGGGCGGGTGGGAAGAGGAGAAGCCAGGCCAGGCTGACAGAGGCGCGGGTGCCCGCTCACCTCCCACCCCCCTTTGAAATCATGCGTCCACATGCAATGCACGGCGCGTGCGAGCCAGCAGAGGTGCGTGTGTGGGGGTCCCCACCTTATGCGCTCTCCAGTCAGCACCTCCACGCCATGCTGCCGCATCCACTGCTCCGCAAACCGCTGCGCATGTGGCGCCATGCGGTCAAGCAGGGTTGCCCCAGAGCACACAAGGGTGACCCGCTTGCTGGGGTGAGCCTCCTTGATCAGCGAGGCCAGCTCCACACCCACAGAGCCGCCACCCACCACAAGCACGCTGCTGGCGGCCTCAATCTGCACAGGGGACAGTGGTGATGGTGGGCTCCACCAGATGTGGTGACAGCTGCCGGGCAGGCATGGGCTGTGCATGCCACTTGTGCGCACTCTCGCCGCCCTCACGATGTGTCAGTCCAGCTCCAGTCACCTTAAGGCTGGTGTCATACAGCTCCAGCAGGCGGCTCTCCCTGGCCTGCATCCGCGTGGGTCCCGGCTTGACGGCCGATGCGTAGGAGGAGCCTGAGGCCAGCAGAGCATAGTGGAAATCAAGCACCTCACCGCCCTGCATGAACACAATCGGCCAGCGCTGCTGTGAATCCCACTGGTGCTGGGATAGGGGCCGAAGACGTCCCCATGCTATGCAGCAGTGAAGTGCACTGCAGTTCAGCAAAATACAGCCCTGACTTGCCTGAAGCGTCGCCTTGCCTTGAGTGCCGTCAGAGGTCAGCCCCACAACCACACCTTGCTTGTGCACTCCGCCAGCAGGGTAATCCACCAGGGTTCTGCTTGCACTGGCGAGGCTAAGGAAGGTGTGAGGAGTGTTGGGCACGTACTCGAAGAACCTGCATGGCTCAGCAAAGCAGACGGCAAGATGTTTGTTGCAGCCGTAGACTTGAAGCGCCGCCCTTCCCGCTCCCGCTCCCGCCGCCGCCCGCGTTTCCAGCCTATGCCCCGTAGCTCCTACGTTTTGGGATCGACCAGGATGACATTGAACGCTCCCGCCAGCTCGTTGGCAGCCGCAATGCCCGCAAACCCGCCTCCAACAATCAGGACCGTCTTTTGAGTGTCCCCCATTATGCCTGGAAGCGAAGAGAAATGCTCAATTGTTCGCAACACGCTGCTCGAGAGTCTTCGCGCCCCAGTCCTCGTCAGCAGTCGAAACAATTGCCGATATATGGTGAAACGGGCTTGATGGCACGTTTTCACATCGCCTTGTCCATCCATACCCGCCCACGCTGCTCCTCTGTGCAAGTTTATCCTGTTTGTGTTCGATATCCAAGCACTGCACCGCTTGCTGAGTGATTGACAGGGGGCAAGCAGCGGCAATGCACGTGGTGGCCGGCACCATCGGCAGCGCACAGGCCTCGGGCCATGGCCAGCGGGTGCTCAGCGCCCACCGGCAGCCTGCTGCAAGCCTTGCAGCGCCTAGACAGCGACGGCAGCCGCGGCAGCGACGATCGCTGAGGTGAGAGAGTGCAGCATGCCGCGGTCAGGCGTTGCTGTGGGTGCTGAGGGCTGTCTCGACGTCCACACACACGCAGGGTGGCAGCCATGGACGATGAGCTTACGCAGGAGGAGCTGGAGGCGAAGGTGGAGGCGTTCATGCGGCGGCAAGCGGAGATTGAGGGCGGCGAAAAGACGCGAACAGCTGAGCCAGGCAAAGTGCTGGGAGCAGACGAAGTGTCAGAAGAGGTGAGTTTAGGGTCAGACGAGTCAGGACTGGAGCAGTGGAGGAGGAAGAGGAGGCACTGCACTTGTCTCGAGTTTGCACTTGTGTCGAGGCCAACCATCCCAACCTCTCCTCTGCTGTCCACATTGTACAGGAGGCCAAGCGCATGTGCCGTGAGATTGTGGGCATCCTGCGCATTCTGAAGGAGCAGCGCGACATGACGTTGAACGAAGTGCGGCTAACAGTTGGGATTGAGGATCCGCGTGCACGAGAAAAGCGACTGATGGGCATGGAGGTGGGGCAGTGGTGGATGGCAGTGGTGCACTGGTGGCGTGATGCTCTTTGTGCTGGGAGTGTCAAGCTGGCCTCCAAGCTGCATCTGCATGCCTGCATTGCTGCGGCAAGTGTGCATGGCATCTTTGCATTCTGCTGGGCCAGGCTGGGTGATGATGCAAGTTAACCATCTTTCGGAGCTGACGAGCGCCCTCGAGGCAGCCCTGTTGATAACCCCTACACTGCAATGACAGCCCCGGCCCTCCGCATTCACCTTTGCACCCTGCTGCTCTGCTCACACGCTGATGCATTGTTACGCCACTCCGCCCACTCTCATCATTCATGTGTCCCCACCGATTGTTCCCTGCCTCGCTGCAGGACAGCAGCGGCATTTCTCGCGACGAGATGGCGGTGGCTCTGATGGAGGTGTCAGAGGGCCGCATCCCCACCGACCGCATTGCGCTGCGGGAGCTGTGCAGGGAGATCTCGCAGTGGCCGGCTCTGGATGAACCCACAGGTGTGCCGGTGTGTGTTGGGGCGGGGTGGGCAAGTCAATGTGAGGTCGGCGGGGGGGTTTATTGTGATTGTGAGCAACCGCCCCGTTGAGTCCGCATGCGTGGCTGGTCAAGACCTGAACAAGGCCGTCCATGTCTGCGCGGTGCTACGATCGGAACAGTGCTGCTGCACATGGCATGACGTGCTGCGCGCCCGCTGCCCGCTCTTGCAACCCTGCGTTGAAGGCTGACTCCCCTCCTCCAACGTGTGGGCGGCGGCGCAGGGGTGCGCTTTGGAAGGAGGAAGCCCATCGAATCACCAGAGGTGGCGATTGGCGGCCTGTCGCCTGCGGCAGATGATTCAGCGGCGGCGTGGTGGCAGCCAGGCAAGGTGCGGCAGCCTATGGGGCGGGACCCCAATGAGCAGCCTCGCGGCCTGGCAGACCAGCTGCCGGAGTGGTTTGGCTACGGCGCTCTGTACCTGGTCAGCATAGCGCCGGTGCTCATCGCCATCCTTGCCATCAGCATCCTGTTTTTCAACTCCTTCCGATGACCTGCTGCGGCAGGGCTGCTGATTCCTTGTATCCTGATTGTGCTGCTGCGATTTATTTGGTGCGCACTTCTCTTCTGTGCAAAGAGTGTGATAGAATTTGGTTGGGGACATGGGAATTGAGGGGGATGCTCGGAGGGAGAGGGAGAGGGAGCGAGGGAATGAATGGAGGGGAAAGCATGGCTCTCGCCGCCGCTTCCGCATCTGGCGGCGCCTGCATCATTTTTGCTAGGCAGCATGCCTTCATTGGCGATCACTCATTCAAGCGCTTGTCGGTGGCGTCCACTGCTGTTGGTGCGAAGGAGGGCGTCTGCGGTGCAGCACCCTTGAAGCTGCAGCCTGGCCCACCCTGGCGCCCCACTTGCCGGCGCTCTGGAGGGGTGCCACCTCTCGTCAGAACAGCAGGGGCGAGGGAACACTAACCAAAGAGCCGCAGCTCACACCCAGAAAGAACTTGCCACTCACCGGCCGTTTGAGAGCCAAAATGGCAGAAGTGTCCACCATGCAAGCCGTATCGTTCGGCGTGCTCGTTGCGCTATACCTCAGGCAAGTGGCGTTGCCGCCAATCCGCCCTGGCGCCTCCCGCTCGCCCAACTGATTCTGTTTCCTCTTAGTTTTGCAGCTTGAATTCTTCCCTCAATCTGCTGAACAAATGGTCGCTTGGAGTTTACGGCTTTCGCTTCCCGTTCCTCCTCACGTCATGTGAGTCCCTTGTCCTGTGGAGCGCATGCACTGACGCATGCATGTGTGCCCGCCTTTGTGCGGGCACCTGCAATGTGGGACCTACTATGCCTGCAACCCGCTGCAACCTTGGTGCAGGCCACATGGCGTTTAGTTTCATGGTGCTGGCGCCGTTGGCGATGCGGGAGCCGTGGGAGGTGCACCGCGCAACGCTGCAGAAGCAGTGGAAGGGTGTGGTGTACATTGGCGCGTTCATGGCCCTCAACATCGCACTCAACAACATCTCCCTGCTCGACATCTCCCTCACCCTCAACCAAATCATCCGCTCAGCCATCCCCGTGGTCACATGTGTGCTGGCCATCCTTGTGGAGAGTCGCTTCCCATCCCGCCAGGAGCTGGTGGCACTGGTCACGCTTACGCTGGGTGTCATGCTGGCGGTGTGGCAGGGCACAGTCACTGGCAAGCCCTACGCTATTGCATTCTGCTTGGTGGGCACGGTGTGTAACGGTGCAATGATGACATTCTCCGGCAAGCTGCTGAGGTGAGGCGCTGAGCAGGGTGGGGTTGGGGAGGTAGGCAGGCATGATGTGATGCTGCGGCTGCTCAAGGCCCCAGCAGTGGGTGCAAAGGGTGGGGCTGTCATGCTGCATCACCCCAAGCGCAGCCTTCACACACTCGTGCAACTGCCGCCTTTCATTGCCATTGGTGCAGCGAGAAGCTGGATGTCGTGCGGCTCACCTTTTACACGGCGCCCATCAGCCTGTTGTGTCTGGCGCCGTTCTACTGGACTTACGAGGTACGGTGTACCGCTGACCCGCTCAGCAGCACAGATGTGCTGTGTGTGACCAGGCTGACTGTGTGTGGATGAGTCCAGAGTCCTGACTGCTATTAATGCCCAATGCCGTGGACGCTCTCATCCACCTTCTTACACTCACACGGCCCTGCACCCCACCCCCTACACTCCTCGCAGCGTGCGGCCTTCATGGCCTACTGGCCCTCCCACATCAACGGCGCCGCCTTCATCATCCTTGTCTCCTCGGTCAACGCTGTGTGCTACAACCTGGTGAGGGGCCGGCGTGGGCGGAAGGGTCATGATGCTGCATGTGCAGGCTGGCACCTCGGTCCCCCTCAAGTGTTTAGGTGTGTCCCTCTAGCCCGCGCCATCATCAGCTAACTGTGCGTCTCATCCGTCGCCCTGCTTGGCTGTGCTGTGCAGGTGCACAGCCTGATGATCAAGAAGACCAGTGCTGTGACCACCACGGTGCTGGGGGAGGTGAAGATTGTGGGCCTGCTGGTGCTGTCAGCCATGCTGCTGGGGGAGGGCAAGGAATTCACGCTGAAGATGACGGTGGGGTGCGGCCTGGCCATGAGCGGCTTTGCACTGTACAGCCACACCAAAATCATAAAGTTCAGGGAAGGCCTGCAACCAAGAGTGATCAGCCTGTCGGCGGCGGGCGGCAGCGCAGCAGACATGCAGCCACTCAAGGGCGACGGCGGCCTGCTGCACCGCGCCACCTCAACACCCAGCTCCCTTACAGATAAGCCATGACTGCCCCACTGCTGCTGCCCACACTGCTCTTCCGTTTCATGCTGTTGTATCGTCCCTCTTCCCGCTTGCAATGTATTGAATTGCAACAAACATTGGTGTCGGTGTTGGGATGCGGCTACGCAAGGCAAAAGAGCCGCAGGAGTGAGTGATTGATATCATGGGCAACTCAGAAGGGGGGAAGACAGACATAAACATGACACAGAGGGACAACACTATGCAGTTGTGGGCGGGCTGCTGCCGCCGCCGCTGGCGTTGCTGCCGCTGCCCTCCGCCGCACTTGTGGCGTTCTGTGCGGCTGCCGCCCCCAGTTTGTCGTACAGGCTGCGCAGGGATGCGACCTCAAAGTCTGGTCCGAGGTCCACGCTGCCCAGCGGGCTCAGCGCAGCGCTGCCCTTGTCTGTTTCCAGGTCCACGTACTTGAGGCCTGGCACCAGTTGCTTCAGCTCCCCCTCGATGCGGTCAATCTCGCTGCCCACAGTGCGGATGATGCCCATGCCTGCACAGCAGCGGCAGCGGGGTCAAGTGGCGGAGATGGTGTCGGTGACGCTGGAGTGCGGGGGCTGCCTACTGTTTCTGCTGCTAAAGGGACGGCCAGCCGGAGGTAGCAGCGGCTGTTCATGCTGCGATTCGCACAGCAGCTTGCGAAAAGGCAGTTGCTGTGCGTGCCGATGTGCATACTTGTGCTCCAGCCTGATTCCTGCCTATGCAAGAAGTTCCATTGCCTCCCCATCCCGCCACATCCGTCCACCCGCTCACCAAACTTCACCATGGCAATGTCAATTGCATCCTCAGCCGTCTGCTGAGGCAGGTCCAGGGTGCAGGCGGCGGCACGCAGCTGGCGGTACAGGCTCTCCCGCCGCAGCTCAGACAGGTACTTCTGCACCACGTGCTCGCCGCTCCACTGGATCTCAGCCTTGAACCTGCAGCATCGATAGGCAACAGGAATGAGGCAGGCTGCAGAACCTACTAGCACGCAGAAAGGCCAGCAAATAGCTGCAAACAAGGGCAGGTTGTGAACACTTGGCCTGGCAGAGACCTGGCGAGCCTAAGCCTGTGCACTGAACTGTACGAGTGCTGCAGCGTGCACTGAGGTGCAGGTGCCACGACTTTCCAGCCCGCACCTGAACACGCCATCCCCAATCTCCTCGCTCTTTGGGTCAATCACCTTGACCACCATGTTGTCGTTGTGGAGGTGCTGCACTATGCTGCGCTCAACGGCTGGCTCCATGGCCTGGCCTGCAGCAGGAGCACGAGAGCGGGGGCAACATACACACACACGCACCAGCTGTGTCAGCAGGAGGAGCAGGGGCTGGGAAGCGGGATGAAGCAAGCAAGGCGCATGCAGCAGTGCCTTTACAAGTAGCTGCTCCCTGAAGCAGGCGGGCCACCACCCACCAATCAAGAAGCGTTTGTTGGTGCGCATGAGCTGCAGTGCGATGCCGCCCATCAGCACACCCACTGCTATGGAACCCAGAGCGTCCCAGTGCTGCTGCCCAGTGATCCAGGTGAGCAGCGTGAAGCCACCTGCGGCAGCAGTAAGAGCGACACACGGCACGCGCACATGTTGGGCGATGTGGTGTTGGAAGGCAAGCCGCTGGCGCCAACATGGGAGGGCAGGGAGGCGGGCAGCCACCCCATGACACTTGAACCTCCACCGCACCTGCCAGTCCCAGTCCAGCGACGGCGCCGCCGTCCTCCCAAAGAATGGCTGCAAGGCAGTTGGGCAGGCGGGATAGGGTAATCAAGAGTTCAGTATGTCGAAGAAAGCAGCAGGGAACACCCCACAGGGCAGCTGCTGAGATGAAAGCAGCTGAGAGCATCACACAGCCACCTGGCCCCAGGGCCCCACAGCCCAGCCCTGTGCCGCTCTCCGCCACGCACCCACTGTTGTTGGGTCCCTGCCTCGCTTGATGTACTGCCACAGCCCCATGCCTTGCTCCTCAGCGCTGCGTTGGATGGCCTGGAAAGCAACCCTCAGCGAGTAGGCCTCGAGCACACTGCTGCCAGCCAGCACTGCACGACAGTATGGCACCAGGGGGGGGCATGTGCGCAGAGTGCGTGTGTGTTCGGGCAAAGTGACACAGGCAGGCGTGGGAGCAAGATGCGAAAAGGATGCAAAGGTGCAACATTCAGTTGCTGCCAGCAAACCCCGCCACCTCCCACACTCTCCCACAAGTGTGCCACAGGAGCTTCCCGCCTGCTTTACCCCAGTACCACCCCACCCCCACCGCCTGTTCACCCGCCAGGCTGTACGACATGTTTTCCAGGACATGAGGGTTGACCAGGCTGCTGACTCCGTGCAGCACAGAGGCGCCGCAGCCAACGCAGAACACACAGGCCGCTGCAGGCAGGCAGGCAGGCAGGCAGGTGTGTGATTGAGTCAGAGTCAACAAAACAAAAGCTGTGGGAGGGGCATCTTGACTGGCACTCAATGAGTGCAAGCAGCAGTGCAGTGCGGGAGAGAGGGCAGCAGGCATGCCTTTGCGCTGCCCCTCCTTGCCTCAAACAAGCACCCGCTTCACCAGCCGCACCCACCTGAGATGAGGGCGTACACGTACTTCTCCTTGTGGAAGCCGTACTGGTGCTCGCGGGTCGGCTTGCGCCTGCTGCGGATCACACCCTGCTTCAGCAGCAGCTGGTTGGCCACATCTGCCGCCGAGTGCAGGCCTTCAGCCAGCAGCGCACTGAGCAGGTCGAAGCGGGGTGGCAGCAGGCAGGGTGGTATCAATGTCGGTCAGGAGCAGTGGCAGTAAGTCGTGCTGTCATCCAAGCCAAGCTGTGCGTGCTGCATGCAACACAACAGCAGTACCAGCAATACGGAACAGTAGCGGCAGCACCACCATGCCAGCACAGCCGGCAGTGCGCACCCACTGCCGGTGACGGCCCACGTGCACATCTTGGCCACAAAGATGATGGCATTCACGATCACCGCTGTATTGACAGCCAGCAGCTCGCGCTGATGTGCAGCGCTGGGGCTGGCTGCAGGCAAAGGCTCTGGTGGACGCAGCTCGCCCTCACCCTTGCTGCTGTCGTCATCGCTGCTGCTGCGCTGCACCCAAAACTGCCACCAGGCTGGCTTGCTGGTGTAGCTGCGTTGCTGCTGCTGCTGTCCCTGCGAGTCACGCTCGCTGGAGTCGTGCGGCCAGGAGGGCGATACAGCATGCAGGCGTGAGGCCAGCCGCGGGAGTCGTCCCCGCTGCACGGTTGGTTTCAATTGTGGCGAGTGCAGTCGAGGTGAGCTAGCGGCGTGCAGCCACGGCTGTTCTGCGACGCTGTACAGCAATGCACTCGCTCCTATCTTCCTTTGTTGCCTTTGCTGCGTGTAACTGCCCCTGAGGGGCAGCAATGGCGGCAGGAATGCGGGCGCTCGTGCGGCACTTGTGCCGCCACTCGAACTGGCGGTGGCGCCAACCCAACCACTCCGCTGCGATCCTGCCAGGCTGCTGTTGCTACAATGCTGCATGTGCAGCAAGCTGGACGTCGCTGGACGCGCCAGAGGCTGACACTCGCCGGCAATTCCCCCGCGCAAACTGGGGTGCAGTTTCAGCAAACCACGTGCGGTCTGCCTGACCAGCAGGGGACTCATGCAATCATTCGAGCAAGCGACTCGACAATATTCGTTTTGCCGGTGACACAAGCTTGCATGTACCAAACCACGGTTGCAGCAATGGCAAAATCGGCATCATTTGAGCGAGTTTGAGTTGTATCACGTACTGTCCTGCCAAAAATGTCGTGACGAGCTGAATTGCAGTTGTGCGATATTTAAGAGCAGCACATAAGTGACTGGAGGTGATTGGGTTAGCTAGACGCGCGATGTCAGCTCGTGGAGGAGCGCGAATCACTAGGTGCGTGTCGTGTGTTTTGCGAACTAGATCCACTAGCAGTGGTGATGGAGCTCCGTCTCAACGGCACGCATGGACAGCGTTCCAACCCCAGCCGCCGCCGTTGCCGCCGCCACACATGGCCCGCTTGCACCGCTAACGCACACCTCCTCATTGCCACCCCTGCCGCCCTTGCCAAAGGACGGGCCGGGTTCTGGAAGACACATTCTTCAAGCAGGCCAAGGCCAAAGGCTATGTGGCTCGCTCAGCGTACAAACTACAGGAAATCCAGCAGAAGCACAAGCTCATTCCTCCCGGCGGTCAGATCCTGGACTTGGGCTGCCACCCGGGAGCATGGCTGCAGGTAGCGTGCGAGTCGCTGGGCCCCTTGAAGAAAGGTGGACGTGTCATAGGAGTGGACATTCAGGTGCGCTGTGAGCGCTGCTGCCCTGTTGCGTGCTGTGGTGCAGGGAGGGCGTTGAATGGTTCCACGGTGCGATGTAGACAACCTTGCTTGCTGCCTGCGCTTGGGCGGTTTGCCCTGACCTGTTGGCTGCCTCACTGGCTGTCTGCTTGCAGGAAACCAGTCGTCCTGGCAAGTTCTGTGACGAGCGTGTGTCTATCGTGCAAGCGGATGCCCGCCTGCTGGGACCAGAGTTCTGGCAAGCGCACTGTCCAGGCGGCTTCGACGCAGTGCTGTCAGACATGTGAGCTACTGTGGGTTGCGTGACGGGCACGTGGCGTCTGGCCTGCTCTTTGCTGCGCTCGCCTCTGGTGGCTTCTCACGGAGCTGAGCGTTGTGTCAGTGCAGCAGTGCACTCTGCTCCACTTTGCTGCATGGCCGCTCAGCGCTTTCGTTGCACACACTTGCAGGTGCCACTTCACGCTGGGCAACAGTGTTGCAGATGCATACAAGTCGCTGGAGCTGGCACGCACTGCCTGGGAAATAGCCACAGGCGGTGAAGCATTAGCAGCAGATGCAGCAGCAGCCACTGCACCGTTGAGTCGCGGTGTTCTGAAGCCTGGTGGTAGCCTAGTCATGAAGCTGCTGCAGGGCTCAGGTGCGCAGCAGGCTGGGTCTGCATGCGCCAGGGGTGACCTGTCTGACTCAAACAGGCTGTTCATGCCTTGTTGTGCTGTTGACCAAGCCGTGTGCCTGCCTGCCTCCCCTTCCTGCCATGTGCAGGCACGCAAGAGTTTGCGGCAGAGCTGCGGCAAGACTTTGCGAAGGTGGCATGGCACCGCTGCAAGGCAACTCGCAGCGAGAGCAAAGAGATATTCCTGCTTGGTCTCAAGCGAAAATGACACAGTCGACGCCAAGCCACCTTGCGCAGTGTGCTGCCCCTGCCCCTTCCCCTCCTCCCTCTGCTACCTCTCGCATGTGTCCCGTAATTTTGCCCCTCGGTGTCACATTGCTCGCTTGCTCTGCTCATAGCTGCTTCTCATAACTGTTCCCCATCAGTGTTGCCAAACTAAAATGTTACACAACGTAGCACATATCGGCTGATGGCCTGATTACTTCGCACTGGCGCTGCACTCCTTTTACTGCGTCACTTCCTGCTGCTGCTTCCCCGGCTGTTGCCCTTGCTGGTGCTGCTGCCGCAGCCTCTGCATCACCTCGACTGGCAGCGCAAAGGTCGGGTCGATTGGCTGCAGTCCTGCCCGCCCCATCAGCGACAGCCCCGCAATGCCGAAGAAGGTGTGATACACGTCCACCTGGTCCTCTGGGCGATCACTAATCCCACCTGCCTCCTCATCCTGCAACAGCAATGACACACGCCACGGACCAAAGCTTGGCCACGCCGCAAGAGAGCAAGAGCGAGAGCAGATAACACGTTTGCGGGTGCAGCTCGGTGCACTTTCCGATATCGCACCCACAGGTGCACCGCATGCGCCCAAAGCTGCACTCCTCGTGCCTGACACTCCAGGATGAAGTCGGCAAGAGCTTGCTGGTCAATCCAGTGCAGCCTTCCCAAGATGGACAGCGCAGACAGGCACCACCAGGAGTAGCACACATCCTGCAGCTTTTCTGGACGACCGTTGAGGCCGCCACTCTTGGTCTGCCGCTCGCACAGCCTGCCAGCAGGAAGTCAGGGACGGCACAGTCAACCCCGCGCCGCGATGTGAAAACAACGAGCTGAGTGGGGTAACATACGCAGGCAAGCAAGCTCGCAGGCCCCACCAAACGAGCAACCCGGGTATGCACGCACCACCAGCACAGCAGGTCAGCATCCACAAGGTCCAACCGTCCAGCAATGTCTAGGGCTGCCACGCAAGTGAACACCTGCCCTGCGTGCGATTCATTGCCTGCACATTACGACAATGCACACCAGTGCTGTTTCAAGAAGCAAAGTAGCACAACAAACCCGCTTGCAGCAGGTCCAAGAGCAGCAGAAAACAACCAGGCGCAGACAGCTGGAGGTGAGCAGCTCTGCACACCTGGAGTGCAGCCGAATCCGCCGTCAAAGTTTTTGCAGGAGGCGACGTAGCGAGCCGCCGCCTGCACATCCACTGCGTCCCGCCGGTTGAGCAGCCATAGTGCTGACAGCGCGCAGTACGAGAAACGTGTGTCTGTCTCGCCCCACACGTCACCCCAGAAGGATCCGTCTGGCTGCTGCAGGCTTGCGATGTCTGCACAACGGAGGTATCCACGAGGTGAGGCCAGGCGACTGATCGCGGCAATGCTGCACATGGTTGTGAAGGCTGGCAAGCGAAGGGCAGCAGTGTGCTACTCACAGCGGGCCACAGCATCTGCATCCACGCGATGCAGTTCATCATAGAGCGCCAAGATCTGCAGCGCGCTGAGCGTGTAGAGCAGATGTGCATCATGCCGCTCGCTGCCACCAAAGCCGCCACCCTCGTGTTGGCAGCTGAGCACCCAGGCCACAATGCTGGTGCGGTCCAGTCGGTCTGCCTGCCCGAGGAGATGCAGCGCAGACAGTCCCCAGTAGACACCCGACACCCGAAAGTGTTCAGTGGCGTAAAACTCAAAGCTGGTCTTGTTCTGAGAGGGGACCGGCGGCGGCGACGGGAGGTTAGTAGCGGCGTTGACAGGCGCGGCATGCACACAGGGGATGGAGTGCAGGCTTGCGGAAAGGGCTACGCGTTGCGTTTGCAGGAGGGCGATCGAAATTGGCGTTGTGATCGGGTTCGAGCTGAGCACCGAGCAACTTTCCAGGCGTTCACCTCGCTGAATGCCGTGATGTACGAGGCGTGCAAGTCACCCAGCAGCTCGCGACGACCGGGGTGCACCATTTTGCGATATGTGATTGGACGAAACGATGGATCGAACAGGTGTGTTTACTGACGGCTTGCTGTCTCGAATTGAGACCGCGAAAGCAATACAGTACTGCCATATGAACGACAACGCTCCCCAAACTGCTTGCATACGTCACCACGGCAGCCCTGGTATTCATTCGTGCCGTTCACAGCTCCAGTGCTGGAGTGCTCCATATTGTTTCCGCCAAGATGAAAGTCGACAAGCCCAAAGCCAGGGCAGCCGCAAACGGGTCCGCAAAGAAGCAAAAACACATGCATGCAGCTGCAGAAGTGCCGGACGCGTGAGTGTCAGGAGCACGCATGTCTCATTGCAACTCCTTGCTCGGCTATTGTTTGCCTCCTCTTGACTGCCCTGCACCGATGCGTGGTCCTGCTTAAACATCGTGGCCGTGCTACATCTTCACGTGTTCCACCGCCATTGACCGCAGGCCTGCAAATAGCGGCCGGAATTACACAGTTTCTATCGCTGTCGCTGCTTCGTGCATAGAGAACGCACAGAACTTGGAGCTGGCCACGCTGCTGGCAGGGCAGGTGGCTCGTGCTGCTGCCATATTCAACGTGGACGAGGTGGTGGTGCTAGACGATGCACCCGACAGGCAGCCGGGTCACGTCAGCAGCGCAGCCGCCCTGTTTGCCCGCGTGCTGCAGTTCATGGAGACACCGCAGTACCTGAAAAAGTGAGTGAGGCAGCGCGACCGCTCACGGCATGTGCATCTCAAGTGAACAGCGGCACATCAGCTGTCGACAGGTGTTCTATCAAACAGGATGCTGTGAGCTGGGAAGCTGATAACTGTTCGCTTCCATCGTCCCCGTACCTGCAGAGCGCTGATCCCCATGCACCCAGACCTCAAATACGCGGGTGTGCTGCCACCGTTGGATGCGCCGCATCACCTGCGCTCGACAGAGTGGGGCCTCTACAGGGAGGGCGTGGTGCGGCACAGCGCCAAGGGCAAGGGGTCCTGGGTGGATGTTGGGCTGGACCAGGACGCTCACATCCCGCAGGCAAGGCGCTGTGCCTGTTATGCAGTTTACCTGGTTTTGCAGCCAGGGCACGCCTGTGCAATCCCCAGGACGGAGTGAGTATCCGCGGTCAGGAGCTGACTGTTGTGCAAGCCTTGGGCCTGCTCGCATTCCCACCTGCAGGCAGCTCGCCAGGGTGTGCGCCTGACGTTGGACATGGGTTGGGAGCCTTTGCCTGTCAGTGTCGATGGGCAGCAGGTGCTGCAGGCGCAGCTAGCACTGCCAACAGGTGCGACGGTGTGCAGTGCTGCCAGACCCCGAATGCTTTTTTGTCGCGTTGCGAGGCAGTCCTGGTCTCAACGCCAGCTTGCTTGTTGTGGCGCTTTGCAAATGCTGTGCAGACCCTCGTGAGAAGGCGGGACTCTACTGGTGAGTGATGCAGGGTGGTGGGCTGGGGGGTAGGGGGTAAGGGGTCGGGCTCAGCTGCGCTTCCATTCGTGCTGTCTGGTCTCCTACCAAACATTGGCGCAGGGATTGCTGGACCAAAGTCTGCATCTCCCCAATGCCTTGCAGGGGCTACATCACACGCATAGCGCCCAGCTTGCAGGCCATGGTGAACCAGTGCCCCTTCCCGGGCGGCTACGACATGACTGTTGGCACATCAGGTTGGTTGCCAGCAGTGGAGGGGCACCTTGTTGGCTTGCCTTTGCTGTGCATTGTGTCCCATAAGCCTCAGTGCTCGTCTTGTTTTGCATACCACCCAAGCCAAGTGTGTTGCCGGTCGCCCATGGTTGTTGCGCAGAACGTGGGGAGTGCACGCCTCCTTGCCAACTACAGTTAGGGCCATTCCGGCACCTGCTGATTGTGTTTGGTGGACCGCATGGCCTTGAATATGCACTGCAACATGATGACCTTGCTAGCCAGCACAACTGCCCCAGCGAGCTGTTTGACAGGCATGTAGCGTGCCTGTCTTGCGTAGCTATCGGGACGTGCATGACGATTGTGCTGCGGGGGCTCCTCATCAGCTGACAATGTCAGCGCCTGTGCGCCTTGAAGGACTATATCATGCACTGATGCAGCTTCATTTGCTGCAAGTGCAGGTACCTGAACACGTGTTTTGACCAGGGCAGCCGCACCATCCGCAGCGAGGAGGCTATCCTCATATCGATGGCCTTCGTCAAGCCAGCCATCTCAACAGCATGTGCGTCCCAATAGCAGCGCACCACATGTGTGTTCATGATTCATTGCTGTATTAGCAATCGTGTTCCCGAAACACCAGCAATCAAGTAATTGATATATTTTGGGCTAAAAATCGGCGCCGCAGCGGTTTGAGTGTGGCGGTGGCGGCGCGGCGAGCGGTGGCTGCGGGGCGGTGGCGGTGAGAGTGTTTCGGTGGCTGTTTGCATTAGTTTGACAGTCCACATGCTCGGCCAGGGTCGCAGGTGCCTCATGACTCCACCGCCGTCAAAAGGCGCAGCCTGTGTTCAGCAAGCAAAGGTTACAGAGCGGATTCGGAGCCAGCGAGGCTCATACACGCGTTTCGGCGGCGTAAGACATGGCAATCGTTGATGAATGAAGCAACTCTATTCTGGTCTTGAGACAAAAAGCAGGCAATGGATGGGGGCAGGGCGGGGGAGAATAAGTCTGCGTATTTGAAGCGCAGCATGTCGTAAACGGGGCAGTGGAAAACAAGGTGGGTCTCATCCTCTATGGAAGTGGGAGAGGCACACTGAAGGCAAGTGCGCTCATGGGGAGGGACCCTGATGGGCTCAGGCAGGTAACGGTCACGTTCGATACGGAGATCATGGCAACTGGTTCTAAAGCGGCTTAGGGCGGTACGGGCTTGGCTGTCATAAACTTCATACAAGTGAGGTGCAGGCTGGCAAAGAGGGAGGTTGGGACGAATGTGATGCATGTAATAGGCGAATTTGTTGGTGCAGGATGTTGCTGGCGGCGGCGGGTCTTGAGCGGGGCAGGGGGCGCGGACTGCAAGACATGCAGCCACCGCCGACTCCAGCAAGCTGAGCCAGCAGCGAGGTCGCCGCCCTCCCGCATGAGCTCCAGATTGTCCTTGAAGGCCCACCCCAGCACTCGGTCTTCGTCCGCTGCCCCAGCGCCGCAGCGGTTTGAGTGTGGCGGTGGCGGCGCGGCGAGCGGTGGCTGCGGGGCGGTGGCGGTGAGAGTGTTTCGGTGGCTGTTTGCATTGGTTTGACAGTCCACATGCTCGGCCAGGGTCGCAGGTGCCTCATGACTCCACCGCCGTCAAAGGGCGCAGCCTGTGTTCAGCGCCGCAGCGGTTTGAGTGTGGCGGTGGCGGCGCGGCGAGCGGTGGCTGCGGGGCGGTGGCGGTGAGAGTGTTTCGGTGGCTGTTTGCATTGGTTTGACAGTCCACATGCTCGGCCAGGGTCGCAGGTGCCTCATGACTCCACCGCCGTCAAAGGGCGCAGCCTGTGTTCAGCGCCGCAGCGGTTTGAGTGTGGCGGTGGCGGCGCGGCAAGCGGTGGCTGCGGGGCGGTGGCGGTGAGAGTGTTTCGGTGGCTGTTTGCATTGGTTTGACAGTCCACATGCTCGGCCAGGGTCGCAGGTGCCTCATGACTCCACCGCCGTCAAAGGGCGCAGCCTGTGTTCAGCGCCGCAGCGGTTTGAGTGTGGCGGTGGCGGCGCGGCGAGCGGTGGCTGCGGGGCGGTGGCGGTGAGAGTGTTTCGGTGGCTGTTTGCATTGGTTTGACAGTCCACATGCTCGGCCAGGGTCGCAGGTGCCTCATGACTCCACCGCCGTCAAAGGGCGCAGCCTGTGTTCAGCGCCGCAGCGGTTTGAGTGTGGCGGTGGCGGCGCGGCGAGCGGTGGCTGCGGGGCGGTGGCGGTGAGAGTGTTTCGGTGGCTGTTTGCATTGGTTTGACAGTCCACATGCTCGGCCAGGGTCGCAGGTGCCTCATGACTCCACCGCCGTCAAAGGGCGCAGCCTGTGTTCAGCGCCGCAGCGGTTTGAGTGTGGCGGTGGCGGCGCGGCGAGCGGTGGCTGCGGGGCGGTGGCGGTGAGAGTGTTTCGGTGGCTGTTTGCATTGGTTTGACAGTCCACATGCTCGGCCAGGGTCGCAGGTGCCTCATGACTCCACCGCCGTCAAAGGGCGCAGCCTGTGTTCAGCGCCGCAGCGGTTTGAGTGTGGCGGTGGCGGCGCGGCGAGCGGTGGCTGCGGGGCGGTGGCGGTGAGAGTGTTTCGGTGGCTGTTTGCATTGGTTTGACAGTCCACATGCTCGGCCAGGGTCGCAGGTGCCTCATGACTCCACCGCCGTCAAAGGGCGCAGCCTGTGTTCAGCGCCGCAGCGGTTTGAGTGTGGCGGTGGCGGCGCGGCGAGCGGTGGCTGCGGGGCGGTGGCGGTGAGAGTGTTTCGGTGGCTGTTTGCATTGGTTTGACAGTCCACATGCTCGGCCAGGGTCGCAGGTGCCTCATGACTCCACCGCCGTCAAAGGGCGCAGCCTGTGTTCAGCGCCGCAGCGCCGCTGCCATGTCTTACGCCGCCGAAACGCGTGTATGAGCCTCGCTGGCTCCGAATCCGCTCTGTAACCTTTGACCTTTGACCTTTGAAACGCGTGTATGAGCCTCGCTGGCTCCGAATCCGCTCTGTAACCTTTGACCTTTGACCTTTCGGCGGCGAGCGGTGGCCCCATTTACGACATGCTGCGCTTCAAATACGCAGACTTATTCTCCCCCGCCCTGCCCCCATCCATTGCCTGCTTTTTGTCTCAAGACCAGAATAGAGTTGCTTCATTCATCAACGACTGCCATGTCTTACGCCGCCGAAACGCGTGTATGAGCCTCGCTGGCTCCGAATCCGCTCTGTAACCTTTGCTTGCTGAACACAGGCTGCGCCTTTTGACGGCGGTGGAGTCATGAGGCACCTGCGACCCTGGCCGAGCATGTGGACTGTCAAACTAATGCAAACAGCCACCGAAACACTCTCACCGCCACCGCCCCGCAGCCACCGCTCGCCGCGCCGCCACCGCCACACTCAAACCGCTGCGGCGCCGATTTTTAGCCCAAAATATATCAATTACTTGATTGCTGAGGTTGGGACGAATGTGATGCATGTAATAGGCGAATTTGTTGGTGCAGGATGGCGCTGGCGGCGGCGGGTCTTGAGCGGGGGTCTTGGGCAGCGGACTTGTCTTCGGTTCCAGGCACTTGCGAAGGTACGCAGCTGCAGCCCTTTCAATGACTGCTGCCTCATCAAGCTCAGTGAGCCATTCGAAAGTGCCTGAGGCAGGGGGCGCGGACTGCAAGACATGCAGCCACCGCCGGCTCCAGCAAGCTGAGCCGGGTTGACAACTGCTTCATCCTACGAGCCTTGGCTGAGCGCGCGCGATCCAGGGGAGTGAAGCTGTACCTGTGTGCTGTTGACTTTGAGAAGGCGTTTGACAGTGTGGACCGCCCACTGCTGTGGGCGGCGCTGCAGCGTGCCGGCATTGGCGGCACCATGCTGCAGGCCATTCAGGCCATGTATGCTGATGTGCCGGTGTGCGTGAGAACTGAGGAGGGCCTGTCTGGCTGCTTCCAGTCTGTGTTGGGAGTGAAGCAGGGCTGCCCCTTGAGCCCATTGCTGTTTGGCATATTTCTGGATGACTTTGAGGGGCACATTCAACAGCTGGGAGATGCAGCTGCCCTGCCCCAGCTGGCAGGGCGCACTGTACCCCCTCTGTTGTTTGCTGACGACATGTTCCTGCTTTCATCCTCTGCATCTGGGCTGCAAGCCCAATTGCATGCCCTGCAGGACTACTGCAATGCCAAGAAACTCACAGTGAATGCCAAGAAGACCCAAGTCATGATCATGCGGCCTGGCGGCGGCAGCGGAAATGGCAAGCTGGCGGCAGGCGAATCCTTTGAGTACGCTGGGCTGCCCCTGGAGGTGGCCAGCTCCACCAAGTACTTGGGCCTCACCTTTTCCCAGCTAAGTAAACAGCATGGCTTTGCAAGCTGTGCTGATGTTCTTGCAAAGGCAGGTCGGCAGGCCATGTTTGCAATGCGCCGCCGTGCTTGGGAGCTGGGGGCCTGCCTTGTGGAGCAGCAGTGCATGCTGTTTGACGTGTTCGTCAAGCCTGTGCTGTCTTATGGCTGCGAGCTGTGGGGTGTTGATGTGCTGCTGCGACCGGATTGCTCCTCAGTAGAACGTGTTCATCGCTGGTTCTGCAGGCGGGTTCAGGGGCTGCCCAAGCAAGTAACCGCAGCGATCTCGCTCGCGGAGCTGGGCCGCCAGCCGCTGCAGTCCTTTTGGATACAGCAGCTGGTACGCTTCTGGAATCGCCTGCAGAACAGCGCGGCGGACGAAGACCGAGTGCTGGGGTGGGCCTTCAAGGACAATCTGGAGCTCATGCGGGAGGGCGGCGACCTCGCTGCTGGCTCAGCTTGCTGGAGCCGGCGGTGGCTGCATGTCTTGCAGTCCGCGCCCCCTGCCTCAGGCACCCTCGAATGGCTCACTGAGCTTGATGAGGCAGCAGTCATTGAAAGGGCTGCAGCTGCGTACCTTCGCAAGTGCCTGGAACCGAAGACACGTCCGCTGCCCAAGACCCCCGCTCAAGACCCGCCGCCGCCAGCGCCATCCTGCACCAACAAATTCGCCTATTACATGCATCACATTCGTCCCAACCTCCCTCTTTGCCAGCCTGCACCTCACTTGTATGAAGTTTATGACAGCCAAGCCCGTACCGCCCTAAGCCGCTTTAGAACCAGTTGCCATGATCTCCGTATCGAACGTGACCGTTACCTGCCTGAGCCCATCAGGGCCCCTCCCCATGAGCGCACTTGCCTTCAGTGTGCCTCTGCCAATTCCATAGAGGATGAGACCCACCTTGTTTTCCACTGCCCCATTTACGACATGCTGCGCTTCAAATACGCAGACGTATTCTCCCCCGCCCTGCCCCCATCCATTGCCTGCTTTTTGTCTCAAGACCAGAATAGAGTTGCTTCATTCATCAACGACTGCCATGTCTTACGCCGCCGAAACGCGTGTATGAGCCTCGCTGGCTCCGAATCCGCTCTGTAACCTTTGACCTTTGACCTTTGCAGGCGGGTTCAGGGGCTGCCCAAGCAAGTAACCGCAGCGATCTCGCTCGCGGAGCTGGGCCGCCAGCCGCTGCAGTCCTTTTGGATACAGCAGCTGGTACGCTTCTGGAATCGCCTGCAGAACAGCGCGGCGGACGAAGACCGAGTGCTGGGGTGGGCCTTCAAGGACAATCTGGAGCTCATGCGGGAGGGCGGCGACCTCGCTGCTGGCTCAGCTTGCTGGAGCCGGCGGTGGCTGCATGTCTTGCAGTCCGCGCCCCCTGCCTCAGGCACCCTCGAATGGCTCACTGAGCTTGATGAGGCAGCAGTCATTGAAAGGGCTGCAGCTGCGTACCTTCGCAAGTGCCTGGAACCGAAGACACGTCCGCTGCCCAAGACCCCCGCTCAAGACCCGCCGCCGCCAGCGCCATCCTGCACCAACAAATTCGCCTATTACATGCATCACATTCGTCCCAACCTCCCTCTTTGCCAGCCTGCACCTCACTTGTATGAAGTTTATGACAGCCAAGCCCGTACCGCCCTAAGCCGCTTTAGAACCAGTTGCCATGATCTCCGTATCGAACGTGACCGTTACCTGCCTGAGCCCATCAGGGCCCCTCCCCATGAGCGCACTTGCCTTCAGTGTGCCTCTGCCAATTCCATAGAGGATGAGACCCACCTTGTTTTCCACTGCCCCATTTACGACATGCTGCGCTTCAAATACGCAGACTTATTCTCCCCCGCCCTGCCCCCATCCATTGCCTGCTTTTTGTCTCAAGACCAGAATAGAGTTGCTTCATTCATCAACGACTGCCATGTCTTACGCCGCCGAAACGCGTGTATGAGCCTCGCTGGCTCCGAATCCGATCTGTAACCTTTGAGCTCCAGATTGTCCTTGAAGGCCCACCCCAGCACTCGGTCTTCGTCCGCCGCGCTGTTCTGCAGGCGATTCCAGAAGCGTACCAGCTGCTGTATCCAAAAGGACTGCAGCGGCTGGCGGCCCAGCTCCGCGAGCGAGATCGCTGCGGTTACTTGCTTGGGCAGCCCCTGAACCCGCCTGCAGAACCAGCGATGAACACGTTCTACTGAGGAGCAATCCGGTCGCAGCAGCACATCAACACCCCACAGCTCGCAGCCATAAGACAGCACAGGCTTGACGAACACGTCAAACAGCATGCACTGCTGCTCCACAAGGCAGGCCCCCAGCTCCCAAGCACGGCGGCGCATTGCAAACATGGCCTGCCGACCTGCCTTTGCAAGAACATCAGCACAGCTTGCAAAGCCATGCTGTTTACTTAGCTGGGAAAAGGTGAGGCCCAAGTACTTGGTGGAGCTGGCCACCTCCAGGGGCAGCCCAGCGTACTCAAAGGATTCGCCTGCCGCCAGCTTGCCATTTCCGCTGCCGCCGCCAGGCCGCATGATCATGACTTGGGTCTTCTTGGCATTCACTGTGAGTTTCTTGGCATTGCAGTAGTCCTGCAGGGCATGCAATTGGGCTTGCAGCCCAAAGGTTACAGAGCGGATTCGGAGCCAGCGAGGCTCATACACGCGTTTCGGCGGCGTAAGACATGGCAGTCGTTGATGAATGAAGCAACTCTATTCTGGTCTTGAGACAAAAAGCAGGCAATGGATGGGGGCAGGGCGGGGGAGAATACGTCTGCGTATTTGAAGCGCAGCATGTCGTAAATGGGGCAGTGGAAAACAAGGTGGGTCTCATCCTCTATGGAATTGGCAGAGGCACACTGAAGGCAAGTGCGCTCATGGGGAGGGGCCCTGATGGGCTCAGGCAGGTAACGGTCAGCCTGATGCTGTTCCTTCTCCGCAGGCCGCTACGGTGACGGAGATGGGGGGCGGGGCGCCAGCCCCGCAGCCTGACAGCTCAGCCGGGCAGGAGCTCGCAGCAGCCTTGCAGCGCAACCTCCTGCACGAGATGCAGATCATCAGCCTCCACAATGAACTGACGGCCGTCAAGCATGAAAACGTCAAGCTGCGGCAGCAGCTGCACGCCACAAACACCGCTGGCATGAGCAACTCCGACCGCATCTGCGCTCTAGAGAAGCAGATGCAGGAGCTGCTGGCAGCCAGCCTGCAGCAGAGCGATATGCACGACAGCATCAGCAAGCTACACAGCCGACAGGAGGAGCTGGTCCAGCGCCAGAAAGTGGACGAATGCCATTACTGTAGGTCACATCTTGGGCAAGCTCTACGCCCTCGCCATCAACACACGCCTCAACACCTGGTTGGAGACACAAGGGCTGCGAGCCCGCGGACAAGCCGGTTTCCGCCAAGGCTACCGCACGGTTGACAACTGCTTCATCCTACGAGCCTTGGCTGAGCGCGCGCGATCCAGGGGAGTGAAGCTGTACCTGTGTGCTGTTGACTTTGAGAAGGCGTTTGACAGTGTGGACCGCCCACTGCTGTGGGCGGCGCTGCAGCGTGCCGGCATTGGCGGCACCATGCTGCAGGCCATTCAGGCCATGTATGCTGATGTGCCGGTGTGCGTGAGAACTGAGGAGGGCCTGTCTGGCTGCTTCCAGTCTGTGTTGGGAGTGAAGCAGGGCTGCCCCTTGAGCCCATTGCTGTTTGGCATATTTCTGGATGACTTTGAGGGGCACATTCAACAGCTGGGAGATGCAGCTGCCCTGCCCCAGCTGGCAGGGCGCACTGTACCCCCTCTGTTGTTTGCTGACGACATGTTCCTGCTTTCATCCTCTGCATCTGGGCTGCAAGCCCAATTGCATGCCCTGCAGGACTACTGCAATGCCAAGAAACTCACAGTGAATGCCAAGAAGACCCAAGTCATGATCATGCGGCCTGGCGGCGGCAGCGGAAATGGCAAGCTGGCGGCAGGCGAATCCTTTGAGTACGCTGGGCTGCCCCTGGAGGTGGCCAGCTCCACCAAGTACTTGGGCCTCACCTTTTCCCAGCTAAGTAAACAGCATGGCTTTGCAAGCTGTGCTGATGTTCTTGCAAAGGCAGGTCGGCAGGCCATGTTTGCAATGCGCCGCCGTGCTTGGGAGCTGGGGGCCTGCCTTGTGGAGCAGCAGTGCATGCTGTTTGACGTGTTCGTCAAGCCTGTGCTGTCTTATGGCTGCGAGCTGTGGGGTGTTGATGTGCTGCTGCGACCGGATTGCTCCTCAGTAGAACGTGTTCATCGCTGGTTCTGCAGGCGGGTTCAGGGGCTGCCCAAGCAAGTAACCGCAGCGATCTCGCTCGCGGAGCTGGGCCGCCAGCCGCTGCAGTCCTTTTGGATACAGCAGCTGGTACGCTTCTGGAATCGCCTGCAGAACAGCGCGGCGGACGAAGACCGAGTGCTGGGGTGGGCCTTCAAGGACAATCTGGAGCTCATGCGGGAGGGCGGCGACCTCGCTGCTGGCTCAGCTTGCTGGAGCCGGCGGTGGCTGCATGTCTTGCAGTCCGCGCCCCCTGCCTCAGGCACCCTCGAATGGCTCACTGAGCTTGATGAGGCAGCAGTCATTGAAAGGGCTGCAGCTGCGTACCTTCGCAAGTGCCTGGAACCGAAGACACGTCCGCTGCCCAAGACCCCCGCTCAAGACCCGCCGCCGCCAGCGCCATCCTGCACCAACAAATTCGCCTATTACATGCATCACATTCGTCCCAACCTCCCTCTTTGCCAGCCTGCACCTCACTTGTATGAAGTTTATGACAGCCAAGCCCGTACCGCCCTAAGCCGCTTTAGAACCAGTTGCCATGATCTCCGTATCGAACGTGACCGTTACCTGCCTGAGCCCATCAGGGCCCCTCCCCATGAGCGCACTTGCCTTCAGTGTGCCTCTGCCACTTCCATAGAGGATGAGACCCACCTTGTTTTCCACTGCCCCGTTTACGACATGCTGCGCTTCAAATACGCAGACTTATTCTCCCCCGCCCTGCCCCCATCCAATGCCTGCTTTTTGTCTCAAGACCAGAATAGAGTTGCTTCATTCATCAACGACTGCCATGTCTTACGCCGCCGAAACGCGTGTATGAGCCTCGCTGGCTCCGAATCCGATCTGTAACCTTTTGCCAACACAGTTTGGTGCTGAAAACCGAATCGGCGCTGCCAGCCCAAGGCATCACAGCCCACGTCCAGGACCTCCTGTGTCAGCAACTCAACATCGCCGTCACAGTGCTGAAGGTTCAGCCCTTGGGCAACAAGCAGCACAGCGACAGCGACAGCCAGAACCGTAAGCACGCCTACAAGGTGGGGCTCGGCAGCAGTGGGCAGCGCACGGAGGTGCTCCGCATCAAGGCCCAGGCCTTGCGGGGCACCCCATTGTCCATCGACGCTCTCCTCACGCCAGACCAGCTGGCCAGCAAACAGCGCCTCATGCCTGTGGCCAGGCAAGCTAAGTCAGCGGGACAGTCAGTACGCTGGCGGTACGGCACCCTGCTCATCAACGGCAAGCCGTACACCGGCCCAGGCAGCCTACCCACACCCGCAGAGCAGCAGCAGCAGCAGCAGCAGCAGCAGCAGCAAGCCCCAACCAATGCCAGCGATGGATACCAAACAGTACAACGCCGTCAGCGCAAGCACGCACAACAGCATCAGCCAGCCCACGGCAGCAAGAAGTCACTCTTCCCTGCCACACACCAGCAGAAGGACGGGCTCGCTATCAAGCCTGCTCCCAATGCTAACCCCAAGCCCCCACCACCAGCCAATGGCAGCAGCAAGCAGCCAGCGGCAGCACCCAAGAAAGCGGCTGCAGCCGACGGCTGCGCCGCCCCCTCACCCCCCTCTCCCACCCGCGCCTGACGGTGCGGGAGCCAGCGAGGAGCCAGGATCCTGCTATGGAACTGTGGTGGCGCCTTCATCGGCAAGGTAGCTGCCCTCCTGGGCTCTTGTGGGGATGCCGATATTGTCATTATTGTGGAAACTCATCTCGCTGACGGGGCTGTGCCATGCATCCCGGGGTACCGCTTGTGGCAGTTGTGCCGTAGTGGTGCTTTGAGGCCGTCCGGTGGCATTGCTGTGCTTGTGCATGAGAGCTTTGATGCATCAGTCAGCATGTGGCAGCCTGCAAGCACGCCCTCGCCTTACCACATGTGGCTTCGTTTTGACAGTGCCACTTGCCTGAGAAGGCCGCTGTTCCTCGCAGCTGCATACCTCCCCCCTTACCGCAGCAAATATGGGCTGAAGAGTCCTGCTGAGGTTGAGGAGTACATCACGCTGCTTGGTGATGAGGTAGCTCAGGCATCGGCTTGCCCTGCTGGTGCTGATGTGCTGCTGGCTGGTGACATGAATGCACATACCGGCAGCCTGCCTGATGTTGCTGATCACTCCAAGCTGTTGCACGCTGCATTGCATGAGGAGGCTGCACTTGACTTGGCACCATGCACTGCACAAGGGTCTGCATTTGCACCACCGCCTCGCATAAGCACTTGCACAGCAGCTGTCTGTGAGCAGGGCAAAGCCCTACTCCAGCTGTGCTGCATCACTGGCATGCTGATTGCCAATGGCAGAGTACATGGGGACGTACCTGCCAGCACTACGTGCTACTCCGGCCAGTCTTCCTCAGTTGTTGACTACATGGCCGCCAGCCCCTCTCTCCTCTCCCAGGCTGCTGAGCTGCAAGTGCTGCCTGAGATCCCTGAGTACCGAGGCCATCGCGCCCTGTCTCTTGAGTTGGTACCGTCCCCAGCTCCTCAGCGCAGCACAGCAAAGCACGCCGACCCCGAAAGCGAAGGGTTTGGGCCTCCGCCCACCTTTGCCGCCCCTCTTCGGCTCACGCCGGACCGCCTCTCGTCATTTGCTGCCGAGCTGAAACAACCCGCGAAAGCGGAGCAGCTTCGGCGGCTAACCGAAGAAGCCAGCAGAGACCCTCTGCTGGCTGCCACCCAGCTGCACGCCATCCTGTACGGCACGGCAGCAGCTGTGTTCCCGCCAACCAACGCCGCCCCACGGCAAGCAGCAGGCAGCACCAGCGGCCAGCTGCGGCGCCGCCACCAGCCCTGGTTTGATGAAGAGTGCGCAGCCACTCGCCGTCAGATCCGGCTGCAGATGCAGGCCAGCCTGAACAGCGGCCAGCCCAGCCACCTGGCAAAGGAGGCGCTTCGCATTATCAGCAACCGCTACACTCGCCTGCGCAAGCGTAAAGCTGGCGCGTGGCAGCGGCAGCAAGGCTCATCTCTGCTGCACATGCAACGCACCGACGCCCGCAAGTTCTTCAAGCAATGGCAGCGCGAGCACCCCAAGAGCCCCATTGATGCAGCCACCTGGCTGCGTCACTTTGTCAACCTTCAGCTCAAACGCACCTTTCAGCCCACCGCCTCCCTCACAGCCACCTCCAACCCTGCCACCAGCCACCCCACTGCCGCCATCCCCTCCTGCTCCCCACCCACCGCCACTGTCTGCCCCTCCTCCTCCCACCCCACCACCGCCGTGCCAGCCACTTCCAACCCCACCACCAGCCACCCCACCGCCGCCATCTCCTCCTGCTCCCCATCCGCTGCCACTGTCCCGTCCTCCTCCCAGCCCACCACCGACCCGCCAGCCATCAACCCCGCCACATGCCACTCCACCCCCCTCTCCACTGCCAGCTCTGAGCTGGACAGCGACATCTCCGTGGCCGACGTGCACGCTGCTCTTGATAAGCTAAGTTCCAGCAGTGCCTGCCTTGGGCCGCTGAAAGCGGTGCTAATCAAGGCGGGCAGAGATGCTCTCACACCTGTGTTGGCTGCCCTGTTCAATGCTGTCTTCCGCTCTGGATGCTTCCCGCCCGAATGGTCGCTGGGTGCCATCACACCCATCCATAAGAAGGGCGATACCGCTGACCCAAACAACTATCGTGGCATTACTGTAGGTCACATCTTGGGCAAGCTCTACGCCCTCGCCATCAACACACGCCTCAACACCTGGTTGGAGACACAAGGGCTGCGAGCCCGCGGACAAGCCGGTTTCCGCCAAGGCTACCGCACGGTTGACAACTGCTTCATCCTACGAGCCTTGGCTGAGCGCGCGCGATCCAGGGGAGTGAAGCTGTACCTGTGTGCTGTTGACTTTGAGAAGGCGTTTGACAGTGTGGACCGCCCACTGCTGTGGGCGGCGCTGCAGCGTGCCGGCATTGGCGGCACCATGCTGCAGGCCATTCAGGCCATGTATGCTGATGTGCCGGTGTGCGTGAGAACTGAGGAGGGCCTGTCTGGCTGCTTCCAGTCTGTGTTGGGAGTGAAGCAGGGCTGCCCCTTGAGCCCATTGCTGTTTGGCATATTTCTGGATGACTTTGAGGGGCACATTCAACAGCTGGGAGATGCAGCTGCCCTGCCCCAGCTGGCAGGGCGCACTGTACCCCCTCTGTTGTTTGCTGACGACATGTTCCTGCTTTCATCCTCTGCATCTGGGCTGCAAGCCCAATTGCATGCCCTGCAGGACTACTGCAATGCCAAGAAACTCACAGTGAATGCCAAGAAGACCCAAGTCATGATCATGCGGCCTGGCGGCGGCAGCGGAAATGGCAAGCTGGCGGCAGGCGAATCCTTTGAGTACGCTGGGCTGCCCCTGGAGGTGGCCAGCTCCACCAAGTACTTGGGCCTCACCTTTTCCCAGCTAAGTAAACAGCATGGCTTTGCAAGCTGTGCTGATGTTCTTGCAAAGGCAGGTCGGCAGGCCATGTTTGCAATGCGCCGCCGTGCTTGGGAGCTGGGGGCCTGCCTTGTGGAGCAGCAGTGCATGCTGTTTGACGTGTTTGTCAAGCCTGTGCTGTCTTATGGCTGCGAGCTGTGGGGTGTTGATGTGCTGCTGCGACCGGATTGCTCCTCAGTAGAACGTGTTCATCGCTGGTTCTGCAGGCGGGTTCAGGGGCTGCCCAAGCAAGTAACCGCAGCGATCTCGCTCGCGGAGCTGGGCCGCCAGCCGCTGCAGTCCTTTTGGATACAGCAGCTGGTACGCTTCTGGAATCGCCTGCAGAACAGCGCGGCGGACGAAGACCGAGTGCTGGGGTGGGCCTTCAAGGACAATCTGGAGCTCATGCGGGAGGGCGGCGACCTCGCTGCTGGCTCAGCTTGCTGGAGCCGGCGGTGGCTGCATGTCTTGCAGTCCGCGCCCCCTGCCTCAGGCACCCTCGAATGGCTCACTGAGCTTGATGAGGCAGCAGTCATTGAAAGGGCTGCAGCTGCGTACCTTCGCAAGTGCCTGGAACCGAAGACACGTCCGCTGCCCAAGACCCCCGCTCAAGACCCGCCGCCGCCAGCGCCATCCTGCACCAACAAATTCGCCTATTACATGCATCACATTCGTCCCAACCTCCCTCTTTGCCAGCCTGCACCTCACTTGTATGAAGTTTATGACAGCCAAGCCCGTACCGCCCTAAGCCGCTTTAGAACCAGTTGCCATGATCTCCGTATCGAACGTGACCGTTACCTGCCTGAGCCCATCAGGGCCCCTCCCCATGAGCGCACTTGCCTTCAGTGTGCCTCTGCCAATTCCATAGAGGATGAGACCCACCTTGTTTTCCACTGCCCCATTTACGACATGCTGCGCTTCAAATACGCAGACTTATTCTCCCCCGCCCTGCCCCCATCCATTGCCTGCTTTTTGTCTCAAGACCAGAATAGAGTTGCTTCATTCATCAACGACTGCCATGTCTTACGCCGCCGAAACGCGTGTATGAGCCTCGCTGGCTCCGAATCCGCTCTGTAACCTTTGACCTTTGACCTTTGGTCACGTTCGATACGGAGATCATGGCAACTGGTTCTAAAGCGGCTTAGGGCGGTACGGGCTTGGCTGTCATAAACTTCATACAAGTGAGGTGCAGGCTGGCAAAGAGGGAGGTTGGGACGAATGTGATGCATGTAATAGGCGATTTTGTTGGTGCAGGATGGCGCTGGCGGCGGCGGGTCTTGAGCGGGGGTCTTGGGCAGCGGACGTGTCTTCGGTTCCAGGCACTTGCGAAGGTACGCAGCTGCAGCCCTTTCAATGACTGCTGCCTCATCAAGCTCAGTGAGCCATTCGAGGGTGCCTGAGGCAGGGGGCGCGGACTGCAAGACATGCAGCCACCGCCGGCTCCAGCAAGCTGAGCCAAGCAGCGAGGTCGCCGCCCTCCCGCATGAGCTCCAGATTGTCCTTGAAGGCCCACCCCAGCACTCGGTCTTCGTCCGCCGCGCTGTTCTGCAGGCGATTCCAGAAGCGTACCAGCTGCTGTATCCAAAAGGACTGCAGCGGCTGGCGGCCCAGCTCCGCGAGCGAGATCGCTGCGGTTACTTGCTTGGGCAGCCCCTGAACCCGCCTGCAGAACCAGCGATGAACACGTTCTACTGAGGAGCAATCCGGTCGCAGCAGCACATCAACACCCCACAGCTCGCAGCCATAAGACAGCACAGGCTTGACGAACACGTCAAACAGCATGCACTGCTGCTCCACAAGGCAGGCCCCCAGCTCCCAAGCACGGCGGCGCATTGCAAACATGGCCTGCCGACCTGCCTTTGCAAGAACATCAGCACAGCTTGCAAAGCCATGCTGTTTACTTAGCTGGGAAAAGGTGAGGCCCAAGTACTTGGTGGAGCTGGCCACCTCCAGGGGCAGCCCAGCGTACTCAAAGGATTCGCCTGCCGCCAGCTTGCCATTTCCGCTGCCGCCGCCAGGCCGCATGATCATGACTTGGGTCTTCTTGGCATTCACTGTGAGTTTCTTGGCATTGCAGTAGTCCTGCAGGGCATGCAATTGGCTTGCAGCCCAGATGCAGAGGATGAAAGCAGGATGAATCCGCTCTGTAACCTTTGCTTGCTGAACACAGGCTGCGCCTTTTGACGGCGGTGGAGTCATGAGGCACCTGCGACCCTGGCCGAGCATGTGGACTGTCAAACTAATGCAAACAGCCACCGAAACACTCTCACCGCCACCGCCCCGCAGCCACGCTCGCCGCGCCGCCACCGCCACACTCAAAACCGCTGTGGCGCCGATTTTTTAGCCCAAAACTATATCAATTACTTTGATTGCTGAGGTTGGGACGAATGTGATGCATGTAATAGGCGAATTTGTTGGTGCAGGATGGCGCTGGGCCAGGCGGCGGGTCTCTTGAGCGGGGGTCCTTGGGCAGCGGACGTGTCTTCGGTTCCAGGCACTTGCGAAGGTACGCAGCTGCAGCCCTTTCAATGACTGCTGCCTCATCAAGCTCAGTGAGCCATTCGAGGGTGCCTGAGGCAGGGGGCGCGGACTGCAAGACATGCAGCCACCGCCGGCTCCAGCAAGCTGAGCCAGCAGCGAGGTCGCCGCCCTCCCGCATGAGCTCCAGATTGTCCTTGAAGGCCCACCCCAGCACTCGGTCTTCGTCCGCCGCGCTGTTCTGCAGGCGATTCCAGAAGCGTACCAGCTGCTGTATCCAAAAGGACTGCAGCGGCTGGCGGCCCAGCTCCGCGAGCGAGATCGCTGCGGTTACTTGCTTGGGCAGCCCCTGAACCCGCCTGCAGAACCAGCGATGAACACGTTCTACCGCCACCGCCACCGCCACACTCAAACCGCTGCGGCGCTGAACACAGGCTGCGCCCTTTGACGGCGGTGGAGTCATGAGGCACCTGCGACCCTGGCCGAGCATGTGGACTGTCAAATTAATGCAAACAGCCACCGAAACACTCTCACCGCCCCGCAGCCACCGCTCGCCGCGCCGCCACCGCCACACTCAAACCGCTGCGGCGCTGAACACAGGCTGCGCCCTTTGACGGCGGTGGAGTCATGAGGCACCTGCGACCCTGGCCGAGCATTGTGGACTGTCAAACCAATGCAAACAGCCACCGAAACACTCTCACCGCCACCGCCCCGCAGCCACCCGCTCGCCGCGCCGCCACCGCCACACTCAAACCGCTGCGGCGCTGAACACAGGCTGCGCCCTTTGACGGCGGTGGAGTCATGAGGCACCTGCGACCCTGGCCGAGCATGTGGACTGTCAAACCAATGCAAACAGCCACCGAAACACTCTCACCGCCACCGCCCCGCAGCCACCGCTCGCCGCGCCGCCACCGCCACACTCAAACCGCTGCGGCGCTGAACACAGGCTGCGCCCTTTGACGGCGGTGGAGTCATGAGGCACCTGCGACCCTGGCCGAGCATGTGGACTGTCAAACCAATGCAAACAGCCACCGAAACACTCTCACCGCCACCGCCCCGCAGCCACCGCTCGCCGCGCCGCCACCGCCACACTCAAACCGCTGCGGCGCTGAACACAGGCTGCGCCCTTTGACGGCGGTGGAGTCATGAGGCACCAGCTAAGTAAACAGCATGGCTTTGCAAGCTGTGCTGATGTTCTTGCAAAGGCAGGTCGGCAGGCCATGTTTGCAATGCGCCGCCGTGCTTGGGAGCTGGGGGCCTGCCTTGTGGAGCAGCAGTGCATGCTGTTTGACGTGTTCGTCAAGCCTGTGCTGTCTTATGGCTGCGAGCTGTGGGGTGTTGATGTGCTGCTGCGACCGGATTGCTCCTCAGTAGAACGTGTTCATCGCTGGTTCTGCAGGCGGGTTCAGGGGCTGCCCAAGCAAGTAACCAAAGGTTCAAAGGTTCAAAGGTTACAGAGCGGATTCGGAGCCAGCGAGGCTCATACACGCGTTTCGGCGGCGTAAGACATGGCAGTCGTTGATGAATGAAGCAACTCTATTCTGGTCTTGAGACAAAAAGCAGGCAATGGATGGGGGCAGGGCGGGGGAGAATACGTCTGCGTATTTGAAGCGCAGCATGTCGTAAATGGGGCAGTGGAAAACAAGGTGGGTCTCATCCTCTATGGAATTGGCAGAGGCACACTGAAGGCAAGTGCGCTCATGGGGAGGGGCCCTGATGGGCTCAGGCAGGTAACGGTCACGTTCGATACGGAGATCATGGCAACTGGTTCTAAAGCGGCTTAGGGCGGTACGGGCTTGGCTGTCATAAACTTCATACAAGTGAGGTGCAGGCTGGCAAAGAGGGAGGTTGGGACGAATGTGATGCATGTAATAGGCGAATTTGTTGGTGCAGGATGGCGCTGGCGGCGGCGGGTCTTGAGCGGGGGTCTTGGGCAGCGGACGTGTCTTCGGTTCCAGGCACTTGCGAAGGTCCCCATGAGCGCACTTGCCTTCAGTGTGCCTCTGCCAATTCCATAGAGGATGAGACCCACCTTGTTTTCCACTGCCCCATTTACGACATGCTGCGCTTCAAATACGCAGACGTATTCTCCCCCGCCCTGCCCCCATCCATTGCCTGCTTTTTGTCTCAAGACCAGAATAGAGTTGCTTCATTCATCAACGACTGCCATGTCTTACGCCGCCGAAACGCGTGTATGAGCCTCGCTGGCTCCGAATCCGCTCTGTAACCTTTGACCTTTGACCTTTGAAGGTACGCAGCTGCAGCCCTTTCAAAGGTCAAAGGTTACAGAGCGGATTCGGAGCCAGCGAGGCTC